>JALPQD010000280.1:1287615-2487615 GCA_023101885.1 Typhlomys cinereus
ACAGTTTGTTTATGCATACTTTTTCAAGCTTTTGAAATTATTTTGACTTCCTGTATGATACTGTCAACCAAGGTGTTACCCATCCACCCAAGTTGATATAATCAACACTTTGTCAACTTATGCTTTTTATGGCATCTTCTTATACCAAACAAGAAAGGGAGAATCTGAAAATTGTTCTGGAACATCAGACAAAACTCTGATCCTAATGTCAATTAGAATTCTTCAACATGGTCTTTAAAAAGTCAGTTTCTAATAGATTCATGATAGTATTAATCTATAATTAAACAAATTATCTTTCAGTGTTGGATGCATCATAATGAAGAATTAAATACATGGGGGAGAAGATGGGCAAGAAACATTGATTGACATTATTAGCTTGCCTATAGAAGGGGTACAACTATGTGTTCCATAGTGATGAACTTGTCATACATTTTTTTTAAAAAACACTATTAGTATAGATTATATTCTTGAAATCCAGATGACCTTGTAATTGTGAGACACAGATAGAAGCTGAATAAGTTACAATTTTACCAATAAACGAAGATCTCATAATTACAAAAACAGATTACATTTTTTTCTGACAGTACTGTAGATTGCACTCATTACCTTTTTGATAGACAAGAGGATTTCAAGAATATAATCTATACCAAAATGGTACTTCTTTAACCATTTTTACATACATTTAAGAAAATTGCATGTGGATGTGTTTGTGTGTCTATGTATCTTATAGGACCCTATATGTATACAGTGAAACTTATATAAAAGGAAATAAATAAATTAATTAAAACTGCTAAACATAGAACTTGCTCTGATTTGATGGTAAATAAAACAATTAGAATAATCCTCATAAAGAACAGTTTTCAATGATATGAATTGGTAGTTTTTAGATTTTAATATCACTAAACTTCTAGGATGAAAATAAGTTAGCAAGTTAATTCAAGTTAAAGATTCACCTGTGTGTATAAAGATGATTAATAGACTCTATATAGTGAAGTGTTGGAATATCACTATTCTTCAAACTGCTTACTTCAGAAAGATAATAATCTGCATAATATCGAATGGTGTATTCCAAGGAATTCATTGAACAAATTTATAGAAATCTCAGGTAAACTTTTATAGGTATATTTTAACTTCAGAACTAAAGTGAGTCTTTAATATGCAAACAGTCAATTGACTATTCAGCATTTTTTCAACCTAATTTGGAAGTACAGCTCTTATTGCACAGAGCTCAATGCAATTATCTTGGTGGTAATGACCTAGGAAACCAAATTTTGCAACAATCTATGTACAACAGGGAAGCAATCTTGTGCATATGCACGTACATCTTACCCTGGTCTTGCTTTCCTGATGTGTGATCTTTGAAATTGTTTCTAATTGCTTAAATTTCAAACTTGTTATCTCTGAAGGAAGGTTAATGAGGATAATGCAAAAGACAATTTTAGAAGCTGTATTTATTAATATAATAAAAAGGTTAGGTTATTGCCCATGGTATTAGTATGTCCCCTTCTATTTCTTTCCTCTTCCTCCTACATCTCTCAGTGCTCATAGCTTTCTAAGGAAGGTTTATTGAGAAATCAGTGACAAGTTGTATAGTGCACATAAATCAAATGTAACATCTAATATTTTTTCTCTTTTCTTATTTTTACTTTTTTCTACTATTACAAACATATAGAGTATCCATCCCAGCTTCCCTCCCTACCCTCTCTCTCACATCCCTTTCCGTCCCTCCATCATTCCATCCCACTCTCTGCCGCCCTTCTGACTATGTATATCTATAGACCCCATGGTTCACTTTGGCTTGTTTATTCCTGAGGGGCTCAGGCCTCTATAGTATATTGAGTTACCTCTCTTCATGTCACCCCACTGATATGTGCATTTCCCTTTCACTTATCTAACTTTAAACCCAAAGATTTCCACTGAGCATCTGATAATTTTTGAAGTATGACAACACACCTTTGAAAATCTTGTCTAAAGCAAGGGAATGAATGAATATGTTCATCATTTTCAAAAGCTTACTTCACAACAGACTTCTTCTTGCACATGATTCTCTTTACCATGTGCTAAAATAAACTTCTCTAAAAAAATTCTTTGGGCCAGAAAAATGGCTCAGCTGCTAAGGCACATGCTCACAAACCTGGCAACTTCAATTTGATCTGTGGAAACCAGCAGGGTGAAGGGGAGAGAATGATTTCTGATAATTGTCTTCAGATCTCCACCTTTACATCATAAATTAATAAATTTCCATGTCTTTATCTTCTACCTTCTTTTCCCACTTAGCTTTCATCCACAGTACTTGAATCTCCCTTTACAATGATTTTATGTATAATATATCATACTCTAAATTGTTTTAATAGTTATTTTTGAACTTTTATTTTGGCAATTTCATGCATGAATATATTATAAACTCATTACTGTAGCTACTAACCTCTCTAATCTTACTCCCACATCTCATATTAACAGCCTTACCTACCAGTCATTTCCCCATTCATATTTTCTTTAATTGTTGTTTATTTGTTTTATTTTAAGACTTAAATAGGAACATGTATATTAACATGGTTATGGAACCTAGTGGAACGATCAGTGGATACACAACTGAAGGCAAATTACCCCTTCTGGTAAGTTCATCAATAGCCATTTTGCAAAGCACAGTTGTTAATTCACCATTACGAACCAGACCTTAGCTCTCCTTTCTAAGGATTGACTTATTCGACTCAATTTTCGCTTCAACATTTCTTCTATCAAAAGGCAACTGGACTTTCTGTGGTTTTAGGTTATTAAAATTGAATTCTTATATTTTCAATAGTTATCACAGAAAAATTAAATGCAAAGTCATTTTTGCAAGTTTTATATCTTTTTTCTTATGGTTTTTCATTTTTTCACTTTCCTTTAGGTTATTCTAAATAAGGTTTTAGTGCTTTGAGGGCTTATTTTTTTGTGGCTGACTTAGAATATGCAGTATTCTTTTTATTATAGTGCATTTCAAAGAGATATTTTTCTATTTTATCTATGAGATAAAGGACTCTACATCCGTGTGCTTTCATTATTCTGCTGGCTTCTGCAATACTTCAGTTATTCATTTTATTTTAATATACATTAAAAATACACTGTACATTTTCATCATGCTTACTTTGAAAAGGTGAATATCTCTTAGATACAGTGTATCAATAAAAGTGAAGTTACTGAACATCATTACATTTTATCGTGTTCATGGTTTCTTTACATAGATTCAGAGCTATGCTTGAAAGTCCACAATGATGATAAATCATTCTGCTTCAAAGTCTACAAGCATTGGTTTCCCTATTCATGATGCAAAATAGAAATGAGTTTAAATTCATGTTTTAAAAGTATTGAAGTTTTGTATGTCATTCATTACCTAGTAATACAAGAAAGAATACAGTGGAAACCTTGGGGACTAAAGTTGGATGGGTGAAAGAAAATGCCTCTATCAGTGGGTTGGCCCGAAGAGAGGCAACTTGGTATGCCACAGAGACCTGAAACCTCTGCAGGAGTAGCTTAACCAGAGGGAAACCTAGATTCCACAGAAGCATACAGGCAAGAGGGTGAGAGGGAGTGGGAGGGATTGATGAAAGGATGGGAGGGAGGAACAATGGAGGGAAGCAGGATATATACTCAATATGCTTGTAAAAGTAGAAAAATAAAATAAAATTTAAGGAAATGAACTTTGGTCTTGATAGATATCTCCAGATTTAAGACTTTCCCTTAGAAGCAGAAAGTTCTAAGTTCAGATTCCAGGTTCCATATGAAGAACACCAGGTAGAAATGGCATTGGCCTACATTTCTAGCTCTGGTGGGCAAAGCCTGAAAAACCCCAGAGTAAAGCAAAAGGAGGTAGAAGCAATCCAAGATTATTCCTGAAGTCACTTTTGATCCTCCACAGGGACACATAGTTCTCTCTCTCTCTCTCTCTTTCTCTCTCTCTCTCTCTCATTCTCTTTCTCTCTCTTTCTCTTTCTCCCCCTACCTCTCTTTCTGCCTGTCTTTTACACACACACAGAGTAAATAAATTTAAAAAAATAAGAAATGAATAATGAAAAAAATATTGAACCTTATTTTTTTTTGATTTTAGAATCACAGTCTTATTACATTTTCTAGATGGACTTGTACTCACTATATATGTCCAGAATAATGTTATGGGTGTGATCCTTTCTCATTTGCCTCTTGAAGGCTGAAACTTCAGAACCATACCATCATGTCTGGCTTTTGATTTTTGTCTACAGGTTCTGTTTTTACTACTTTAAAATATTGTTCCACTAATTTTTCTCCCTCACACTGTTGGAGAAGAAATGCAGTTTCATTGTCATCTTAGGATTTTTATAAATAAAGTATTATTTTTTGTATGATTTTCTGTGATTTCTGCTTTGAGTCAATGAGTTTGTGCTATCAGTTTGCATAGATTACTTCATGTTTCTTGTATTTTGGGTTAATGATACTTTCAGAATATGTGATGTTATTTCTTTAAATTTGAAAAATTTCAGCCATTAATTCTTCAAATACAGTCTCTGCTTTCCTTCACTCCTTTCAAATATGCTTCTTGAAGTTTTTCTTCAGCCCACAGAAAGCTCTGTTCATTTATTGATTTGCTTTTCTTTGAGAATTTTATTTTGGGATATACTCTGTTGGTATGTCTTAAAGTTCTCTTGTGTTTATTTTCATGTTCCATCCAGTCCATTTTTCTTACCAAGCATTAAAATTTTCAGTTCCAGATTTGAAGGTAAATATTTGTAACTTCTATGTTTTAGCATCTTCAATTTTTCTTTTGAATGACAGATTTGTCAAAAAATTATAATATACTAATGCTCTTCTCTCCAATCTTTATCAATGATGAGTTAGATAGAATGGATTGTCTATTTTCTATTTCCCTACTGTTCATATGCTGCTATATTTCTCCTGGGAACTAGTAATTTAATTTCCTTTTGACCTTCACTAGACATCTCATATCTTTGCATGGATGCAGGTCCTTGTCTGGAGGATCCTTGCTTCTTTGCTATCACCATGCTTCCTGTCTGTTTTAATTTCTTTTCCAGTTGCTCTGATAAATGCATTGACATAGGTAACATAAGGGTGATAGTAATTATTTCCTTTGTTCACATTGCTGGGTTACTGCTCAACTTTGTGTGACGTCACAGCTACAGAAGCATCCACAGTTAAGAAACAGGGGAAAACAGACAAATACATGCTTGTTTTTACTTAGCTACATTTCTCCATTTTTATACACTCGTATGCCCTGATTTGAAGGAAGACATTTTATGTCTTTAATGTCTCTATTGGTATTTATGATTTTTCACTTAACTTCCAGAATTTGTCAAATAATTCGAGTGAGTGAATGTATTAATATCCACAGAGGATTGTCCTACCCACAATGGTGGGTCTTTCTGCCTCAGTTAAGACAGACAGGAGTTCAAATTCTGAACAGATAGGTTCAAAGGCCCTTCTCCCAGGAGAATACAGATACAGTTTGACTGAAACCAAGCATTACCTATCCAGCGTGCCTGTGCACTGGACAAATGCACAGCCTATTTTCCACACAAGAGCCTGACATTCCATACTGTCAGTTCTGACCCTCAGGTCTCATTGCCATATGATTCTTAGACATCATTGTCCTATGCTTTAAGAGCTTCTTTTGTTCATATATGCTGAAAACATTTTTTCAGGTTTGAAGATAATTTAGGTACCAATAAATATATTTTGTTCATTAAAGTGTTCTCCTTTATAACATAAGATCCACTCAAAAGAAACTAATTCCTGGTCTGTTTCTTAAATACACTGAAGTACCATTTACAGCCACAGTCCTTGTACTTTTTGTTGGTTTAAGTCCTTGTTCTTTGCATAATGAATTCCAGCTTAATTTCCAAATTGCACTTTAAGTCTCTGGTTAGTTTTTCTAGATGCTTTCAAGCATCCTTCTGTTAACTGTTGCTCTTGCATACACAGCATGTTAATTATTGCTTGATTTCAGTCCTTGGAGAAGTTTGTAATTATTTAGGTTTTTATTTTTTAGTTCAACTCTGTGATTTCTTACTACCTCGTATACTCAGTGTGTAGTTCAGTACCTGGCTTATTATGTGTTATTAATGTTTTCCAAATAGTGCATCTCCTTCATGATAAATTGCACAGACAGCTAAAGGTACTATTTCTGTATTACTTTTGCAATGGAGAAAAAGATTTCAGAAAGTGTCTGTAATTCTCAGATTGTAGTTGCAAGAAACCAAGCAGGAGGCTCCGTGGGTAAGGCACAGACTACCAAACTTAATCTGAGTGAGAATTCTAGACTCATATGGTAGGAGAGAGCCAACCTATGCAAGTTGTCCTCTGACCCCCTCCATGAGCTGTGTGGCATATGTGTCTGAGCACACATGCACAAACACACATACAAATACACACACACACACACACACACACACACACACACACACACACACACACACCAAATACATAATGTGAAACAAAAAGTCATAGGAAAATATTTCCTTGGTAAACACTAGTAAAATGCATTTGGCTTTCGCTAGAAAATCAAATTCTAATACTTGAGTTTTCTTTTTTAAAACTTTGTCCTGTTTCCATGTTTTGGAAATACAGGGGTGGAAAAGATTGAATAATTTTGTAAAACTACAAGCATATACTCCACGTAAGAAAGGGCTGCAACAGCAAGGAACACACTGCAATGAATTTGACCTTAACCAGACATGGACAGTGGCTGACATGTCAACATGCTCCTTCTGCAGACTAACAAGAATCACAGGGGAAATGGTTTCAGGGAGAGAATCCTTAGCAGTAAGGAGTTAGACAGGTATAGGGGAGTTCCCATATTAGTGAATGGCCCAAGGAGGGCTCCCTGCTTTGCTCCAGAGGCCTGAACTACCATCAGAGCAGATGATTCAGAGGGAATTTCAGGGCCCATGTAAATTGATGGACAGAAGGGTGGGAGGAAGCAGGTTGGAAATACCAAGAAGGGGGAGGGAGGAAGGAAAGAGGGGAGAGAGAGAGGAAAGGGAGAAAGGCAGAGGGGAGGGGAAAATGAAGGTGATGAGGATATCTACTCATTGAGCTTGTATAACTAGAAAAATCTTTAGAAAAAATAATTATTTTAAAAACCACAAGCGGGGCTGGAGAGGTGGCTCAGGGGTTAAGCTTCTGGCTTGCAGGTGGAAGTCCTGAGTTCGGATCCTAGACCCCCCTTAGAGATGCCTGGTGGAAGCAGGGGCTGCCTGTGTTTCTGGTCCTGGTAAGGGGGAGCTTGTGAATTCCAGGGCAGAGTACACAAGGAGGAGGCAATCCATGGTGGTTCCCAAATTTGTCCGTGGCTGTACACACACACGCATACACACACACACACACACACACACACACACACACACACACACACACGTGCACAATTTAATAAATAATAAAAAAATAAAAAATAGAAACCACAAGCATAATCTATCTGTAAAATTTATTAAAGCACATGTAAATGTATCACCATATATATTATACTGTATCACACAATCTGTTTAATAAATATTGAGTAATTGAAGAAATACATTAGGAAGAATACTTTCTATTATTTTTTGTAAACACTATAGTATAATAAAGAAAGGAAAGACATGTGACAGAGGTCTGAAAAAATAAATAAATGCAAGTAAGTGTCCTACCCATTTTTCAACTTCTCTCTACTTAGTTTTATAATTTGGTACTAATCATTTAAGCTTTATAGTTATCTAACTATACAATATATATAATATATAATTATAGATTTTATTAGATTTTTTGTATATTTTTTCTATTCCAACAAATTGCTCTCGCTCTTTATGCCCAACAAGATTGTCTGGAGTCCAATCATTTGCTTTCAAAAGCCTTGTGGAAAATTCTGATTCAGCCATGAAAGAAATGTCAGGTATCACCATCTACAGTCACCTTGTTGGTAAGAGGTACTAAAGAAAAATCATGCCGCAATTTGCTGAGTTCTTACATTCTCACAAAAAGAATTGTTTTTGTTTGCTTGTTAAGCCAAAGTTTAGCTACTTCACATTTCAGCATACCTTTTTTCCCACATCTCTATCATTCCATCATTTTTTTCTATGTCTTTATGATATCTCTGTAAATCTTTACAAAAATGGTATTTTTATTCTAGGACTTTTATATTCTTGGGGGTGGGGAATAATATTAATTACCCTAAAGAAAGACATTATAAAATCTTTGAATCTCAATCACAAAAATAAATTCAAGTTTTAACGAGAAGAATTTGTGAAAAGTACACCTTATAAACTGAAAACTGGGTTCACCCAAGTTTACCAAATCCTTCTCTATTTAATTTGAGGCAAATCTTTACAATGAAAGGATATGGGGAATTTTTGTGCTTGATGTTTGTCTTTACTGTAGGTTAATTTCTTCAGCAGGAAGAATCTCATTCTTCCTCCCTTCTTCCCTTGCTTCGCTTCCACTCCTCCTTTACCTCTTCCTCTTCCTTATCCTTCTTTCCTTCTGCTGCTCTTGTTCCTCCTGCTCTGAATTCTCCTGTTCTTCACTAATCCTTCTCCTTCTTTTCTTGTTCTTCTCTCACCTTCCCTCCACGCAGCAGCTTCTCTTCCTATCACAACCTTAAATCTCCATGTTTTTCTTTGATAATATTTGTTGTCTATGGCTGTCATTACAAAGTTAGATCTTGTTGATTTTATATACACTTTAATATCTCAAACATTAGAATTCTCACTAATCCTTAAACTTTTAAAATAAAACTGAGCTTGATCAGCTTGATTCTATTCTTGATCAGGTAGAATATACAAATTTTACATCAATTAAATGTGTATATATGGTGTAGAATACCAATAGGTATTTTGAACCTTCAAAAAAGTAATCATGGAAAGAATGATAAGATTAAGCACTGGACTGAGCTGAGTTTCTTACAGATGTTCATAGATTAATGTGCCCTGAAATCTTGCTGTTGGAATTTACCTAATGAATTGTCATGTAGTTTTGTGTGATTAGGACCCTGATAGTTTTAGCAGAGTCCTTCATGTTACTGACAGTCTCAATTATTATATCAACTTTTTTAATTGGTTCTTTTATGTCTTTTAAGGGTATGATAATTGAGCATAAAATATTAGCTAGGAAGACAGTACACAAAACTGCTTTATAAATACCTGTAAGTGCATTTGTAGAATAGAAGAGCACTAAGCAGTCAACCCAGAAAACTTCTATAGCAGAAGGTGTTTGTTACTGAAAAACACAACTTACCCAAATACAGAAAACAAGTGACTAGGGCTGGAGAAATAGCTCAGGATTTAACTCTCTATCTTGGACGCAGAAGGTCCTGAATTTCGATTCCAGATCCACATAAAATTGCCAGGTGTAAATGACAAAAGTCTGCACTACCAGTCCTCATGGTCAGAGCCTGGCAAACATCAGAGTGAACCTAAAAGGAAATAGAAGCAATCCAGGATGATTCCAGAAGTCACCTATGTTCCTTCACAGGAACATAGTGTGCTCTGATATATGCACACGCAAACACACATAAACACACATAAATAAAAAAAGAAATTTAAGAAAAATATAACAAGCGACTATGGTTTGCTTTCCCTGAACAGGATATACATGCCTCACCCCAATTCTCCACCCGAGGCTCGTAGAATATCACAGAAGAAGGGGTAACAAGATTATACGAGCATAAAGTAGGACAATAGTGGGCTAGACTTACCTCCTGAACATAACAGCATTTTCATATGTAAGATTTCATGTCAGATGTGTATATTCTCAAAAGACCTGCTTGTGACAGAACTCAAAACTTTCCCATCACATGTAACCATGAAAGCAGAAAAATCTAAGAGGTTCCACACCTCTCTGAGAGACTGATGGCAACCATTGCTGATAGAGAAGAAAAAGAAGATGCTTTCCTCAGTAGTGTACCCACTGGTCTATGACACTTGATGTAGCATGAATCATGTCAGGCATATGACATCAAAGACAAGAGGAAACACATTGGGACAAGTGAAAAGATTTGAAATAGGAGTCTGGAAGGTAAGATAAAAGATTGCAAGGGGAAACGACAGAGGGAATGGGATTTTGGGCTAAGGGGGTAAAAATATTATAAATTCACTATATTCAAATATGCAACATAAAAAAATAAAAGAAGATGTAAAAAAAGCTTCCTGAGGGTAAAGAGTGGTGATGACTGTGGTTACTTGGTTTGTAGTTATGTTTAGCTTTGTTAAGCATCACAATGAGAAAGTAACTGGCAAAAATGATACTATTGGGAAGTTTTTTTTTTTTTTTTGGTTTAAGATTCAAGTCAACCATTTCTGGAAAATTTCAACAGCAGGAGTTTGAAGCAGTTGGTCACCCCATATGCCATACTGAGAGCAGACAGCAATGAAATAATTGCGCACAAGGTTGTTTGCTTGCCTATGCTCAGCTGCATCTCTCAATCTTTATAGATTTCTAGGTCACCTGTTTAGGGAATGTTCCTACTGTTAATGGGCTATCTCTCCCCACCTAATTAATAAAATCAAGGTCATTCCTCTGAGGAATGTCCAGAATTCAAACTTGATCAAGGGAATATTTATCACGTGGATCTGAAGACATAATAACAACGTTTGAAGTTGAAAATGAGTACTAACCACTTCAGACTACAATCACTATTACTATTAGTATTCCTAGAGCGACTTCATTTACTTCAAGGAATATAACCATATATATATACATATGTATTGTTATGTACTATAATCTATATCCAGGCAGAAAAATGTTAGGTAGAAATATTAGGTAGGTGAGTTCATATATTAAGGATTGGTTATCAGCAAAAATCTTCTTATAGCATGTGTTGGAGATTGTGGAAACTAAAGGGTAGTTTCTCAATAGAGGAAATGAGATCCTAATAGAAAAATCAAATATTTAGAGTACACAGATTTTATCTGAATACTCCTTGGATATCTGATGTACAGTATGTTCTTCCAAATTGAGGTAAGAGCTTCAAAGTTCACTTTTTGAGAAAGAGGCTAGTGATAGAAATAGGGCCCATAGACAATGAACCCCATAAAAACTCTTCTTGAATATCAGTTTCTTATACAACGAACTTATGAATAAGTCTTATATTGATCACTGGACCACTAGTCTTTGCTCTGAGTCTGGCTCTGGAAACACGACTGAAGCAAGGACTAGACACATTTTTTTGGCCTAAAATCAAGTTTAATATATCTGTGAAAAGAAGAAGAATGTTGGAAGTCCATCCAGTGCTTTTCCAGAAGTTAAACCTTCAGTGACAAGTATCAACTATGCACATATGGGCCATATAGCGCAGGAAGAATTTTGTGACAGAAAGGGTAAACCATATTCTACTACTTTCATTGTCATTACGCATAACTGCAATAGTCCTGGCATTGCCTCCTTTATCTGCAAGTTTAATGTGATGCACTAGAGAATAACTAAGGTTCAAGTCCAGTGTTAAGCTCCATTTTTGCTACAGTGACTTTAGGGACAGATTGAATGTGCACATCTGAATCCATATTCAGAAACATAAGTAATTATTTCAGTGCAAATAGCCACATCAGGCATACACAGCTGGAATGTGATACCCATTCTAAGAATGCATTTTGATAGGTTTGATATGAATATTGTGTTTAGCGAGATACTATATTATTTCAAATTTAAATGCTTAGATGGAAAGCTACAAGAGAACCAAGTTAAATGAATTTTGACTTATGTGATAAAAAAGTTGAAAAATAAAGTAACATGACTCTAACAGATCAAGAGTAACAACAAATCATTTTTCTGCAGTGGCCATTGGAAACTGCTAGTTCAGAGCTCCTACTGCAATTAAGCACAGTTGGCAGCACAGTGTCTAGAGATTTATAATGGAAATGGTCAGGTCTTATAAATGATCCACCACTATGCTAAAATCACATCACAAATAGCACTACTTTTTAAGCTCTTTGGAGGAACAGTCATCAACATTGATTTTATTTGTTTACAAATGGTTTTACCTGACTGAATTATTGTTATTAGCCAGTAATGGATGAATGATGTATGCTAATTGCTATAGGAAACTGGAGCTCATTTGTATCTATTGTATACTTTTATGACGGAAAGCCATCATTTCTGATTTCTTTCCTAACCTATGGAGTAGCACCATATAATTCATTCAAAAATAGTTGCATAGTGTTTCTTTCCTAATAGTCCATTTGTAAGTAACAGGTAGACCTCATAATCCATTCCCACCCTGCTTGGCATTTTATAACTTGCCTCCATTTAGATCATGGGAAACAGATCAGTAGTGCGAATACTAGAAATTAGACAAAGATTTCTAAATTGCAGGACTAGGTCAACAGTAGAACTCAACAGTGGGTTCTTATCATGAACAGGAGATTTAATGACAAAATTTAAGGTGAAATTTGAGCTATAATATACAAGGTTTTCTGAGATTCTAGTTCAAGGTAACATTCTATTTCTTGAGTGATGTTAGATTCGAGTACACCCTATGTAAGCAGGAGAACAGGAGTTCAAATAGTCACCATGCATATGAACAATGTTAAGCATAGCCACGTGTGTACATGCTCTCAGCAGTGATCTGGGGTAATTAGCAGAACAGGAAGCTTGTTTTAATCCTAGCTTAACCAATCATGTTTAATATGAAACCCTGTCTCAAGGGAAAAAGACAACTACTGATGGACCAGAACACTAGAAAAGCATTCCTACAAAATACTCGCAACACACACACATACACACACATATGCACTAGAAATTGTAGAAATAAGAATGAAATAATATTTATGTTTGTACCTAACAATATATGGTTAAATATCCATTGTGCTTTTTTAATTTTCTGGTTTTTATGTTTTTTCTAAGATCACAGATATTGTATGAAATCAAAATAGAAGTCTATTTTTTCTAATGCTTTATAAATATATATATGTATGTATATATTATACTGATATTTAAATTATTATATATTATATATACTGATATATAATAGATAGTATATATAATATATACTAATATTTAAAGTATAATGGCATACAAAAACTAAAGAAAAACTTTGGTCTGTAAAGTTCTAGTTTCATAATTTATTAATTACATGAGATAGTTGTACTGTTCTTTAGTCCATTTCCTGTAAAATGAGGAATATGTTAGTGTCTATGTCATGGGGTATTTATATGCCAGTTAGACAATTGAATGCTAAGCATTTGGGCACTTCTCTGAAGAATAAGTAGTTAAGGCAATACCTGAGCAAGCCTAAGGAAAATTATCTGGTTAATGTGGGAAGACCCAGATGATGGTGGATGGAGATCATTCTCTATGCAAATAAGATAGAGAGAGCTGGTTCAGAGTTGGTATGCAGATATATAGTTGTTCTGTCAAATGAGAAAGTAGGTTCTTCCCTCAGAAATTACTGTGGATATGGTATGATCTATTCCTTTGTCTCCTAATATTGGTATTAACTTTCCTGCCATACTGGTGAACTGTAACCAAGGAACATAAACAAGATAAATCTCTTGTTCTCGTAATCATTTTAATCATATATTCAAGGAAGCACCATGAAAAATAGCTTCAACAATGCAACATATAATAAAATATTTGAATATGTTTACAATTCATTGTCAATTATGGTCATAAAATATATCTTTCAGATAAGTGTGATTAGCCATGAGATGTATGCTCCACAAAGCAGAGAAAATCTTCCTTTCTGAAAACCACCTTGAGTCCCTCCTCTATCAGTGTTTATTTCTGGCTTCTGAATCTGGATAAGTGAAGGGAAATGCACATATCAGTGGGGTAGCCTGAAAAGAGGTAATTTGAAGTACCATGGAGGTCTGAGACCCACAGAAATAGAGAGGTCAGAATGAAACCTGGGTTCCATAGAAGCACACAGGTGGAGGGGTGGAAGGGAGTGGGAGAGAATGGTGAAGGGAAGAGAGGGCATAGATTGGACAGGGGATGAATACCCACTATGCTTGTAAAAATTAAAAATTAAAAAAAATGGGACTGAAAAAAAGGAATAATGTAGTCATTCATTTAACTAAGCAAATAAGCCTATGGACACAGAAATTTTAACTTTCATGTTGAGTCACTGAGCTGTGTTTTCCAATTCAGAAGTTATTAGGCACAGGTGACCAATGTGTCTGCAAACTGTATTTTAAATTTATTTTAATAGCATAAATTTAAACTTTGAAATTATTCTTATGTTCATCTCAGTTTCTTGAAAAAATATTCAGAATGTTTTGGAAAACTACTTGTACACTATCTTCAGCATGTGAATCTGTTCTTTCTATATTAATATTGCGAATGTTAAGCACAAAGCAAGGATTTCCAATGAAAACTTCATTTTTTAAGTTAGGTAAGTGTTAAGGCTCTAATATATACAAGACCATAAAATAATAGGACATTTTAAATTTTATATGCATTTCATTTTGAAATAACACTAATTTAAATAAATGAGGATAATTAAAATGTATCAAATTAATTGAGAACTGCTGTTTCCCTTACTATGTAAAATATGACTTCTAAGGTTTTACAATAATATAGGCAATGAAATCTACAGCCTCATAATTTGTGTAAAGAAAAATCACTTTGTAGAACATTGCTAAGAACTAAACCAGATGCTGTTTTCTGTTATTAAAACTGCCTAGAAATGAAAATGATAGGTCATAATATATCATTAATTATATAACTTTTTGTATGGACAATGTTATATAATTAGAAAAAACATTTCCAGGCTGGAGAGGTGGCTCAGGCAGAAGGTCCTGAGTTCGGATCCCAGATCCCACGTATAGACGCCAGGCGGAAGCGGGGGCAGCCTGCACTTCTGGTCCTGGTAGGGCGGAGCCTGTGAATCGCGGGGCAAAAGGAGATGAAGGAGTCCATGGTGGTTCGCGAATTCGT
The DNA here is from genome assembly GCA_023101885.1 of Typhlomys cinereus. NCBI lineage: Eukaryota > Metazoa > Chordata > Mammalia > Rodentia > Platacanthomyidae > Typhlomys > Typhlomys cinereus. The sequence continues at coordinate 1,302,487 of JALPQD010000280.1, forward strand.
CCGTGGTTCTACACATACACACACACACACACACACACGCACATGCGCACAGTTGAATAAATAATAATAAAAAAAAACATTTCCATTGTTGTGTGTGTTTGTATTTATCTAGGTTTGATCATTCTATTTGAAACGCTCTTTAAACAATTAATATGCTGAACTATAACACCTCAATAACATTGAATTAACAAATTCTTTATGGCTGAATATTTTTATTTCCAAGACAAAGCAATGAAAATACATCATTTTAGCTGATAACAAATGATTTGCAGCATGCATATGTCTAATCTGATGTAGACTTTAATGGAAATGTTAATATTAACAGTATACATTATTATATTGATAATATATTATCAAATAGTTATTTAGTTTAATTAAGATCTTACTTGACATGATTTGTTCCAACAGATAAAAGAGAGATGTACAACTCCTAAGGATTTTTTTCCCATTATTTGCTTGATTAATCACTTCCTTTAAAGAACAGCATTTTTAATTTCAGAAAGTCCCAGTACTTGGGGCTGGAGAGGTGGCTCAGAGGTTAAGCCTCTGCCTTCCAGGCGGAAGGTCCTGAGTTGGGATCCTAGACCCCATATATAGACGCTGGGCGGAAGCAGGTGGCAGCCTGCGTTTCATGGTCCTGGTAGGGCGGGCACGTGAATCCCGGGGCAGAGTAAACACGGAGGAGATGGAGGCCGTCCACGGTGGTTCCCGAATTCGCCCATGGTTCTACACACACACACACACACACACACACACACACGCACACACACGCACACACGCACAATTGAATAAAAAAAAATATAAAAAGAAGAAGAAACTCCCAGTAGTTGTTTGTTGGTCCTGTTTACTCTGTGAATAAGATCATAGTCAGAATGTCCTTACCTAAACCAATTTCTATCTTCCATACTCGTTCCTTTAAAAATTTTAGAGTCTCAAATTTGACATTGATTTAACAAAGATTTAACTTTGATTTACTTAGAATAGATTTGGAATAGAGGGAGATATAATATACTCTCTGTAGATTTATAGCTATTTCAGCATCATTTGTTGATGATGATATCTTTTCTGCAATGTGAAATTTTAGCATTTCCTCCAAAATTCAGGTCTTTGTAGGTGTGTGTGCTGATATGTGAACCCTCAGTTTTATTGTGTGGATCAGTATTTCTGCTTTATGTGCCTGTACCATGCTGTATTTCATGTAATAAACTTGAAGAATAACTTGAAACTAGGAATGATTATACCTCCAGCAGGGTTTTTTAGTTGATCATGATTGTTTCACTTACCTGGTTCTTTTGTGCTTACATATGAATTTTAAGATCATTTTCAAATTGCCTATAAAGAATTCATTGAATTTTTATTTGGATTGGGTGGGATATTACTTTTGCCACTTTCTTAGTGGTAGGTGCTGCAGTTGTCTTTATTGCTATGAGACAATACTCATACTTAAGTTAAGGGGGAAAAGGATATAAATTTTATTTCTAGTTTGAGAAGTGGTAAAACCCCTTTATGGCTGGCTGTCTCAATTCTTCATAGTTATCATCATGTGGCAGATACAGCAAGAGCAAACCAAAAGTAAACAGGGCCAGGCCACCAAATCCTGAGGCTCACCTTCTTGGACATGCCTTCCTTCAGAAAGATTCCACCTAACAATGATATCACAATCTTCAGAGATATTAATAACAACTGAGGATTCAAATGCATGAGCCGAATGTGAGACAATTAACATTCAAACATAACAGATTCACACCTTAGTGATATAAATCCAACCAATCCATTGGTTTAGGAACTTTATAATTTCTGGCATTTTCTTTATTTCTTTGCTGTTAGAAATTTCAATGTACTTCTCTTCCACTTTGTTGTTTAGATATTGTGTTACAGATATTATCTTAAAAATTGAAGATTTATCCTTTGGGCGTTGTTGTGAAGAATTAGTAGTTGAATTAAAACCTGAGTAATCTTGCAGTAGAGTGTCTAAATTAGTGGGAACCTTGACCATAGTAGGTGGGATAATTACCTGGACAGCTGGAAAACATGGAGAGTGGTGATAAAGGCAACTGTCATTCTTAGGTACACTTGACTGGCAAATGATGATTATCCCTCACTCAGTAGTCCTTTGAATATGTGCCAATTCCCATGATGTCCTAGTGCTAGTATGAGCTCTCTTGTGAAACTGGAGTAAGAAATGGATCTGTATGATCAGATCAAGAAAAAAAAATTCTTTGTTCATCTTTAAGCTGCTTGGTTGTGAATTTATCAGCAAAAATTCAGAGAAACTATCACAGACATTGATACTTAGAAGTGGGATGTTCCTGAGAGACCCAGAGAAACTGGTACCAGAAAGTGAAGTGTTGCTGTGAAACTAATAGAATTTTGTACCAGAAGAGTGTTATGATGATGATAAGTCTGGATCTGTGGCCTTTACAAACTATAAATGACATTGATGGAGAAATATGGAAATGTTTGCAAATTTTTAGACTATGCATTACAAAACCATGAGCAGAGATTAGTGGACTAGTTGGGAAATAGTAATGCTAAGAGATCAATGGATTGTTTGAGTCCAACTTTTTTGATCAAGAGAACAAGAATTTTTTGTGATGTTAGATTTAAAGATGATGGACTGCTTTGTTTGATAGGGGAGTTATTCTGGCAGCCTTGAAATTTTGGATGAGGAAAGGACAAACAACAGAGCAGCTATTCAGATTCCACAGTAAAAATCAAAACAAAAACTAAAACAAAAAACCATGAGGGACTTTAAGAACTCTATGACCAATGTTTTACCAGGAAGTGCCATATTCCTTTTACTTCTAGTATAATTTTTTCCTGGGTTTTAAATGTATCTAAGGGACCCCAAGTCCTCTTTGGGTTATTCTGCAAGTCCCTCTGTTCCTCCTGTCCCCTATGTCCCTCCTATCTCCCATCCCCTCATTCCACTCTATGTATTTTTCACAGTTATTCTCTTCCTCCCCCTTGGAAGCTTTTGGCATTGGTATTGATTGCTCTCCAAAAACTATCAGTAAGACTCAATTATTGACAATGCAAACACAAATGGATCACAGAACATGGACAAAATACATCAACTGGAACTGGTCCGTGGACTTTCTTCTTGCTTACACAGTATCAAAGTACACAGTAGAAGCTAATGGAGGAGAGAAATAATCACAAGCCCCATCAACGGCATGAGATCTCTAAGTTGTAATATAAATTACCATTGCAAAATAAATCAGGTGACCACCAATATAATAATGGCATGAGTATCAAGGAGGCAACCAACTGTAAACTAGAACAAGAACCTATAAAAAACAAAGGGAAGGAAAAATTTCAATAACGAAGACAGCTAATAAACCTATAATTAGTGTCATGGTTAGGCACAGGTGACAACTTAACTGTTGATGGTTTGAGCTCTGGGCACAGTTGTAGAGAGTTGATAGTTGAGTTAAGCCCAGAGCAAACCTGAAGGAGATTGTCAGCTGCTGGTGAAGACCCAGCCCATGTTGGGTGGAATTAGGCCCTGGATAAATCACAGAAAGCTGGGTTGAGAGAGTTGGCATCCTTCTGTATACTTGGCAGGGCATGCTGGTCTGGCAAGTAAGGATTTTCCATCTCTCAGCTGTTATGCAGTGATGGTGTGGCCAGTTCCCTGGGCCCTGGTGTTGGTGCATGCTCTCCCGTCAAGCTGGACTAAAAACTGTAACCAGAAATCATACGAGAATAAACCCCTTGTTCTCTTAAGCTGTTTGATGGTCATTTATCAACAACCATGCAGGCCGACTGCAACAGTTAGGAAACATTACATCAAAGTAGTCTCTTGCTTGATGTTATTATACTCATGGAATGGGCATTTACAGTGGAAATCTTTGGGTCTAAAGCTAGATGAGTGGAGGGAAGTGGCCATATCAGTGGAGTAGCCTGAAGAGAGGTAACTTGACGTACCTTGGAGGCCTGAGCACCCACAGAAGTACATAGGCTAGAATGAACCCTGAAGTCCATAGAAGTACACAGGTGGACGTGTGGAAGATAATGGTAAAGGGAAGAGAGGGGATGGAGAGGAAGGGACAGGTAGGAATGCTGGAATGAATACTCAATATACTTGTAAAAGAAGGAAAATAAGTTTTAAAAAATAAAAAGCCACATGGATATCGCTAAGTCACTTTCTCATTTTCTTTATCTCAATGCCCCATTTTTTTCTTTTTTGTGTCTATAAATAATAAAAATAATAAAAACAACTTCAATATTTGCATTTTAATAAAAATGTAATGATCACATTGACCCTTTTCATGTCCTCCTTTTAATACTACCTTTGGAGTATTTTATCATGTGTATTAATCACCCTTCTATTTTCTTGTCATTTTCTATAGATCCTTCATATGTGAGAAAATACATATTATTCATTCCTTTGAATGTGACGTATATACCTTTACACCTTCAATTCCTTGTTTTTATTGACAAATAAACTAAATTATAAATTTCATTGTAGAAATATGTCACACATTTTTTATTAATTTACCCATTGATAGATGTCTATTCAGTTTCTATATCTTTGGTATAGCTAGTCATTATTGTAATAAGGGTAGGCATGCAGATATCTCTGAAAGACTCCTTTTTTCCATTTTATTTTTCACTTAGATATACAAGCTCAATGGGAAGGAGTACTCACCCTCCTCCTTCTCCTTTCCCCTCCATCTTCCCTCTTCTTACTATTCCTTATCATGTTTTCTTTCCCACACCTCTCTCTCTCCCTCCCCTTTTCCTCCCTCCCTCCCCTCTCTTCATGTGAAATTTCATGCCCATGACTAAGGCAAATGGATAGTCTGTTTCCAGATTTTTGAGAAGCTTCAAATTGATTTCATTAGTAGTTGTACTAATTTATGTTCACTTCCATAATTTATTCAGAACTACAAACTGATGTTTACTTTTCCCCATACCAAAGATTGGTAGAAATTTCTTAAAAATTAGTTTTTGTTATCTGGAATCATTACAATATTTATAAATATAGAAATTTGAGTCAATTTGTCATAATTATAGATGGTCCCTTAGAAGAAAAACATTACTCAACTTGAGCATTGACAAATTTGTGATTTTCTTCAATTATTCAAATCCTAATCAGAATTACTTTAGTTGTATTGTAAGTTTCTTTCAGCAACAAGCTATTCCATGACCAAGAAGAAATAAATTTTATAAAAACTTTATAGTGTCATGTCATTCCAATGTTACTAACTTCAGTAAAGGAGTAAGAATCAGTTTAAATGCATATACCAAATAATTATTACTGTTTATGGACAGTTTGCTTATATGTACATGTACACTTCATTTAATTTCTCTTTATATTAACATTGTTTCCTTTTATGCAGGTGTAAAGAGGTTTTTTTGAAAGGAGAGGAAGGGAAAATAGTGGAGAGAAACTAATTTATCTTAAGAGAGTTTAAGGACGTTGAAAATGTGACCAAAGTCTAGGCTTGATAGAATATGCATTTACAGATAATTTGAAAGTATTTTACATTTACAATATTAGCATTTATCAGAGATTAAGTGCTCAATGCTTGCTTTGATTTTATGAATTTCAATAAGCATAAATTATATTTCCATTGGATCATGATCCTAGCCTCAAAACTTTTAAAACAAATCTTTGTGGACATCTTCACATTCAAATTTTTTTTGAATCTGCTCTTGGGTAAAACTAATTATCCAATCTATTTTCACTGTGTGTAACTGTTCATTGTGGCCCAACAGAAATATTTAATGATATCTTACAGAAATGTCTGGCTACCTGAGAAGGAAAATCTCAAAATTCTTAGTGCTTATTACGTGAGTATTTAAAGATTAATAAACATTATATATATTATATATATATATACATATATGTACACACACACATAGGAAATATGTTATCTACACTAGAAGGTTTTGATTTCAGCAGTTAAAATTTACAAACAGATGGGATCACAGTGGCTCTTGTTTTGGGACATCATGTGGTTCTCTGCTACAGCAGTTTCTTCCCACAAGCCACACATGTTAGTCATTCACCTTCTGGTACATCAGGGTGTCCTTAGTTCATAACTGTTGACCTTGCTTTAGGTAACAGCCAGAGGTACTTCATAACCCTTTACAGGAAACATTGGCATTCATAATACTACTGACACTTCACTGCCAATTTAGAGTTCACTATTAAATGGAGCATGTTACTACACTTATAACTGATTCCATCTAGTTATTTTTAGCTTGACCTTTTCTGTATTCATCAAATCAGTTTTGAAATAGACATTGAGGTACCCTTTACAGTTTGCCATACTTTTTTTTCTCATGACTGATATTTTATATGGAATTTTCCAGATTCACAGGAGTTTCCATGATAAATGTTAGATTTCAATATCAGTTTAAACAAAGTCGATATAAGCACGGATGCCTAAATAATCACAATCGTGTCAGTGCTCCTACAGTTTCACTCTCAAGTATTACTGTGTGTGAAAGAATCTTGCTTCCTCAAAATACTCAAAATAGGGGATGGAGAGGAGGCTCAGGGGTTAAGCCTCTGCCTTATAGGTGGAAGGTCCCGAGTTCCAATCCTAGACCCCACGTATAGACGCCAGGCAGAAGCAGGGGCGGCCTGCGTTTCTGGTCCTGGTAGAGCGGAGCCTGTGATCCCAGGGCAGAGTAAACAAGGAGGAGGTGGAGGCGTCCATGGTGGTTCCCGAATTCGTCCGTGGTTCTACACACACACATCTACATACACACACGCGCACACACGCATACACACACAATTGAATAAATAATAAATAAAAAACTCTCAAAATAACAACTGAACAAAGAATGTTCATTTTCTTATGTACGTTAAGGAATTCTGTAAATTGCTAGCTGTCTGTCACTGTCTACTCATCTCTTCTTAATCTAGCATAGAAAAAAATCTCAGGTGCAAATTGGTAAGTAGAATGAGTATAGCATATTATAGTTTTTCCCTTTAAATATATATCCAATACATTTTCTTATTCAAATTATGAACTTCAAAAGAATGATTCTCATACTATGACTATTGGTGAGACACCACTGGAATGGATGGTGTCTAGGAATCAAAGCAAAAAAAAAAAGAAAGGTACAAATGGACTGGAGGAAGGGGGAAACAGGTAAAAGAGAGTAGGAGGCTCTCAGGGAGAATATACTCAACACTATATATATATATACATATAATATATACATATGTGTATATATATATATAGAAGTTTAAAAACACAAACTATAGCAAATAAATAAAAGAAAGAACATGGTATGGACTTGAATTACAAACATTAAATTATAATGTGTCTTCTCTTATATTTAGTGAATTAATTACTGGTGTTTTGATAAATTTTAGAATTTTTCACTGATTGCTCAGTTTTCAAATTTTATGAATTTATATGAATCATATTAGACACATCGTGTATCATAAATTAAGGTTTACATAATCAAATTATCTTATGACTTTTATTATTTCACTCTTATTTCAGCAGCTTTGACTTTATAATGCATCTATTACACATATTACCAAATTCACAAAAGAGTGATGCTTGTAACATAGGGAAATTCAGATGAGAAAGGATTTTTAGATGCTCTGGGAAAATTCCCCTTAAAACATGAACAAACATATACAAGGAGTGTTTTCAGAACACTTCAAACACATTTTCAATTTCATAATGGCTGTAACAATCCAGGATTTGTGAAATAAATTCACAAGAGAAATGTCTCTAAAAGGTCAGTTTCAAGCCTTTTCTGTTTGCTTCATATTCAAAGTCACCAAGCAGGGATAATTATCTGATTTCTAACTTGTGAGATAAGATTTCACATCCATCATAGAAAGAATTATTAAATTGAAACATAGTTTTGAAGATGTAATTCTTAAATTTCAAATTCTATTTGGGTCAGTCTTATCTTCTAAATATTCTGTGGTCCTAATTAAATCTTCAAAACTTCTGACATGAATGTAATGATCTACTAGTAATTGATAATGTTTAAAATGGGATTTCTCGCGTGTAGAGGAAAAATTTTTAGATATAATTTAATAAAATAACTATTAATTATAGCACCAAAGCCTGTAGTGGGATAATATTATTAGGTCACTTTGTTATTAAAATTAAATATCAGTACCAATTAAATTATAAAAATAATAGATTTTTATTAGTATACAAATTTTAATTTCTACTTCAGCTCAAATGAGCCTCTCACTTTGGTCCTTGGGCAAGAACAAAACCACTTGCAACATAATCCAGCAGAAGAGACAGCCTAGAGGAATGGCATCCATAGTAGCCTTTAAGGGAAGTCTCCTTTACCATCATCCTTCTCCAAAGTCCCATCTGTCCACAAAATCTGAAAATAGACTCATTGAGGGTGTTAAGTCTTCTATGTTTGGACTTTCAAGGGATATTCATCTGATCCTACGAATAGGTTTCCAAACAATGAGAAAATCTTTATATGCAGCTGCAAGTATGAATGCTAATTTCATGTTTTAAAATGTACTGTCGGAGAGCTGGAGAGATGGCTGAGGGGTTAAGACTCTGCCTCACAAGCAAACAGTCTTGAGTTTGGATCCAAGGTCCCATGGAAAAAAAGCCAGCCAGAAACAGCAGCAGCCTGCACTTTCAGCCTTGATGGATTATAGAGCCTGAGAAATCCCAGAGGGAAGTTCAAAGAAGGCAGAAACAATCCAGGATGATTCCTAAAGTCACACTTGATCCTGTATAGGGACACAGAGTGTTCTTGCTCTTTCTCTCTTTCCGTCTCTTTCTCTGTCTGTCTGTCTGTTTGTCTCTCTCTCTCTCTCTCTCTCTCTTACACACACACACACACACACACACACACTCACAATTAAAGAATGTATTGTAGTAGGTAAACACTGTATTTTTTATATTAATACATTTTTATTATTATTTCAGGTCATACAAACTTAATAGGTATACCAGTTCCCTCCCTCCCTCTTCCTCCCCCGTAACCCCTGCTCCTCCTCCCCACCCCCTCCCTTCCCATCCCCCAGTGCCTCCCGCCCCTCAATTACCAGAGAGTCCTTTCTTGTGTATGCCTGACTCTCCTCTGGGCCCTCCTCTCCGATGACAGTACAAGGACCCAGTGGCTTTTCTCTGAACCCTTTCCCGTGTTCCCCTTAGGTATAGGAACACTGCTGTGGCTGCCAATCCCTTGCCTCCAAAGATCTTGGTGCCTTTAGCAGATGCTAGACTTTGTGGAGTCAATAGTGTGTTGGACAATGCACAGGGCATGTAAAGTCCAATTATGATTGCTTCAGCCCTAACTTGTATGGAGTAACTTATATATCATTGCTCTTCCCATCCTTTTGCTTTTACACTCTTACCGCCCCCTCTTCCGCAAATTTCCCTGAGCTTCAGGATGGGGAGAGATTAAGCTGGCCTAGTTCTAGGTGGTTGATATAGAGTCTCTGAAGTTCTGGATTGTGGTTTGTTGGTTTTCTTTTCTAGTTTTGCTGCTCCTGCAATGCCCTTCACTCCATCCTGGTGAGCATTGTATGTTACCCCCTGGCCAGAGACAAAAAAGCTGTTAAACTAGAGTCTTGTGATAAAAGCACATTCAAAGGTAGATGTAATAAAAGTGGGAAACCACAGTAAGGGAGGGGTCTATCACCAATTTGTGCAACGGTTACTTTTTATCTGCCACACTATATGCCCTCCTCTTCTGGTGAGATCATACCCCTTCAGTAGTAAATGATCAGGAACAAAAGTCTGTTAATTTAATCAGATGTCTCATTACTTATTTGAGTCCTTGATGGAGGTCTATTTTCTCTGCTGTAACATGGTCCCTTCTCTCCTTGTTTCTGGTGTGGCCCTCCTACCCCATCCCTCCTGTTCATAATCCTTGGAATTACTGTCTCTAGGTGGGCTGGGTGGGTTTGGTACTAGGAGCCACCTATTAGGGAGTACGTATGGCGCTTAATTTTCTGGGTCTAGGATACTTCACTTAATATAATACTGTATTAAGAAAAAAATTAACAGATTCTTTGAGCATCCTTTGTGAACCAAAGGGAAAACACAGAAATTATTTAAATGCTTCTTCTTTTAAAGAGTTTTGCATTCCATAGGTGAATTCTCCATTTTCATTTCTCTTTAGGAATCCTTAATATTTCTTTTATGCAATAACCTTCCTACTCCATTGTGATGTAAACATCCATAAACTCACTATTATCTATAGTGAACAGTGCAGGTGCATATCTCAGAAGTCAGTAATTTCACAACTACTTTTGTAAAATTCTGGGTGATTCTGTTCACCCTGAGATGTACATATGAAAATGTTTTCTAATATTTTGACATAATACAAAAATGTACAGACTATATTTTGTATTACAATGCTTCTGAAGATTTGAAAGTAACCTTAGTCTCAAGCAGAATTTTGATAAAACAAAAAGGCAACTATAACTAAAGTATACAGTGGATCATATGCGTTACAAAAGAAAATATAGTGACATAATTTCATTAACAACTAATTGAGGAAATAATATTTTAATAATGTTGCTTGGTTTTGTGTCTATTCTTATCAGAGACATTGGCCCATCATTTTTCTATGTTATTGCTGTGTTTTGATATTGGGATGATACAGGTTTCATGAAAAATTATATTATTTCTTCACATTTCTGTTTTGTAGAAGGTTTTGAGAGTATTTGCATTACTCTATAAACACCGACAGAATTTAGCAGTAAATCTATCTCTTTCTGGGGTTTTCTTTTTTTTTTAAATACATTTTTTATTATTATTTCAGCTCATACAAACTTAATAGGTACACCAGTTCCCTCCCTCCCTCCTCCTCCCCCCGAAACCCTTGCTCTCCCTCCCCTCACCCCTCCCGCTCATCCCCCTGTGCCTCCCGCCCCAATTCCCAGAGAATCCTTTAATGTGCATGCCAGACTCTCCTCTGGGCCCTCCTCTCCGATGACATACAAGGACCCAGTGGCATTTCCCTGAACCCTTTCCTGTGTTCCCCTTAAGCATAGCAACACTACTGTGGCCATCAATCCCTTGCCTCCAAGGATCTTGGTGCCTTTAGCAGATGCTAGACTTTGTGAGGTCAATAGTGTGTTGGACATTGCGTCCGGCATGCAATGTCCAATTATGATTGCTTCGGCCTTAACTTGTGTGGAGTATCTTGCAGATCATTGCTCCTCCCATCCTTTTGCTCTTACACTCTTAACGCCCCCTCTTCCACAAATGTCCCTGAGCTTCAGGATGGGGAGAGATTAAGCTGGCCTAGTTCTAGGTGGTTGATATAGAGTCTCTGAATTCTGGATAGTGGTTCGTTGATTTTATTTTGCAGTTTTGTTGCTCCTGCAATGCCCTTCACTCCATTGTGATGGGCACGTCTGTCACCCCCTGGCCAGAAAAACTCCACCAGGAAGCTCCTGGAACTAATTGAGAAGTTCAGCAGGGTGGCAGGATACAAAATAAATGTGCAAAAATCAGAGGACTTCCTATATGCCCAGAATGAAAGAAGTGAAAAAGCCTTGAGAGAAACAATCCCATTTACTATAGCCCCTAAAAAAATGAAATACCTTGGTATAAACTTAACCAAGGAGGTAAAAGACCTTTACAATGAAAACTTTAAAACCCTAAAGAAAGAAATAGCAGAAGACACCAGAAGGTGGAAATACCTCCCATGTTCCTGTATTGGCAGAATCAACATTGTAAAAATGACCATCCTACCAAAGGCAATACACAAATTCAATTCTATACCAATTAAAATTCCAAAGCAATTCTTCAAAGAAGTTGATCAAACAATCTCAAAATTCATATGGAGGCACAAAAACCCAGGATAGCAAAGACAATCCTGAGTAACAAAAACACTGCTGGAGGTATTACCATACTGAACCTTAGTCTATATTACAAATCCATAGTTATAAAAACAGCCTGGTACTGGCTCCAAAATAGACACACAGATCAATGGATAAGGATTGAAGACCCAGATATAAGCCCACAAAATTACAGCCATTTGGTCTTTGACAAAGGGGTCCAAAGAATCCAATGGAAAAAGAACAGCATCTTCAACAAATGGTGCTGGCAAAACTGGATCTCCACATGCAGAAGATTAAAGCTGGACCCATACTTGTCACCATGTACAAGACTTACTTCCAAATGGATCAAGGACCTTGATATCAGGCCAGAGACTATAAAAACCATAGTTGAAAGGATAGGGAATTCCCTCGAGCTGATTGGGCTAGGCCAACATTTCCTAAACAGATATCCAATGGCACAGTCACTGCTACCAACTCTCAACAGTTGGGATCTTGTGAAATTAAAGAGCTTCTGTTCAGATAAAGAGATTGTAACACGAGCTCAAAGGCAACCCACAGAATGGGAGAAAATCTTCACTAAACATATATCAGATAGAGCTCTACTGTCCAGAGTGCACAAAGAACTTAGAAAACTAAACATCAAGGAAACCAATGGCCCAATTAAAAAATGGGCCCTGGAATTTAAAAGAAATTTTACCAGGGATGAAATTAAAATGTCTAACAAATATCTTAAAAAATGCTCCACTTCTTTAGCCATCAGGGAAATGCAAATCAAAACTTCCCTGATATATCACCTCACCCCGGTCAGGATGGAAAAAATCCATAATGCAAACACCACCAACTGCTGGAGAGGATGTGGAGGGAGGGGAATTCTCCTACATTGCTGGTGGGAGTGAAGGCTCATACAGCCACTCTGGTGAGCCGTCTGGAGATTCTTTTTTTTTTTTTTTTTTTCTAACCACACTATGTACTTTATTGTATTGATTATATTAACTCTAATATATTCATCTCCCTGTATCTTAATTTATGTAAATTTTTTTATTTTAATACATTTTTATTATCATTTCAGCTCATACAAACTTAATAGGTACACCAGTTCCCTCCCTCCCTCCTCTTCCCCCCGAACCCCCTACTCTCCCTCCTCTCACACCTCCCGCCCCATCCCCCCGTGCCTCCTGCCCCAGGAGATTCTTAAAGAAATTAAAGATTGAAATTCCATATGACCCTGCTATTCCACTTTTGGGTATAACCCCCCATATACCAGAGGTTCACCTCGATAGCACAAGCATGACCATGTTCATAGCAGCACTGTTTACAATAGCAAAGACATGGAATCAACCCAAATGTCCAACTTTTGACGAGTGGATAAGGAAACTGTGGTACATCTATACAATGCAGTACTAGTTCAGCCACTAAAAATGATGAATTACTGGAATTTGCCAGGAAATGGATGTCATTAGAAACAATTATATTAAATGAAGTATCTTGGGGTTTTCTTCATGGGGAAAATTTAATTCTTGCTTTAATCTCATTGCTTGCAATAGGTCTGATAACCATATCTAGGACTTTTGGCTATAATTTAGGAGGTCATACACATTCAGAACCTACTTCTTATAGATTTCTGGAATATATTTCCAATGAATTTTTATAACTGTCTGTGTTTCATTTCAGTTGTCACAACTTCTCCCTTGTTTTATTAGCTTAAGTCATCTTTCTCTTTTGTTTACATTCTTAGACTTCTCAAGGAATCAATTGATTAATTAATTCTTTGCATTACTATTTATTCACTATTTCATTAACTTCTTTCCTAATCTTTATTACTTCTTGCTATTTGTTGGATTTGGAATAGTTTTATTATTTTTTAGTTTGATATTTCTCTCATTTATTAATGTGAGCATAGATAGCTATAGGTTTTCATCTTCAGACTCCCATTAACTGTATTCAAAAGTACTTTGTAGATTTCAGTAATAGAAATTTTTCTTGTATTTGTCTCTAGAAATTTGGAAGTTTTTTTTTTTTTTTGCTTTTCTTCATTGAAAGGTGGGTTATTGTTCATTCTCCACCTGTTGGTGTAGTTCTGAAGTTGTTCTACTGTTGCTTATTACTCATTTCATTCCACAGTGTCTCATAGGATATGAGGATGTCTGTATTTATTAAAGCTTACTTTTTAATGTATGATGCAATCAATTCTGCTAAATAAGTGAATTCCCATATGTCAGAAGGAATATTTAAATGTATATCTACTAAATCCGTTCATCCAATGATATAATTTATCTCTGAAGTAACTTTTAGTACAAAGAACCTTTCTAGATATAAGAAAAGTATATTAAAGTTTGCCAATATTGTCAGGTTATGAATATGTAATTTTATATATCCTCAGTTTTTATTTTATGAAGTTGGGAGTTCCCACATTTAGTTCATATTACAAATACTATCTCCTCTTGGTAGACTGTTTCCTTCTGTAATATGTAGGGTAGTCCTTCTTTGAATTTCTTGAGTAGTTTAGTAGGTATATCCCTTGTTTAGAATTTGGGTTTTTTTTGGTTGATTTCCATGTGATTCTAGTCAGATGTTCAACACTTATGTTAGATAACTTTGTTTGTTGGAGACAACAAACAGGTTATATTTTGTATTTTAATTATTCAGACTGTGTCTGTTAATTTGTGTGTTGAGATTATTTACATTTAAAGTTATTACTGAGTGGAACTTTGCCGTTTCATTTTTATCCTCTAAATATTGAGTGTTTAGTTATTTTCACTAACTCTGGTGATTTTCAGAGTTAGTCACATTTCTTTACCAGCTCATATTTATTCATATGATGTTGTTATGCTCTGCATCCTTTCATCTGTTATTACAGTAAATTTTCTATTTGTTGCTTTGAAAGGGAGAGGTATTTGACTTAAAGGTCAAAAGTTGATATAGTCCATTACAGTGAGTATCACCTAGTAGAAGGCATGGTTTTTTTATTTTGCTAACTTTAAACTCAATGTACAGATACTTATAGAAAATGCAGAGAAAATAAACCATCTGCCATTTCAGGACATACTGTGTTCACAAAGGTAAGAATAATAGTAACATTAATACTAACATTAAAAAATACACCCAGATTGTTTTCTACCCCAGACCCAGACCCAGGCAAACTCTCTTCTTCTCAGGCCTCTAGGCCTCACCCCAGGCCCCAGGTCATCTATGCACCCCAGTATCCACTCTGCCTTTCTTCCCAGGACCTGGAACTAGGTGGACTCCCTGCTCCTCAGAATTAAACACAGTACAGTGAAAACACAAGCAAAGGGCAAGGGGAATAACACTGTTCATTGGAGGTCTTCTAAAATCATCCCATCGTATGGAAAAGAATCTTGACATCCACATCTAAGATACTAAGCCATTTTTACCATCTTCTTCTTCTCAATTATTAGTCACTGTAGTTTAACATTTCCATATACCCACCAAAAACACATTTAATATGTCATATGTCTCACATGTCATCAAGTAAGTAAACCAAAAATGTGCACTACCATACTAACCTTCAATCCTTGTCTACCAAACCTGCCTTAACTGATGTATTAACAGTCCAATAGCCTCATCTAGGAACTAACAATAACACCAGACAATCATTCCCAACTCCAAGGCAAACACTAGCAATAACTGCTCAAGTGTAGTAATACTGTCTAATTCAGTTCAGCCAAAAAGACACAAAAACAAAAAGAAGGAGATAAGAGATAAGACAAAAATTCCCAAGTCACAGCACAAATCCATGAGAAACAAGAACCAAGGCAATAAATCTCCCAGAAAAAGAATCAACCCCATAATGATGGAATCCAACCAGAATGAAAAAATGTCAAGAAAGCCATACTCAAGATAATGATTTACAAAACCTGATCTTTATTATGATAAAAACAATTAAAGAAGATACCTGGAAAGAGTTAAGTAGTCACATTAACCCCTTTGAAGAGGAATACAACAGGCACTTGGAGGAGATGAGAAAAGCAGTTGAAGAAACAAAAATAGCCATGGAGCAGTTATAACAATATCAAGCTGAGTTTAAACTCGAACTAAAAGACAATGTATCTTCCACCCAGAATTCAGCAGAGAGTCTCATCAGCAGAACTAATGAAGCAGAAAATAGAATATAAGATCTTGAAGACAAAGTGAAAGAACTAACCAGTTCAATAAATTAAGTTGTTAAAGCCTTAAAGATACTTGAGAGGAATATTCAAGAGTTATGGGACACCTTGAAAGAAATCTAATATGCACATCCTTCGAATATCAGAACAAGAATCCCAAAATATGACACCTGAGGAAATTTTTCAAATTACCAGAAAGGAAAACTTTCCACATCTAAAGAAAAAGAGGAACATCCAAATACAAGAGGCATTCTGCACCTCAAACAGATATGATCAAAATAGAAACTGTTCATTGCAAATAATAGTCAAAACACTACACATACAAGACAAAGAGAATGTGCTAAGAGATTCACAATAAAAAAGTCACATTTAAAGGTAAATCTATTCAGTAAAAGCCAGAAGAACTTGGAGAGAGAACTCCAAGTATTGAATAAGCACAAATGTCAATCCAGGTTGATATACCCAGCAAAACTATCAGTCATAATCAAGGGTGAAAGAAAAATTTTCCATCATAAAGACAACTTGAAGGTTTGCATGACTACCAAACCATGCCTTCAAAAAATGCTAGAAAAGATACTCAAGCTTGAAAAAAAGATCAAGGAGGACAGAAGGAAAGTATAATACTATCACAACCTACAAGCTAAATAATATACCATGAAAGCCACTAAACACAAAAAAGTCAGGAATTACAAGTAATTTCTCCATTACAACACTAAATGTCAATGGATTTAATTCACCAATAAGGTTACAAATATTGATTAGATATCAAGACCCATCCATCTGCTGTCTTTTTGAAGTACATCTTACCACAAAAGATATGCAGCATTCTAAAAGGAAAATTCTGGTAAAAAATTCTTCAAGCTAATGGAAACAGAAAAATAGCAGGGGTAGCAGTTATGCTATCTGACAAAATGGACTTTAAACCAAAGAATATCATAAAAGATACAGAAAGATACTATATTTTAGCCATAGGAACAGTTCCCCAGGAAGACTTCACAATCCTTGACATAATGCAACTAATATGGGCTCCTCTAGATTCCTTAAACACACACTATAACATCTAAAACAATCAATCATTCTCAAAACGATAATATCTGGGGATTTGCATACCCCACTCTCAACATAGGATACATCAAGAGTCCAAAAACTCAACAGAGACACACTGGATCAAAATCAAACCCTTATTGAAATTGACCCAACAGATCTCTATCGAACCTTCCATCTAAGCACCAAAGAATACAGAGTCTTCTCAGCAGCCCACGGGAATTTCTCCAAAATAGACCACATATTGAGCCACAAAATGGATCTCTACATATACAGGAAATTTGAAATTACAGCCTCTACCCCATCAGATCATGGTGGTCTAAAACTAGACACCACAAGACAACAATTAGCAGAAAATATATTAACTCTTGAAACTAAAGACTATGATGCTGAATGAGAAATGGGTACAGGAAGAAATCAAAAA
Organism: Typhlomys cinereus; assembly: GCA_023101885.1. NCBI lineage: Eukaryota > Metazoa > Chordata > Mammalia > Rodentia > Platacanthomyidae > Typhlomys > Typhlomys cinereus. The sequence goes on from JALPQD010000280.1 coordinate 1,319,849, forward strand.
GAAAATTCAAGATTTCCTAGAAGTAAACAATGATGAAAGTACAACATATCAAAATCTCTGGGACACAATGAAAGCTGTCCTAAGAAGTAGCTTATAACTTTCAATGCCTATATCAAAAAAAAAGAAATATCACAAGTAAATAATTTAACAATGCATCTTAAAGCTTTAGAGACACAAGTGCAATCCAGTCCCAAAAGCAGGAGAAAGAGATTAGCAAAATCAGGGGAGACATGTCTGAAATTGAGGTAAGGAAAATTATACAAAGAATCAGTGGAAAAGCTGGTTCTCTGAAAAAATCAATAAGATTGATACACCCCTAGCTAAATTAACCAAAATCAAGAGAGAGAAAATCCATATTAATAAAATCAGAAATGAAAATGGAGTTATCCAACTGATACCCAAGAAATTCAGAGAATTATAAGATCATATTTCAAAAACTTATACTCCTCAACTCTGAGAACCCAAAAGAAATGAATGAATTTCTGAATATGAACGACTTACCTAAATTGAATTGGGAAGTTTTAAATTATTAAGTAGTACTATAACGAATGAGGAAATTGATGAAGTAATGTCAATCTTCTCACCAAAACATATCCTGGACCAGATGGATTCCGCACAGAATTCTATCAGACATTTAAAGAAAATTAAAACCAATACTCCTTAAACTGTTCCATCAAATAGAAAAGGAAGGAACACTTCCAAATTCTTTCTATGAAGCTAATTTCATATTAATCTTAAAACCTAATAAAGATACATTTAAAAAAGAAAACTGTTGGCTAATCTCTTTTATGAACACAGATGCAAATATTCTCAACAAAGTCTTAGTACATCAGATTCAAAAACATATCAAAAAGTACTGTGATCAAATAGGCTTTATCCTAAGCACACAAGGATGGTTCGACATATGCAAATCAATAAATGGAATCCATCATATAAACAAATCCAAAGTCTAAGACCACATGATACTCTCAATAGATGCAGAAAAACCTTCTGAACAAATCAAGCATCATCCTTTTATGATCCGAACCCTAGAGACAGTTGGAATAGAAGGAACTTATATCAACATAATAAAAGCTGTATGCAACAAGCCAACAGAAAGAATTATACTAAATGAAGAAAATATGACATATTACCACTTTGATCAGCAACTAAAAGGGATGTATGATGTCACCACTTCTATTCAATATTGTACTTGAAATCTTAGTTAGAGCCATAAGAAAAGAGAAGATAAAAGAGATTATATTTAGAAAGGAAGAAGTCAAGATGTATCTATTTGCAGATGACATGATCATATACCCGATTCATCCTAAAATCTCCACCAGAAAACTCTTGGAACTAATACATAAGTTCAGTAGTGTGGAAAGTTACAAAATAAGCGTGTAAAACTCAGTGGCCTTTCTGTATACCAAAGATGAAAAATGAAAAATCCTAAGAGAAATAATCCCATTTACTATAACCCCTAAAAAATGAAATACCTTGATATAAATACCTTGATATAAATCTAAACAAGGAAGTGAGAGACTATATAATGAAAACTTTAAAATCCTAAAGAAAGAAATAACAGAAGATACCAGTGGGTGGAAAGACCTCCCATGCTCCTGGATGAGCAGAATGAACATCATAAAAAAATGACAAAAGCAATACAGAGATTCAGTGCTATACCAATTAAACTCCCAAAATTTGGTCAATTAAAGAAATTGACAAAACAATATCAAAATTCATATGGAAGCACAAAAGGACTAGGATAGCAAAAACAATCCTGAATACAGTGCTGGAGGTATCACCACACCAAATCTTAATCTATACTATAAATCCAATTAATAAAAAAGAGTCTGGTACTGGCTCCTAAATAGACACCTGGATCAATGGATTAGGGTTGAAGGCTTAAATATAAGTCCACACAATTACAGTCATTTGATCTTTGACAAAGGGGCCCCAAAAATTCAATGGAAAAAGAACACCATCTTCAACAAATGATGCGGCAAAACTGGATATCTACATGTAGAAGATTAAAACTGACCCATACTTTTCACCATGCACAAAAATTAATTCCAGTTGGAATAAGGATCTTAATATTAGGCCAGAGAATATGAAAGCCCTAGTTAAAAGGAGAGGGAATTTCCCTCTAGCTGATTGGGCTAGGCTAACAGTTCCTAAACAGAAATCCAGTAGCACAGATACTAGAACTAACACTCAACAAATGTGATCTTACAAAATTAAAGTTCAGATAAAGATATCATAATCCAGGCAAAAAGGAAATACACAGAATGGGAGAAAATCTTCACTAACCATATTCTAATAGAGCTATATCATCCAGAGTGCACAAAGAATTTAAAAAACTAAACACCAAGTAGATAAATGGCCCAGTTAAAATTGGGCCTCCAAACTCAAAAGAAACTTTCCCAGGGAAGATATTGAAATGTCTAACAAATATATGGCTCAACATCCCCAGCCATCAGGTAAATGCAAATCAAAACTACCCTGAGATATCATCTCACACAGGTTAGGATGGCAAAACTCCTCAGTGCAAATATCAAATGCTGAAGATGTTGAGAGAAGGGAATTCTCATGCATCACTGGTGGGAATTCAGGCTTATACAACCACTCTAGCAATCAGTATGGCAATTAAAAAAATTAAAAATTGAAATGCTATATGACCCTGCTGTGCCATTTCTGGCAATAATCCCCCATATTGCAGAAATTCGCTTCAGTGACACCAGCAAAGCCATGTTCATTACAGCACTATTTACAATAGCAAAGTCATGGAATCAACCCAAATGTCCAACAGTTGACAAGTGGATAAGGAAAATGTGCTACATTCACACAATGGAATACTATTCAGCCATCAAAAAAGATAAATTAATGAATTTTTTCAGGAAACTGATGGAATCAGAGCAATTATATTGAGTGAAGTATCCCAGACTCAGAAAGTTAGACAATGTACTTAGTCCTTAATAAGTAGATCCTTGTTCCAAAACTACTTTATTGTATATTCAAAGTTAAATCTCCAACTGTAATACCAACTGTAATCACTGAAATGTTATAACAGGCTAGGAAGGGGAAGGAGGGTCTCAAAAAAAAGGAGATATAGTATCCCTCTTCAATAGAGAAAATAGGTCATGATCAAATATTGCATGTAAGTTAGGAGACATCTGGTACAGCTCACTTTCACTTCCTTTCTGGTCTCTTGTGACTGAAAAGGTTTGATCTCACCAATCAAGGAGGGTATAGGGATTGTCAGATAGAAGACAACCATCCTGCAAATGGGACACTAAACCTCCACCTTTGTCCTACTCCTATTCTTTCATCTACCTTTGAGTCTCCTCTTATATTAAGATCTTCAATCTTTTATCTTTGGTTAGGAGGTGACCTTCAATACCAATCAGTATGGAGCCAAAGGCAGTGCAGGAAAAGCAAAACTGAACACAACAACGAACCATGATTTAGAACATCAAAGACCCTACATTAATCACCTGGAACCAGACCAGCCAAATGTCTCCCCATCCTAAAGCTCAGAGAACTTTGCTGAAAAGGAGGAGGCAAGATTGTAAGAGCCTAAAGATGGGGAGCACCAATGATATGCAAGATACTCCACACAAGTTAGGGCTGTAGCAGCCAAAATTGTACTTTGCCTAAACCACAAAATGGCTGACATGTCAAAGATCCCCCCAAAATCTAGCATGGATCATAGGGGAGAAAACTCCAGGCAGTAGGATCCTTAGATGCAAGGGATTAAACAATCATAGTAGAGTTATGGGGAGCCCAAGAAGGGGCTCCAGAGTATGCCATTGAGTCCTGAACCCTCACTAGGGTGAAGGCCTCAGAGGGAAGTTTGGTATTCACACCAAAGAAAGTTCCAGGGAATTGGAGGAAGGAAGGGGTAGGTGCTGGGAGAGGGGGAGGGAGGGAGGGGTGAAAGGAAGGGAGGAATGGAGGACAATTGGGGAAGGGATGAGGGTGGGAGGGTACGGGGGTACCTATTGAGCTTGTATGATTAGGAAAAAAATAAAATGTGGGGGAAAAATACACCCAAAATAAACTACTCCTCTGAAAGTAAAATTTTATTTTTTAATAGAAAATTGCATGTTTGTTTGATTCCTTATATGGTGATTACTGTCTATATGATGTCATGAAAGATTAATGATTATGAATAATAGTAGATTACTATTTCTTTGCACATACACAAAACTTAAGTTGTTTTTGTTCAAATTGATTAACAATTTAAATGAAAAAGTTATAAAATAAAAATATCTGACCTGTATTTAGAGATCCTTTATATTCAGCATGGTGTTACTGAGTTATTTTAAACTAAATCAACGTCAATGAAACTTTTAACCATGTCCATGGACAAAATTACCATATCATTAATTATAATACCCACAAACTCACTGTTTATTATCATATAAATACTGATATGATTATTAATTTTAAAAACCACAAGTAATAATGTGAACAAACAATGGAACATAAGGTACTGAGCTGATGTATTGTGCTGAGTTGAAACAAATGGGAATGCTAATTCTTTTTAAATAATAAGCATGTGAATCATGAAAATATGCTTTATCCTAAAGTTCATCCTATTTGCAAACTATTTTCACTGGACAAAATGCAATGAACCTCCCATGATCTCTTCAAGCAACAATTTCACTTTTTATTCCCTCTGTGAAAAATATTTACCTCTACTTCATCATTCATTATTCTTCTTTATCAAATTAATATATCATCCTCAATTGACATAAACACATTCAAACTCAATGACTTAAAATTTATCCTCCCTACCAACAGATAGGTATGAAGGAGACTGATCTTTCCTAACAGTTTATTTAGTTCTGTTAAGTTTCAGCTAAATTCACCTTAATTTCTTAGGGTTGGTTCTTGTGGACTCTGTCATCAAGAATTAAGAGAACCTTACCTGTGAGCAAACCTTTGCCAAACCAGAACTAATTTTTGGAAACAAGAAGGACATTATATTTTCAAAAATATATAAATGCAAAAAACATCCAAATTAACCTGAGGACCACCAAAATTTAAAACTTGGACTCAGTAAAAAGACTCTGAGAGATCTGATTTTCCATAAGACTGCTATCTTGGGTTTCTTAAATCTATGAAGAAGAGAATCTCTATAATTTTAACAGAAATTTTTGCTGCTCTTGCCACTTCTCCAATAGTGAATTATTATGCCTTCTCAATATGACTAGAAACACAAAGATTATTTTTATTTTGTTCTTTGTTGAAAGATTTAAAAATTTCCTGAGTGTTTTTGTGTTTATATTGTGAATGAAAATACAAACAACTTTCGCTGTAGATTACTTCTGTGAGAAGCAGTCTTGGAATATCAATATGTTAATTATTGAATTGTAGAGTGCATCTCTTTAATTTTTGCTACGCTAAAGAAAAAGAAAAACTTTTTCCTTCCAGAGAAACGTTTGGTGGATTAACTTGAAACCAAACATAAAAACATATTTAGTTTCCTTACATAGGATGCAAATGTACTTTAGGCATAAATATTACTCAGATCATTCTGCAGTCCACCAGGGACTAGAGGTGACAAAAGAAGGCGAGAAATCCTGAAGTACTTAATGCTTGCTGTGCAGCAAGTGGAGTTGATACAGATGTCATTTGTATTCTGCTAGCATCCATGAGAGAGTAGCAAATGAACTTGGTATCTTGCCAGAAGAGATACCTACCAACCCTCTATGTTTTCCACTCCTTAGACACTCTCTTGCCTCTAACTAACATGTTAAGTTAGAAAAAATTCACCTATCCTAGCCCTCTTCTCTGAGTTTTATCTTCATGCTTCCATTACTGTCTCTGCCTTGGCAGCACTGTATCGCTCTCCTGCTTGCTTTCATTGTTGCTGTTGTTGTTCTTGCAGAGTATGAAGCAAAGGCAAAGGCTTGCATAAAGGATCAGTATAATCTTCATGATACCTGCTTTCATTTAGAGCACATTTTTTCTTTTTTTATTTATTCAATTGTGTGTGTGTGTGTGTGTGTGTGTGTGTGTGTGTAGAACCACAGGGGAATTCGGGAACCACCATCGACCGCCTCCACCTCCTCCTTGTTTACTCTGCCCTACCAGGACCAGAAACGCAGGCCGCCCCCGCTTCTGCCCAGTGTCTATACGTGGGGTCTAGGATCCCAACTCAGGACCTTCTGCCTGCAAGGCAGAGGCTTAACCCCTGAACCACCTCTCCAGCCTCCTGAGTACATTTTTCTTTAATCTCAATATCCACCCTACTGCATCCCAGAAAAAATAAAGTTGAGAAAAAACATGCTCTTGAGGATCATGGCATATGAAAATGTGAAGGGCTAAAAACAACTTTCTCTGACATCTTTAAAAATTGAAGTAAGTCAGTTTATACTAAAACTACATTCATTTTAAGTGTACCAAATATAATTTATTAAGAAAATTTCTGTCACCTTAGTAGGAATTTCATGTTAATTGACTAGCCCTTTGACTAAAAGCAAATTCCATTTACCTACTTTTTATACATTCTCATTTGTCATTTTTGGTCATTTCCTAGAAACAGACTGAAATGTGATGATATGTATCTTCTAAATGTCTAATATTAATTTAATATTAATCAAGGTTGTACCAGTTGTCATATGACTCAGGATTTATTTTTAATTGATAAGTAGTATCCCATTTTGTAAGTGCAGCAATTTATTCATTCACAAGCTCATGAATTATTTTATCATATTTTCTACATTTCCTTTCAAGGTGTTACATAGCATCTTTTGGTTATAAACTCAGAAATTGTGTAGTTAATAGTTTGCAGAACTGCCAACTTGCCTTATGAAGCGGATATATCACTTCATGTTCCTATAACAGATGCAGGAATGTTCAATTTCTCCTCAACACAATATAGTATTTTATCATTATGTGAAATTATTAGATTGTGGCCATTAGATTTTGGCACTTTCTGTTAATCTTTGAAGAACTAAGTTGCTTGTTCCACATAATCTCACTGAAATCTTATCATAACTCTTCCTTTTTGTAAAAGTCATCCTTTGTCAACATTGCAGTCTCTCAGTTGCTATACCTTTTTTTCAAGAAAGCTATTTTGCACATGTCTGTCTGTTGACCATCAAAATTGTCCAAATGTACACTTTCCAACACATTGGTATGTGTCATCTTTTTAATATCCCTCATCTTCCTAATGTCTTCTTTCCCATTCCAATGGAACTAAAGTGACATGATTCACCATCTCAATCTTTTCTTGTTCACACTGGTGCCCTTATACAATAAGGTTTCCTTACTTCTAAACCACTCTTAGAACTGAGATTTGCCAACCTTTGGGGAAGATCACAACCATATTTTCTGGTTTCGTTTAACTATGATGATGATTGTTCTGCATAGATCATTTATTCTTGTTCTGGGGTCTTGCTTCCTTTCCTTATCCATTCATGAACTTCTTATTTCCCATCTCATCCTTGGTGTTCAATTGTCTAGCTGCTTTCTGTTCATTTTTATTTCCAAGTATGATTTTATTTATGGAATGAAAGGTAGCAATAGATGAAATTGCCTCAGTGTGGATGTTTATTTTATGCTTAATATTCTGCCTTTTGTGATGGATGAAAAGTTGCCACCACTGAAGAACTTTGTCTCCATCTCATTACCTTCTTCTTTGCCATATTTTCCCATCTCCCTAAATTGTCTTAATCCAATCAGCTCTGCCTCATAATAAACCTCTTCACACATATTTTCTTCTGGCATTTTTTTCCTTGTGAGAATTCTCTTTACTCACTAGCTATAAGTTCTAGTTTAAATCCTTTTTGAACCACTTTTTTAAGGTGTTTGTCCTAAGCTTCTGTGGAAAAAATTCTGTCAAGTCTGGCTGTCTTCTGTGGGACTGAATCTTGTCATTATATTTCAGTCAGGCATGGTTAATGCTTGTCAAAGTCTGTGATGAAAAAGCAAAATTAGTCTTTTGTTCTTGGTGTCTGTCTATTTCCTTGGTGATAACATTTTCGCTATCTGTAATTTTAAGCTTACAAGTGGATGTTTGATTGTCACTTGCTGATAGAGAAGTTCAAACACTGCTCATCATTGTTGTTACCCTGTACATAGCATTGTATAAAACTGTTCTCTTAATACCTTATACTTCAACCATGCATTATAGAGATGGCACCACCTTCTATCTAAATTCTTGCATTTCATGTTGTTTCTTCAAACATATCTTCCTAGAACATGTCCACCTTTGACCTCTAAATGTTAGAAGATCTCTCATGAATTTTAATTGTATTTAGCAAGTGTGTACTCATGAAATAATTTCTCAGCTTACTATTTCATATGAGTATTTAAAACTGAAGAGTTCAGCATGGACACTCCACCATGGTTGTCCTATGGCCACTCTATCATGCTTTGAAATGTGTCCCCATGGTCTCATGTGTTTGGGAAAGTCATGGCACCTTTGAGAGGTAGAATCTTGTTGGAGGAAGGAAATAACAGGGGGTGGGACTTGAGGTGGTTTTGACCCACCCTACCTCCTATAGAAGTCTATTTTTGCAATAAGAGTTATCAGCTTTCAATCTCTTGGATGAATGGATGACCTAGGCCTCCTCCAACTTTTGTCTCCAATCATGCCATGCCACCATGAAAGACTATATTGTCTTTTGTACCGTAAACTGAATAAATCTCTCTTCATCCCTTAAATTGCTTGACTTTGGGTGTTTGCTCACAGCAACTGATAAGAGTAACCAATACAGAAATTGGTACTGAGATTAAAATTGTGAGATTAAAAAATTGCAGTGAGATTAAGATAATCTAATACAACAACAAGACTTGCTTTTAAATTGAGAGAATTTGTTACCAGAAGTGGGGTGTTACTATATGAGATTAAGAGAATCTGGTACCAAAAATCAAAGTTTTTTTGTGAAAATGAAAGAAGTTGGTATCCATCAGTATGGCCAAGTGTGGTGTGGCTAGTGTGGGAGAAATTTGTAGGGAAAAATTTGGACTTTGAGACTATGTGCTGAGAAAGGCTTTGTGTCTTGGAGATGTAGTCAAATGGTCCTTTCTGTAAGAATTTGGAAGAAAGTAAGGCTTTTAGAAACACAGATAGTGGAAGCCCAGCTTGTGATGGTCCAGAAGGGAACAGAAACTGTGTTTGGAATTGGATGAGTGGCAAATGGAGCCATGTGTTGGTGGCAAGTTTACTAAAGTTTTCCCTTGTCCAAAGAGCTTGCCTCAAGTTAAACTCAAGTATCTGGCTGAGAAAATTTCAAGGCAATAGTGTGACATATCTGCTTTTCAGTGCTCTTCTTCAAAGTTATGAAAAAGAGCAGGAAATCAAGAAGAAAGAAGAAAACATTGTGAGATCTAATGATGAAAATTAAAATGGCAAACATAAAAGTTGAATCAGTAAACCAACACCAAAATGAATATTACTGCTAAGCAGATTTGCTCCATTATAAAATCAAAGCCTGCTCTTCATTGGTATCAGAAGAGAGGTCCTGCCCTGAGGGCAAGATTCCCAGAGAGAGTTTCCATCCTTAAGAATGTAAATCCTTGTAGAAGAAGTGAGCTAAAGTGTAGAGTTACAAAGCAAGCATCCCTTTACCCCTCAAAGTCCAGGAGAAAATGATTTTTCCTACATTCAGCCCAGAGAAGTCGAATCATCTGTGATTTGAGGGGGAAAATCTTGAATCCAAGGGTACAGAAGAAATTGGCAATATTATTCATGTGGTCATGGTTGATAGGCATCAAAGATGCAAGAGGGAGGAGGACATGTATCATTCCTCCAGGGTTTCAGAGAATGTCCAAAATCCAAGAAGCATGTGGCAGAAAAAAGTCCCAAGAAGGAGAGTTTGTACTGTGGAGTTAAAATATGGTTTTCATTGAAAAGTAAAGATGTTACAGAAGCCAGAGAGAACTTGGGACATCTTCCAAGGAGAGCTGTATCTCTTGGGAGAAGTCAGCCAAAGGGTGTAATGTGTTCTATGGGCAGTTGCATTGGGGAGTGGAACCAAATCCCTTTGGGAACTGAGATGATTTCAATAGGAGACTCACCTGTTAGACATGGAGATGCAGGATTTAGAGTTTGACTGGCTAGTTTTGGTCTTGTTAGGGACCGATCTTTCTTTTATATGCCCCCATCCCTTTCTTTTTGAATGGGAATGTTTATTCTGTGGGTGTTAGAAATGGATAACTTGTCTCTTGATTTTACAGGAAAATTTGGACTTTGGGCATTTGGACAGGTGGAACTGCTGATCCAGTCGGTGTTGGGACTTTTTAAGTTGAAATGAGTATGATTTGTATAATGACATGTTAATGAACCTGTGAATACAAGTGATGGAGTGTGATAGTTTGAAATGTGTCCCCCACAGTCTTGTGTGTTTGGGAAGGTCATGGCACCATTCAGAGGTGGAACATTTTTAGAGGAAGGTGTTTACAGTACCTCAATGTGGATTTGTCCCACCCTACCTCTTAGAGAAATCTACTTTTGCAGCAAGCAGTTTACCAGCTCTCATCCTCTTAGATGTATACGTAATCAAAGCCTCTTCCAGCTTCTTCCTCCAGCCATGCCACATGTGCCATGAAAGACTGTATCTCCCCTCTGGAACTATGAGCTGAATAAATCCTTTTCTCTCTTAAATTGCTTGACTTTGGATGTTCTGTCACAGCAACAATCAGTAATCAGTACATAATCAGTTGTCTCTTACCATTCCTTGCCCATAAGAGTGCCTAATTATCATTCCTAACTCCTGTTCATGTGTCTTTCTTACATTCTGTACTTTCACACATAAACTAGTAAATCTAGTTTCTCTCCTTTTAAAATTATATCCATAATGATTATTAGAAATGTTAACATATACCTCCAAATCCTTGTCATGTGTTATATAATTATTTACATTTGTTTTCTAATCTTTGTGCATCTTGCCTTTTCTCTATACTCTGTTCTCAAAAGAAAAACAAAGTTCTGTACTCTCTTGAAAGATACAACCCACAATGCTACCTACTATTTCTTCCATGTGAAACAAAGTCTTTATATTGCTTCAGATTTTAATGCTTGCAGTCTCCCTCACTGCTAATAAACAGATCATTTAATAGCATTCTCCCCTTCACTCATCCTGCTCTAAGTATGGTGACATTTGTCACAGATGAAATTGGAAGTAATTATGCTGAGCAAAGTTGTTTCAGGATATCCACTAGACCAAGTAAAGCTGAATAGAAAGTCTTTATTCACTGGTCAGTGAGCATACACTGTGTGGGTTCTAGTACTCCATAGTGAAGACCTTGGCAGTGTTTCAAGTGAATTATTATAAAAATGTATACACTGATTGGAACATCCATCCTGACAGTTCCCACCTATCAAAGGGAATGTTAAAGAAACTATGATAAGCAGTTAGTCCCTGCCACAGGCATATCTAGTGTTTGTTGAGTTTAGTTCCAGGGACAGTCATTATGCCATGTCCTTTAGACTTACATTCCCTTGTAAATGTCAGGTTTTACTTTTTTTTTCTGTCTCAAGCTAAATAGAGGTTGAGCTCACCTTTCAAGGTAGGCTTCCTTTTGTTCTTAGTCCCATTACAAAGTATCCCAGACACAGAAAGTTAAATATCTCATGTTTTCCCTTAAAAGTGAATCCTAGCATTAAACTTTCAGAATGATGCAATCAAACAGAAACTTTTCTAACACATATGAACTGCAAAGAAAAAACAAAGAGGAGTGGAGAAAAATCCCCAAGCAGTGGAGAACATATGCAAATAGATGAATAAAGTATCTTCAAGTTTTAAAGAAGGTGGAAGAACAGGGATAGAACACAGTAAGAAGTGGGGTTAAATCTTCAGGCAACCAATTACCTGCCAACTAGCTTATAACGCCCCTACACCTTAATGCCAGGAAATACATGCGCAGTACTGCAATTCTATTTAAAAAACAGCAGAAGGGGAGGAAAAAAAATTACTCAGGATCAGATGTCTTAATACTACTAACCGTTAAGTACCTGATAGTAAACCATCATCTAAACACCTCTCATTACATTCTTAGATAAGAAAAAATACCCCTCAACATTCTCAATTAAATTCTTCAAGTGAGAGGAGAGTCTGGCATGCACATTAAAGGATTCTTCAGGGATTGGGGGGAGGCATTGGGGATAGGGAGGGAAGGGTGAGGGGAAGGGGTCAGGGGTAGGAGGAGGGAGGGAGGGAACCGGTGTACCTATTAAATTTGTATGAGTGGAAATAATAATAAAAATGTTAAGAAAATAAAGAAATAAATTCTTCAAGGGAATATTGGTCAATTAGAAAGCCACGACTAACCAGAATGCAGATATCTTTTACCCTAAAATACTCAGCACTCATAAGGCCATCCAAAACTCTTCCCATCCTAAGTAAGGCTCAGGCTGCCTTGTAAAAGGAGATGGTAAGACTGTGAGAGTCTAAAGGTGGGAAGCTTCATTAAAGGCCAGGTCACTCCAATTATGACAGTACTACTACTGCATCTGGTAGTTCACTCCATTGAGATATAACCCCATCAGATCTATACATCAACTTATATATCAATATTCCCCATGGAACAGTAGAAAATAACTACATGCAGTGGGGCTTACAGGGGCTGGTGTTAGATATGTGAAGATGAGCATCCCAAGCAGTTGGATTACCCACTGAAAGGCTGGTCCCCTACTAGTAGAGACAACCAAAAGGGATCCCTGTGGTTGACACAAGGAGAGATTCAGTAGGGCAGGAAAGACAGGGATGGATTGGTGAAAGGAAGGGAAGATGGGAAAAGAGAGGCAAGGGTCATGGGCAACAACTCATTTTGTTTATAAATAAAAAGGAATCACAAAAAATAAAAAGACACTCTATCACCGTATGATCTGAAATATTTGTTTTTCTATATACAATTTCTTTTTTCATTCCCTTTATATTTGCTTATGTTTCAGTTTCTCACTGACACATTTTCTTAGCACAATTTAAAATCCCCTACTTCTCTATAACTTATTTAAAACTGTTCTTTCCAGAATATGACTTGCCTTTATTTAAAAATATTTTATTTTCTAATATGCTCACCTGCATATACTATAGAGATTGATAAAAAGAAATGCCTTTTAAGAGGTAAAAAAAGTCTCTATTGATCAGTAGCCATATTATACTGATAATGACTAGGTTATATGTTCTTTTCATCTCCTAAATAATGACCCTAAAGAACAGAACTGAATTTTAACATCAATTCTGTCTTCTTCTATGTAAGTGTGATAAAATGTTTTGGGACTTGCATAAATCTTCACATTGGTTAATACACCAAACTGCATTCTCTCTACTACTGCAGGTGAAATCTTCAATAAAAGATTTGTTCCAGTTTTAGTAAACTAGGCTATCAAACATGATTGTCAGGGTTACTAATAATATTTTCCAAATTGAATATATCTTCAATTTGCTTCCTTTTACACAAGGCAAGACTAGGATCTAATTGAAATCAGTGATTCTGATCTACCAAACATTTTGGTGACCCATAAATCCAGATATTAAATAAAGGGTGATATATAGTTTAATTTAATTTCTTCTAATTCAGGAGCTTGTTCCAGACATCTTCAAGACAAGGAACAGAAAGTGTCATTATTTAACCTATCCTATCCTATGAAGATTTATTTCTTAAAGGATTACATATCAGGGGGTATTATTAACTTATTTTGCTTTGCTTGTAGACAAATAGATGATTAAACATATCTTAAATTCATTCAGTTCAGAGAAGGAAGCATGCTAAGAAGTTCAAAAGTGGAAAATTGATCTTTAAAAACCTCACTTTCAACAAACTATAATTCAGAAAATCAGAGACTATATATCAACCAGGAACCAGACCAGCCTAATCTCTCCCCATCCTAAAGCTCAGGGAAATTTGCAGAAGAGGGGGCGGTAAGATTGTAAGAGCCTAAAGATGGGGAAGAACAATGATATGCAAGATACTCCATACAAATTAGGGTCAAAATAATCATAATAGCATTTATGAGATTAATTGTGCATGACCTGCACAATGACCAACATATCATTGAACCCCCAAAGTCTAGCATGGATTACAGGCACTACAATTCTTAGAGACAAGGGATTAACAGCCACAATAGTGTTCCTATGCTAAAGGGGAAGACAAAAAAGAGCTCTAGGCAATGCCACACCTCATCAGAGAAGAGGACCCAGAGGGAAGTTTGACATGCACACTAAAGGGTGCTCCAGGAAAGGAGGGGGGAAGGAGCACTGGGAGAAAGGGAAGGGGGGGGAAGGAAAGGGAGAGGGAGTAAGGGAATCCAGCGAGAGGTCGAGGGAGGGAGGCAAATGGGGTACTTATCAACTTTGTATGAGTGAAAGAAATAAAAAAAAATGCACTTTCTTTTAATACAAAGTTAGGCAAAGCTTAAGAGAATACTGGAAACTCTTATTTTCATAGCACAAAAGTTATTGGTTTTAATTATAATCATTTATAGCATTGTAGGAAATATGGTTTAATAAAAAGAATTTAAATTGTTCATGTTTCAAAGCACATATCTTCCAGGAGCTTATGTTACTTCCCGAGAGCAAAATAAGTCTTTAGAGAAATAGACTGCTTCTGCCATTCTCCTAAAACGCAAAGTTGTAATGCATTTGAATATTTAGTTAAAGATGCCAGATGGGGGCACTGAGATACAAAAACAAGTAAGGTAATAGAGGAGAAAATACAGAGAAAACAAGGAAATTTGTAAAAGTTTAAGGCAAGAACTGTGAATGACATGTAGGGCAAGGGGCCTACAGTATTTTCAGTATATTTTCTTTTAATCCTCTCAATTTTCAAGTATTTCTTTTCCTCACTATAAATAGCTTTGAGCACCATAGTACAATACAAAATATGTTTCTAGAGAAACTGGCTTTAACTAAACCATACGTTGCAAAACCTAAGCTAAAGATAAGTACAACAACATATGGACTTTCACGACAAATGTGTTCACATGAGTGTATTTATAATTTCAGCAATTGAATAAAGAAGAGATGAAATGCATGGAAAATGGTGGCATGAAGTAGGTAATTTGAAGTGCAATTGAGAATAAAATAAAATAAAATTCAAATCTGTAGAATGAAAAAATAAAATAAAAGTGATATTTAATTGCTGTTTAATAACATTTATACTAAGCCTGAATCTGAATGTTTTGAATGGCTTACTTTTAGAAGCTAAACCTGCTTTTAATCTCTTAAATGCTAAATTATATATTCATTTGATCACATTATTTCCCATCTTCTACACATACTAGCATGTATTCACTCTTTACTAATCAGTTCAAAGCATACTTCTAAGTAGTAAAATAATTTCTAAATATTAGCAGGTACTAGTCATAAAGCAAGAGGTCATTCCACCTCCTTTAACAAACCTACAATTGACATGACTTCAACTAGTTTTTAAAGAATGAAGAAAAAAAAATTCACAAAGAGTAAGTCAGAGGTTCTGGATATTTCTGTGTTAATCAATGTTATGATAAAATAAAACAATTATGTTAAAATCCTAGTCCCTTAAGCGTAGGGCTTTGAGATGTGACTGGATTCCAGAACTGAACTGAATTTAATCCTTCCAGAAAAAGCTATGATGAACTTCACTGCGCCATCCTCCATCTGAACACATAGCTCAGAGGGAATAGACAGAAACAGATGATTTCTGTCAGCACATTTATGGTGGATTTCCGGTTATATAGTTAAAGGGAAATATGTTAGGCAAAATCTATCATTCTCTGTGTACCTAGTTCTCACTATTTGTAGTTATTAAAGTGATAATTTGTCAAAATGTATAAAATAGTGAAGTCCTGGCTATTATCCAGTAATGAGTATCTTGGTAGACATGGAAGGAAACAAATGCTGATACTTTCAAACTGCAACTGTAATGTCCAGAACTTATATGCTATAGCATTCATGGAAGTCAGAGAAGTCTGTATCTTCCCCAGTCCCACATTAGTGAGTTAACAGAGTGGCTTGACTTCTCAAATTTCCTGAAAGGCCTGAGTTACTATGTCATAAGAAAGATTTCACTAGGGACTGATTAGTGCTTCTTTCTTTGATCTTATGTACTTTCTTTCAGTTTCTTCTCCAATTGTTGCCTCATTTACATAAGATATAATATCTACAGGCAAATTCTTCATTTCTATTATAAGATAATATATCTTTCTTCACATGGGCAGAAGTGACCAAGAATATTCATTAAACTGAGCATGCAAGAAGAAATAAAAATTCAAATATGTAAAAAACTGAAAAAACGATAATAGATTTATCAATAAAACCACAATGAGGATATGACAAAACAAAAAGGATGCAGGGTTTCCTCATAAAATTGATGTGTTTATAAAATATTTGACAATATGCCATTATTTAAGGTTCATGAAATTTGTAAGAAAATTTGAAACTTGTTTAATCGAGTATGCTGTTTGGTCAGGAGCAATGTGTTGTGTGGCTTCATTAGCAACTCCAAGTACCATTTGGCAACTTTATGTCTGAACTAAATTGGGAAAGCAGTCTTGTATTTAAATCAAACAATGAGTTATAATATAAATTAGATTCTCTGTCCCCCAAATCAAAATTTACCTCAAATGAAATTCATTTTCCTGGCCAAAATATGCATAAATCAAACTGAAAAAAGTATACAGATGATTCAGTGCCAGTAAACAAGATGAGATTTGTGACAGGACAACCAATAGAAAATGAAAATGTGAAGAAGAAGAAAGAACTGATCTGGGTCAATATTAAATTAAACGTTAACAGCAATTTTTGATCTGTATCAAGCAACATAAGTAAACTTGGCTATCTATATTCATCTATATTCAAACCAGTGAAAAACATCAAGCAAAACAGCTAATAGAAACAAAATAGAAAGTAGTATGTGCTACTTTGTAAGTTGTAAATATTCAGAACAGAAATATATATTTTATATATCTATACTCTCGCTTAGAACTCTCAAATAAATTAAAATTTGGGTCAGATTCTTAATGTTTGATTTTTTTATGTTTCATAGAACTACATGTTTTTAGCTTATATAAAACACTCCAAACAACAAACTTATAAGAAAAAAAAGACTTCTAATTAAAAATAGACAGAAAAGGTGACAAAGCAGAAAGGTATCTTGAGATTCAAAAGGTTCTAGTCATAAAAGGAAAACTATGTGGAAGGGGTAGAAACTTGAATCAAGCTTTAGTACATGTTCATAATGCTGCCCAAGTTTTTCTTGGATTTAAATATTTCTTGTTCAGAATTAAATTGATCTATCCATAGTGTCCACATAGAATAGCAAAAATGTACTATTATCATAATTAATTTATTAAAGTTTGACATTCCCTTCTTTCAAAATAGTCACTTACAGAATTGAGATTCCTTGGGTCTATCTCTTTCATAGTTACATTTCCCATTCATTCATATAAATTTTATTTGTTTTATGTTCATTTTTTTCTCTGTGTTTAAGTATGTAATCATGAACATGCCATGACATATATGTGGAAGTCAAACAGCAAATTGGAGTATGTTCTTCCCTTCTATTATGGGTTTTCTAGCAATCAACTTTACCTACTAAGTCATATTGTCAGTATGGACCTCTGATAGCCAAACTCCTTATTCTTTGTTGTTATTAACCATACCTCTAGAAAAAAGCCTCAAACATACTCTTTATTTATTTATTTTCCACTCATACAAACTTGATAGGTACCCCATTCCCCTCCCTCCCTCCACCTCTCCCTAGATTCCCTTATTCCTTTCCCCCTTTTCTTTTTCCCTTCCCCCCTCCCTCATTTTCTCCCAGTGTCCCCTCCCGCCCCCAATTCCTGGAGCATCCTTTAATGTGCATGTCAAACTTCCCTCTGGGTCCACCTCTCTGATGATGTGTAAGGACTCAGCAGCATTACCTAGAGCTCTTTCTTGTGTTCCCCTTTAATATAAGAACACTATTGTGGCTGTTAATTCCTTGCCTCTAAGAATCCTAGTGCCTGTGATCCATGCTAGACTTTGGGGGTTCAATGATATGTTGGTCATTGTGCAAGTCATGCAAAGTCCTATTATGATTACTTCGGCCCTAACTTGTGTGGAATATCTTGCATATTTTTGCTCTTCCCCATCTTTAGGCTCTTACAATCTTACTGCCCCCTCTTCTGCAAATTTCCCTGAGCTTTGGGATAGGGAGAGATTAGTCTGGCCTGGTTCCTGGTGATTAATGTAAGGTCTCTGATGTTCTAAATTATAGGTTTTTTTTTTCTTCCAGTTTTGCTGTTCCTGCACCACCCTTGGCTCCATCCTAATGGATATTGGATGTCACCTCCTAGCTGGAGATAAAAGGGTGCTTATTTGTGAAGAGTATGTTGTTAATATTGGTTATGGTACTGATGGCTGAAGTGAAACCCCACAGTTTAGCATTTAATCATTCCCAAGAAAAGGAGAAAAACATACTATGACTCTAGCATGCATCGTGTTTAGTTAGGCATCATTGGGAACTATTTTATTAGGGTTTATTTATTAGCATGATGAGGCATCTATTTTCCCTTCTAGACCAGACTAAAAGGATGAGAGAAGGAACATGATGCAAAAAGTAGCAAAAATGTCTTGCTAAATGTACTCCTTGACTGAAATGAAAAATAAATACTTACAAAGGGGAAACAGATTTAACAAATTTATTTATTAAATATAAGTAACAAGCATTTGTAACCATCAGAATCACTTTGAGTAATTATCTGTAACTGGGAAAGGACAACAGATTGTCAGAACATGATGAATTAAACAGATTGTGGGAGTACATGGTTTATGTTGCAATCTAATCTCTACTGAAAATGAATATGTGAATAGAGACCCAAAGAAGTCCTGGAGGGGAACAGGATGCAGTGAGAAAAGTAAAGATAAATCAGTTTTTGGTTAGAAATACCTGAATTCTTACAGTTATTTTCAAATATTTGGATCCCTTGAAAAATGTTCATAGGTTCCTGATATGTGATGTTAAATATTTTCATTTGGTATTTTCTCTACTTTTCTTCTTTCATTTTTTTCTTTATGAGTCTATTGACCTAAGATGGAAAGCATGTGCTTTATGCATTTATCCAAGTTACAACAGAAACATCCTTGTAGAGATTGTTTTATTTTCAATAGAAGAAAAAAATCCAGTGCAAAGTTAAATCAATATTGATAGTTTTGCAGTGGAACTGAGTACTTGAAATGCTTGACTCTGTATTCTTGTCTTTACAAGTCTACTTTTACTTTTAAGAAATGACTAGATCTAAGACAGTCTTGATTTGGAAGTAGATCTATACATTTCCCTGAGGGTTGAGTCTGTGGTCTGTAGAAATCACACCTTTAACCCAAGTTTTGATGCCTTTTGTGACAGGTTCTTTGAAGCCTTGAAGTCTTCTTTCAATCTTTTTTAAAGAGGAAAAAGTTCAAGTGCATATTTTTTCTCTTTCTTTTTCAATTCAGAGCTAAGTTTAAAAGTTTACCTGATCATATGGAGGAGGAAGAATTATTTTTTTTCCTAATGACACTGCTTTGCTTTGAAGTCTAACATCTAGACTAACCACATCAATGTCAAAGAATCTATAGGCAGATTCAGAAGTACTCAGATGAGAATAAGGAGTCAGACACTGGTTCTAAACAGATAAAACTTTGCATATCCTACAGGCAATCTACAGTCTCATTAGCAGTAGCGGAAACATTTTTAATCATATTGACACTTTAAATACATATTCTATTGATTAAAAGCTTGGTTAAAAAGCAAGAGATAATCATATAAATTAAAGTTTTTATAGTTTACATTCCTATTCCTCTTAAGGTCTTTTGATAAAAGACCTTTTTGTTTCTGTGAAATATGTCATCCAAATGAGACTGTCCAATGTCAAGAGTTTCATCATCTCTTATATTAATAAATTTGGCCACCATAATTCAGTTTCTTAAAAATGTTATTGGAAATTTCAAGAATTTTTAAGGATATTTTGTTAAACTCATGACTCATGAAATATTCTGTGTATCCAGGATGAACAAGAGAATTTAATGTTTTTCATGTATAAAATTTTATTTTTTTAATTTTATTTTTCCAGTTTTAGAAGCATAATAAGCAGTTGTCCCTGCTCCCCTCCTTCGTACTTCCTTTTCTTATCCTTTCTTCTCTTGCCCTCCCCTTCCTTCACTAACCATCCTACTCTTTCACCCTTTCTTCTGTCTGCTTGTGTGACCACAGTGTCCCCACGGATTATCTATTCCAGTGAGGGCTGAGTCCTCTGTGGAAGATCAAGAGACCCTTCCCTGGGTAGACACACTGACAAGGGCAGTCCCCTTCACCTGTGCATCCACAGCCCCCATGATTTCCACTTTATGCAACCATTTCACAGGAAATACTCTCTAGTCCATGGAGGAATGTTAATATGTCAGCCATTGTGCAGGTCTAGTGGGGGGTAAGTCTCATTGCAATGGGTTCCTAGATGTATCAGCCCTGTCCTGAATGGTATCTCTTGATCATTGGGGAATCACCGCATCCCTAGGCTCTTACAGTTTTACTGTCCTCTTCTGCAATATTCTCTGAACCTTACTATGGTAAGAGATTTGGTTGGCCTGATTCTTGCTGAGAGTTTCAGCGTAACTGGTACTCTGCATTCTGCTTTGTGCTCTTGTTTGTTTCATTGCTTTCCTTGTGTACTAGATTGCTTCCTGTTTGGGTGTTGAGATCCTATTTAACAAAAGAAAAAATGAGAGGTGCTTAAAAGGGAGTGTACTCTTGAGTATTTGTGGTTAGTATTATAAGTTTTCACATCTCCAACAATGTAAACCACTCTAAACATCAGTGGACATGGTAAAAACTGAAATTTATTGTTTTGAAAGGATAAATGATATAGATTCCACCCTATCACAAAATCAATTAAGTTTTGGTATGGAACTGAGCTTTGTGTCATTTTCGTTTTCCATCTTTTTGATTCAGGATCAATAATGTCTTCTTTTAAGAGATTTTCTTTGCAGCTCAGGAAGGATTATAACTTGATATACAGCCAAGAATGGCCTTGAACTTATGGTTCTCTGATCTCAGTCTTCTATGTTGTGTCTCTCTAATGAAGGGATTATAAATTTGTTGCCCCACACTGGATATCTATATTGACTTTGCTTAACAGGTAGGCTAAGAAATAGCAAAAGGGAAGCAGCAGGAAATAAGTGTATGCTTTTTGGATATCTCCATGATTCATCCTTATATATATGTGCCACTATTGATCTGTCTGGAGGCTTCTTTCAAAAATGGGTTTCTCGTTTTTTTGGTCCTCTGTCTTTTTTTGCTTGTTTATTGTTATTATTGTGACTCTGAACTAGGCAAGATAATATAATAAAATCTTATATACCAGCCTTTTATCAATAACAACTACAAGCAATTGCTTAATATTGTAGTTACTGAAGAAACTACATCAGTTACAACAAGCATGTACTTGTCACAAGTCACAAAAAGGAAAAACCATGAGAAGAAAGTATATGAGTGCATTTTTGTAAACTCCAACAAAATCCCAAGACAGAAAAGCCATTACATATTTGAATAGTTTAAACATTAATGAAGAACTTAGAATAGCAATAATCATACCCTGACTGAATCCTTGTGATGACATAGGTAACTAGTAAAGTGTAAAGTTGTAGCTGTATTACATGAACATTGAATATGCAATCAGTCTCATGACAGAGATACTCACCAAAGAGTAAGAAGAACTAGTGCAGAGTTCAGTGGCCATAACAAGAACAAAAAGATAGTCTATGAAAAACAACAAGTTTGTAATACAAATGAAAGAACAATATCAAAGAGAAAATAAGCTAGCCCTGACCAATGGTAAAATATGAATTTGCAGTTATCAAGTATTGCAGTGGTTGAAATGTTCAGATTTAAAGAAAAATGTTATAAGAATAATATTTGCTAAAAGAATTAAGAAGAGTCAATAGAGATACTTAAAGGTTAGAAAACAAAATAAAACAAAAAAATCAAGAATGACATTAAACAAACAAAATTTCTCAATGTGACTGAACTCCCTTACAGGGATACTCTTTACAATGGAATTTGTTCTTGACATAAGTTAACTGCTATTTTGTTTGCTTCTATGGTTGCTTGTTTGGTTGTTTGGTTTTTCAGATGTATTCATATGTGGGGGGCTCACATATATCTGTGAAAAGCTATACCTTCCATGACTAAAAATCCAGGCTTTTGTCACATCTGTCTGATATTTTCTATGGGGTCTGAAGACCCGGTCCCAGGTCCTTTTGTTTGTGTTGCAAAGGTTTTAACCATTGAGATATCTCCACAGCCCTTAAGGTCAACTTTTTTTTTATTCAACTGTGCACATGTGCATGTGTGTGTGAGTGTGTGTATGTGTGTGTGTCTGTGTGTGTGTAGAACCACCATGGACGCCTCCACCTCCTTCTGCCCCAGGATTCACAGGCCGCCCCCGCATCCGCCTGACGTCTATACATGGGATCTGGGATCCGAACTCAGGACCTTCCGCCTGCAAGACAGAGGCTTAACCCCTGAGCCACCTCTCCAGCCCTAAGTCAACTTTTGAAAATAACTTGAATTACAGAAGAAAATACGAATGGCATACTAAACATATTTTTATTTGTATCTATTTTTTTATTATTTTAAAAGAGACTCATAAAACAAAAATGATGAAACTGTTTTGATTAATTTGTGATATATATATATATATATTTGAAATCTGAGTGTTGACTCATCATGTTGGCCTAGAAAAAAATATATATGGAAGAAAACAAAAGCTTGGATAATACTAAATTAAGTGAGTATTCATCCAAGATTATGAGTCATGTGCTATTTGCAATGCCAAAGACAATTGCAAAAACACAAAAGGACAAAAAATTACTAGTATTTGCTGAAAAAAAAGCATGCTGAAACTTATTTCCAGATCCTTTAGTACAGTACAAGGCACTAGTGAGATTAGAAAGAAACAAGAGGATAAATTGACACAAAAACATTAATAGTAAAAGGACATATTTTATAATATTATATATATAATTTATATATTTATATATTATTTATATATTATATATTTATATATTATTTATAATAATTTACATAATATTTTACAATATAGTTATGTATAAGCGTCAGCTTAACAATTGAAAGCTAGAGTTCTTGGCATTTTTGTAATATGCAGGGAATGTAGAGATGTTCAACTCTTAAACTGATCTGGTAAGACCAGTTAATAGGTAAATAGGTAGATAGACCTATTCTCTCTCTCTCTCTCTCTCTCTCTCTTTCTCTCTCTCTCTATACCTCTCAGCAATCTTATAGATATTCTATAGCTAATGTCAACAGCTCTTGGTGCTGGTCTCTGCTGCTGGCAGATTTGGTCCTCAGCAACACCTATAACCAGGTCAGCCTTGGCAAAGGGAAGTCTACCCATGCATTACATCACTTAAATCCTGATGTTGGTATGAGCTATCCCGCCAAGCTGGACTAACAACTGTAACCAAAACAACATAATCCAGAATAAAATGCCATGTTTCCGTAAGCCATTTTGTCATAAATTTATCAGCAACATGCAAAATAGTTGCAGCATTAATGAACAATTTTATTTAACATAAAAATTAAACGTTTTAATTGAAAAACTGATTTTGTGATATCTACAAAAACTAATTTTTTTCAGTTGAGTAAACAATAACATATTTTTATTCAGGAATACTGATATGTTGAGGATGAAAAGGCAGAGAAAATGAATCCATTCAATATAGCAATGAAAAGACATTATGAATCATTGTGCCAAGATGAAGCAAAATGGACTTCTATGAAAATTTTGCTAGCAATTGAAACAACGTATTAGATTAAAAGCTGAATCACACATGAGGATTTAACAATTATCAACATGCATTTACCAAACAACACAATGCTTAAATTATGATGAAAAATTCTGATAGAAATGAAGACAAAAGAAATAATTTAACAGAGGAAAAATTCTATGCACAGACTTTAATAACACTGTCAATTACCTGGACATTGCATCCATCAATGACCATCAAAATAGTCATTTATCTTAAGATTACATCAGCAAATCTTTAAAAAGCAATGTATATTCATATATGGGTAAAAATTAAATACATGTAGAAATCTGTAATTAAATAAAATTTTAATCTACCAAAATGGGATTAAATATGAAATCTGAAAGGAAAACAAAGAACAACAAATATGCGTAACACCAGGATGCATTTCCATATAAAAATTGATGCAAATTTATCAATAGGGGAAATAAAAAAAATACATCAAAACTGGTGTCTTTGAGAAACAGCAGTTATTTAAGGCATTGTACAGCTTCCAATATGTATTAGAAGATGTCATAGTTGGGCACAAATGTCAATTTGACAGTTGAAAATTTGAGCTCTGAGCACATTTGTAGAGAATTAGTGGTTAAACCCAGAGTAAACTTGAAGGATTGTCTAGCTGGTGGAAAAGGCCAAGCCCATAGTAGGTAGGACTAGCTCCTGGAATAAAATATAGAGAACTTGTTGAGAAAGTTGGCATCCTTGTGTACACTTGGCCAGATATGCTGGTCTGGCAAGTAAGGATCATTCCTCCCTCAGCTGTTATGCACTGATGGGGTGGCCAGTTCCCTCGCCTTGGTGTTGGTTTGAGCTCTCCTCAAGCTTGACTAAGAACTGTAACCAGACTATTCTAAGAGAATAAACCCCTTGTTCCTTAAGTTGTTTGATTGTGATTTTTATCAGCAACCTTGCAGGTTAACTGCAGCAGAATTGATGAATAATATCTAATTCCAGTGCTAAATTAATAAATGTAGAAACTTGAAAAAAGAAAAGTCTGAAGTCAAGAAAAAGAAAGAAATAATAAAAATCAAAGAAGTAGTAATGTAATAAAGGTACCAAAAACAAAATGTTGATTCTTTGGAAAGAGAAATCTTTTGAGTTTAAGATTCATTGATGAAGAAAAAAGAAAGATGTTCAAAAAATTAAAATCATGAGAAATGTGGAGTATAAATACAAAATATTGCAAAAAAACAAAATATTACAAGTGAATCCCTTATGCAACTGCATGTATTTTAAATATTTTTGATTACGTGAATGGGTTCCTAGAAATGCAGTCAGAGAGACAGGAACTAAGGAGAGAAAAGGAAGAACATTACCAGGAAACATAAAGTTTTAATTAGCAACTAACATTTCAAATAAACTAATGATTAAGCCAAAAACATAAGGATATATGGAATTAAGCTTAAATTTACAATTTTTTAAAAAATTGACAGCAAAACATAGGAAACATTAAAAAATAATAAAAATAGACCAAAAATTTTTAATTCAAGTTCTGAAGTTAGTTTTATACTTTAAACACTACATGTAAAATGTTATACGTAGCAACAGAACTATTGGACAACATCTTGGTGATAGATAATTTTCATGAATAAAATGTTAACAAGTCAAACAACAACAATGATCCAATGAAGCCATCTTGTTACATCACTAGTTATTACAAAGTAACAATCTGACATGCAGAATGTTGTGGACTTATAAGTATTTAACAGTGCATTCTTGGACATGATCATGAATACTACTAATCCCTGCTTGTGTGACTATGATCACCTTTACTTTTCTAGATTCCTAGGTCTCTTATCTCCAGAAGTGTGCAATTGTTTATCTTTCCTTTTGTTTCAAAAGTTGATTCAAATACATCTACTGATTTAAATGTAATGTAAGTAAGATTCATGTGTTCCAATTCTGCTCTGAAATGCACTATGTGGTCCTTGAAAATAAGAGGATGGATGTACAAATCCTGTTACTTTTCACTGCTTCAGACTTAGCATAATTTACCTGTAAACATTTAACTCTTAGTCTTTGACCTGTGCATTTGATTTTGGGGCACATAAATTACTGCCTCTGATCATGAGACAAGAAAATACAATGAGATTTACTGTTTGCATATTTAAAACTTGAAAGCAAAATTAAATCAATGTGTATGTATATATAAAATTTATTTTAATATCAGTTGAATGAAGAGTTTTTATATTGCTCTCTTTTGTCTAAACACTAAGACACACTTCTGGAAAGTTGTTTTGAGATCCCTCCCCTCATTTGCCAATCACCTTCTTTTATAAACACTCCTGTTCCAACTCTCCTTGTTCCCTGACATGTCTGCATAGATGTGACATTCTTTAATCTCTTTCTCCCAAAGTTAAGTTCGCAGATCAAAGAAATAAATGGAATGCAGCATAGAGATTATGCTCTTATGATTGTGTGACACCTATATACACTCTAGGAGAGCAGAAAAGAACATTTTCTAAGTATTCTTTGAGCTACCTGTCAAGTTTAATTTATGTCATTTATTTTGTTGTTGATACACACTTTCAAGGTGGAGAATTGCACGCCAACATTTTAGGTTTCATTAGGACTCATTTTCTTCAAGGAAAAGTATTTTCTAGCTTATCTTTTCTAAGCTTTGAAAGCTGTCATACCTTTATCCATAAACACTGCATGAATACAAAGTTATCTGTACAGCATGTAAATACTTCTCAGTACTTAGACTTTGCAGCTTCTCTGTCCCTGGGAATTTAGTGATCCAGAGGTGTTTTTTTTTTTTTTCTTTTTTTCTTAGCATAGAATCACTAACTCTGAAATATACAGGCTCTTGAGAAGAATGTGGTATTATCCTCTATGAAGAACACTTGATAGCAACTCCTCACATTTGAAATTAGAGAGAGAAAATAAGAACATTATTTCTGGTCTGCAGTATTGCCCATTCACAACGTGTCAAAAGAGACCACTGCTGTCTGCATTAGTCAATTTTTTCGGTGCCATCTGCCCACACTGTGGGATATAGTACAGCCAGAATGAGCTCAGCAGGTACCTGAGAAAATGCCAGAAGTGGGTTTAGTCAAAATAATTCATTGGCTGTTAGACAGAGAATTTCCTCGCTTAAAGGATATAGAGATCAAAAAATCAGAATAGTTGTTCTCTAAGAGTTATTTCTCCTAGAGTTCTTATGCAGATCCTCTCTCTTTTAAATAACCTATATATTTAAAAGCATTTTTTTATATTTTGGTACACATAGAAAGGTCAGGGAACAACTCTTGAAAATTGGTTCTTTCCTTGCATCATGTGGGTATAGAACTCAGGTCACCACACCAGGGTTTAAATAGGTGTCTTAAACCACTGAGCTGTTTCTCAGGTCATAGGAGAGATTTTCCGTATGCTGGTAATCCTGAGTTGTAGTTTAGTCCTACAATATTAGTTACTATGAACTTCCTGAAATTAAATATAACATCATGTTTAAGCATTTCGGATATAATAGAGGTATGTGCAGTCTATGATTTTACATTAAATAGCTCAACATGTAATATCATCTGAATCTAAGCCACATATTACTACGAGATTATAAAACTTGTTAGAAAATGTCTAAGTTCAATTGAAATGCTCTAGTGAGTGCACACGTATTAATGGATTCATTAATTCCTTAATGTTTTAAATGTGAAAGTTCTTTTATTTTTATTTATTTATGTTTTTGGTGATATATTTCTGCAGTGTTTTGGAGCTTAAAGAGATACCTGAAAAAAATGAGCATGCTAGCCTCAGCATACCCCTAGTTATTTTTCAATAATTTGAAGTCATTAGGTGAGATATTAAAGACAACCTCAAATATTATGTATATGTACCTTTATTATGACCTAATGCATATTATGGCTGAAATAACTCCATAATATGAAGTTCATTCTTTATTAAAAATCTGAAAAGAGTTTTCCTTATTAAGGGGCAATTGCTTTGAAATTTCATTTGAAAACATAGTCTAATAGCCATCCAACATTAAATGATTTCCCAGAATTTTGTGTGGCACACTAATTTAGATTCTTTGTATTAATCTATTTAATTTCTCATGTATTTTCATAAATTAATTTAATTTCCATGTACTTTCAAATTAATATACAATTCTGAACATCTAGCATTAGGTAATGTATTATGTATACATATTATTTAAAATCATCACTTGCAGATTTTGCTGTTGACTTTTTTCTAACAGCGGTTAGGTGGGTTAAAAACACAACTTCATAATTGTATCTCAAAATATGCTTCACTACTGAATACAATTTATTTGACATAAAACCACAAATAAGTCAGATCTTAATGATATTATTCAATCATAAAACTAGTCTACAGGACATAATGTTGTGCAGTTAGGGTACTTATGCAATAGGATTACTGTGAGTTTGAGGACAACCTGAGTTACAAGGCAAGTAGCAAGGTAGCCTTGGTTATAGTGAAAGACATATATACAAAAAAGTGAATAAGGGCTGAAGAGATGTCTTAGGGTTAAGACCCTGTTTCACAAACAGAAGGTCCTGGATTCAGATCACAGATCACACTAAAAAACCCTAGGCCTAAACATCCGTGACCTGCAGTTCTGTCCCATACAATTGAGCTGAGCCTGGGAATCCCAAAACCAAGCACAAAGGAGGTAGAAGCAATCCAGGATAATTAACAAAGTAACCCATGGTCTTTCATCCAGTACCCTCTGACACTCACACATGCGTGCCCACAGGCACACGCACACACACACACACACATGAGTAAATAAATGAACAAATGATTAAACAAATAAAAAGAAAAAGAAATAAGATAAATTAAAAGGAATGATTCATTTCAGATACTATCACTCTATGAACACTATTGGAATTGGTATTTGCTCCATTACTCGTAGCAGTTAAAGACATGACCTGTCATAATCATTATTATAATGAACAAAAGTAAAAAACATTTACTCCAAGGAATTACTATCATTATCATATTCATAGTTCTAGGTTCTTGTCAGAATATCTTGCTATCCACACTTATAATAATGAGTGATATCTACAAACGACAGAACATTCTATCACATTTCATATATGAAGTGATTGTCTATTAAAGCATCTTTTTTAAAATTTTTAGATATTTTCTTTTTTTTTCAGAGCTTATGAATTCTGAGGGAGTTGTCCCACTTTCAATTTATTTACTTTAAATATGTCAAAAGAATCTTTATATATATTTTTATTCTTTTAGCATTACATACATCAATATAGTGAATTTATGATATTTTCACCCTTTATTCCCTAATATCATCCCTCATCCTCTTCCCTGCACAACCCTTCATTTCTCCTTCTAGACTCCCTCCTATTTTCTTTTTTTTAATAACCTTTTTATTATTATTTCCACTCATACAAACAATAGGTAGACCAGTTCCCTCCCCCCCTCCTCCTCCCCCCGAACCCCCTGCTCCCCCTCCCTCCCCATCTCCCAGTGCCTCCCCTCCAATTCCCAGAGAGTCCTTTATTGTGTATGCCTACCTCTCCTCTTGGTCCTCCTTTCCGATGACAGAAAAGGACCCAGTGGCATTTCCCTGAACCCTTTCTCGTGTTCCCCTTAATCATAGGAACACTACTGTGGCCATCAATCCCTTGCCTCCAAGGATCTTGGTGCCTTTAGCCGATGTTAGACTTTGTGAGGTCAATAGTGTGACGGACATGGCGCAGGGCATGCAAAGTCCTATTATGATTGCTTCAGCCCTATCTAGTGTGGAGACTCTTCAAATCATTGCTCCCCCCATCCTTTTGCTCTTACAATCTTACCGCCCCCTCTTCCGCAGATTTCCCTGATCTTCAGGATGAGGGGAGATTAGGCTGGCTTAGTTCTATGTGGATGATATAGAGTCTCTGAAGTTCTGGATTGTGGTTTGTTGATTTTCTTTTGCAGTTTTGCTGCTCCTGCAATGCCCTTCACTCCATCTTGATGGGCACTGTATGTCACCCCCTGGTCAGAGACAAAAAACTGTTAAACTGGAGTCTTGTTATAATAGCACATTCAAGGGTAGATGTAATAAAAGCAGGAAAATTAAAAAAAATATTTATTCAATTGTGCGTGTGTGTGTATGTATGTGTCCGTGTGTATGTAGAACCACGGACGAATTCGGGAACCACCATGGACGCCTCCACTTCCTCTGCCCTGAAATTCACAGGCTCCGCCCTACCAGGACCAGAAACGCAGGCCGCCCCTGCTTCCGCCTGGCGTCTATACGTGGGATCTGGGATCCGAACTCAGGACCTTCCGCCTGCAAGGTGGAGGCTTAATCCCTGAGCCACCTCTCCAGCCCTATTAAAGCATCTTTAAAGATAGTTCAGTAAATTATGTTCCCCCTAAATATATTTCTACCCACAAGAGAGATCAGAACATAATTTACTCTTTAAGGTATTTGATTTTAGGAATTTTTGAATAATGGTGACTGAATGGTACTTTCATGCTTCATAGACTTTGGTCATTTTTTTCTTACCTTGTAATGATGTAAGCGGTATGGAACAGGTAAATTTGTTGTTTGATTGGCAGTTGCTAGACATTTCTCCCAGGTCTGGACAAGGTGGTAGCTATCAGAAGCAAACAGGTAAGGGATCAGACAGGAAAGCACTGTTTGAATCATAGGAGAGAAATTCTGCTGTTTGTTATGTGCTCAGTGGTTGCACCAAGTTGGACTGTGGACAATATTTCTTCCATTCCCAAGGGTGCATCTGAGATGCAGTAACTACAACTTCTGCAATACCATTTTTGTAGTTAGTAGGACCTTTTCAATGAGTTTCAATTTTGTTAAGTATTGAGAGGAAGACAATAAGAACTTAGAATTTATTAGTAAATTTGGCTATGTGGTTGTTAACTTGACCCCAGTAATTTTTCATGGAACCGTGAACAACATGGATCTTGAGTGTCTCAAGATGAAAAGACAAGAACCAAACTGTAGATAATGAATAGAACTTAGACAAACACACTCATGTACACATAGGGTAGAAATAATAAATGTAACCTGTAGAACATTCTAGTGTCAGAAGACGGAACCAAGATAGTCTTTCTCATGTCAAGTAAGATAAATTAGAAATTAGAGTGAAGCTAACAAATCCAGTAAGTAGGGAATCTCAGTGACTGCTATAAACATATTTTTAGGTTCCTGATATATATCTAAGAGACAGCTGGCCATAATTTTAAATTCTTAGAAGAACTTGTGGAATTTGGGGCTCAGAAAAGAAATGAGAATACAATTCTGGATTCTATATGTCTTCAGAAGTTTCTCAACTGTGATTGATGGATTTTTTTTCTGGCTGTTCAGTCAATGAGGAAAAATAGTATTGTTTTGGTTTATTAAGTGAAATGTTTCAGTGATGTATTTCCATAAGCTATCTTATGGAAAATAGTAATTGTAAGATATCTAAGAGGGCCAACCACATACGATAAAACTTGGTGAAAAGAAAAACATAGCATTTTCCCCATTTATCCCCCTTTCTGCTGCCTTGAAGACAAAGATGATATCTCAAGGATCACAGGAGGTTTCACACCAGGATGTGGCTCTGAAGATGGCCATCATGAAAATCAAAATAGTAGAAATCTGACTCTGGGTACCAACAGGAATCAGAGTACTAGCCTCCATATGCTTTCCTGCACAATAACCCTCTGATATTGTCTCTAAATTTCTATACTCTATTCCACATCTAATCTGAGCAGGTTATTCACACTTAAAATGAAACAAATTGTTGAAAGTGATCAAATTGAAAAACAGAATTTGGGTAAATAAATGACTTGATCTTGCAAAGGCAGTGACATCAGACACATAGACTGGCAATATTTTACTTAAGGGATGGTTATTATGTTTCCCAAAAGGTTTAGAGAGAAAAAGAGAATAATCCACTTTTGTTTTTTCAATATAAACACCAAGAATAAATGCATTTGAATTTTTTCCTTACAAGGAATAGCTTGTGCATGCAGAATGACAGCTGTCTATCACAGCTGCACTAGCTTTGAACTAGGTCAAGGGGAAAAATCACAGCCATTGTTCATAGTAAGAAAATAATAATAATTTCCTTCCCCCAGAAATCTTATGTGTGTATTCAGTATAACTTCAAAAAGTATATATTACTATCTGTAATATCGAACAAAAGGCTCCAGTGACAAATATATCTGTCGTTGTTATTAAAAATAAACAGGACAGAAGGCAGCTAGGTTTTGGATGAAATTATGTCAGAGGTTTTCAGCTGAATTTATAAAATATATGGTGTGGTAAATATTGCTCACTTTCAGTCATAAAAAGAATGACTACCTCCAAGTTCTCCAGTAGTATAAGGTTTTGTGCAGTATAGTTCAGGAAGAATGGCTCATGACAGGAAAACCCTTCCCAGTGAAGAAGAGTAACTGGAAACAGGCCAAAAATTATCATGAACAGGGATATATACTTTCGGTAAAATTTTCAGATTCTAGTTCAAGATAATCTCTCCATCATTGTGGGGAATGTCTAGAATCAAAAACTTGAAGGTGCTAATTATATCATTTCTTTTTTTTATTATTATTTATTCAATTGTGTGTGTGTGTGTGTGTGTGTGTGTGTGTGTGTGTGTGTGTGTGTATGTGTGTGTGTGTGTAGAACCACGGGCGAATTCGGGAACCACCATGGACTGCCTCCTCCTTGTTTACTCTGCCCCGGGATTCACAGGCTCCGCCCTATCAGGACCAGAAACGCAGGCCGCCCCCGCTTCCGCCCGGCGTCTATACGTGAGGTCTAGGATCCGAACTCAGGACCTTCCACCTGTAAGGCAGAGGCTTAACCCCTGAGCCACCTCATATATCATTTCTTTAAATGCAGAAAGCTACAAATCAATGAATGTGTGCCAATATTGAGCTCTTATTCTTCTACAAATTTAGAATATCTTTCTAGGGATGATACTACTTACAAGGGATTATGTCTTCACAAAATAAGTGATGTAATCAAACACTTTTTCAAGGAATGCTAGAGGTCAACCCCAATTCGCGGATCCCCTTTGAGGAGGGTCTGGGGACCTGTCTCCATGAAATCAGGTTGACACTTATTTTTGACCTTCACAGGAAAGGACTAATGGAGTATCTTTTTTCCAAAAGAAGACTATGCAATTAAATCCTAATGGATATGATGTAGTACTCTTTTGTGGAATTCTATCAATGTGACTTAATAAGCTACTTAGTATGTATAATTTTTCTTTCACATTGAAGAAATGTAGAAATATTAAATAATATAAAGTAGAAACAAAATAGCAGGCTAAAGATCTTCCCTAGGTTCTGATTAATGGAATAATTGTGACTAAACAGTGAGAGTAACAAATGAAAATTCAGAGAAGGGAACACATACACACACACACATTTTAAAAATAAAGATATACTCACTTTAAATTTACAGTGAATAAAAAGACATGACCCAAAATGTGCATACAAAAGTTACTCCATGACAATATAGATATTTGTGGAACTTCTCTTGAAAGATTTTGTGCAAGTATGAAATGAATGAGTAAGAACAGTTAAAATAGGAAATAATGAACACTAAATGTAGAAAATAAAAAAGTGCTTGAAATTGTGAAATATATAGATAAAAATCTACAAACTACTGACATTTTTGATGTTTTGTCTAGATTCTAAGATAAAATAAAGAATGACATTCACATTTGTATCTTGTACTTTACTGTGATTAAAAAGAATCCATGAGTTGGAGGATATTTGAAAAGAACAATGAAATTTGGTGTCAAATACTTATTTTAGTATAAAACTGTAAAAATCATAGCAGTTGTAAAATATCATAAAAACAAAAATGATATCTAACCTATAACAGAGAAAAGAAATATAATATATTTAAGACTACACACTAACAATTCATTATAAAAAATGAGACTCTACTGAATCCCCCAAGCTTCCTCACACTGGCATAAAACTCTCAAGCAGGCAGGAAAGACACTTACAAATGATTCTGCCTAAAAGCATTGATCCCTCTCTTGTACCCACAGCAAAGCTTAAATCAAGACGAAAGATGGATCCTTTCCATATTCATTCTGTGTGGCTCCTCTCTTTTTGGACCATATTATTGCTTAGTGTGCATAGGCATGATAGTCGACCAAATCTTCTCAACATCTGTCAAGATGGGATGCACCAGGTCAGTCATTGCACTATCCTGAATTCACTTTTGATTTCAGGAACAGTGCAGTTGCTCAGGACAGACATCACCTGCATGATCAGGACAATTATTCATAAAGGTGAGGCTGCAACTCAGTCAGGTAGTTGTGAAAATGAGCACACCATGACACATTGGGAAGATTTAGCATTTGATAGGCATGAGAACACCAAGAAAAGAGAATTAATGGAAAACACAAAGCATGGATAGGGTAATGATGTGGACAATCAAAATGAAAAGAACGCTTAATTTTATGAAGTGTTCAATTTAGCAACAATTTGGAACCAGTGTTTCAATTGACACAAAGTAGCTGATTTCAACAGAAGATGTGTTCTGGTTAATTCTAAGCTTAATTCAGACAAAGTAAATAGAAGCAAACAAAAATTGTATTTTAAGTTGTTTTATGATGATTGTTGGGAGAATCAAGTAAAATCTATTATATGAGTATAAAACAACAAACTTTGTTTTTCCTATTCCCAAAGCAGTCAAAATTAGATGTACAACATATGTATGCAATTAATTTTATACAATACTTATGATATATGATACATGTTATATATTATATAATATACCTGGTGCCAACTGCTAAAAGTTTCATAACTGTCCAAAACTGTAACACTGCTTGTGACCATGTGTTCAGACAAATAAGCCTATGAGAGACATTTCATAATCAAACCACAAGAGTGAATAAAAGTGACAGGAGCACCTAGTGAATTAAGATTGCCTTATAAACAGAAAAATCTTATGGGTTATTAATGTTGTTATAGAATAACTGGATTTTGGGGACAAATTATTAATGAAATAACCTTGTTCCATGTAAACTATCTTTAAAAGTATAGAATTTTAGACACACACTGGTATATTCTTATTCTCAATTTTTTTAAAAAAAATTTGTGTGTGTATTTATAAGGGACTTAGAGGCCCAAGGGTGACTTCTGGAATCATCCTGGATTGCTTCTACCTCTTCTTGCTACACCCTGGGATTTCCCATATTCTGTCCGCCAGGGTCAGAAGTGCAGGTCACCACCATTTTACTGCCTGGAGTTTTTATGTGAGACCTGAAATGCAAACTCAGGACCTTCTTCTTGAGAAAGAATCAACCCCTAAGCCATCTCTCCAGCCCAGATTTTCAAAATTAAGAGCTCGAAATGATCAGTATGTAAAGAGTTGCAATTCAGAATGCCATGATCTCGCTTTTCATATTATAGGTAACTGAATCCCCAGCTCTAAAAGAATAATGCAAAATAATTCAACACATTAAGAAATAAGCTCTTTAGCAAAATGATCAACAGTAACAAATCTACTGTAGTGAACATTTAACTGTTTCTCAAAGTTTACTCTAGCATGACTACATGACAAGACAATTACAATCCTAAGTATTAGTTTAAAGGAAAGAAAGATTACTAAAAAAATGACTTCTAAGCCAAATACATAGCACAACCAACCCTTAATAATGCCAATACTAATTAGCTGAGATGATTTTCTAGGGAAATAAATGAATCCTCTTGAATATTACTGAAGGAGATTCAAGAAGTAGCTCCAACATTTTTCAAACATGTGTTGAACCACTAAGATAGAGATACCGGAGAACAAACTATATGATTGTAGCTGCTACAAACTCTGAGAGGACATTTACATTAGATTTCAGTGCTATGGCAATGCATACATTATATATATATATATATATATATATGTGTAGTGTGTGTGTGTGTGTGTGTGTATACATGTAACTCTGTATGTATACACATCTATACATATACAATTTAATAATTTGATTTCATTTAAAATCAATCATCTTTGATCTTAAAAGTAGCAAGTATGAATAACCATTTTGCTTCAAATCTAAATTTATAAATACATATATTGTATAATTTCAAGAATGGGATCTGCACATGAGGTTATTGATAAATGTATGAGTTTCTGTGTGAGTGTTAGATTACAGAGTGAAAAATCAATACTTTCTTATTTTCCTTTCAATTATATCTCTTACTGATCTCATGTTTTGCTTCTATTTTGTTGCTCATACTAGTGAGAATACAAAATTACTGATTTACTTCTAGGAATTGTCATATTGCATTTGTGGCTTATAAATAAATATTTTTCAAAAATTTATAAGGCACTTCATCACCTTCTTACATCCTGCTCAACCATGTATAACTTTCTTCTTTTAACAATAACCACATATAAATGGCAAGTCATTTGAACTTTCACAAATAGAACTCTGTTAGTAAACTGAAAAGATAACACAACCTCCCTGATTTAAATGTTAATGAGATTCATTGTCAATATTAATTATAGTTTCTTTAATATTCATTATTTCAAGGTCAGATGTAGCAAAGAAAACAGAAATATTTACTAATATCCAAATCATATAGTAGCATATTTGCTTTCACCTCACCCAGCATTTCTTCTCCTAGGAAACCCAAGTGTGTCGGAAATGTAAAACTGGGATTCAGACAACTATTTGAAAGATCCCTATTATCATAGCATCAAGGAACAATAGCACTCAGTTGTTGAGTTCCATTTTAAATGGTACATCTATTATTACACTAATGATTACAAACCATATGGTGTAACCAATAGGGTGGTCTTTAAATACACTAATTACAAGGAGTTCAGGCAATAAAACAGGTGCTAAAACAATGTTCTCACACTCTGTTTTTCATTTACAGCTCCATGGAAAATCTTTAGCAGAAAGATTAGAATTCTAG
This sequence comes from Typhlomys cinereus, assembly GCA_023101885.1. Lineage (NCBI taxonomy): Eukaryota > Metazoa > Chordata > Mammalia > Rodentia > Platacanthomyidae > Typhlomys > Typhlomys cinereus. Next base: position 1,356,472 of record JALPQD010000280.1, read on the forward strand.
TCTTTTTCTGCAGATTCCCAATTGACATTTAAACATCCTGCTTAGGTATCCAGTCAAGCTCAGTTGAAACAACAAATTTATTATTTGTTAGTAAGTCAAGAAATAGATTTTCTAAGTGAGGATAAGGGAATAAAAAATAGCAAAGATGCAGATAATTCAAATGATATCAGTCTTTTTCCTTTATCCAGAGCTATGTTGTCATTCCGCATTTGTTTCATGTTCAAAAACATGCCAAATTCTGGAATATAATTATATTTTATTATCTGTATGTCTTTGAAAATTTTATTCACCAGATTTCTGACTCAGTTTCTCTGCATAGTTAATTTAATTAATAAGACATTCATAGTACTGAAATGTATTTTTAATTTACATTGATCTATTGACTATAACATTGTGAAGTATCAAATACATGCTATTAGTGCAATATGACAATTATTAATGCAAACGTACTAAAATATGTGATTACAATTTAAACCAAAGGGGAAAAAGATAAAATATAAAAACAATTTTATATAAAAATTTTATGCTAAGTATATTAATAAAATCATAAAAAATAAAAGTTGTCTGACCCTACTCACTGCTGTGTCCTGTGCTATGTACTAATCCTGATTTTCCCTTTCCTTTAAGGCTTTTCTTAGATAAAGAATTTTTAAACAGCTTTTTTTAAAAATCTTTGGGTAGGAGAGGATCTCCATACCCATAACCTTGTGCCATTTTAAGAACAGCAAAAGTGACAACAGCCAATCAGAATACAGAACATCAATGACCCTACAATGTTCACCAGGAAACAGGCCAGCCAAATCTCTCCCCATCCTAAGACTCAGGGAACCTTGTGGAAGATGGGGGTATTAGACTGTCAAAGACTGAAGATGGGGAGTTCCAACACAGGACAAGATACTCCAATCAAGACAAGGCTGTTGCAGCCTGGAACTCGCTGCAATGAGATATCACCTTCCAAAACTTCAAAATGGCTGACATATCAACATCCCCCAATAAACTACCAAGGATCTCAGGACAAATAATTTCAAGCAGTAGAATCCTTAGGGGAAAGCGGTTAAACAAGTGAAGAGTAGATACCATATCAGTGGTCAGCCCAAGGAAGGTCCTCTTGGTATGCCACAAAGGCCTGAACCCCTACTAGAGCAGAGGCTCTAGAGGGGATTCCCGGGATCCATGCAAGCTGATATCCAGGAGGGTGGTAGGGAGCAGACTGGATCTACTAAGAGAGGGTGATAAGGGAAGGAAAAGTGTAAAGACGCAGGAAAGAGAGGGAGTACAGAGGGTGGTAAGAATACATACTCATCAAGTTTTTATTATTAGAAAAAATTAGGTTGTACTATAAAAATGTAAATAATGTATTAGAATAAAACTATTCACATTACCTAAAACCGATTATGAATCCAAAAATGAAAAATAGAACCAAGTTGATTACAAGTTTTACTTTCTTACAAGCTATGGAGTTAAAATAAATCTGTCTGAATGGAAGGAAGGAGGGAGGAAGGGAATGTATAAGCATTAGCAAAAATGTTGTGAATTTATAAATTGCTATCATGTTATTTAAGTAAAATAAAAATTGATACCTTTAAAGAGATAACACATTACTGAAATAAGTGATAACCTACATGTTTGAGAACAAAGGATTATAGTCAAGATCTCTGCAAAGTTCCAGAATAATACTATTACTAAATCTTGGTGCCAACCTGAAGAATTTCCAGCTGGTCTGATATCAACTTACATGAAGTACCAGGTTGAGTGAAATTACAGAGTAATATGAAATTGGTCTTCGTGAGGCAGCTGCAAGAGACCATTTATAATTTTAGCAAAATTTTCAAACAGCAGTTATCCTCAGCACAGTCAAAACATTTTTTTCATTTCTGTTTTTGCTAACATGTTTGTTTGTTTGTTTCTGTTTATGACAGACTTTCACAGAACCTAAGCAATTTTTGAAGTTATTGCAATGTGGCTTTTCTTCTTGGGTGCTGTGGTAACAACTGTGAGCCACCAGTGTGTGTGCATGTGAAAAGGAAGAGAAAAAGAGAGACAGAAAATCAGAGGGTATTTTGTGTATCTGTGGAGGTCCAAGAGTGACTTCAGGAATCATCCTGGATTGCTTCTATGTCCTTCTGCTTTGCTCTGAGGTTTCCCGACTCCACTTTCCAGAGCCAGACCTGGAGGCCACTGCCAATTCTGCCTGGCATTTTTATGTGGGATCTGGGATCTGAATTCAGGTCCTTCTGATGGTGAGGCAGGTATTAACCCCTGAGCAATCTCTCCTCTCTTTTTTCCTTAATTTAGGTTAAAAAATCCATTTTGGGCTTTCATAAATAGTTTGTTCTGTTTGCATGAACCTTCCTCCATTTGTTTCTTGTACCATCTTGCCCCGACTGGATTTTTTCACTGTAGTATTGGCTACCTCCACTTTGTGCTGTTATCTTTCCCATCCCTTTATTTTAAGATTCTCTTGTATTCAGGTTCATGTCCTCCTTTCCAGTTTCCTGGCTTTTGCCCAAAATTGCTTCCACCAAGATACATGTATTTAACAGCTAAAGGATCATGGATGAGACAAAAACAAGCAAAGGATACTTGTCTTTCTGAGTGAGCCTGTGTCACCTAACTTATTATCATCTTTTCAAGTTCCATCCGTTTTTCTTTTTGTGTGGATAAAATTCCCTCCCATACATAAGCCATATTTTAATTTTCTGTTCCTCATCTTTTTTTCCCCACATTTTATTTTTTTCTCAGGCATACAAGCTCAGTCAGTACCCTGTCTTCTCCCTCCCTCCACTTTTCCTCAGTGCCCCCTTCTACTCACTCCTCTTTTCCCTTTCCTTACACCCCCTTCCCTCCCTTCTCTTCTCCCAGTACCTCCTCCTTTCCCCCTCCCATCCCCTGCAACTCCCTCTGAGTCCTCCAAGCTAGTGAGGTATAAGGAATCAGTGGCATAGCCCAGAGCCCTTTCTTGGGCTCCCCATTAGTATGGGAACTCTATTATGACTGTTACTCCCTTTCCTCTAAGGATCTCACTGCCTGTGATCCATGCTAGACTTTGGAGGGTTCTTTCATCTGTCAGTCATTGTGCAGATTGTGCAAAGTCCATTTATAGTTATTGTAGCCCCAACTCTTGTGTAGTATCTTGCATATCTTTGCTCCTCCCCATCTTTAGGCTCTTACAATCTTGCCACTCCCTCTTCTGCAAGGTTCCCTGAGCTTTAGGATGGGGAAGATTTGGCTAGTCTGGTTCCAGTTGATTAATGTAGGGTCTTTGGTGTTCTGAATTATGGTTTGTTGTTATTTTCAGTTTTGCTTTTCCTGCATGGCTCTTGGTTCCATTCTGGGGGGCCCTCCTTCCCCTTCCCTCCTGTTGATAATCTTTGCAATTACTGTAGGTATTACAGAGATTTATCTTAGAATATGTCATCAAGTGGGTTTGGTATTAGGATCCACCGATAAGGAAGTACATGTAATATCTAATTTTCTCTGTCTGGGATACTTCACTCAGCATAATTTTTTTCTAATTCTATCCATTTCCTTGCAAATTTCATTAATTCTTCTTTTGTGATGGCTGAGTAGTATTCCATTGTATAAATGTACCACATTTTCATTATCCATTCGTCAACCATTGGGCATTTGTTTTGATGCCATGACTTTGATATTATAAATCATGTTGTTATGAACATGGCTGTGCCTGTGACACTGTAGTGAATTTTTGCTTTATGGGGGATTATTCCCAGAAGTGGTATAGAAGGATCATATGGCATTTCAATCTTTAACTTTTTGCCAAACTGATTGCCAGAGTGGTTGTATAAACCCACATTTCCACCAGCAATGTGTGAGAGTACCCTTCTCTCCAAATCCTCTTTAGCATTTGGTGTTTTTTGTATTGTGGATTTTTGCCATCTTAACAGGGGTGAGATGAATCTCAGGGAAGTTTTCACTTGCATTTCCCTGATAGCAAAGGATGTACAGCATTTTTTATGATATTTGTTAGACATTTCAATTTTGTCCCTGGAAAAGTTTTTGAGTTCCCAGGTCCATTTTCTAACTGGGCCATTTATCTCCTCAGTGTTTAGTTTTTTAAGTTCTTGGTGCACTCTGGATAATAGAGCTCTATCAGATAAGTGGTTAATGAAGATTTTCTCCCATTTTGTGAGTTGCCTTTTTGCTAGATTTACAATATCTTTATCTGAACAGTAACTCTTCAATTTCATAAGATTTCTTTTGTGGAGTGTTGGTTTTAGTGACTATGTGAGGGGGCCCCAATCTAGGTGACCTCAATAATCTGGCAAGCTTAGACAAAGATATTTTGATGGAGGGAGTCAGGAGGGTGAAGCTCAGGATGTTTTGAAGAAATTTTACTACATACAGTCTGAGTGCTGGCTTGACCTTTAAGATGACTGGTTTCCCGATTCCCACCCTGGAATTCCCCTTGCAGTTCCTGCCTTTATAAGATGGCTACAGACTTGTAATAAATGAGTTCTTGCTTGACTAAACTCCCTGTCGTGTCTGAGTGTCCTTGGGAAGGAGGGCTGGAGAACGGGCAGACAGCATATTCACCTTTTCCTGATACTCCTCGTGGAGGACTCTCAGAACCAGCCTGCAGGACTGAGCTGCCATCGCCAGGGACCCCCAACAACGATATTGGATTTCTGTTTAGGAACTGTTGGCCTAGGCCAATCAGCTCAAGGGAGTTCCCTCCCTTTTCAACTAGGGTTTTTATAGTATCTGGCCTAATACTGAGGTCCTTCATCTGTTTGGAATTAATTTTTGTTCATGGTGACAAGTACGGGTCCAGTTTTAATCTGCATATGGATATCCAGTTTTGCCATCACCATTTGTTGAAGATGCTGTTCTTTTTCCATAGGATTTTTTGGGCCCTTTTGTCAAAGATCAAATGGCTGTAATTGGGTGAATTTATATCTGGGTCTTCAACCCTTATCCATTGATCTACATGTCTATTTAGGAGCCAGTAGCAGGCTGTTATATTACTATGGATTTGTAGTGTAGATTAAGTTTGGTATGGTGATACCTCCAGCAGTGTTTGTTACTCAGGATTATTCTTGCTATTCTGGGCCTTTTGTGCTTCCATATGAATTTTGAGATTGGTCAATTTCTTTTAAAAAATTGCTTTGGTTTTTGATTAGTATAGCATTGAATCTGTGTGTTGCTTTTGGTAGGATGGTCATTTTTATGATGTTGATTCTGCTGATCCAGGAACATGGGAGGCCTTTACACCTTCTGGTTTCTTCTGTAATTTCTTTCTTTAGGGTTTTAAAGTTTTCATTTTAAAGGAATCTCACTTTTTTGGTTAAACTTACACCAAGGTATTTAATTCTTTTAGGGGCTATAGTAAATGGGGTTGCTTCTCTTAGGACTTTTCCACTTTTTTCATCCTTGGTGTATAGGAAGGCCACTGATTTTTGCACATTTATTTTGTATCCTGTCACCCTGCTGAACTTCTGTATTAGTTCCAGGAGTTTCCTGGTTGAGTTTATAGGATCACTCAGGTATATGATCATGTCATCTGCAAATAGAGATATCTTGACTTCTTCCTTGCCGATTTGAATCCCTTTTATCTCCCTTTATGGCTCTAGCAAAGATTTCAAGTAAAATATTGAATAGAAGTGGTGAGAGTGGACAGCCTTGTCTAATTCCTGATTGAAGCTGGAATTCTTCAAGTTTTTCCCCATTGAGTATAATCCTTGCTGTTGGCTTGTTGTATACAGCTTTTATTATGCTGTTAAAAGTTCCTTCCATTCAAACTGTCTCTGGAGTTTTCATCATAAAAGGATGTTAGATCTTGTCAAAATCTTTTTCTGCATCTATCTAGAGTATCATGTAGTCTTGGACTTTGGAGTGGTTTATATGATGTATTATATTTACTGATTTGTGTATGTTGAACCAACCTTGTGTGCCTGGGATAAAGACTACTTGATCACAGTAAATGATCTTTTCGAAATGTTTTTGAATCCGATTTGCTAAGATTGCATTGAGAATCTTTGCATCTGTGTTCATCAAAGATATTGGCCTACAGTTTTTTTATATGTGTGTCTTTATTACACTTTGTGATTAGTATGATATTAGTTTCATAGAAAGAATTTGGAAGTGTTTCTTCCTTTGCTATTTTATGGAACAGTTTAAGGAGTATTGGTTTTAGTTTTCTTTAAATGCTTGGTAGAATTCTATGCTGAATCCATCTGGTCCAGTACATGTGTTGGTGGGAATATTTGACATTTCTTCATCAATTTCCTCATTTGTTATAGGACTATTTAAATAATTCAATTTAGGTAAGTTGTGCTTGCTCACCAATTCATTCATTTCTTTTGGGTTCTCAAAGTTAAGGAGTATAAGTTTTGAAATATGACCTTATAATTCTCTGAATTTCTTGGGTATTAGTTGTGATAACTCCCTTTTCATGTCTGATTTTGTTAATATGGTTTTTCTCTCTCTTGATTTTGATTAACTTAGCTAGGGGTGTATCAACCAAATTGATTTTTTCAAAGAACCAGCTGTTCCACTGATTGATTCTTTGTGTTGTTTTCCTTATCTCAATTTTATCTGATTTTGCTAATTTCCTATCTTCTGCTGCTTTTGGGATTGGATTGGTGTTGTGTCTCTGAAACTTTAAGATGCATTCTTAAGTTATTTCTTTTGATCTTACCTATTAAGATGATTTTCATTGTGTCCTAGAGAATTTGATATGTTATATTTTCCTTATTGTTCACTTCTAGGAAATCTTGAATTTATTTTTTAATTTCTTCCTCAACCCAATTCTCATTCAGCATCATAGTTTTTAGCTTCCAAGAATTAGTGTATTTTCTGCTGTTTGTTCTGTTGTGGATGTCAAGCTTTAGACCATGGTGGTCTGATAGGGTATACAGGCTAGAATTTCAACCTTCCTGTATATGTGGAGATTCGTTTTGTGGCCCAGTATGTGGTCTATTTTGGAGTTCCGTGGGCTCCTGAGAAAAATGTGTATTCCTTGGTGCCTGGATGAGAAGTTTGATAGAGATCTGTAAGGTCCATTTCAATAAAGGTTTGATTAAGTTCCAATGTGCCTCTGTTAAGTTTGTGGACTGTTGATCTATCCCACATTGAGAGTGCAGTATTGAAATCCCTGAGTATTATCATTTTGAGATTATCATATTCGTTTGATTTCTTGTTTAGATGTTGTAGTGTTTGTTTAATGAATGTGGAACAGTCCATATTAAGTGTGTATTATGTTCAGTGTTTTGAAGTCTTCCTGGTGAATTGTACCTTGACTAAAATATAGTATCTTTCTGTCTCTTATGATTCTTTTATTTTGGTTTGAAATCAACTTTGTCACATAGCATAATTGCTACCCCTGCTTGTTTCCTGGTACCATTAGCTTGAAGAATTTTTGGCCAGCCTTTTATTTTTAGAATGTGCCTATCTTTTGTGGTGAGATGTGTTTTCTGAAGGGAGCAGATGGATGGGTTGTGATTTCGAATCCATGTTTGTAAACTGTGTCTTTTGATTGGTGAGTTAAATCCATTGACATTTAGTGTTATAATGGAGAAGTTACTTTTAATTTCTGATATTTTTGTGTTTAGTGTATTATTTAGCTTGTAAGTTTTGATGGTATTATACTTCCCTTCTGTCCTGGATATGCTTGTTCTTTTCTTCAAGCTTGAGTATCTTTTCTAGCATTTTTTTTGAAAGCCTGGTTTGGTAGTCATGTAAACTTTCAAGTTGTCTTTATGGTGGAAAATTTTTCTTTCACCCTTGATCATGACTGATAGTTTTGCTGGGTATATCATGTTTGTGCTCATCCAATATTTGAAGTATGCCTCTCCAAGCTCTTCTGGCTTTTACTGTTTTCATTGAAAAGTCATTTTTTATTTTAATAGGTTTACCTTTAAAAGTGACTTGTTTTTTTTTTTTTTAATCTCGAATCTCTCAGCACATTCTCCTTGTCCTGTATGTATAGTATTTTGATTATCATTTTTGGTCATTTCTGTTTGGGGTGTGGAATGCCTATTGTATTTGGATGGGCTTGTCTTTCTTAAGATGTGGAAAGTTTTCCTTTGTGGTAATTTGAAAATTTTCCTCAGGTGTGATATTTCGGGATTCTTATTTTGGTATTCCATGAATGTGCATGTTAAGCTTCTTCAAGGTGTCCCATAACTATTGAATATTCTTATCCAGTATCTTTTTGGCTTTAACAATCTCTTGATTGAACTGGTTTGTTCTTCCACTTTGTCTTCTGCAGGACTCAGGAGCCACTGCAGGTAGTGCAGCTAGGGACGACCAGACTAGCTGGGTAACCAATGAACACAATGGAGCCGGGAGGTCTGTCAAAGCAGGAACTCAACTTTATTAAACTGGGGGGTGAATTATATAGATTGTGCAGCACAGGGAAGGGTGAAGGGTGGTGTGATTATGGGGTAACCAATAGGAAGTGATTAAGTGACCAGAAGGTGGTTGAATAGGTGTGACATCATCCCAGGGAAACGAAACTTTCCTGTGGAGATGAGATTCGAAACCTAAAGTCAGGTCCTGAAACTCTAGCCAGGCTCAGGAAGTTCCAGCAGGCCTCAGGCCTGGTAAAGAGGCCCAACAGTCTTCAAGATCTGGTATTCTATTTTCTGCTTCATCAGTTCTGCTGATAAAACTCTTCGTTGTGTTCTGGGTTGAAGATAGCTTGTCTTTTAATTTGAGTTTAAACTCTGCTTGAGATTGTTTTAAATGCCCTATGCCTTCAACTGCTTTTCTCATCTCCTGTTGTGTTCCTGTTCAAAGTAGTTAATGTAGTTATTTAACTCCTCCCAGGTTTCCTCTTTCGATGTTTTGATCATAGTAAATATCAAGCCTGAAAATCATTATCTTTCTTGGCTATTTTCTGTGACTTTGTTCTGTTTGGATCTTATAATTATGGGGTTAATTCTTTTGATAGTAGATTTGTTGTGTTGGTCTTTGTTTCTCATGATTTGCACTATGATCTGGGCATTTTTGTTTTATCTCTTAAAACCTTTTTATTTCTGTGTGTTTTTGACTGAACTGAATTAGACAGTATTACTACAATTGAGCAATTATTGCTAGTGTTTGCCTTGGAGTTGGGTACACTTGTCTGGTGTTGGTGTTAATTCCTAGATGAGGCTATTGGACTGTTAGTACATCAATTAAGTCAGGTTTAGTATACAGGGAATGAAGATTAGTATGGTAATGAACTTTTAGTTTTATTTCCTTGGTGATGTGTGAGGGTGAATGGTATATTCCCTGAAGTTGTATGCGTCCATGAGTGGCTATATGGAAATGTTAAACTACAGTGACTAATAAGTGAGAGGAGGAAGATGGTAAAAATGGTTTACTTATCATAGATATGGACATGAAAATTCCCTTCCATACAGTGGGGTGATTTTAGAAGACCTCAGATGAATGATGTTGGTCCCCTAGCCCATTACTTGGGTTTTTCTGGATTTTATTGAAATCTGAGGAGCAGGGAGTCTGCCTAGGTCCAGGTCCAGGGAAGAAAGGCAGAATGGCTAGTTGGTGTGCAAATGACCTGGGGTCTGGGGTGTGACCTAGAGCCTGAGGAGCTCGGAATCTGCCATGGTCCGGGTCCAGGGTAGAAAAAATCTCTCCATATTTATAGTAACACCTACATCTTCTCAGGTATACAGTTCATAATGATGGTCATTATACCTTCTTTTAATCTCATTTTCATCATTCCTTTAATCATTTCTACATTTCACTTACATTTCTAGCTTTAATTTTGAAATCTTTCCAAAGTCTGCCACCACAGATAAGCTCTCGCACTTTGCATATCATTGAATTTATCAGTATGTAAGCATCACCAAGGTCTGTCTAGGTCCCTACAAAGGTAGAATCCAAACAGTGGACACATGCACGTGCTAGAACTATGGCTGAAGTGAGCCTACAGCATACATTGGAAAGAAGGATGAGCGTCTCTAGACAGTTCTTAGCTCATTCCGTCCCCATGGATCTCTGATGAGTGGTGCAAGGCAGGGGATGTCTTCTGGATTATTCACATTGTACAATATCTAACTTACAGGGGTCATACTTCATTTATTCCCTAAACTGTGAGGTTGCATGTTTGTTTTCAATCATATAACATTATCAAACTAATAATTATTTCATAGTTATAGAAAGAAAATAAAAAACTACATAAGCATGGGTGCAGGAGAATTCTTGAAAGAACAACAATGAAAGACCACAGATCGTACAAGAATAAAGACTTCATGTGAAAGCGATATTCATTTCCCCTATTGTTGGAAACTGTTTCATGGGCTAAATATGTTTCAAGCTATAAATTTAAACTATGTGAAGAGTAAGGTTTGTCAATTATACTGCAATGACATTTATTGTCAAAGTTTAGAGTCAAATGGGAAAGCATGGATAAAAATCCTGATCTAATTTTTGATTTTCAAGGAAGAAGATAAACAGCTGAAGTGGAAAAGGAGATATATAGACACACTCAGTTATATGAAAAAATGAAGTGCTGAACTATGTTCTAACATAGATCTTTAATCACACTTTGTCCTCATAGAAGTCAGTTTTGTATATTCAATTTCTTAAAAATGTGACTTTGAGGAACTATTTTTATTCATATGCCTTCATTTAAAAAGGTTAGCATATACCTTATTATCACGTTGTTGTTAGAAAGATTTTAAATAATAAGAAATAATATGTACATACCTGTAAAATAATGCAGTTAACAAAGCAACAACTCAACAGGAATGATGCATTTGTTCAAAACAGAAAAAATATATTTTTAAAGATCCAGATGAAATATTGATATGTCCTTACATATGTAAGGACAAATTGAACCTTATCAGCCAATGATATATAAATTATTTCACTGACATATTGTCAGCATTTAATATTTTTAAAATGATAATATTCAAGCAATAAATGAGATAAGTGTTCTCTTTCACAATTGCTAAGAACAAATGTATGGTCCTTCTCAGCACAGTCCATTGGAAAATGAGCAGAGGCTTTTTTATTATACAATCAATATTTTAATAGTATTTCTATGACCATAGAAATTCTGATGTAAAGACAGATAAAGGCTTAAAAATTAGAAAGTTTTGGCACTTTCAATTTCTTCTCATTTTCTTCAATAAAACTATTATTTTTATAGCATAATATACTAAATACAGATTTTTCCCCCAGTAATCTCAGCAATAGATATAATGTTTATTGCTATAAGTCTAAGCATAACTGAGAAAATCCAGAGTTTAAGGAACATCAAAATTATGATTTCCTATTATCTCCAATATTGTTATTGGCACTGCAGTTAATATTCATTATTAATATATAATAGCCAATATCTTGTATGTTTATAATATACATGTGTTCAGGCATCATTTTGACAGTGTTAACTCCTGACAGTTGTTAAATCTAAGCATGTCTGCACTATAATAAAATCAGTAAAGTGCACAGTTATTGCTTAATCAATTTTATGTCTCGTTCATTGTGAAAACTTGCTGTGGTGGAGAAAGCTTCTATTGAAATGTTTTATGTGGTTCATATATTTTGATTTAATGGTTTAATTTCAAAATATTTATCCTAAAGGCACAATCACATGTGATGCACATATAGCAAGTTTATTATGGCATTTAATTAAAATATTTAAAATGTATTTTGCTTCATATGTGCACAAAGGGGAAAATGGAAGTCACAGAAGAACATTTTTGCAAAGTTATGATGTATCATGCAGCATCATATACTATGAACAACAAAATCTTACCATGTGCATGGATATTTTAACATGTTCATAATAATTAGTATTAAATTATGTCTATTATGGACATAAAATAAAGATTTTAAGATATATTTTTAAATATACTGTTTTAAAAATTATATTAATATATGCAAAAAGATAAAATACATATAAAATTAAATAAAAATAGTATGGTTTGAATTATAGAAAATATTCTTTCATGAATTTCAAGCTACTGTCTAAATGTTTTTGCAGAGACATGTTGTAATATGCCAATATATGTGTTTTTTACACATATTCTATTCCAAAAATCAATGCTCCACCATATATAATACAATATTGGGGGTTATTATTTTTTCATAAGCATGCAAGCGTGTGTGTGTGTGTGTGTGTGTGTGTGTGTGTGTGTGTGTATCAAAGGACACATAGCATGTCCCTGTGGAGGACCAAGGGTAACTTCGGGAATTACCCAGGATTGCCTCTACCTCCTTACTGCTTTGCTTTGGGATTTTTCATGCTCTGTCCAGCAAGGCCAGAAGTGAGGATACCACTGTCTCTGGTTTCTGCCTATCATTTTTTTTATGTGGGACCTAGGATCTGAACTCCAGTCCTTCTGCAAGCCAGAAGTCTTGCAAGGCAGAGTCTTAACCCCATGACATCTCTTGAGTCCAGTCTAGGGGGTTTTCTGACAAAGGTTATTATTATTTCTTTTTTTTCTTCCCATCTCATTCGTTTAAATATTTGTTCCTCAGATGACTTCAAATATTCCTTCATTTATCATCTTGGATCATATTCTTGTCATTAGAGATTGACTTTTAGATGTAATGTTTCCTATTCAATAATTACAAATATCCTACAATTCATTGCCACTCTAAATCTATTTATAGGCATTAAGTTTTCTATTTATTCCTTAACTTACTCTTCATTCAACTGCAGAAAAGAGTTTCTCAAAATTCTATGTAGCAATATTATTGCTATTATCCAGAAAATAAAGAGGATAATAGTCTTAAGGACTTTTTAAATAAACCCCATGAAAAAAGAGGAAAGGAATGTTCATAAAATTTTGGTCAGTTCTAAATGTTTTGAACAAAAATGACCAGTGCCAAGAAGGTGAACATTAACCAGACAACTCTCTTGTAGTGAGTGCCCAAAAGTATTTCAATAATATTAGTGAAAAACATATCTGAAATCAGAAAGAAATGAGAGAATCTGTTTGCAAGATGTAAAGAAATAGATCCAGGTAGAGAACATTGCATTAAAAATTGCCTTCACTATAAAGCATGAATGGAATTGACCAAAACTTCTCAAAAAGTCAGAAAAATGGTCTGCTGAAGTTAGAGAAAATAAAAGTACTCAGCTTCTGCAAGATCTATGTCAGTCATTGTTAAATAACTGGTTTTCAGTCTACATTTGGGGGGAAGATGTTGGGAAAGATCTACAAATAATGATGCAATTTGATGTGTTTATTAAGAGCTCATTTTGGATTTATCATAACAAAACAGGTATTTAGGGTGTAAGCATAAAAGGAAGTGCCAATGAGACAGTTGGAGAAGCAATATATAGATGACGACTACAGAAGTGGTGGGAACAAGTATAAAAACATTGACCAGTAAAGTTGTTGTAGTAACTAGAACCTACTAGATTGCTGTGTTAGTTAAAGAGATTTTTTATATATATATATATATATATATATATATATACACACACACACACACACACACACACACACACATGCTTAGGATGCCACCAAGACTATTTTACTACATGAGTTTTCATATTCAATGTCTATTCTGTTGGTTACCCCCAACACACACACAAACACACACACACACACACACACACACACACACACACACCTTTGTGATTTGCAGTGATTTAATTTATGGTTCTAACAGGGAATTAGAAATTTTTTTTCAGAATTGTTGAGATTGACAACTTTATTCTTCATGTTATCTGGCAGATAAATCTCTTTGGAAGCATATAAGACCGTTAGATAGCCTCAGGGATTTATTTCTTCAGACCCTGTAATTTATGATGCAGATGTCCGTCCGCACAAGCATCAAAAGTATCATACACACAGGCAGAGCTCTTGTCTTTATTCGCAGCAGAATTACCACAAGGTCAAGGCTATCCTGGTTTACAAAGTAAGTTACTGTCCCTTAAAAATAAAAACAAGAAAGCATATCTATAAGAATAGAGACTGAAATATCCAAGAATGTCCAAATCAGGATGACAAATCTCAAGATGAATCAAATAATTATTCCCCAAAACATTCAGTGAATCCATGTTCTAATTAAACTTTTCCCAAGATTATACACTCTTCTTGTAATATACTGATGAGTTACTTTTGCTTGATTTTCTAATTCAAGTGTTAATATTACAAAACATATATACATATTTTTAACATAAAATGATCTGATTGAACTGTTGTTTTCTACCATGCAAAATGTAATTAGTTTTATAAACATAGAGAGCTAAGGTGACATAGCATTGAAATTTGTTTTTGATCCTTTAGTTTTCCACAAGAAAACATTAAAAATCCACCTTTATTCTTTTTTTAATTTTTATTATTTATTCAATCATGCGTGCATGTGTGTGTGTGTGTGTGTGTGTGTGTGTGTGTGTGTAGAACCACAGACGACTTCGGGAACCACCATGGACCGCATCCACCTCCTCCTTGTTTACTCTGCCCCAGGATTCCAGGCTCCGCCCTACCAGGCCGCCCCCACTTCCGCCCGGCGTCTATACGTGGGGTCTAGGATCCGAACTCAGGACCTTCCTCCTGCAAGGCAGAGGCGTAACCCCTAAGCCACCTCTCCAGCCCCCACCTTTATTCTTAATAAAAATATAATAGGTTATAATTCAAAACACATTCTGGAAATGATTACCAACATTCAAAGGACATAATTTATTTATATTATAGAGGTGAATATATAGCTCACTGGTATATCAAATTGGTGAGATATTTAAATAATTTGGATTTTCATTATTTAAATAATTTGGATTTTCATTATTTAAAGAATCAATAAAACAAAAATATGGTAAAAATCAGTAATGATAAAGATGCTTATAGTTATTTATAATCATAAATTCAGTTAAATTTTCAAACTAATGATTTTGTTTATGACCAGACTCCATAAAAGAGAACATCGAGGATTTATTATTCTATTCTGTGAACAGACTGAATATTTTGCAAAATGCTTTGTTCATGACATATTTCATTGTATCTTCTTAAAGAGATAGGTAATGTATTTCATAATAGCTGACCTCCAAAACTTAATGTTAACTTTCTCCTAATTCTTCTGATTTTAAACCATGTGCATCTGACCTTTAAAGCAGATTAGCTGTTTGTACCTAGTAATTTCTAGATAAGATCATCTCAAATCTACTGACATTAATATTAAAATAAAATAAAATGAAGGAAGGAGTCCTCTAAACATTGAATTTTTGCCACTGAGCAAAGTCAAAACATCATCATATGTATTTCTACTATTGTATTATTCAATCTTTTTGAATGTATTTTATAGCAGATCCACACCGAGACACTATAAATATGCAATAACATTATTTTTAACTGTTGGCAAATTTCTTGTGAGGACTGATCATAAGTTCACAATCTGTACTGAAATTCATGAAGAGTTATTGCACTTCCAATAACACTTTCCATTTTATTTATGGTAAGATAAACTATTGCTCTTCTGTTTTGTCAGTTTTCTAATTTAGACATCAAGAGGACATTCTCTTTTAATTTTTCAGGCCACAGTTACAGCCACACAGCATTTACCTCAACACTTACCTCATCCTTTCTATCATCTTTGTTGGCTAATAATAAGTATTTAGGGGGTCAGAGGTAAGTAGAGACTTGAGAAAAAAGCCCAGTACTCTAGAGAACTCTTATCCCTAGGATGCAATGCTTTCTATGGATGCCCTGTCCCCTTGCAACAACCCTGTTCATGTGGGTGATCTGTAGTCAATAAACTGTGAGGTAAAATAAAGTTTGCTACTAGAAAATCCAAAGTCAAATGTAACGCTTCACTTTCTCTCATGCTAGTACTATTAGGACTTAGATTGACTCAATTATATCTCTCATGACAGAATATTTGTCATAGTGGATCTCAGATTAATTGTACTCCTGTGAAACTTTGTCACACCCTCCTTACACCAATAATTGAAATATAACTGGATAAATAAAACTTGTGATGAAAACTCACAGTAGTTTTAGGTCATGCAGTTTTCAGTGCTTATAACTTCATAACTAACAAGGACATTTGTACCTTGAATTAGGATAAGCTTTCATTATTTGTAAAAAATATTGTCTCATATTTTCTATTGGAAAATATTTGGTAAAACTCAGATAAATTGAGAAGCAAGTCATGTGCCATCTAAGGCCCAGGTCTACTGAGACAGACTGAATAACAGAAAGCCAGTAATACTTATTAACTACTTTGGATAGTATTTTTGTAGAATATTCTTTACAAAATAGACACATGATATGAGCTAGCTTTCAAGCCAAAATTAAAATCAAAATACAAAATGATCCATAAGTTCTTAGTTTTTTACAACAGTAACTTCAGAAATCACCATTGTGAAGTGCCTTTCTAGTTCTCCACCACTGCTTTTAATAGGAAACACAGACAACAAATGCAAAACAGGCCATGCAGGATATGCTCTCCATACAGAAAGGAGGAGCTGGACCTGCTTCAAGTCTGAGAAACACCAGACTCCTTAGACACAGAGACAGACAGGAAGATTGCACCCAGTCAAGGTCTAAGAAAATCTGTTAACTAGTGGAGAAGATGTCAGTGTTTCTAAAGAGGATTAGAGAGAGTAATGTATCTGCTTAAAGTATAATACAACCATAAGTAATTAAATCACCAAATAATACATGATATAGTAAAAATTGGCTAGGGTGTGAATTGACAAGACTATTTATGCATTGCCAGTGTGAATTCAGGTTGGACATACCCCTTCATAAGACAGCATGGTAGTCACTTTACATAATTACATTTACTCTTACTATTCAATATAGTAAATACATTCCAATAAATTTATCCAAAAGCAATAGAAAATCTTTCAATGAATATTTGGCTACAAATAAGCAAAATTTTAGGGAATACAACGCAATGGATTCACATTAAATTTATCAGCAGAGTAAGATATAGGCCTGTCTTAAAGTTCCCAAAGTCCCCTCTTTATATATCCCAGTCTCCACTGCCTTATTCAAGAATTACAGCACATATTTCTTACATACATGGTGAATTGCTCCCATTCATTTAATTCATGCATAAATTTGATATATAGTTTCTTAGAAAACATTGTATTTTTTAATATCGGCCCATCATCTATGAGGACCGAGATTATTATGTTCAAATTTATTAATGATATCATTGTATATGAAAAAATTGTCCATATTTCTTTTCAAATACTAGTGAACATTTAGGTTATTTCCATTTTGGAGCATAAATAAAATAAATGAGGATATTCTATTCTGTCTCTATTTTTAATGGATATATAACTATATGTAGAACTACTGGATTATGAAAAGCTAAGTGTTTAACTTTAGAGAGCACCATTGTTTTCCAAAATGACTGTATTATATCAAACTCAAAGTTTACTGAAATAAATCTTCTGTGATAAAAATCACTAACCTATGAATGCACAAGTAGATCAATAATTTCAAGAAGTTGGAGCCATCATTATTCAATCACCTCTCTCAGGCCTTACCTTTGAACCAAGCACTTAAGGAATATTTCACATCACATCATGTCAGCCCATCAGCTGAAGTCTAATAAAAGTAGATGACATTAACCCAACTGAAGTTAACAGGGATAAAGTTGAAAACAAAATTGGTTATATTTTATATTGTCTAAATTATTTAAAATTGAGCTGTTTCTTTAAAAATTGAATTCTATCATTCCTTAGCTTTTAAATTGGTTATACATTTGGAAGAAAACCTCTACAAAAATGGTACACACTGCTTACATTTAAATTTTGTATTTTTTACTTTTTTAGCTAGTAAAGTATAGAAGCAAGTGAATCAAAGTCAAGAAAGTACAGCAAGGAGGGGCTGGGGAGGTGGCTCAGGGGTTAAGCCTCTGCCTTGTAGGCAGAAGGTCCCGAGTTTGGATCCTAGACTCCATGAATAGACGCCAGGCAGAAGAGGGGACAGCCTGGGTTTCAGGTCCTGGTAGGGCGGAGCCTGTGAATCCCGGGGCAGAGTAAACAAGGAGGAGGTGAAAGCAGTCCATGGTGGTTCCCGAATTCGCCTGTGGTTGTACACATACACACATACAGACTCACATACACACGTGCACACAAGCACAATTGAATAAATAAAAAAAATTAAAGAAATAAATTTTTAAAAAAACAGAGTAGAGCAAGAAGAAAAGGAGGGGTAAGCAATGCTTCCCATCACACCAAAATTGGGAATTTCAGAGCTGATTAGCCATTAGCATGTTTTCTTGTTCCCTTGTGTTTTATAATCCTATCAGCTTAATTAATGAGTCACTGTGCCTTTTAACCTGTCTTTCTTAGATTATTAGCACAGTTGTATTGTTTATTTAAGAATGCAGAGAAATAGATTTTAATAACCAATGTCTTCTTGATTCATAATTACATCTTACCCTGCACTTAACCTTGTTCTATTGGTAGTATGAAAAGTAAACTCTGCAAATTCAGATTTTATTTTAAATTGGGCTGAAACAAAACACTAAGCAATAATGAGCATGGAGCTACATTCTTGCATCTCTGCAGTCCAGGCTGGCCTCCATCTCATGGTAGTCCACCCTCCTGAGTATTAGTGTACAATACCAGAAGCGTGTATTACTTTAGTTCCTTGAAATAATTTTAAAGTTTTTCCAAAAGCTTAATTTTCAAGCTCTATAAGCAAAGCAAAATATTAGAATATTTTTCTTTCTTGAGTCAGAATTTCCAAACATGGATATTTGATTATGAATTGTATTCAGGAAGGGCAAAAATTTACTACTCTCAGGAAATATGAAGCAATTCCTATATTAAATGGCAAACAAAATTGGTACCTATCACACAATTAATTATTCCATCATAAAATTTATACCATTCCAAAAATCCATTTTATGATTTCAGTTACCAAATTTGTGTAGATAAGAAAAAACTTCTCTCTACTCTCTCTATATTTGTCTCTCTGTTTCTTCATCTCCTCTCTCTCTGTCCCCTTAAACTTAATCTCAATCTCTGCTTTTTAATCTCTTTTCAATTTTTCTTGAATTAGTAACGTTGACTATGCTGAAACTCTAGGCATTTTAAATTGGTCTCTGACCTTTGATAATCCTCCTCTCTATTTGCAGCTTTGGTGTACAGGTTCATTGTCTTTCTTAAATAATGAATTATTAAATGGTAAATAGTTGAGGATTGAGGATATTTACTTTATTTAAAAACAAAAAGCAACAGGACTTTTAGGGTGTGTAAAGATTCCAACACAGAATCATGCCAAACTGGACATAGAAAAAGAAATGAAACTCATGGCCTTGGTGGCAGTCATGGAGGTCTGTCTACAAGAAGCCACATGAAAAAAGAGTTAGTGTTTAGGCAAATAGTTTTAAAAGCCCAGAATACTAGAGAAAGCATATTTCAAGCATATTGGAAACAAAAATAGAAAAAAGATAGAAAAAATGATTCACATTCTGAGATAAAGGCTCAGAAGACAAAAGCTAATTGTTCATGGTCTGCCTGACTGAACCTTTGTGTCATAATTAAACCCATTATCACTAAGATCTAGAGAGGGAGGTAAGGGTAGATAGAAAGATAAAGAGAGAGAGAGAGAAAAAAAAACACTATTTTGGTAATGTCCAAGTTGGTCATATTTCCTGAAGGATATGTATTTAGACTCTTAGAAAAGAGATTGACGGAAGCAACTACCTAACTTCAGGGTGGAAACCATGATTTCAGCCTCATCATAATATAAGTAGTAGAGTAAGTAATTAACATTATGATTCAGCACAACTTTCCTCTCTGCTTTTCTATTACTATTTTCCTTTATGTACTGCAGTACTTAGAGAAAGATCTAATGAACTTATTTGTTTTTCTTTTGACTTTATTTTTTATTATCAAGTACAATTTCATTTCAGATATTGTACCATAGGTTTAGTTATCATTGCATACTGGGTGAGAGAGAGCTATTAGAGCATATGTTAATTCCTGGGACAGATATGGTATAAACTACCATTTTTATCAGCTCTGTGAAATCAAAGAGCTGTGTTTGTGAATTACTTTAAACATGTGACTAAAACATGTGGAAACCCATTTAATGATCCATTATTGTTTTCAATGACACATATTCTAAGTGATATTCAAGTAAAATCAAATGGAAATATTATGGCTATTGTGTGTGTGTGTGTGTGTGTGTGTGCGCGCATGCACACGTGTGTGTGCACGCACATGTGTATGTGTATGTGTTTACAAGAGGACAATTATATGTGTATGCTTCTGGAGGCCTCAGAGTGATATATGGAAATCATTCTGTTTTGTTCTGCCTCCTTAATGCTTTGCTCTGAGGTTTTCCAGGCTCCATCATTCAGGACTGGAATCCATCAGCATTTTTACTTGTGATCTGGGGATCCCAGTGCAGGTCCTTTGACTTGCCTGTGAAAACCTTAATTCCTGAGCCATCTGTTGAGTTCCATCATGAATTTTAATATGTATGCATAACCTTTTGAAGTTCCATTTTTTATTTTTAAATAGATATTGTATTTACAATTTTATACTTCACTCCAAATCAGAGTTATATACTTTCCTTGTATATTTTATGACTTTATGTTTTATTTCTTAAATGTTATGAGTCAAGACTAAGGCAATGGCTCATCAGTTAAAACGCTAGCTTGTAAATGCAAGTACTAGAGTTCAGATCCCTAGGATCCATAAAATATGGGATGCACCAGTGTAATAGTGCCATGAGTATCAAAGAGACAACCAAGAGCTTTCTGATTGGATTCAAGACACATTTGTAAGAATGGTACACATCCTTGTTACTGGAAACTAGAAGAACCTGAAAAGGGGGAAGGAAAAAGTTCAATAGGGAAGACACCAATAAACCTATAAGTAGATGACAGTACATCAAATTGCTCTGTAGGTAGCTGTTATTAAACCCATACAATAGTGTAGAAGTTTTTGGGTATAGGCTGGATAAGTAAAAGGAAACACAATATCAATGGGGTAGACTGAAAAGAGGTAACTTGCTATATCATAGAGGCTTGAGTCCCTATAGGAGTAGACAAGCCAGAGTGAATCCTGGGAGCCATAAAAATACACAGCTGGAAGGGTGGGAAGTGGTGGAAGGGAATGGTGAAAGGCTGGGAGGGAATGGAAGAGAGGGGAAGGGAGGGAAGCTGGGATGAATGCTCAATATGCTTGTAAATTCAGTAAAATTAAAAAAAGAATAAAAGCAAATTATCTAACCATAAAAATGATACATGAATAAGCAATATGAGATGCAGTGGCATGAGTATCTGCAATTCATGTGTGCACTGGCAAATAAGGTGGAGACTTTAGAAGTTCACAGGACATCCATACTGATTTACCCAACAGTGGTGAAGAGACTCAATGTCAAGCAAGGTAGAAAAGTAAGGAATATACCACAAGATTTTCCACTTCATCCACCTGCGTTGTGGTAAGTCTGAATTGCACTCCTACATGCTCTCATACCTGAGTCACACCACACACACACACACACACACACACACACACACACCAAAATGCAAGAATAATTGAAATTTATATTTTATTATAGATTCCAATGCTTCATGTGTATTCTAGGAAGAAACACATACCATTTTATCATAGGCAATTAGTTTTACAGAGATCTGTAGAAAAATTGGTATTGATTTGGAGAAAATGCAAAAAGTTAAATAAGCTTTTATTATCTACAGTATATATTCTCATGTGACTAGTATCTTTGAATTTCGGTAACATCAGAGTCTTTAGTAAACACTATTCAACGAATAAAACCGAGGTCCTGATTGCTAACAAGTGGAACTTCAAAGACTCTTTGACAGCTAAGACTGTGACGGTTAAGAATGCATCAAGAGGCAAATTTGTAATAAATAAATGTCTTCTTTGAGACAAATATGAGTTTCTAGAACATTAACTCTTATTGAATGGATGTTTATAAGCAAATTTTCAAAGCCTGTTTTAGAAATTTCTGTTTGCATTATTTCAAAGCCTTCTTTGTGTGGAAAATGTTACCTTTTCACTTTCAAGTGGATGATTATATCTATGGACACATTACATTCCTGTGAAGTATAGGGAAGATAATGTGTGTGTTCAGAGCAGAGAACAGCATATTCGGCTACGATCAAAGGTTTTAGTCATCCAGATGAAATACTCAAAGCAATTATGCACAGTCTGATTAAGGTACTTTGGCATTGACTTGTTCTCCACAGGGCTCAGCTTTGAGTGAACACCATGTCTTCTATTTTCTTAGACTGCAGTTTACTTCAAAAAAGTGGACATCGTCTATCATAATCTGCAAGTTTCTTTTCTCATTCTTTTATGAATGATATGAAAATAAGGAAGAGCTTATTTTATTTGATAGTTTGAAAGGTTGTACATTGTCATTGTGTGCAAAACAAATCAGCAAGAACAGGATGAGGTCATTCACAATGTGTCCATGGTTTAAAGGTATAAAGACATGTGACGGTTCTCATTTAGCTTTCTTCTAATTATTCAAAGACTTCAGTCCATGGGATAGTGTTGTCCACATTCAGTGTTGGTCTTCCTGCTACATTTAACACTATAATAAATATTCTAATATATGTGTCTATAGCAATTCTGAATTCATAGAAGTTGACAATGAAGATCAACCATCATATCATCTGTCCATAACTTGATTATTGTATTTTACTTCTTTGTCCAGTAAGGTTTGTGGTTTACTGGAATTATCTTTTCAAATTTAATCTCCCTTTTCTTAATGGAGGATGCATAAAGAATATGGGATATTAAAATCTAGTTTACATGTTTTTAACTGACAGCAAGCTAAACTTAATATAGGTTCATGCTTCTATGATCAGTAAACTTTAGAAATGTGAGCTATTTATTCAAATTTAAGGGAAACTTCAGATTGTTTTCCAACCTCTTTACTTTTATATTAACTCTCCCATCAAGTCTAAATGGGAAAGAAGTAATTTAGTTCTTAAAAGACATAAGCTAGTTTTCAGTTCTTTTGGGTCTTGGCTGTATGACAACTCTCTTTACAGGAAATTTTTCCTGGATTGGCAGGAACAAAATGAATTTAGAAAGATTATCCTTGCCAAACAATGTTAAAGTGCATTGATGCAGTGTTACCAAGTTTAACAATATTAGGGATGATTATGATGAAAGAAGTTTTAATGAGCAAAGACACAATAAAGAAATGTGAAAGAAATGTCAACACAACCACAATTCTACATTTTAATGAGGGTAAATTTTTTAAATGATATGAATATCTACATGAATAGATATCTGTCTTCTCCTTTCAACAAAATACAAATGTGTCGATTTAGGAGCAAATAGGAGATAAAGTCAAATTACCTCCATCATCCTGAAGTATGGAGTTCTTCAAACATCTCTCCCTAGCTACATTTACAGACAATTGGATCATTTTTAACATAGGCAAAACATTTTTTCTAAGATGTTTACATATGTATACATGAATGTAAAAAGGTTTCTTATAAGCAATATGTTATGAAACAAAGCAGATTTAGATATGCATCAATTTATCCTGAATAGAATTAAATTCTAGCATTTAAAATGAACAGTTAAGATGATAAAAGCCAATAGAGTTAAAAAGAAAAATATTTGTCATTGTGTATTTGATAATATATTCATATTAATATGTTGCCCAGAATATGTAAAAACTGTTGCATCCTTTCTAACATGTGAATATATAGGCAAAATAATCATATGTATCTAACTTTTAATGGCATTACAACTATTTTCAGTTGTATGTCATATAAGTTCAGAAAGTACATCATATAAGATATTCTTTCATTAGTAATGAAGTAAAATTAATTTGATTAATGTATATTTTGATTTTTAAAGTACTTAAAATTTTTAATCAACTAAATGTTCATATATGACTAAACAATAAAATTAGTCCATTGTCTAAAAACCAATTTGCAATCATAATGAAAAGGTTTCAAATTTTAAGAATCCTATAGCACTATTCTTGAAAATTAATTTCTAAGAAATTGACAGAATTGACACTAACACATGCATGTGAAACTGCAAAAATATTATTCCTTACAATAATAAATGTAAAGAGATACCTTTATAAAATGGTATTAGCCTGCCTTTTAGGACCTGGAGAAAGCCCCTAGGGCAAACCCTAGGCCCCAGGTCATTTCACAACAAACTAGCCACTCTACCTTTCTTCCTGGCAACTGGATCAGGGCTGATGCCCTGGTTCTCAGTAAGGCCCCTAGACCATGCCCCATGCCACAGGTCATGTGTGCACCCCGCTAGCCATTCTGCCTCTCTGCGCCAGTACCCAGATCCAGATTTAGACCATGGAAAACTCCCTTAAGTCTCAAGGCAGACTCCCTGCTCTTCAGAATTCAACAGAGTCCAGAAAAACCCAATTAATGGGCTAGGGGACCAAAACCATTCATCTGAGGTTTTCTAAAATCATCCCATCATAAAGAAGAGAATCTTCACATCCATATCTAAGATAAGTAAACCATTTTACCATCTTCTTCCTCTCAATTATTAGTCATTGTAGTTTAACTTATAGACGCTCAAAAACCCATAGAACTTCAAGGACTATACCATTCACCTCACATGTCACCAAGAAAGTAAAACAAAAAAGTGTACTACCATACTAATATGCAATCTACTAAACCTGCCTTAACTGATGTGCTAACGGTCCAATAACATC
This sequence comes from Typhlomys cinereus, assembly GCA_023101885.1. NCBI lineage: Eukaryota > Metazoa > Chordata > Mammalia > Rodentia > Platacanthomyidae > Typhlomys > Typhlomys cinereus. Next base: position 1,381,062 of record JALPQD010000280.1, read on the forward strand.
ATCTAGAAAGTAACAGCAACAACAGACAGTCATACCCAACTCCAAGGCAAACACTATCAATTAGTGCTTGTGTAGTAATATTTTCCAATTCAGTTCAGTCAAAAACACACAAAAACAAAAATAAGGATATAAGATTAAAAAAAATGCCCAGGTCACAGCCAAGAAGATCATACCCAGGGTAACTATTTTCAGGGCCTGATATTTACGATGATCAAACTGCATCAACCACTTTGAACAGGAACACAACAGGCACTTGGAGGAGATGAGAAAAGCAGTTAAAGAAACAAAAATAAGCATAGAACAGTTAAAACAATCTCAAGCAGAGGTTAAAATTGGACTAAAAGACAAGTTATCTTCAATGTAGAACTCTAACAGAGTCTTATCAGCAGAACTAATAAAGGAGAAAATAGAATATCAGATCATGAAGACAAATTAGAAGAACAAATCAGTTCAATTAAAGAGGTTGTTGAAGCCAAAAAGATATTTTAAGAGGAATATTCAAGAGATATCAGACACCTTGAAGAAGCCTAACATGTGCCTTCATGGAATACCAGAACAAGAATCCCAAAATACTACACCCCAGGAAATTTTTCAAATTACCATAAAGGAAAACTTTCCACATGTAAAGAAAGACAAGCCCTCCAAATATAAGAAGGCATTCCACACCTCAAACAGAAATGACCAAAATAGAAACTCATCAAGGCAAATAATAGTCAAAACATTACACCTGGAAAACAAAGAGAATGTGCTGAGAGCTTCGAGAGAAAAAAAAGACAAGTCGTTTTTAAAGGTAAACCTATTAAAATTAAAAAATGCAAATAGTAAAAGCCATTAGAGCTTGAAGAGATGTACTTCAAGTATTGATTCAGCACAAATGTCAACCCAGGCTGATATACTCAGAAAAAGTATCCATCAGGATTAAGGGTGAAAGAAAAATTTTTCAACATAAAGACAACTTAAAGACTTACATTACCACCAAACCAGGCTTTCAGAAAATGCTACAAAAGATACTCAAGCTTGAAAAAAAGAACATGCATATGTGGGAGAACAGAAATGAAGTATAATTCCACCACAACCTATAAGCTAAGTAATATACTTATGAAAGACACTAAACACAAGAAATTGTCAGGAATTAAAAGTAATTTCTCTATTATAACACTAAATGTCAATGGAATTAACTCACCAATCAACTGACACAGTTTCTAACATGGATTAGAAATTACAACCCATCCATCTGCTTCCTTCAGGAAACACATCTCACTGCAAAAGATAGACACATTTTAAAAGTAAAAGACTGGTTGAAAATTCTTCAAGCTAATGGAGCCAGAAAACAAGCAGGGGTAGCAATTATGCTATCTGACAAAGTGTACTTAAAACCAAAGAAATCATAAGATATATAGAAGTATACTGCATTTTAGTTACAGGAACAATTCCCCTGGAAGACTTCAGAATACTGAACATACATGCACCTAATATGGGCTCCTCTATATTCATTAAGCAAACACTACAATGTCTAAAACAATCAATCAATTCCAAAACAATAATACTTAGGGATTTCAATACTTCACTGTCAACATGGGATAGATTAACAGGCCAAAAACTCAACAGAGACACATTGGAACTAAATCAAACCCTTATTGAAATGGACCTTACAGATACCTATCAACCGTTCCATCCAAGCACGAAGGAATGCCCATTTTTCTCAGCAGCCCATGGAACTTTCTACAAAATAGACCACATATTGGGCCACCAAAAGGAATCTGCACATATACAAGAAAGTTGAAATTATAGCCTTTACCTTGTCAGAACACCATGGTCTAAATCTTGATATCTGCAACACAATGAATAGCAGAAAATACACTAATGCTTGGAAACTAAATACTATGATGCTGAATGAGAAATGGGTTCAGAAAGAAATCAAAGAGGAAATTCAATATTTTCTAGCAGCAAAGAATAATGAAAATACAACATCAAAATCTCTAGGACACATTGAAAGCCATCCTGAGTTAATTTTATAGATCTTAATGTTTATATCAAAAATATGGAAACATCACAAGTAAATAACTTCACAATTCAGCTTAAAGCTTTAGAGACACAACAGCAATCCAATCCCAAAAGCAATAGAACAAAGGGAACAAATATCTGAAATTGAGATAAGGAAAAGGATACAAAGAATCAACCAGGCAAGAAGCTTATTCTTTGAAAGACTGATACACCTTTAGCTAAATTAACCAAAATCAAGAGAAAGGAAACCCAAATTAACAAAATTAAAAATGAAAATGGACTTATCACAACTGATACCCAAGAAATTTAGAGCATTGTAAGGTCATATTTCAAAACTTATACTCCATGAAATTTGATAACGCAAAAGAAATCCCTGAATTCCTGAGTAAGTCAGAAAACTTTGAATTATTTATATAGCCCTATACAAATGAGGAAATTGATGAAGTAATCTCAAATCTTCCCACCAAAAAATGTCGTGAGCCAGTGGATTCAGCTCAGAATTCTACCAGACATTTAAAGAAGAACTAAAATCACTACTCCTTAAACTGTTCCATAAAATATGGATGCAAAGAACACTTTGAAATTCTTTTTTGAAATAACATCAAATTTATCCTAAAACCTAATAAAGATGCATTTAAAAATACTATTATAGGCCAATCTCTTTGATGAACACAGATGCAAAGATCCTCAACAAAATCTTTATAAATCAGATTCAAAAACACATCAAAAAGATCATTCACTGTGATCAAGTAAGCTTTATCTTAGCACACAAGGTTGGTTCAACATACACAAATCATACAACGCATCCAAAGTCCAAGACCACATGATACTATCGATAGATGAAGAAAAAGTTTTTGACAAGATCTAACATCCTTTTATGATCAAAACCCTAGAGATATTTGTAATGAAAGGAACTTACATCAACATAAGAAACGCTATATGTAACAAGCCTACAGCAAGATTATACTCAATGGGAAAAAAATTGAAGCATTCCTGCTTCACTCACAAACTAGACAAGGCTGTCCACTCTCACCACTTCTATTCAATATTGTACTTGAAATCTTAGCAAGAGTCATAAGACAAGAGAGGGTTATAAAAGATATTCAAATTGAAAGGAAGAAGTCAAGATATCTCTATTTACAGATGGTATAATCATGCACCTGTGTGATCCTAGAAACTCCACCAGGAAACTCCTGGAATGAATATATAAGTTCAACAGAGTAGCAGACTACAAAATAAACATGCAAAAATCAGAGGCCTTCCTATACACCAAGGATGAAAAAGACGAAAATTCCTAAGAGAAACAATCTCATTTGCTATAGCTCCTGAAAAAAGAAATATCTTGGTATAAATCTCAACAAAGTGAGAGACCTTTATAATGAAAATTTTAAAACCTATAAAAGGAAATTACAGAAGACACCAGAAGGTGGAAAGACTCCCCATGATCCTGGATGGGCAGAATAAACAACAAAAAAGTGACCATCCTGCCAAAAGCTATAAAAATTCAATGCTATACCCATAAAAATGCCAAAGCAATTCATTAAAGAAATTGACCAAACAATCCCAAGTTTCATATGGAAGCACAAAAGGCCCAGAATAGCAAGAACAATTCTGGGTAACAAAAGCACTGCTAGAGGTATCATCATACCAAACCTTAATCTATACTACAAATCCATAATAATAAACAGCCTGCTATTGGCTGCAAAATAGACATGTACATCAATGGATAAAGTTTGAAGACCCAGATATAAGCTCACCCAATTACAGCCATTTGATTTTTGACAAAGGGGCCCAAAACATTCAGTGGAAAAAGAACAGCATCTTCAAAAAATGGTGCTGGGAATACTGGATATCCACATGTAGAAGATTAAAACTGGACCTGTGCTTGTCACCATGCACAAAAATTAATTCCAAATTAAACAAATTAATATTAGGGCAGAGACTATAAAAACCATAGTTGAAAGGGTGTGGCACACCCTTGAGCTGATTTGGCTCAGCCAATAGTTCCTAAACAGAAATCTAATGGCACAGTCACTAGAACCAACACTCAACAAATGGGATCTTATGAAATTAATGAGCTTCTGTTCAGATAAAGAGATTGAAAACCAAGCACAAAGGCAACCCACAAAATAGAAAAAAAATGTTCACTGACCACATATCTGATAGAGCTCTATTATCCAGAGCACACAAAGAACTTAAAAAACTGAACGCCAAGGAGATAAATGGCCCAATTAAAAAAATGGGCCTCAGGGCTGGAGAGGTAGCTCAGGAGTTAAGCCTCCGCCTTGCAGGCGGAAGGTCCTGAGTTCGGATCCCAGATCCCACGTATAGACGCCAGGCGGAAGCAGGGGCGGCCTGCGCTTCTGGTCCTGGTAGGGCGGAGCCTGTGAATCCCGGGGCAGAAGGAGGTGGAGGCGTCCATGGTGGTTCGCGAATTCGTCCGTGGTTCTACACATACACAGACACACACACACACAGACACACACACACAGACACACACAGACACACACGCGCGCGCGCACATACACACACACATGCGCACAGTTGAATAAATAATAATAATAAAAAAAACTTTAAAAAAATGGGCCTCAGAACTCAAAAGAAACTCTTCCAGTGACATAATTGAAATGCTTAACAAATATCTTAAAAAATGCTCCACATCCCTAGCCATCAGGGAAATGCAAATCAAAACTTCCCTGAGATATCATCTCATCCTGGTCAGGATGGCAATAATCCACAATACAAACAACACCAAATGCTAGAGAGGATGTGGAAAGAAGAGAACTCTCAACATTGCTGTTGGGAATGTAGGTTTATACAACCACTCTGGTAATCAGTATGGCAATTTCTAAAGAAGTTAAAGATCGAAGTGTCATATGACTTTCTTATTCCACCTCTGGGAATAATCACCCATACTGCAGAAATTCACTACAGTACCAGAAGCACAACCATTTTCACTGCAGCACTATTTACTATAGCAATGTCATGGAATCAACCCAAATGCCCAACAGTTAACAAATGGATAATGAAAATGTGGTATATTTATACAATGAAATATTACTCAGCAATCCAAAAAGATGAATTAATGAATTTTCAGGGAAATTGATGTAATTAGAAAAATATATTGAGTAAAGTATCGCAGACACCAAAATTTAGACATCCTATATCATCCCTAATAGGTGGATCCTAGTTCCAAACCCACTTAATGATATATTCAAAGGTAAATCTCTGTAATACCTATTGTAATCTCAAAGGAAAGGGAAAGGAGGGTTCCCCCAAAAAAGGAGATATGTGATCAAACTTCATTAGAGAAAATAGGTCACCATCAAATATTGCATGTAAGTAGGGAGACATCTGGTGCAGGTCACTCTCACTTCCCTGTCTGGTGACTTGTACTGAACAGGTTTGATCTCACCAATCAGGGATGGTATAGGGACTGGTAGATAGAAGGTAACCATTCTACAAATGGGATACTGAATTCTCCCCTCATTGATGTATCTCACTTCTGTTTTTTCTTCTACTTTTAAGTCTTCTCTTATATTAAGATCTTCATTTAAACAGTGTTTTATCTTTGGTTAGGAGGTGACCTTCAATACCAATCAGGATAGATCTAGCCAAGGGCAGTGCAGAAAAAGCAAAACTGGAAACAACAGCAAACCATAATTCATAACACCAAAGACCCCATATTATTCCCCTAGAACCATACCTGCCAAATCTTTCCCCATCCTAAAGCTCAGAGAACCTTACAGAAGAGGGAGCGGCAAGATTTTAAGATCCTAAAGATGGGGAAGACTAACAATATGCAAGATACTCCACACAAATTCGGGCTAAATCTAGCATGGATCACAGGGGAAAAGGCTCCAAGCAGTAGGATCCTCAGAGGCAAGGGATTAACAGTCATAATAGAGTTCCCATACTAATGAGAAGCCCAAGAAGGGGCTCTGTGCTGTGCTACTGAGTACTTACCTCTCACTAGGGTAGAGGACTCAGAGGGAGGTTTGACATTCACATAAAAGGATACTACAGGGGTTGAGAGGGAGGAAGGGTTAGGCACTGGGAGAGGAAGAAGGAGGAAGGGATATGAAAAGAAGGGGAAAAGGGGGGAAAGTGTAAGGGGTATGACTGGGGAAGGGGGAAGAGAGAAGACAGGGGTTCCTATTGAGCTTGTATGATTATAAAAAAAATAAAATGTGGGTAAAAAATGCACCGAAAAGTAACTTCTGAAAGTGAAATTTTAATTTTGAGTAGAAACGTGATTCCTTATGTGGTGATCACTGTCCATCAAATGGGAGGAAAAAATAGTGACATGTCAGTCAACATTTGATTAACAATATCTATAGCAACTGACTAATGTGAAAGACTTAATCATTAAAATTTAAGCTACTTTTTGAGACTTGGGTGTATTACTAATAAAAGCACTGAGTTAGTAGACACTTTTATTATCAATTAGGTTTTATTATCACAAAAGATATTCTTGCCAAGAAGTTAGTGAAAGTCTTTCTGCAGAAGAGATGCAGGTTTTTCACAAGAAGAAGTGGGAAAAGTAATGTAAGTGATCAGAATTTAGAAAGTAAAGCATCCAAATAACAGTTATGGCATAAAATTCAGAGCAGAATATGTACCAAGAGCATACAGGGCATCTGTTGGAAATGAGAAATAGGTGAAGTCAAGTAGAAGAATAAGCCTCTGGCTACCAAATATTACAAAAGCATCACAATTGATGTAATTTCTACTATGGTCTTTCTGAACTTTCACTTTCTTGAGAACAAAGACCATCTTCTATAATCATAATAAGTAGAATAGTTGTACAAAAAAGATGTGTGAAGTAAAGTTGAAATAACTGACATTTTACTCTTTAACCTGTAAATAATCTACTGGTTTATCTTTCATTAAATGTAATGAAGAAAGCTATTCCCAAAGCAAAATAAATTGCAATTTCACATTACTATTTTGTTTGAATGAGAGACAGAAATAAGTCTTGTGTTTGTTTTGTGACTAAAAATTACTATCTTGGATTAAAAACCAATGAAAATCAACATTTTTGTATGTTGAATTTACATTAAATGATTATTATTGTACATATTATGTCATTTTATTGCATTTATTGACATGGCTCTATCCCTGGTATATTAATATTTGTATGAGCTTATGCTCAGTATAACAATAAATATAGAAAAGATATTTTGAGTTGTTTATTGTCTACTGCTTCATGTTGTTTATAAGCACCTCTTCAACCTGAAATCACTATTTTTTTAATTTTTTTATTATTATTTATTCAATTGTGCATGTATGCGTGTGTTTGTGTGTGTATGTGTGTGTATGTGTGTAGAACCGCGGACGAATTCAGGAACCATGACAGATGCCTCCACCTCCTCCTTGTTTACTCTGCCCTGGGATTCACAGGCTCTCCCCTACCAGGACCAGAAGCACAGGCCGCCCCCGCTTCCCCCTGGCGTCTATACGTGGGGTCTAGTATCCGAACTCAGGACCTTCCGCCTGCAAGGCAGAGGCTTAACCCCTGAGCCACCTCTCCAGCCCCCTGAAATCACTCTTTATTTTCTTTTTTGTGTAAATAAATTAAATTATCAACAATGAATATTGGGTAAAGAGTGGAGTAGTCATAAGTACCGAGGCAATTCCAAAGAAAAGAAGAGGAGAAAAGAAGGAGGAGGAGGAAGGAAAGAAAGGAAGGAAGAAAAAGGATTTGTGACATATAACCAACGTTCAAAGTGAGTTATCAAGCTACAATGAAAGGATTGGAGAGGGGTCTATGGAAGAATGCAGAAGCCAAAAGGGACATTACTTCCCCTGTTTCTGCAAAAGCCACAGCAGCTTCTTGCTGAGCATGCAAACTCCAATGGTCTAATTCTTATCTGAGCAGCGTCCTCTAATTATGAAAAAGGGTACGAAACAGGAGTCATCTGGACATCTCCAACATCTCAGTCTACACACATAGAAGGAACAACACATTTAAGGTGGTGAGAACAGAGATTGTTTGGAACAGAAGTCCTCTCTTTCATTAGGGGCTTATGATTATGGCCAATCCCGAGTGTATTTTCTGTGATGGTATTGGTTATACTTTTGTCATTTCTGCTGGATGTTTGCCTTGTAATCATCCCCTAGAGTCCTGGAACATGCCTACTTGATTTTGGAAGGACAATTAGAGTTTCCTACCTCCATCCTGATCCTCTAGGAAAAATGTGTATCTTTGTGCTTTCTGAACAATATTGAGAGCTAGGAACTGTAGGCCGGAGAATAGGGAAGTGGGCCTTTCCTAGCACATTGATAATTTTCAAATTTAAGGAAAGAATTATGGCAAAAGTCAAGAATCCTGGATTTCTGTCTGAAGAAATGTCCCAAGGTACTTTAGTGCTACAGACCAGGGAGGTGTGAGACAGAAGCGTAAGCCCTGGCATGAGAAGAGTCAGGAGAACTCAGAGATCAGATGCTGCAGTGATGTAGTTTTCCCACCTTTCACCTCTTCCTGGCAGCTGGTTGAGTTGTCTTATATTTACTCTACACCATGAAAAAATATCAGGACAAACCCAGGCTGCTGCACCATGTAATCATTCAGAATGGTTCTCACAGCACGTTATCACAACTGCCTGCTTGAGGGATGTGTGTGGCCATGTAGTTCTCATAGTTGTGCAAGTTTATCTGTCTAGTCTGTAGTGTGCCTGGATCCTGGGTCCAGCTATGTTCATGGGCATTTTCTACCAGTTCCTTAATTATAGATGTGGAGCAGCCTCTTTCCAAAAGGAAGTGCTTGATTACTGCCTGGAGAACAACATCGGGTCCAGAGTTTCCTCTTTTCAGGATACAGGAAGTTCATCCACTGGGAGATCTATTCTAGTCAATTGTCTCCTTCAGATTCCGAAGGTGGAGACTGACACTATGGGTTACACTCATATATGCTTTCAGCAGTTGCATGTCTCACTTCTGATCTGCCATGTGGTGTTTATATTCGGCTGACAACTCCGGCTCTGTGATGTCTTTCTGCCACTGCTATACCACAGAGAGCAGGTGTTTCAGGCAACTATGGTTTGGCAGCTCATGTTTGATCATCTCCAGATTATACTGGACTACTTGGTACTGCATTGGTACTGTCAATGCAGGATAATGTGGACAAGGACCTATCTATACTGAATGTCTTATCACTGAAACCCAGGTTCTTCCAAATAGTGGGGAGGGTGTCAGCTTACTTGTTACCACATCCAAATCCCCTGAAAAGCATCACTCAGTATCACTAAGGATATGTTGTAAAGATCCCATTTTAGTGACTATTTGCTAAATAAGATCTCCTGCCTGGATTGCAATCAAGAGTCTCAAAATCCTGGGGCCCACCTGGAACTGAGGCTTCAGCTCCAATGCCTTTGAAACTATTCTTCAAATTAAATTCCCATGTTATAATTATATTCTGTTTCTTAATATTGCTATAATATTTTGGATGTTTGCACCTTAGGACTAATTTCAAAGAAATAGATTCAGATCTGTTATGGTTTGAAATGTCACCCCCACAGTCTCATGTGTTTGGCAAGGTCATGGGACCTTGAGAGGTGGTGCCTTGCTGGAGGAAGGCAGTCACAAAGGGTGGGCCTTGAGGCGGATTAGTCCCACCCTACCTTTAGGAGAAGTATGCCTTTGCTGCAAGCAGTCTGCAGCTCTCAGCTTCCATGATGTCTGCAGTGACTTAGCCTCCTCCAGCTTTGGCCAGCCAGCCATGCCACCTCTGCTTTAAGAGACTGTACCCTCCCTCTGGAACTGTAAGCTGAATAAACCTCCCTTTCTCCCTTAAGTTGATTGACTTTGAGTGCTCTCTCACAGCAATAGTTAAGAGTAACTGAAACAAGATCTATTTCATTGATTGCTATTATAATGAAAAGCCTCTCATATAGTTTCATGAAATACTTGTGATATAAGTTAATATATCAATTACAACAAGATTTATGCCACATAATTTTTTTTACCAGAATGTATACTAGAATCCCTTATTGCTGGTTGTTATTCCCCAAGATCCTTGTACTCGAACTTTAATTAATATTTTTTTTCCATTTGAATAACTTGTTGGACTTTTTTCCATGTCAAGGGAACAGAAAAACAGACAGGGATATCTTTTTCCTCTTCTAAAATGATACAGATTTAATATTTCATCTTTAAATATACTAACTAAACCTTATCATATGCTTTTTTTGTTTGATTATTTTCTTTTCTCAAGGAGAGTTTTTTTTTTAATCTTTTCATTTAAATGAAGTACTTTACAACACTTTGGTATATCTAGGTGGCCAGTATCACTCCTTCAGTATTCAGGAGTCACTAGTAGGTAAGTAAGAGTTACTTGAGCAGAAGCACTGCAATACCAGCAAACTGGAAACTGAGAAAGAAACTGAGTGACAGAGGAATGACTAATGCATTGTAAACCTCCTAAATAAATGGATCATTCATAGCCTGTAGTATCACAGGAGGATGGGGCAAGAATGGATCTCTTCAGAATAGTGCAATTTAAAATTCATGAATTATTCATTTCTGAAATATACTATTAAATTGTCTAGACTATCTCTGATCTCAAGTAAATGAATTATCAGAAAATGAAACCATGGGTATAAAGACTGTTGTTTGTCCATTCTTCAGGAAAAAAAAAGAATTGAATTCTGAAGGAGTCTCCCCATATGCAATTCACATGCTGAATAGTCCAGGAAATGCCCATTTTCTCAAGGATAAAATAAGCAAACTTGGAATTCCCACCTTTGAGTTGTCTTCCAATCTGATATTTAATATCATCTCCTTCTTAGTTTCTATCACAGACTATCCATTGATAAAATGGATAGGTGTATAGTGTAGTCTAAAAATAAAGTTATAATCTTTACAATGTAATATAGTACAGAAAATAAATCTGTATCTGTGGATAAGATTCAATAGAGTGACTTCTACTTCTGCAATGGGTTTACAAAAGTTTTTCAGGTTCAGATGCAGTTATGTGGGAAAAGCAATATGTATGTGAATGTGAATATTAGAAGACAGCTCAAAGGAACAGTGAATTAGAATATAATATAAGATTTAAAATGCACAAAAGTAGTTCTACAAGAGAAGTATATCTAGTGTATTTGAAATAATTTCTGAAAATTTCATCACAAGAAATAATATACTTTATGCTTATGTGTATACATACATACACATGTGCATGCATTTAAATATATATGTGTGTGTATGTATGTGTATGTGCACATGAGTGTGTCTTGTATAGCTTTCTAGTAGTGCCAAGTAAAGGAAGTAAATTAAAAGAAAAGAAAATTAAGCAAGTCTTATACAACTGAGTATATTAAGTTGAATAAGCCACCTTTGTGTTTAGAAAACTAATATGGTTTATATTTCTCAACAACATTACTCCCTGGCACCTGAAACAGGTCCATGATTACTCTTATATCTTTACATCATTGCATTATATATCTGTGTGTTATACAGGAGTTTTCAAAAAGCTGTTTTTCCATGTGCTTATATAAAATTATAATGACTCAGTTCAAGTACCCCAACATTTAAAAAGCTTGGAAACATACATTTACGTTTCCTCATTTGACTTTTAAATGTGCATATCCTTTTAAAAACATATTTATTTAAAATCAATTTATCTTTTTAATATTTCCTTAAAATTTAAGTCTGAAAATAATTGAATCCATTTTGTTTTACACTTCAACATTTTTTGATTATTAATGACAAGTCTTTTTGTCGGACTTTTGTTATATAAACTTACATAATGTTACACTGGTAAGTAATGTACATTTATTTTTAGTACCCACTATTTACTAAGGCTACATCCTTTATTTCTCTTCATAGTTTCTCTCCATATTTCCTAATATTGCTCTAGAATGTATACAGCACCCAACCACATAGATTAATTATAATCAATTTTTATAGGTAATTTTAAAACACAAACATGTTCACAGTGAGTATATGGAATCTAAATACGTAGTACATTGTAAAAATTAACTAAAGGAAAAATTCAATGATATACTCTTAAAAGAGCTTAAATAAATAAATGTTTTCATTAAATATCCCTTATTTGCACTATCAATATCTAAGAGAAGAAAAGCATAATGTATTAAAGAGAGAGAGATACTAACAAGTCATTAATCAGTTACTATAATTTAATGATCAAACAAAGTAGATTGGCTTAAGAAAATTTAGACTTAGTCTTTCAAAGATCTTTTGGGCATTATGAATCCTTGATATAAATTTCTCCTTTTTCTGTTTTCCCCAGAATGCACCTCTGTCAGGATTCACAATTCTTCACACTATTCATTTTCTGTGATTCAGTTTATCATGTAAGATGCAAAAAGCACAACAGGAAATTTTAATTGGGCTCAAATATAATAGCTGCCACAGAGTCCTTTCTGTGGTGCTGAGTACTTGCCCTTCATTATCACCATGTATTTACAATCCTGCTTTGGCCAGGATGTGATTGTTCTTCACAGCTTCAACCCTGCTGAAGATAATACTGCAGGAAGCTGACCTACGTGTCTTTAATTTTAGATTTTATGACTTATTTGCACAGCTTCCAAAGAAAATGATATAATTTTCTCTCTCCCAATGGCAATTATTTTGGTAATGCAATAATTTTTAATGTAGTAAGGAGTATGTTTGGGGCAGCTTCCTATTATTTTATGTGTCATCTTCCATAGACTATGCTTTTTAGTCTCAGTTCATTTTGAAAAAGTTCTTAATGAGTTTTTCAAATTATAATTCACATGGTTTTACTTTAGTTTTTATCATTCTTCCATTGATCTTTCTATTTTCAGTTAAAGTTTTAATTAAATTCTGATGAGACTCTCTTGCATATACCTCCTAAAATGTTATCAGTCATGCCATATGTCTTATCTCAGTTTTTTATCTCTAAAAAGCATGTTGCATATGGGCTTCTGTTTTACAAATAGTGTTTCTATATCAAGACCTCTGATAATGTGTAGATTTGTTTAATTTTCTAATCTAAAAAAAGAATAATTCAAAATGTAGGAGGACAATTTTAAAAAATTTATAGGAAATAAATGATTAGGAGAAAAGGTTCAAACTGAGGAGTTGGATTTGCTAAGAGAACTAGACAGACAGAGACCCTCAAATCCTGCCAAGTGGATTGCACACAGATTGAATCCCAGAAGAGGAAGGGCAAATGTATCTATGCTGTGGGTTGAGGATTCATGGATGGAGGAGGGAGTTAAAAAATACTTTCCTCTAAGACAGGAAGAAGAAAATAAATCATCTACTTAGAAGAGAGAGATAAGAGTAATCGAGAAACTGAGGTAACAGGTATAGGTGTGAGTAGAGAGAGAAATTCTTTGCAGGTTTAGTAGAGGTTAATAGCCATCTTTAAATATTTTGGTTTAGTTTGAAAACGATGTTTGAAGTCTGAGAAATTCAGTTGACAAAGTATTTGCTACAGAAGTATGAGGACCTGAACTATAGTCCCAGCACACACGCTGAAGGTATGCTATGTGGTAAACATTTGCTACTCCAGCCTTGGGGAAGTTAAAACAGGAGAATTTCAGAGGCTTTCTAATCAGCTTGTGTAGCTGAATGGTTAAGACTCAGGTTCAGTGAGATAATCTGCTTCAGAGAATAAGGGGGACAACAATAAAGGAAAATATACAATGTTACCTTCTGGCCTCACTGTACACACTCATGCACGTGTTGATGTATGCATGCTAGCACATATAAACAAATACATATATATTCAACATACACACAATACAACACACACACATAAGCAAATGCAGATGTATATAACATACACACTATACTACATATGCACACACACACAGAGGAGTTAGGTCAATGTATACACTTTATTTAGCAGTTCTTGAAAATAAAACTCTAGAAATTGAAAAATCTTTGTAAACATCTTTTAAAAATAAAAAAGTAAAATAAAGGTAACTGAAGTGTCCATAAAGGATAGTGTTCATTAAAAGAATACTGTGTGTTGGGCTTAATATTTAAACACATGACTCCTAAATAAACCTGCTATGCCAATAGAAAATAGAATGATGAAAGGACACAGAAAAAATAAAGAGTTGTAAGAATGAGGAACATAAGGTATGTTCCAAATTTTAAGATAATAAATTATAAACTTATAGAAGTATGACATATATTCAAGTTCCTGTGATGAATTGGGCTAAACCAGAATGTCAGGAATAATCTCTGAAAATTTCACTAAACTTGAAATATATTGTTTAATTATAACATCTAACAGTGAAATCCTTACCATCAAGAAAAGCTGAACCTGGTTTCTTATGGAAGAAACAATTCATTGTCAAAGGATTCTTTTTGACAATTCAAAATTTTAATCTTAGGAGGTGTGTTTCACTTTATCTCATTTTATTTAAATTGGAAGATGTTGGAGGGGGACCATTGAGAGATCCTTAGTGTCTCTGATTGAATTATGTGCAAATCCTAAACAGATATTGAGAGATAAAGATGCCATATTCTTAGATATTCCATTTTCAAGAGATGACCTACAAGCTCTTGAGAAAGTCATTCTGGGTTGTAAATCTTTAGTGGTGACAGGGAACAGTTGCAACTCAACAAGATAGAAAACAATTTATAGCTAGAACTTTCCTAAGTAGAAAGGAGGTCAGGAGTGTAAACTCAGGAAAACCAGACTAAAGTTAGTCAGCTTGATAGGAGTTGAAGGCTAAGGCAATTTGATTCAGACTTTATTTTTTCCCTATGAAGTCTGATTTTATTTTTTAGGAATAAGAGGCACAACCTATGAATTGGTACTAAGATATTATTTTGGATATGTGATAAGTGTCCTTTCTATCATTTGCATGAACTCCAATTTACAACTTCACAGATCACCTTGACTTTGTTTCCTAAGAGATCCAGTGATCCAGAGTTTAGTTTTATGTTTCAGTGCTACTCCAAAGAGGCATAAGGCAGCAACTGGTTAGATACTGTGTTGTAGTAACATTTGAATAATCACAGATGACTGTTCTATGCAGTAATTGCAAATAAATTTGTTGAAGATTTATTCCAGGAAAAAGAAAACTGAAACAAGAGAAAATAAGTAACTCCTTGAAAGCCCAAATTCAGAAGGAAAAGAGCTAGAATTTTTTTTTAGTTTTCTAATGCTTTTTATTGCAATTGCTCACTGTTTTGCTGCTTTTACATAATGATGTAATTTAGTTCTTCCACTTGTTTCTTCCTAATTATGATATGTTATTTATTATAGATATTATACATCTAAGTTTATATCATCCAAATAGTAAATAACAATATATATTTCCCTATGTTCATTTACTGACCCAATTAAATACAGCTGTTAATTAAACAATTGAGAATTAAGTCATGCATATTTGTGAAAGAATAATAGTTAAGACAAATCTCTGAGGAGGTTTGTGAGTGATTATGTAATAGATTTTGAAAAACCTTAGTGAGTGGGACTATTTCCTAGGCAGGTGAAAAAGATGGAGGTAACTGGTTAAATAGTTTGTCAAATCCTACTACAATTTAGCATAATTTGCCATATTGACATACAGGATAAATGAGATGCATTGGATACCAATGATGAATTGTAATTGATTTCCAAGATTTCCCTATTTTTACAAGAGGGAACTGAATTATTTTTTGTTGACAAAATTCCACAAGAAAAAGTGATAAAAATGATATTGATACTTAAGAATTGCAATTGTCATAAAATTATGTACATATGATTATAAATACAGATTTTTCTGGA
This sequence comes from Typhlomys cinereus, assembly GCA_023101885.1. Classification (NCBI taxonomy): domain Eukaryota; kingdom Metazoa; phylum Chordata; class Mammalia; order Rodentia; family Platacanthomyidae; genus Typhlomys; species Typhlomys cinereus. The sequence goes on from JALPQD010000280.1 coordinate 1,396,786, forward strand.
AGTATGGATTCATGCATAGCTGAACATTATCCTATTTATTTTATCACGCTGTAATACATTCTAGAGAATTTCCAGTGAGTTTTTTCTAATTAACTAAGAAAAATATTATTTTTCAAAATAAATAAAAATTTAAATATATAAAAAACTACCAACTAGAATGCAGGTTATTAGTGACTCTAAAATACTCAGCTGGAATCAGACCAACCAAATCTCTCCTCATCCTAAGGCTCAGGAAAACTTGTGGAAGAGGGGGCAGTAAGATTATAAGAGTTTAAAGGTGGGGGGTCCACAGTGGGCCAGGACATTCAACTCAAAATAGGGCTGTTTCATCCAGAAACTTATTGCAAAGATATTTAATCTCACTAGACAAGCACTATGACTTATATATCATCATCCCCCCCCCCAGACTAACCAGGAACTCAAAAGAAATAATTACATTCAGGTGAAACCTTAGGGACTAAGACTAGACAGATATAGTACTTCTGTCAGTATTTCTGTCTATCCAAGGAAGGGCCACTTAATCTGCCCCCAAAACTGATTCGATATGAATGCAGAGAACTCAGTGGGATCCCTGGGGCCTACACAGACAGACAGATAAGAGATAGGAGGGAGAGGGATGAATTGGTTAACAAAGGGGAAGGTGGAAGGGAGAGGCAGGGTCAGGAGAAAGACGAAAGGGCAGATATAACCACCCATTATGCTTGTAAATCTAGAAAAATAAAAATTAGAAAAATTAAATATGCAAAATGCAACTTTTCCCATATCTACAGCACATAATTGTGGGATATATTAATTATCATAATTATTATCTTTGAAAAATATGAGTGAAAATGAATAACTAACTTTAATATTATTAAACATTTTTACTTGGGCTCATGTTACGCCACTTCTAGAGACTGTGAGTCTCCTCTGTTTCCTTGCTCCTCATGGGACTCCATGTCTGGACTCCATGAATTCGGCTGTCTTGCCTCTCACAGAATCCATGTCCATGAGTTCTGTTCTTTCTCAACTCTTATAAACTCTGCCTTAATCCTCAACAAAAGTTATTAGTTCAATTATCAAATTTGTGTGTTATTTCTCATTCATATATATTTACCTTTAGTCTTGATCAGTAACTGAAGTTCCTAAGAATAAATGAAAAATGCAAAACAAATAAAAAAACTTAATCCCGCATATATTGAAATCCTACACTGTACTGATGTTAATTTTCAATATATCGACCACTAACTTAGAGCAGATTATCATTATATATATCAGATTTCAGTATTTGTCATATAGGATGACTGTACAATTTAATTTGGCAAATATGTTCAATATTGTCAAAAAGATCTCTATTCCATGGTCAGAAATCATTAAGTTGAACCCAGATGGCTTCTCCTTCAAGGGACAGAAGCAACTAATTATTTCCACATTTTTCTGACTTCTTCTGAATATTATTATATGTATATAAGGAATACACACTTACTGAAGAGCAATTTTAAAGGAGAATTGTCAACATTTTAAGAAAATTTAGCATAGCATGATTTGTTTTGGAATAACTATAATTTATGCTCTAACACCTAGTTTCATTTTTTTCATATTATTATTATAGTAGGAAACTTTTTTTAGTGAGCTTTATCCAACTGACTCTGTAGATTCCCAGGCTCCACCTTCAAAGACTAGAATTTCAGGATGGAGCTAAACCTGCCTGACATATTTACCTGGGATTTGTTATCTTAAATATGTCTCTTTCCTTAATAGGAAAGAGATTTGATTAATGAATCATCTTCTCAGAACTAGGCATCCATTTTATAAATAACTTTATTCACAAAACTCAAAAGATGAATACAGATATTATCAATGCTCTTGTAAAAACTAGTTGTTTCTCCTTAAATTTCCTTATGACCAATGGTAAAAGCTGAGTTTTAATCTCAGCATTGGGGATAAATTTGTCCTCAACAAGTGAAATATATTTACTATAGTTATTCTCACCTTCCTATAATGATATCTTGGATATGTAATAAAGGTAAAATAAAGAATAAGTGAAGTTATTGAATATTTAATTAAGGCAAAAATAATTCTACATTGCTGTATTACTGATGCATTGGGCAGTGTCTCATCATAAACTAATATTTTGAATTGAAAATTGTTTATTAAAGAACTGAAAGAAATAATGGAGCAACAATAAAGATCGTTCATAAAAGTTTTTAAAGATATATTAATCCAAGATAGTGGCATAAAACATTTTCAATATTAATTCTACACTATTTCAATAAATGAACAATATAGTTCAGAAATGTGAGATAATGAGTAGCTTCAGATAGATTTACTAAATAGGTGTTATGACTGCATATTTCTAAGGCATATGAGAATATACATATAAGGCATAGAAATATACATATAAGCATGCACATACATGCATGAACACATAGACAGCATATGGGTCTGCTCATTAGCCATGACATTAACAACTTCTATTGAATAAAGTTTCAAATAAATTATTTTAAACACCTCTCAAATTAAAAAAATAATTCTCATAAAAGTAAAATAATAGATTATCTTTGATAATATTCTTTAATTTTTTAAAGAAGTAATAGCTTTTGTATTGATAAAATGAATGTTATGAATTGATCTGGTATGTGAATACATACAATTGGATAAAAAGAAAAAAAGAAAGACTGCATGGATTTCCACAAAGTATTTTATAGCACATGTTACATATTTGAAATAAGGCATGATATATAAAATAAGCACATAGATAGAAGAGATAATCAGAGAATAAAGCCTTTGCTTCACAAACAAAAGGATCCCAGTTCAAATTCTCAGATCAGATCCCATGTAAAATGGAAGGCAGGTATGGTAGTAACATGAAATTTTGGTCCTGGAGTGAAGACCCTGGAAAACCCCAGAGCAAATCAATGAGGAAGTAATTAATCCATGATAATTCTGGAAGTCACCCTTGGGTTTCCACGGGCATACATACACAAGTGCCCTCTGGTAAACACAGACACACAGGCACAAACACAGACACACAGACACACAGACACAGACACACCCACACACACCCCACACACGCACACCACACACACACATACACATACACACACACTGTTTAAAATAAAGTATATCATAGGAGGTTTATGCTGTAAAGAAGCAGAAGAAATAAGTAAAAAACTAAAACTGTTTTATTTCATTATGTGCATGAAAATAATGTAGAACAAAAAGGCAAAAGTGAATTAAACTGGCTCATTTTGTGGTAACAGAAAATTGAATGCAACAGGTAAGGAGAAAATAACAATGTCCTGAATCTTATTTTTCTGCTATTGATCTTTGGTAAGTATATTACTGATATACTTACTTAAAAGTAAACTTATTATGCAGGAGAAATGGCTTAGAGGTTAAGATTCTACCTTACAAGCAGAAGATCCTGAGTTTGGATCCCAGGTCCAACATAAAAATGCTAGGTGGAGAGGACAGCAGCCTTCACTTCTGGTCCTGGTGAGCAGGGCCTGGAAAATCCCAGAGCAATGCCAAAAGGAAGTAGACGTAATCCAGGATGATTCCCAAGGTTAACCACCACTGGTCCTCCACAGGGACAGACACACACACCCATAAACATGCACAGGCATGCACAGGTATGCAAAAATAAATAAAATAATAGTGAAAGTAAACTTACACAGATGGAGCATAAATGACACAGAAAACAATGAAAGAAATCTTAATATGAAATAGAAAAGAATCAATCCAAAGTCATTTAAAATAATTTGGGCAATTATACTCAAAAATCAAACACTAATCTTTGTTACTTTGAATACAGTGTTTACACACATTCGTTTTAAAGAGATGAAAGCAAATGAGTCTGACTCATTATCAGGCCTAGTTCTATGAGTGTTGAAATTCTGATATGACTAATGATTTAATATCTATCATAGATTTAAAAAATTGAGTAAATATATTCACATCTCAAGTGAATGATAGCTGAGAGTGGAGATAAACGTTGAATGGGAAAACTGGGAGGGAAAAACATAAATTATCCTAAATGAAAATTTCCTAATGTCTTGGTATTGAACAGACCTTCTGTGTAAATCATTGTTATGGTTGCATTTCGATGTCAATGTGACAGCTTCAGACTGTTTGGGTGTAGCTGTGGAAGGTTAATGGTTAGAATGGTCCCTAAACAAGCCTGCAGGTACTTGACTGACTGCTGTGGAGAACCCAGCCCCTAGTGGATGGTACTCTCCAGTGGTGGACCAGATAATAGGAGGTGTAAGGAGGAGGGACTTGCTCTTCCCTTATCCTATGTCAACTCGTTGTGCAGTCTACTCTGCATGCACAATGTTCACCTTTGGAGTGTCTGGCCTTCTTTGTTGCTGCTGCTGCCTGCATTCTTGGGTGACTTAGATCTTCACCTTTTTCATCATGTTGTTGCTGTTCCTGCTGCCTTTGGAGCCTGGTGTCTAGGTCTTGCTGCTGTTCGCTATTCATTGATGACATTGGAGCCCAAGTGTTCTTCATGGATGTAGGAACCCATCCAGAAGAACAAAGGCTTGAGACCTTCTCGGGAACTTTTGGCTTTGTGGAACATTCCAGCCAGGAATGAGGCTGCTGTGGGCAGCTACCATGAAGAACACTATTTTTATTGTGAGTTATTTTTCAATAAACTTGTTTATATGTACTACATTCTATAGATTCTGTTTCTTCAGAGAACCCTGACTAATACAATCATCTACATTGACTGTCATGCTTAGAAAAATTTCATTGGCCCAGTACTAGTTTCTATATTGTATTACAACATGTGATGCGTGGATTCAGGTATAAGATTGACAGTTGCAGCTGTTTGGAGAAGAGTTGTGAAGAAATGATGATAAGTAAAGATCTTTAAACTAAGATGCAAGTGATTGTTTAATTGATATGTAAGATCCTATCCATAGGGGGTGGATAAGATAAAATGAAGAACAAGGAGGCAGGACTTGTTCTTCCCTTATCGTGTGTTGATTTGCTGTATGAGTTGGATTATTGCTGCTGTTGTTGCTGAATCTGTTGGTTGTCATAAGAGTTCAGCACTTTCAGGCCCAGTGTCATAGGCTTTGCTACTATTCATTGCTGATGTCAATGGAGCTCGGCTGTTCCATACATCCATTGGAGCCCCATGATGTCAGTCTGGTTGTCGTCAATGCCCAACATGGGAGAGCAAAGCCTGTTCTTCTCTCCAGTGTGATTGAATCTTGAGACTTTCCTTTGTCTCGTGAGACTTTCAACTCAAGAACTAGATTGTTAGGGGTGGCTATTTTGAAGGACACTGCTTTTACTTTTGAATTAAATTCAAAAGTTCTATCCAACGTTATGGTTTGAAAAAACTTACTGGAAATTTAAATATAAGGAAATTGGAGCTAGCTTTCTCAGTCTCCATGATGGATGTGATGCAAACCACCTCCTGCTTCTGCCAGTCAACCATCCTTTTTCTGCCATAATAGATTACTGTACCTCCTCTTTGGAACTGACGTTGTTACAGAGTTTTTGATCTCTTGGATATGCTGACCAAAATATCATGGGTTTCCTTGGGGTCTTTATGTGTTCACATTCTTGAATTTGCCTGTCAGAGATGGAAACCAGAATATTCATCGAGGATTAATGGAGAATTTATTAGATGAGAGGAAGAACGGAACTCACAAACAGGTATTTGGAAGGGGCAAGAGAGCTATCAAGAACTCATGGAAGTAATGTGACACCTAGTTAAGTTCATTGACATTCGTTCCTGATCATTTACAACTAAGGGCCTATGAACTCACCAGAAGGGGAGGGCAAATAGTCTGGCAGATTAAAAAGTAACCATTTTGCAAATGGGTGATGGACCCCTCCCATTGCCAAATGCCATATGACCCTGCGATTCCACTTTTGGGTATAAGTATTACATCTACCCTTGAATGTGCTCTTATAATAAGACTCCAGTTTAACAGCTTTCTGTCTCTGGCCAGGGGGTGACATACAGTGCCCATCACGATGGAGTGAAGGGCATTGCAGGAGCAACAAAACTACAAAAGAAAATCAACAAACCACTATCCAAAACTTCAGAGACTCTATATCAGATTAATCTCTCCCCATCCTGAAGCTCAGGGACATTTGCGGAAGACGGGGCAATAAGAGTGTAAGAGCAAAAGGATGGGAGGAGCAATGATTTGCAAGATACTCCACACAAATTAGGGCTGAAGCAATCATAACTGGACATTGCATGCCCAGCGCAATGTCCAACACACTATTGACCTCACAAAGTCTAGCATCGGCTAAACGCACCAAGATCCTTGGAGGCAAGGGATTGGCAGCCACAGTAGTGTTCCTATGCTTAAGGGAACACAGGAAAGGGTTCAGGGAAAGGCCACTGGGTCCTTGTACGTCATCGGAGAGGAGGGCCCAGAGGAGATTCAGGCATGCACAAGAAAGGACTCTGGGAATTGGGGCGGGAGGCACAGGGGGATGGGGTGGGAGGGGTGAGGGGAGGGGGAGCAGGGTGTTCGGGAGAGGAAGAGGGAGGGAGGGAACTGGTGTACCTATTAAGTTTGTATGAGCTGAAATAATAAAAATTGTATTAAAAAAAAAGAACTCATGGATTCTAGACTTAGAATCCATGAGAGACAAGAAATCCCAAGATGACTGCCAGGGTCAGTATTATTTACAGGTTTAGGTAGACCCTGTAAATGATGACTTGTCCTCATTGCTCCAATTTCTATAAACCTGATTGGAGCTTTTGGTATTCTACATCTCATTCATCTGTTCATATTGGGGCCCAACCCAGTTGATTTTGTACCCAACCTTATAGTAGGGTTTATCTGCAATGGAGAACTAATCTCCGTATCTTTTCACAAACAGAAGACTGGAGGAACCTTCAGTTCCTCCAAATTATTAATAAGAAATATTCCTTCAGGATAATCACACCCATGGGGATGACCTTCAAAGATTTTCATGGATGTTCTAGCATTACTGCCTTAAAACAGCCCAATATCCTCTTTTATCTTTATGAGGACCCAATTGCTCAAGGCGTGAGAGGAGATAACTTATTTTAACTACTTCTAGCTGAGTTGTGGTGAAGGAAGTGTGAGCTGTCAATGGTCCTCATCTCCTAAAGAGTATGCTAGGAACATATTACTATAAAACTACTTGACCATGTAACTTGTAATAAAAAAATTCCCATTTAGTTTGTAGTATTGAGTTTTGATTCCAAGATTCTTATGATTGGACAAAAACCACAGAGTTTGCATCGCATATATGAGTGGCTATGCAGAACATGAAACATGAAAAAGTAACATATGTATACACCAGAATCCATAATCTTTAAGGAGCTATCACCAATGAGCTAAAGACATAGAGTACTGGTTCTACCTTTTTAAGCCCCATGCCACTTCCCCTCACTGTATTCTTAAAAGAAAAAATGAAAAAAATAAGTGTTTGACTGATTTGGCTTGAAATTTGAATTCAATGAGTCATCAGTGTTCAGATTTCACCTTTCTACCTGTTCTGCATTGGGTGGAAGATTGATCAGGGTGTGGACATACTTAGCTTTCCATAAACAAGCACTTGTGAGGTGATTAGCATTGTCAACAGACACACGGGTATCAGTTTTCCAGGACCACATGAGCAGTATCAGATTGATGTGAGAAGAGCAAGTTTATTGTGTCAGAGGCTATTCATTAAGCGGATGATCTGGAAATACATAAAGATCGTTTATTTCATGTCTTGTTAGAAAATTGGGAGCTGAGTCCTTGGATGTCTTTATTTTCTTTTCAGAACATTAGATAAGTCCTTCACTTATTTGTTCAGAACACTATTTCATTTGCTAATATATGGCCTTTCCTTTTGACACTCCTCATTATCTACATTCTGTATACCTATCATTCTATAATCTATATGTCTTTTTGAGGCCCAGTGTAACTATCGCCACCTTTACACTTTTACACCTGTTATTGTTAGATACAGATTTCAACTTCATTGTTGAGGATTTGAGCTCTAGATACATTTATAAAGAATCAGAGATTGAGTCACACCCTGAACAAGCTTGTAGGGAGACTGTCTGATTAGTGCGGAGGACAGGACCATGCTGGGTATGATAAGTTCAAGAGCATGTAGATAAGATGGAGGGAACTGGGTAAAGAAATTGACATCCTTTGATATACTTGGTCAGACATGCTGGTTAGGCACATGGAGATTGTACCTCTCTCAACAGTCTTGTAGATGTATGGATATGATGAGGTAAATTCCCTCCGCATTTGATTTTGGTGTGAGTTCTCCTGCTAAGATGAACAAGTAATTATAAATCAGGAATCTTGTAGAAAACAAAACCCCTTTTCCCTTTAAGCCTTTTGGTCCTGAATTTAGTGGCAGCAAGGTAGGTAAACTGCTACAAGACCTAATCATAAAGAATCCAAAGAGAAGGGACACTTGTTTTCTATTGTCCAACAGGAGATGTATGAGGGTCAGGGATGCATTCACAAATGCACAGCTAGAACACCCAAGTCCACACACCTCTGGGCTGGATTAGGGATAATTTCTAATTTAACAAATAAAGGATCCTAGGACACAATTATGTTATCCAAACTTTTAGTATAAAATCAAGACAAATGGAGAAAATAGCCTTAATACTTGAGTTGGTGCCAATGTTCAGCATCCATAACTAATTTAGTGTAATGCTTCTAGGCATATCATGAAAATTCCATAGGTATATGAAGCAGAAATAATTTTGTCCCTATCTATAGTCCGGTCACCTAAATTTCTCCAACAAAGTGTGATATCTATAATGGTGATGGAGTAGTTATTTTTCCCCACTGTAGAAAAGAAGGTTTAAGGATAAATTTTTCCCAGGATTTGAGAAGTTATCAGTACACAAAAGTAAGTATTTTAACTCATTTTAGGGCTTGATGTGAGGCTATTATCCATGATGGAGCGAGATTTTTCAGTGATGTAACTGTTTTGAGTTTCTCATGTGCTGAAGTCAGCTCCTGGGTGCCGGGAAGGAGAGAGGTGAGTGTGCTGCCTGCCCCTACACCTCCCAGGTTCTGGAAGACAATCAGGCATGGCAGGGACTTAAGTTGAAGCATGAACTCACTTTATTGTATACAATGCAGCACTTTATAAAGGCAAAAACTGTGATGCACAAAAAGGTCAGCCAATCCTATTAAACGTCAATGCAGCACGCAGGCTTCACGGGCTAGGGTCAGCATTACAGAACTCTTACGAACTAATCAGGGTTCCTTGTGATGCAAACAGGGTTACGCACTGCACACTAACTCCCAGTGCCATCTTAGGCCCCATGTGCTCAGCTATCCTTGTTCACTTCCTCCCAGTGCCATCTTGCCTGGGCTGGCCCAACATCTCCCTCTTTTTGTTTTTTATGAGCCACTATGTTCACCTAGATGTTAGGATGAACCCAGATCAACTCCACCTTGGCTTAGGTAAGGTATTGATCAGGCCACCTTGGGTTAGGTCAGGCTTTTGGCCCTGTCCACCTTTGTGTAGGTAGGACTGTTGGGGGCAAGTGGGCAGCCTGTCATAATGGCACCTTGATGGGGTTGCAAAGCCAAGATGCGCATCTATCATATAGAGGGTTTGTTGCCAGATGGCTTTGATGCACTTGGTTCACCATGATCAACTCTTGGCAGTGAACCCAGTGCCCTGTCCCTGTATTTTCGAATCCTCAATTTTTACAATGAAAGTCCAGGGCAGACATTTAACACATATGAGCATCCCGGGTGATTAGGTGACCCAATGAGGGGCAGGGTACAGTCCTTCTTCCCTTTACATTCAGGCCAGCTGGCATTCCTTCAGTCCAGTCCAGTACATCCCATGAGCCCCTGGCCAAATCACCTAAGTCAAAAAGAAGGTTGGGGAAACAGGTGGTTGGTGGTTAGGTACTAGTAGTCTGGTTGAAGATGTTGCCCATCTGAGAATTGATAATCATCCACATGACCTGCAAAGGCTGATGGGCGCTGTGTGGTGTTGCTTTCATTGAGTCTATGAGGATCTGCAGGAACATTAAGGCTAGTAACCCTTTGGCCATTTCAGATACTGAGATCCTTGGTGCTTTTTGAAACAGAAAGCATAGAAAAGACTTTCTCAAGGGTGACTGCCCTTGATTTTTTATGGCATAATCTTTATTCTTATGCTTGCTTTTTTGTCATTCATTGTGATGTTTTCTTTTTATTTGTGATCAGTTAACCACATGGGCAATCCACCATTCCTTTTAGGAAGGTCCTTCTTGGTCACATCATGAAGGTTCTCCTGGGGGCAAAATTTAAGGTACCTAGCTGGTACCCAAATTGGAGAGGACTCCCTAATGGGGAAAATACATCCAAACCCCTGTCCTGAAGTGATTAAGGGGTCTGGTCCCCCTCCAATGACCAGTGAGGGTGTCCTTCCAGTGCACCCTTATAGAAGGTTTGGTGGATAAGTGACCCCAATGCCTTTGAAATTTTGACTCTGGTGTTCCTTTTGAAAATTCAAAATATTGATTGTAAATAATGCTAGCCCTAACTGCTGATGTGGGCTTATTCTCCCTTTTTGTTTTGGAATTGGGCCTTTAAGTACTGGTGGTTTCTTTCAATAATAGCTTGTCCTTGGGGATTATATGGGATTCTTGTGGTGTGAGTAATATGCCAAGTCTGAAAAAAGTTTTGTAAAGTCTGACTCATAAAACAAGGGCCATTGTCTTTCTTAATTTGTTTAGGTAACCCTAAAGTGGCAAAGCATTGTAAAAAATGTGATTGTGCATGTTTGGCCTTTTCCCCTGTATGTGCAAATGCCCAACATGCTTGAGAGAATGTATCTATGGAAACAAAGACATATTTAAGTTTACCAAAAGGCACATAATGAGTAACATCTGTTTGCCACAGCATATTAGGTTTTAGCCCTCAGGGATTAACCCCTGGTCCCTGTAAGGGTGGGATTTGGTGGGATTTGACATGATTTGCAGGTTTGAATAATCTTTTTTAAGTCCTTTATAGGAACTTGAGGGAATCTATGGAGTAAACCCCTCCAATTAAGGTGAGTTAGGCCATGTAAATCAGAGGCTTCCTGAACATTAAGAGCTCACATTTCTTGTGAAGCTAATTCATCAGCTAAAGCATTACCCTGGGTTAGGAATGACTAATTCTGCCCAGGCCAGAATGACTCCTTAAATGTTGTAAATATATAGGCTTCTCTCTTCTTTCTAATGTAGATTTTAGTTCTACCATAAGGGGCAATATAGGGTTGTTATCTAATCTTATATGAGCATTTATTATCCCTCAGAGTAAATTTACAACATATAGATTGTCAGAGAATGAGTTAATAGCCTCTTTATCATCTCTTAATGCCATTATAACTGCCAACATCTCTTTATATTGAGCTGATCCTTTGGCAGGTTGGTATTTTTGTCTGTATGGCTGAATCAAATTTCCTGGGGCAAATGTAGCATAATCAGATCCAGTTTTATCCCCCATTTGTGAATACACATGAGATGTCTGGTATAAGCATTTTACAAAGCATTTGGACTCGGCAAGTGGTAAGCATTGAAGGTGTGTGACCCATTTAGATGGTCCATAATGACAACTTATTTCCCCGAGGTATCCTTCTAATGCCAAAGCCAATCAGGGGTGATGTTTGGTCAGCCATTCCACATCAGCCAGCCTATAGGGAAATACAATAAGTCTGGATCTTTACCATAGTGTCTACATGTCTGCTCACATTCCTTCTTTATCATATCTGATAATTGATCTGTAGGGATATAAACTCTAGGGGTGTTTCCCTGGGACATGTGGATCCATTGAAGAATTTCTCCAACCTGTGATAGAGCTGCTTTAAGGAGCCTCTTTCCTGAAATCAGCCATAGGGAAATGGGTTTCCCAGGATTATAACTAGCCAATTGAGCATCCCTAAGGGCATCCTGAAACTGCTCAATTATCTGATGGTTACTTTCCTGTAAAGTAATTGTCCAGGTTGTCTGTCAGACAATAAATTAAAAGGAGAGGTGAGGGCCTTGGTGGAGATGCAAACTCATGGCCTAAGCCAATTTATTTCTCCTAATAATTGTTGTAAACTAGTTATAGTAATATTGTTAGGCACATTTATATATGCTCTGAGAGGTAATGCCCACATAAGTGTCAAATGGGTTCCTAGAACATTAAAAGGAAGCACCTGTTGGACCTTATCAGGGCAATATGTAAGTTTCCCCTTTTTAAATATTTAATCACTTCTTGCATAAGGGATTGTAATTTAGTTGGATCTCTATGTCTAATGATAATATCATCCATATAAACATATATAAGAAAATCTTTATTTCCTATCAATGGTGCAATCAGTTTATACACATAAGTTTGACTAAGGCTGGACTATTTGCCATTCCTTGTGGAAGTACCAACCATTCATATATCTGATCGGGCCCTGAAAAGTTCATAGATGGAACAGAAAAGGCAAACTCTTCATGGTCCACAGGGTATAGTGGAATGGAAAAAAAATCAGTCTTTAAGATCAATGACCAGAAGGTAAAGTCTGAGGGGATGGCCATCACCCAGGGCATTCCTCTAAGGAGAGTGCCCACTAGCTTCATTCATTTGTTGATCAGCTTTAGATCTTGTACCATATGCCATTTCCCAGAGGACTTCTTGATAATAAACACTGGTGTATTCAGCACACTCATAGACAAGCGGACATAGCTTTGCTTTAATTGCTGATCCACTATTTCCCTTGGGGCCATCAGTTTTTCTTGGGGCAGAAGCCACTGCTCCACCCAGATTGGTTTGCATGGTTCCCATTTGATCTGGGGGCTGCAAGTGGCAGTAGCTCTTAGAATTGGGAGTGAACCTAAGGAACTTTTGAAGTTTCTCCCCAATAGTTATGAAAGCTAGAAAACTTGCTTTCAGGTACTATCTCTATTGGCTCAGGAAACCCAGAGGCTTCCTCATGATCTGAAAGGTCCTCATAGAAAGCCTTGTTATCAGTGGTTAAAATCACTTGCATCTGTCCCAAGATGTCTTATCCTAGTAAATAGGCAGTAAGCCCCGTGACCACAGGGGGTCACACTTCTCCTTTGGAACCATCAGCATCCTGCCAAGTTACCCATGAGGCTCTTCCTCTGATTGGGTATTTCCTCTGACCCCCAGAACTTTCAATCGGGCCTTTAGGTTCCAAGTAGGGGGGGTTTCCTCTTTTCTTAGGACCTTACAATCAGCTCCAGTATCTATAAGGCAAAGGAAACATTTGCTGTTGATAAAAATACTCATTTTGGGATGGAGACCCTCCATCAGGGTAACAGTTCAATGAACTTGGGATTCTCCCTTTTTTAGGTTTTCCTAATTCAAGGCTCCCATGGATTCCTTTTTGTGGATTCCCATTTATTCCTCCTTTGGTTGACAAGGCTGGAGACTACCCCTGAATCAGTTTAAAGGTTTGCCCTCTAGGTCAAATTTAGATCTACAGTCCTTCTTACAATGGAAGCCTCTATGACATCATGGACATGGAGTGGGGGGAGGTTGTTTCCCCCTCACCTCCCTTTGATCTTCCTTATTTTTGTAAGGGCAGTCCCTTTTAAAGTGTCCCATTCGTCCACAAGACCCTTTCATAACAAGACCCTTTTATCACTTTTCCATGGGGACTCCCCTGTGGTCCTTTCTGGGATCTTCAGTAATAGCATCTGTCTGCATTTGAAGGGCAGCTGTAAGTGTCTGGACTTGGTGCCATTGGGTCCCAACTTTCTGAGAAGCAATAATCCAGGTACTCATAGATCTCTCTTTGAGCCCTGCACACATTATTTTGTGGTCTCTGTTCATCCCTTCCCATACCAGTAATTTAGTAAATTGCTCTCTCAGTGGCCCCAGGGGGAAGCTTGAGCCAAAGGCTCTTTTCAACCCAGTCAATAAGTTCAGGGAGAGGCTCACCAGGCTTTTGTATAATTTCCGCTATAGGTGCTTCAGAGGGACCTTCGTCTAGTTTTTTTCCATACCGCTAACTCTATCAAATGAACCTGATCCTGGTAAGGGGCTCCTATAACAGCCTGCTGGATCCCAGTGAAAAATTGGTCTGCTGTCCCTGATAACATCCCTAAGATAATTGGAACCAGGGGTTAGGCATTTTGATTGTGTTCAACCTGTACTCTGCATTCCTCCCTAAATAGCACTGTCCATTTAATGAATATGGGTCTGGGAAGCACCACTTTGGCCATATCTGTCCAACTTTTAGGAGTGCAGGGTTAATGAGCTAAATCTTGAAGAAGGATCTCAACCCAAGAGTAATTCGGGCCCTCCTCTAGAACTGCCCTCTTTAATTCCTTTAAATCTTTAGCCTCCTAGAGATACCATACTGTAGGATGATTACCCCCAGGATTGAGGTTGATAGGATAGGCTTGTGCCCGATATGTCTCAGCATATGTGGGGTCCAGCTCCAGATTCCCTGCTCTAGCCTGATGGGGGCCAATGTGCCCACACATGGAGTTGGGAGTGGTCCTTGTGAGACGGGCATTACCCCCATCCCCTCCTCCCTTGAACAAGATTAGGGGGCCAGGTGCGGCCACATCAAGATCCCTATTTTTCCCTAGTGTTCCAGGCGAGATTACAATTTCACTTTCACTTTCAACCCAGTGTGTCTGGACTCTTTCCTCACCGAATTTGACCCAGTCCACCTTACCCATCTCTAGTTTGGCGGATATAAGTCCCTACTTTTCTTTTTCTCCCTGGTCTTCTCTCTGATTCCCATCAACTATTGTTTTTGGAGGGGGCTGAAGGGCATCTGAGTGAAAGGACACCTTGAGGGCAAAGATTGTGTGGTAGAACCCTAAAGTCAATTGCACTTTAAAATGGAGATCCCCCTTTCTTGCTCTGGCCCATGTGGTCCAGGAAAATAGATTGGAAGATGGGACACAAGGGCCCAAATCAAGGATTGTTTGCCAGACCTTATCAGTACTAGAGTCTGAAATCTCTAAACCATGGTTTTTCAACATGAGTCTGAGCACTTCAAGCACTGGGTCAGGTATGCTCGTTGTGTTACCCATACTGAATGTCTCACTCACTTCAATAGACTGCTCACATGTCCTCACAAGGGGCACCAGATATGCGAGGGATCAGCTCCTAGCTGCCTGGAAGGAGAGAGGTGAGGGCGCTGCCTGCCCCTCCACCTCCCAGGTCCCAGGAGACAACCAGGTACATCATGGAACTAAGTCAAAGCATGAATTCCTTTATTGTATGCAGCGCAGCAGTTTATAAAGGCAAAACTGTGAGGCGCGAAACAGGCAGCCAATCATGTTAAAGGTCAGAGCAGCATGCAGGCTTCACGGGCTAGGGTCAGCATTACAGAACACTTACGAACCAATCAGGGTTCCCTTTGATGCAAACAGGTTTACGCCCTGCACACTAGCTCCCAGTGCCATCTGAGGCCCCATGTGTTTAGCTACGCCTTGTTCACATCCTCCCAGTGCCATCTTGCCTGGGATGGCCCAACACCCATGTGCTTATAAATAAACAGAGTGAACTAATTCATTTATGGACATATGCTTGGGTGGAACAATTACTTTTATTTATCATTGATAACATATCTGGGATAAATAGTTCTATGCTCATGTTTCTTTAAGAAAAGTAAAGCAACAATGTGTAAATCAAATTTTCTAAAGCTTTGGAAAGTTAAATTTCTCCAAAAGATATCAAATGTGACTTGTCACTCAATGTATATGAAAATAAACTCATTTATTCATACCAACTTCTTTCTCAACAATGTCATTTAAAGAACAATTCTGGGGTTGGAGAAATGGCTCAGGAGTTAAGACTCTGCCTCATGAGCAGAAGGTCTTGAGTTCAGATTCTTTTTTTTTTTTTATATGTGTGACCTTTACTAGCATTTTTTTATTTTTTTATTATTAATACATTTTTATTATTATGTCAGCTCATATAAACTTAATAGGTACACCTCCCTCCTTCCCCATCCTCCAGTGCCTCCCACCCCAATTCCCAGAGAGTCCTTTCTTGTGCATGCCTGATTTTCCTCTGGTCCCTCCTCTCCGATGACATACAAGGCCTTTCCCTGAACCCTTTACCGTGTTCCCCTTAAGTATAGAAACACTGCTGTGGCTGCCAATCCCTTGCCTCCAAGGATCTTGGTGCGTTTAGTAGATGCTAGACTTTGTGAGGTCAATAGTGTGTTGGACATTTCGCAGGGCACGTAAAGTCCAATTATGATTGCTTCAGCCCTAACTTGTATGGAGTATCTTACATATCATTGCTCCTTCCATCCTTTTGCTCTTACACTCTTACCGCCCCTTCTTCCGCAAATGTCCACAATCCAGAACTTCAGAGACTATATCAACCACCTAGAACTAGGCCAGACTAATCTCTCCCCATCTTGAGTTCAGATTCTAAGTCCCATGTAAAAGCAGCACTTTTGGCTTGATGGTCAGAGCCTGGGAAATCTCAGAATTAAGCAAATAGGAAGTAGAAGCAGTCCAGGGTGATTCCCAAAGTCACTTTTATGCCTGTGCGGACACATCACACATACACACACAAACATACACACATAAACACGCGCGCACACACACACACACACAAACACACACACATATGCAAAATAGTTTAATTTAAAAAAAAACAATTATGACATACTTGCTCAGAAATGTATTTTTATTACTAAGTATATCATTGACCAGTTGTTCGTGGATTTCTGTCACTTAAAAAACATTTATGGGGCTGGAGATATGATTCAAAATTAAACCATTGCCTCACAAGCACTGAAAACTGAATTTGGATGGCAGACGTAAAGTAAAAATGCCAGGTGGAAATGGTGGCATTCTGCACTTCCAGTCAAGGAAGGCAGATACTAGAAAGACTCAGATCAAAGTAATAAGGAGGCAGAGCAAGTCAGGACAATTCTTGAAATTACCCTTGAGCCTCCACAGGCATATACAATGCTGTCTTTTACACATAGTCACACCCACCTACATAAACACATACAAAAAAGTTCATATATTTATAAGAGAGAGAGGGAAAGAACCATTGAATCTATTGGATATTTGCATATAATATAGCCCACAGGTAAAAATTAGAGGAAGTAAACTCAGATCTCCAGTTTTCCATACTGGTATCTTTACCTACTGAATTAATTAATTGGCCCTAATTTCTGTATGTACCCTACCAAATTTACCTAATTCCTTTTTGTACTTTACCTACTGTCATGGTAAAGTCATGACACTTTTAAGTGGACCATTACCAGAGGAAGGTACTCACAGGGGTGGGCCTTGAGGGAGAGGTCTGCTCTTGCAGCTGGTGATCATGCCAGGAAGGATATTACTTAATCTGCCTCCAGAATCTTCCCCCAGCCATGCCTTTTCTGTCATAAAGGACTGCATCTCCTCTCTGGAATGATAAGCTGAATAAAACTCCCTCTTCCCCTTAAGTTACTTGACATTGGGTATTCCCTCATGGCAACAAGTAAGAGTACTGGTGCACCTATATTACCCAGTTTCTGTAAATACCTTACCTAATTATGAATCATCATCACATTTCTATATGAAGACATTATTTTATTTATTTTTATTTTTTATTATTTATTATTTATTCAATTGTGCGTGTATGCATGTGTGCGCATGTGTGTATGTATGTTTGTGTGTGTAGAACCACGGACAAATTCAAGAACCACCATGGACCGCCTCCATCTGCTCCTTGTTTACTCTGCCCCGGGATTCACAGGCTCCGCCCTACCAGGACCAGAAACGCAGGCCGCCCCTGCTTCCGCCCAGTGTCTATACGTGGGGTCTAGGATCTGAACTTAGGACCTTCCGCCTGCAAGGCAGAGGCTTAACCCCTGAGCCACATCTCTAGCCCAGACATTATTTTAAACATGCCAAATGGAGATTCCCAATTTTCACATGACCCATGAGAGTACCAAAAAGATTAATAACTTATATTATCCTCAAGCTTCTTCACAATTTACCCCTTGCTCCCATACATAGGTGCATGTTAATAGCATCACATTTCATTATTCAAAGGAAATTGAAGCTGAAAACAAAGCTGTAACTTAAAACTATTGGGATTTAAGGGAAAAAGTAAAATTTGGGCTCATTTCTTTGAAATGTGTTATTTTGTCCTCCTTTCAACCATCTCTCATCTATTTTAGCAGCAGGAAAGAGTTAATGTTTGAATCTACTGCTTTACAAATGAGAATAGTTCCACAAAAATAGTCTGTGCAAAAATTCACAAGGTATGTACAAAGCCATTCAGAAACAAACTGTTATGTTTCTATATATGATCCTCATGTAGTTTCAGAGGAGTCATGTTTGGGTTACAGAAATGATTTCTTGAGATAAAAATGCTATTTATTGTATACATGACACTTTGGTCTATTAAGAACTATGCCTGAGAATCTTAACCTCTTCCAGTGAAGTCATTGCCTTTGTAAAAAGAATACCTTTTAACAAAACCTTTGAAATGTACATACTCTTTAGGAAGAACTGTTGTTTTACACTGTAATGTCCAAAGGACTTGTCAGTGTACATCCATCTCCTTCAGTGTCAACTCCAACCACTCTCTGTTTAACTAACTTCCAATAATCATTGATGTAATAAGTTTAACCCATGGCAACTTGTACCATCAATCATCCAGAGTGAGGCCAAGACCATCCCCATGCATTCCTAGTGTTTGCATGCCAGGCATGAGTAAGCTAGCATCTGCTCAGGCACCTGGCTTGGCCAGAATCTGAGGACCCCTTGGCCATTTACCTTTCTGAGAATCATATGGCAACTGCAACAATATATAAGAGCTTTAATTATGACCTCTGCCCTTGCTGAACTTTTTAACATTGTATTCAGACTCAAATTCAATTCATAATATTTTATCAATTCAGTTTCTTATAAGTAAATAATGGTAGCATCAGGTATAACTACCTTAAAAGTTTCATATTATATGTCATTCACATGGACTTAAAGTCATTCATTTAGATGATGGCTGTAAATGACTTCTGCTCATAAGGCTATCCTAGTCAACCTGTACCAGTGTAAACTTTTATAATTCACAATGTTTAAAATTCCCTAATGATATGCACAGATTCAAAGCCTCAATTATATGAAAATCCTCAATTACTCCAGGTATATTCAGTTATGTTGATTTTACTTTCTTTCTTATTTCTTAGGGTTAAAATTAATCTAGTATCAACACTGGGTATTCAAAGAACAAAATAAAACTCAAATGGATTTTCTTTGCAAATAATCATATGTGAAAGAAATCAGAGAAATACCTAATGCTAATGGGGCAAAAATGTTTCCTTTACTATTGTTAATGTCAGCATGAGAAACACAGATTCATTTGCATAGGCAAAGAAGGGATCATGCTGCAGCAGAGAAAATAGGTCACCATCAAGTACTGCAAGTAAGTGGTGAGACATCTGGTTAAGATCACTCACTTTCCTTCCTGGTCACTTGCAACTGAGGAGGTTTGATCTCACCAGACAGGGAAGGCATAGAGTCTGGCAGATAGAAGCTAACCGTCCTGCAAATGGGAGAGTGACCGCCCCTCACTGCAGTCTCCTACTCTTATTCCATCTACCTTTGAATAATCTACTCTTATAGTAAGACTCCTTTATAACAGACTTTTATCTCTGGCTAAGAGGTGACATCCAATACCAATCAGGATGGAGCCAAGGGCGGTGCAGGAACAGCAAATGGAAAACAACAAACCATAATTCAGAACATCAGAGACCCTACATTAATCACCTGGAACCAGACCAGCCAAATCTCTCCCCATCCTAAAGCTCAGGGAACCTTGTAGAAGAGGGGGTGGTAAGATCGTAAGAGCCTAAAGATGGGGAGGAGCAATGGTAAGCAAGATTCTCCACACAAGTTAGGGCCAAAGTAACCATAATAGGACTTTGCATGACCTGAGCAACGACTGACATATCAATGATCTCCCCAAAGTCTAGCATGGATCAGAGGCATTAGGATCCTTAGATGCAAGGGATTAACAGTCACAATAGTATTCCCAAACTAAAGGGGAGCACAAGAAAGGGCTCTATGCAATGCTATTGAGTCCATACACCTCATTAGAGTGGAGGATGCAGAGGGAAGTTTGACATTCACATTAAAGGGTGCTCCAGGGATTGGGGGAAAAGGGGGATATTGGGAGAAAAGGAGGGAGGGGGGTGAAAGAAAGGGGAAAAGGGAGAAGGGAGTAAGGGGGACCAGGAAGGGATGGAGGGAGGGAGGGGACTGCAGTACCTATTAAGTTTGTATGAGTGGGAAAATATATTTTTAAAAGAAAAAGATTCCTGTTGTGGCCAGAGGATTAAATCTCCACACTTTGTTCAGCAAAGAAACAGAAGAATACCAGTCCATGCTATTCCTGTCTGATTTGTTCTTCCAAAGTGATGGTTTGGGCATTTTGTCCTTTTGCCCCAACTTCTATCCTTAGGAAAAAGCTAATATAAAATATAGAAAACAGAAAAGGTTGCTCATTAAGGTCTCAAGACACCGGGTATAATACATAAAGACTGGTATCCAAATGTTATTCCCTCAACAAATATTAAAAGACATTACACTTCACAGACAACTAAATCAAAACAAGTAGAAGATAACTGCAGGCTGAGAATTTGGCAAAGGATAGTCTTCATAGAACACAATCTACTTCCATTTCCTTGTTGGACAATTTGAAAGAAAATACTAATCAATGTACTTAACCCAACAGAAACAAAACCAAGACCCTTGTTTTCATAGGATTTCCTGCTGATAACAACACTGACTAGGGTTGTTGTAAACAAATTCTTATTTGTTTTCCTATTTCTTTGAATCTGTCTAGATGAGCCTATCAGTCAATAATAAAATGTCTTAGCAGAGAAGGCACTTATTATTATTTACTATGGAAAATTTTCAGTCATGAGTGATTTTGTAATTAAATTTTACATCCTGCTCACATATTTGTTTTGCTTTCTTCTTAGCTATTTTTTTAAACTGTGTCTAAAATAAGCTTTTATAAGATGTATTCTCCATCAGTCTAAAAATTCACATTTTATTTTACAGATTCTGTCTTTTTAGAGATCAGTTTGAAAAAGAGGACAACATTGCAACATTATCATCCTCCTATTAAATTTTTCTAAGTGTTCATGTATAAATTAATTCAAGATTATTGACCACTTAGAATAATAATATTTTATTTCTCATAATGCTGTTGCAAAAATAGATCTACATGGGTTAAATCCTAATTTGAGATCTGACAACAGTTTGATATATAAATGTAGACAACTGGTCTAATTTCCCAGGACTCCAATATTTCCCAAATGAATTGGTTTTTCGGACCATTCCAATTCCAATCCCATATGGACAAAAGGATAATAGGCAGACCATTTCAGTGGTAAAGTACCAAAATTTAAATCAATTTGTGAGACACATCGTCCCCAGAACAAGTTTTAGTAACAGTCTCAGATATTCAATTTCTCAGTGTGGTTAACAGCATTATATGTACATATGAGGGGATAGACATGATGAAATAAGATTAAGGTAAATCATTTTGGACCTATAGAATTTCAAAGAATCACTCTACTACTTATAAGAAGCTAGTGTTTTAAAAGTGGTGACTAATGTACATAATAATTATATTAGTTAATATTGATAGTTTCAATTTAGCAATAACTTTTCTTTCATCCAATCAGAAACAATTCTGATAGCTAACGGGTGCATGCTGTTGGTATGGCATATCTAAAACTCATTCCTAATTTTTTGCTACTTTTAAGACCAGTATTTTTATTTCTAAAGCAATTACTCTGTCCTAATGATGATTTTTTATTAAAAATTTAATTATACATTTTAAAATTTTTTACCAGTTCCCTCACTCCCCCCTCCTCCCCCCGAACCCCCTCCTCCTCCTCTTCTCCCTCCCCATCCCCCAGTGCCTCCCCCCAAATTCCCAGAGAGTCCTTTATTGTGTACGCCTAACTCTCCACTGGGTCCTCCTTTCTGATGACATATAACGACCCAGTGGCATTTCCATAAGCCCTTTCTCTTGTTCCCCTTAAGTATAGGATCACTACTATGGCTGTCAATCCCTTGCCTCCAGTGGTCTCGGTGCCCTTAACAGATGCTAGACTTTATGAGGGGAACAGTGCACTGGACATTGCGCAGGGCATGCAAAGTCCCATTATGATTGCTTTGGCCCCAACTATTGTTGAGAATCTTGCAAATCATTGCTCCTCCCATCCTTTTGCTCTTACAATCTTACCGCCCCCTCTTCCACAAATGTCCCTGAGCTCCAGGATGGGGAGAGATTAGGCTGGCCTAGTTCTATGTGATTGATATAGAGTCTCCGAAGTTCTGGATTGTGGTTTGTTGATTTTCTTTTGCAGTTTTGTTGCTCCTGCAATGCCCTTCACTCCATTCTGCTGGGCACTGTATGTCACCCCTTGCAGACCTTGATGGAGGCCTATTTTCTCTGATGTAACATGGTCCCCTCTCTCCTTGTTTCTGGTTTGCCCCTCCTACCCCATCTCTCTTGTTCATAATCCTTGCAAATACTGTGTTACATAGGTTTACTTTTGAGTGTCTCAATGTGGCCTGGGTGAGTTTGGTACTAGGAGCCACCTATTAAGGAGTACATACGGCGCTTAATTTTCTGGGTTTGGGATACTTCACTTAATATAATTCTTTCTAATGACATCCATTTCCCAGCAAATTCCAGTAATTCATCATTTTTGATGGCTGAGTAGTACTCCATTGTATAGATGTACCACTGTTTCCTTATCCACTCGTCAACTGTTGGACATTTAGGTTGATTGCATGACTTTGCTATTGTAAACAGTGCTGCTATGAACATGGTCGAGCTTGTGCTATCGAGGCGAACCTCTGCTGCATGGGGGGTTATTCCCAAAAGTGGGAGAGCAGGTTCATATGGCATTTCAATCTTTAATTTCTTTAAGAATCTCCAGACCGCTCACCAGAGTGACTGTATGAGCCTGCATTCCCAACCAACAATTTAGGAGAGTTCCCCTCTCTCCACATCCTCTCCAGCATTTGTCGTTGTTAGTATTGTGGATTTTTGCCATCCTGACCAGGGTGAGATGATATCTCAGGTAAGTTTTGATTTGCATTTCCCTGATGGCTAAGGATGTGGAGCATTTTTTAAGATATTTGTTAGACATTTTAATTTCATCCCTGGTAGAGTTTCTTTTAAGTTCCAGGGCCCATTTTTTAATTGGGCCAGTGTTTTCCTTGGAGTTTAGTTTTCTAAGTTCTTTGTGCACTCTGGAGTAGAGCTCTGTCAGATATGTGGTTAGTGAAGATTTTCTCCCATTCTGTGGGTTGCCTTTGAGCTCAAGTTACAATCTCTTTATCTGAACAGAAGCTCTTTAATTTCACAAGATCCCAACTGTTGAGAGTTGGTAGCAGTGACTGTGCCATTGTATGTCTGTTTAGGAAGTGTTGGCCTAGCCCAATCAGCTCGAGGGAGTTCCCTATCCTTTCAACTATGGTTTTTAAAGTCTCTGGCCTTAAATCAAGGTCCTTGATCCATTTGGAATTAAGTCTTGTACATGGTGACAAGTATGAGTCCAGCTTTAATCTTCTGCATGTGGAGATCCAGTTTTGCCAGCACCATTTGTTGAAGATGCTGTTCTTTTTCCATTGGATTCTTTGGGCCCCTTTGTCAAAGACCAAATGGCTGTATTTTTGTGGGCTTATGTCTGGGTCTTCAATCCTTATCCATTGATCTGTGTGTCTATTTTGGAGCCAGTACCAGGCCATTTTTATAACTATGGATTTGTAGTATAAACTAAGGTTTGGTATGGTAATACCTCCAGCAGTGTTTTTGTTACTCAGGATTGTTTTTGCTATCCTGGGTCTTTTGTGCCTCCATATGAATTTTGAGATTATTTGGTCAACTTCTTTGAAGAATTGCTTTGGGATTTTGATTGGTATAGCATTGAATTTGTATATTGCCTTTGGTAGGATGGTCATTTTTACGATGTTGATTCTACCAATCCAGGAACATGGGAGGTCTTTCCACCTTTTGGTGTCTTCTGCTATTTCTTTCTTTAGGGTTTTAAAGTTTTCATTGTAAAGTTCTTTTACCTCCTTGGTTAGGTTTATACCAAGGTATTTCATTTTTTTAGGGGCTATAGTAAATGGGATTGTTTCTCTCAAGGCTTTTTCACTTCTTTCATTCTGGGCATATAGGAAGGCCTCTGATTTTTGAACATTTATTTTGTATCCTGCCACCCTGCTGAACTTCTCAATTAGTTCCAGGAGCTTCCTGGTGGAGTTTTTGGGATCACTCAGGTATAAGATCATGTCATCTGCAAATAGGGATAGCTTGACTTCTTCCTTGCCGATTTGAATCCCTCTTATGTCCCTTTCTTGTCTTATGGCTTCAGCTAAGACTTTAAGTACAATATTGAATAGAAGTGGTGAGAGTGGACAGCCTTGTCTAGTTCCTGATCGAAGTGGGAATGCTTCCAATTGTTCCCCATTGAGCATATTCCTTGCTGTGGGCTTGTTGTATACAGCTTTTATTATATTGATAAAGGTTCCTTTCATTCCTACAGTCTCTAGCGTTTTGATCATAAAATGCTGTTGGATTTTGTTAAAGGCTTTTTCTGCATCTATCAAGATGGACTGGTTTACATGATGAATTACATTTATTGATTTGCGTATGTTGAACCAACCTTGTGTGCCGGGGATGAAGCCTACTTGGTCCCCGTGAATGATCTTTTTGATATGTTTTTAAATCCGATTTGCTAAGACTTTGTTGAGAATCTTTGCATCTGTGTTCATCAGAATGATCGGCCTATAGTTTTCTTTTTTAAGTGAATCTTTATTAGGTTTTGGGATTAAGACGATATTAGCTTCATAGAAGGAATTTGGCAGTGTTCCTTCCTTTGCTATTTGATGGAACAGTTTAAGGAGTATTGGTGTTATTAACTCCTTAAATGTCTGGTAGAACTCTGTGCTGAATCCATCTGGCCCAGGACATTTTTTGGTGGGAAGATTCGAGATTACTTCCTCAATTTCCTTATATGTTATAGGACTATTTAAATAATTCACAACTTTCTGATTCAATTTAGGTAGGTTGTGTTTACTTAGAAATTTATCCATCTCTTTTGTGTTGTCAAACTTCACAGAGTGAAAGTTTTTGAAATATGATGTTATAATTCTCTGGATTTCTTGGGTATCTGTAGTGATAACTCCATGTTCATTTCTAATTTTGTTAATTTGGGTTTTCTCTCTCTTGCTTTTGGTTAATTTAGCCAGGGGTGTATCAATTTTATTGATTTTTTCAAAGAACCAGCTTTTTGTCTGGTTGATTTTTTCTATCGTTTTCTTAATCTCGATTTCAGATATTTCTCCCCTTATTTTGCTAATCTCCTCTCTTCTACTACTTTTGGGATCAGATTGCTCAAGTTTTTCCAAGCCTTAAGCTGCATAGTTAAATTATTTATTTCTGATGTTTCCATTTTTTTGATGTAGGCATTAAGAGCTATGAACTTACCTCTTAGAACAGCTTTCATTGTGTCCCAGGGATTTTGGTACGTTGTATTTTCATTTTCATTCACTTTCAGGAAATCTTGAATTTCCTTTTTAATTTCTTCCTGAATCCAGTTCTCATTCAGCATCATATTGTTAAGTTTCCAGGAGTTAGTGTATTTTCTCTTGTTTGTTGTGTTGTTGTGGATGTCCAGCTTTAGGCCGTGGTGGTCTGATAGGGCACAGGCTAGAATTTCGACTTTTTTGTATTTGTGTAGATTCATTTTGTGGCCCAATATGTGATCTATTTTGGAGAAAGTTTCGTGTGCTGCTGAGAAAAATGTGTATTCTTTGGTGCGTGGGTGAAAAGTTTGATATCGATCTGTAAGGTCCATTTCTTTCAGGGTTTGATTAAGTTCCAAAGTGTCTCTGTTAAGCTTTTGACCTGTTGATCTATCCCATGTTGAGAGGGCGGTGTTGAAATCCCTGAGAATTATCGTTTGGGGGTTGATTTCTTGCTTTAGACGCTGTAGGGTTTTCTTAATGAATGTGGAGCGGCCCATATTGGGTGCATATATGTTCAGTATTATGAAGTCTTCCTGGTGAATTGTACCTGTGACTAAATGTAGTATCCATCTGTGTCTCTTATGATTTTCTTTGGTTTGAAGTCCACTTTGTCTGAAAGCATAATTGCTACCCCTGCCTGTTTCCTGGTTCCATTAGCTTGCAAGATTTTGGACCAGCCTTTCATTCTTAGGATGTGCCTATCTTTTGTGGTGAGATGAGTTTCCTGAAGGCAGCAGATTGTTGGATTGTGGTTTTTAATCCAAGTTTGTAATCTGTGTCTCTTAATCGGTGAGTTAATGTCGTTGACATTTAATGTTATAATGGAGAAATTATTTTTAATTCTGGACATTTTTTATGTTTAGTAGATTTTATAAGCATGATGTTTGATATTTATATTTTGTTGGTATTATACTTCCTTTCTGTCCTCCTGGATACGCTTGTTCTTTTCTTCAAGCTTGAGTATCATTTCTAGCATTTTTTGAAGGCCTGTTTTGGTAGACATATATCCCTTCAAGTTGTCTTTGTGCTGAAAAACTTTTCTTTCTCCCTCAATCATGACAGATAGTTTTGCCGGGTATATCAGTCTGGGTTGGCATTTTTTCTCATTTAATACTTGACATATGTCTCTCCAAGCTCTTCTTGCTTTTACTGTTTCCATTGAGTAGTCATTTGTTATTCAAATAGGTTTACCTTTAAAAGTGACTTGCTTTTTTTCTCTTGAAGCTCTCAGCACCTTTTCTTTGTCTTGAATGTGGAGTGTTTTGACTATTATTTGCCGTGGCTATTTTCTATTTTGGTCATATCTGTTTGGAGTGTGAAATGCTTCTTGTATTTGGATAGGCCTCTCATTCTTTAGTTGTGGGAAGTTTTCATTTTGATGAATTGAAATATTTCCTCAGGTGTGGTATTTTGAGATTCTTGTTCTGGTATTCCATGAATGCGCATGTTAGGCTTCTTCAGGGTGTCTCATATTTCTTGAATGCTCCTCTCCAGTATCTTTTTGGCTTTAACAATCTCTACCATTGAGCTGGTTAATTCTCCTACTTTGTCTTCAAGATCTGAGATTCTATTTTCTGCCTCATTTGTTCTGCTGATAAGACTCTCTGTTGAGTTTTGGGTTGAAGATAACTTATCTCTTAGTTCAATTTTAAACTCTGCCTGAGACTGTTTTACCTGCTCTATACCTATTTTTGTTTCTTGAACTGTTTTTCTCAACTCCTCCAGGTTCCTGTTGTGTTCCTGTTCAAAGTGGTTGACACGGTTAATTAACTCTTCTCGGATTTCCTCTTTCATATTATTAATCATGGTAATGATCATACTCTGAAAGTCGTTATGTTGGTTCTGGCTTTCATGGCTATTTTCTATGGATTTGTTCTGTTCACAATCCATCGTTATGGGATTGATTCTTTTGGTGGGAGATTGTTCTTGGGTTTTGTTTCTCGTGGATCTGCACTTTGACTTGTACATTGTTGTTTTGTTTTTTAGGACCTTTCAGTTTCTGTGTGTTTTTCACTGAACCGATGTAGTTGGTATTGTTAGCCCTGCCAGTTGTTACTAGTGCTTGCCTTGGATTGGGTATGTTTGTGTATTGGTATTATTATATCCTAGATGAAACTACTAGGATGTTAGTACGTCAGTTAAGTAACCAGGGGATGAATATAAGTATGGTAGTGCACTTTTACGATCTAGTGTCTTGGTGAAATGTGAGGGTGGGTGGTGTACTCCCTTGAGTTGTATGTTTTTGGGGTGGCTGTATGAGGAAGCTGACCTACAACATTGATACTAGAAAGGATTTACTTATCTTTAGGCTGGATGTGAAGCGTCTCACATGTGATACAATGGTTGTAGTGAAGTCCAGATGTATGGCCTGTGTTCTCTTTGTTCCTTAGAGTTTTGCTTGAGTTTCCTTTGGACTCTATTGAATTCTGAGTAGCAGTGTGCCTTCCGTGTCCAGAGAGGCAGAGGATCTGATGTTGATGGCAGAATTCTTCACCTGTGACCTGGGGGGCCGGAGGGGCGAGGGGGCGGGAGGGCACAAACGGCTGGTGTCCGGGGCGGGGCCCCAGAGGCTAAGCCTGTGGCCACGCGCGGGTGCTGCTGGCCAGGTGGCTCGGCTCCGGGGTGGGGGGTGGGGCTGGGAGGGGCTTGCTCTCACCTGGGCGCTGGTCCGGGTTCGGTGTGGAGGGGGGGCTGGGGGCAAAGCCGGCGGCCGCGCGCGCGGGTGCTGCTGGCCGGGCGGCTGGGCTCCGGGGTGGGGCTAATGATGATTTTTGAAGCTGTACACAGGCCACCTACTGAATTACCTCGTTGCTTGTTTTTAGAGAATGAGCTATTAGAGTGAGTTCCATGTTGCTGTCATAGAACTGAATCCTTGTTTCCTTTTCTTTCTCAAACATTTTCTCATGGAGAAACCCTTAATAATGATAATTTAGAAGGTTTGTATCTGTTTTGATTCTTTTAAAATATTTTAGGTTAGAATATCAAGTAATAGGTTTTACCATGACATTAACATAAGTTGTGTCATTATTCACTGTTCTCATTTATTATTGCTCCCTGCTGTCTCTCCCATACCCTCTTCTCCACCTTTCTTTCCCTGGGTAGTCTTCGTTTTGGCTTTCTCATCAATGTGTTCCATTAAGGTCATTGCTTCTTAACTTCCTTAACATTTCTTCTATCCTCTTAATCTCCTTTCTATTATTGTAACATACTATTAACATACTATCATATCTATACACATAGATACACACTACACACATACATTAACTTAACTTCCATAAACAAGAGAAAATATATCTACTTGACTTTCTGGATACAGTCTATTTCTCTTAATATGATTTCCAGTAGCTTACATTTTACACAAATTCTGTGGTTTCATTTATAGCTTACATGTATAGATCCTTAAAATTCCATTTTGTGTATGTACTAAACTTTTATCATCCTTCCATTCATGTAAGCTGTTTATATTTCCTGCTTAATGTGAACAATGTAGCTATAAGCATGTATGTGCAAGTATATCTGCACTGATTTTCATAGTGATAACACCTTTGCATTCTTATCAATAGTGAATAAAAATTTATCTTTGCTAGCATTGTTGTGAGCATGTTTTATCATCTCAATATTTGATGATAGGCAAACTGACTGAGGTATATATACACTATTCAGTATTACAATGTTTGACCTCCTGTTCTCTACAACTTCTTTCTGACGAAATTACAAATCTGCAACCTGTATTTGTTCCCTGATTTCAGGCCCTTCAGGTTTGTTCAGTTCTAATATTGTATTTTTTTCTAAAGATGGAATCATGACGCTGTCCTTTAAGTCACAGTATGTGATGAAGTGGGGTGCTTCTTCACTGCTTCCATAGCCTCTGGAGGAATCAGTCTCTCACCAGACATGGAGTGGGATTTGAGGCTCAGGATGGTTGCAGGTTTGTCCTGAGATAGTACTATCAATACATTATAAAGCTTTTGAAATCAGTTTCTTTTGTCTGGGCTGTGTTGAACTTGCTTCTCTGTATCACATATCTTAGTTTCTGCTTTTTCTGATATCTTCTCAATTCCTTTGTGGATTACCAAAGCTTTTCTTTTAATTCTCACTTTATGATACAGTCTTTTTTTCAATTTTTTTTCATATTCTGACTCTTAGCTGGCTTTTATAGAGGCAGCCGTTATTCTGAGACCTTATATCACCATTAAAACACTATTCTGACTTTGTTTTCAAAATATTACTAATCATACATGCTCCACTACTATTCATCTATTCTGGATTTATTTCAATCAAAAGTAAAATAGGAAGATGGGCTACTGTCATTTAATATGTGCACGATTTCCATAGGTGTTAGCATCATGTTTCCTATATAATCACACATGATGAATGGTAGGAGAAATATTGTTTAATTTTAAATAGTTGACAATCTGCATACTTGATTCCTTGTTATTCATTTTGTTAAATGGGAAATTATTTCCCTAGTCCACCTCTAGAAACTGACAGTAAGAATCTATTAATGAAGAGGCAACACATATAGATCATAGGACATGGGCAATATTTACCAGCTAGAAATGATCTCAAAGCTTCCTTCTTGCTAGATAGCTTACTAAGTACCAGAGAGTACTATGGAAGCCATGGGGTAGAAAAGCAACCAGAAATCTCAATCTGTGGAAACTGAAAATTGTGATGACAAGAAATGACTATCTATGTAATACTGGTATGCATATATCAAGAAGGGTTCCAAGATCTTTATGATCAGATTTAAAGTCCACCCATCAGAAGGGACTACATTCCTATAAACTGTAATAAGAATCTAGGAAAGGGGAGGATGTAGATCCTAGGGGAAGAGTAGGCTATAAAAGTTTAGCTATGAAAATACTACTCCAAACTGTCTTTTAAGCACCTGTTATAATACCTATAGATTGGAGAAAGATGCAACACTCAAACATAAACCTTCCTCCTGCAACAGACAGAGCTGGTCAA
Source organism: Typhlomys cinereus (assembly GCA_023101885.1). Lineage (NCBI taxonomy): Eukaryota > Metazoa > Chordata > Mammalia > Rodentia > Platacanthomyidae > Typhlomys > Typhlomys cinereus. The sequence continues at coordinate 1,427,237 of JALPQD010000280.1, forward strand.
ATTGGAAAAAATAAATGACCGTGAACTGCTCGGTCCTTATAAAAGCCCCCATCATCATCCCAAGGCTTAGGGATCATAATGAAAAAGGGGTCAATAAGATTGTAAGAACTTGACATGGGACAATGATGTACCTGAACTTGACAACAACTGCATGGGAACTGTATTAATCAACTCAAAATATTCCACACCTCTCTGAGAACCTCATGAGAGCTAATAGGAAAAAAAAGGAAGATGCTATCCTCAAGGGTTTACCACTGAGTTATGAGACTTGATATAGTGTGAATCATGTCAGGCATATGACACTGAAGATTTAGCACAGGGAGCCACACAAGAAAAAAAGACTTGAAAATAGGATATAGTATGACAGGAAAGATGAAGTGTTGTCCTGGGAAAAGAGGGGTATTTTAAGGGGGATTAATGGAAGAGTAAAAAGAATAATAAAATTATTAAAATAATAAATGAATATGAGATGGACTCAGTAGTTCTCTAAATACGTGTGTAGAAGAGAATTATTAGATTGAAGATAAATAAGTGGTGTCCAGTACAGGTCTTCAAATGATTTCCCCTTGTTTTAAATATATGAAACTTTGTGCCCTGTCCTAACTTCTGCTTTACATGATTTATAAAAGTTTATGCAACACTTATATGAATAATCCTCTTAATACTATCCTCACTATACACACTTGTCCAAATCTTTATCTGAAAATTGAAACATTATATAATCTTATATCAAATCACTTTGATGGATTTTGAAATTATTATTTATTTTCACAGCTTGTTACTCTATAGTCCAAGTTGGCATGAAATTGAGATGTTTCTCTTTCAAGCTCCTGACTATTGTGTTTGCAGATGTATCACTACATAAACCAAATAAATTTGTTTTATTAAAGCATGACTTTTACTAACTTCTGTTACTTTTTCCCCCTATGCTGTCTCTTCAAGACCTGATTAGAATATCTTTAATAGTGTCAATATTTTTCTTGTAGGAAATTCTTTCCTATTAAACTTGGAAAAGTGAAAGGAAAGATTAAGAAAGTATTGAAACTTTTGATGTACATATTTATTTGGAACATCTCGTTTTACAAAGCAGTACACAATAAATGTTCTACCAAAATTGGTAATGAGAAATAAAGAAAAATATGATATTCTGAGTTGCCTAAAATATTTCATTTGAGTTAAACTTGGCCTTGGTAGAATTTTAATCTTTATTTTCTATTATTAGATATATTGCCATCTGTTGCATACAAAAATAATATTTGAGACAGCACGACAGGTGATGATGTTTAGAAGACACCTAATAAATTTTAACAGAAAATTTCTGAAAGCTGTAACTACCAAACTTTTAAGCAATAAGATCTAATCATTCATTCTATTTCTGTAAATATATTTACCTACAGAAAGAGATATAATCTAAGTTTCAATGGAATAGCTGAGAAACGAAGAAAAAGAAGGAGGAAGTGGAAGAGGAAAAGGAGTGAGAAGTAAATTGTATTTTAAATACTAGTATATAAAGATAGTTTAAGGAAACCACTAATTTTTTTTTAAATGATAGCACCTTCTTTTATTTAGTAAGAGTTGAAAAAGAGGGAAACAAATTCAATAGTTAAAAACAACAGGTATTGTCTCAATTTATTACTCATAACGGTCCTTCAAGGGAGAAATGTTTCCATTTTATATTTGAGAAAACAGGCTTGAAGTAGTGAAGTAGAAATTATCTGAGATACACAATGAAAATTTTAGAGGCAGAATTTGAAATTGGTTCTGCTTAAACTAAGTCACTTTTTTTCCCCATATTCCACACTGTCTCTGGCACTAAGACAATGCTGTAGTGTCAGGAAGCTGTTGACAAGGTAAAATAGCAATGGCAGTCTTGTACATACAAGTACTCTGTCCTAACAGTTTCTATAAAATAGGAGGAATGGTGTGAAACATGCTTGATTCAGAGCTGTGTTTTATAATGGAGATGATATTGCTCTAAATATATGGCAATAGAATAAAGAAGAAATAATATCTCTGATGATATCTACACAAAGATCATAGACAATATGTATTCCTAGACGGGACTCTCCTTAAAAGTTTTCAATAATACCAGAAACAAGGAGAGAAGGGACCATGTTACAGCAGGGAAAATAGGCCTCCACCAAGGACCTAAATAAGTAATGAGACATCTGATTAAGTTCACAGACTTTTGTTCCTGATCATTTACTACTGAGGGGGTGTGATCTCACCAGAAGAGGAGGGCATATAGTCTGGCAGATAAAAAGTAACCATTTTGCAAATGGGTGATAGACCCCTCCCTTAGTATGGCTTCCCACTTTTAAACATCTACCTTTGAATGTGCTTTTATCACAAGACTCTAACAGCTTTTTGTCTCTGGCCAGGGGGTAACATACAATGCCCACCAGGATGGAGTGAAGGGCATTGCAGGAGCAGCAAAATCAACAATCCACAATCCAGAACTTCAGAGACTCTATATCAACCACCTAGAACTAGGCCAGCTTAGTCTTTCCCCATCTTGAAGATCGGGAAAATTTGCGGAAGAGGGGGCGGTAAGAGTGTAAGAGCAAAAGGATGGGAGGAGCAATGAGATATAAGATACTCTATACTAGTTAGGGCTGAAGCAATCATAATTGGACTTTGCATGCCCTGCGCATTGTCCAACACACTGTTGACCTCACAAAGTCTAGCATCTGCTAAAGGCACCAAGAGCCTTGGAGGCAAAGGATTGGCAGCCACAGCAGTGTTCCTATACCTAAGGGGAACATGGGAAAGAGTTCAGGGAAAGGCCACTGGGTCCTTGTATGTCATCGGAGAGGAGGGCCCAGAGGAAAATCAGACATGCACAAGAAAGGACTCTCTGGGAACTGGGGTAGGAGGCACTGGGGGATTGGGAGGGAGAGGGGTGGGGAGGAGGAGCAGGGGTTACGGGGGGAGGAGGAGGAAGGGAGGGAACTGGTGTACCTATTAAGTTTGTATGAGCTGAAATATTTATCTCTAAACACCACTATGTATATCACCATTACTTTTTCCATATATTTGAGAAACAGACCAGTGCATTACCTTATTTTCTCAATATTTCCCTGCCTATTTTTTTATATTTATTTTTTTTATTTCCACTCATACAAACCTAAGAGGTACACTGGTCCCTTCCCTCCCTCTATCCCTTCACCCCCTTGTGCCCCCCTCCCCCTTCCCTCCCGATCCCCCAGTGCCTCCCCTCCCATCCCCGGAGTATCCTTTTTTTTTTTTTTTACATTTTTTATTATTATTTCTGCTCATACAAACTTAATAGATACACCGGTTCCTTCCCTCCCTCTTCCTCCCCCTGACGCCCCTGCTCCCTCACCCCTCCCTCTCCGTCCCCCAGTGCCTCCCCCACAATCCCTGGAGAATGCCATACTCTCCTCTGGGCCCTTCTCTCCGATGACGTACAAGGACCCAGTGGCATTTCCCTGAACCCTTTCCTGTGTTCCCCTTAAGCATAGGAACACTACTGTGGCTGTCAATCCCTTGTCTCCAAGGATCTTGGTGCCTTTAGCAAATGCTAGACTTTGTGGGGTCAATAGTGTGTTGGACATTGCGCAGGGCATACAAAGTCCAATTATGATTGTTTCAGCCCTAACTTGTGTGGAGTATCTTGCATATCATTGCTCCTCCCATCCTTGTGCTCTTAAAATCTTACCGCCCCCTCTTCCGTAAATTTCCCTGAGCTTCAGGATGGGGAGAGATTAGGCTGGCCTAGTTCTAGATGGTTGATATAGAGTTCTGGATTATGGTTTGTTGATTTTTCTTTTGCAGTTTTGCTGCTCCTGCAATGCTCTTCACCCCATCCTGATGGGTTTTTGATATCCCCCCATGGCCAGAGATAAAAAGCTGTTAAACTAGAGTCTTGTTATAAGAGTATATTCAAGAGTAGATGTAATAAAAGTAGGAAACCACAGTGAGAGAGGGGTCAATCACCCATTTGCAAAATGGTTACTTTTTATCTGCCAGACTATATGCCCTCCACTTCTGGTGAAATCATACCCCCTCAGTTGTAAATGATCAGGAACGAATGTCTGTGAGCATCCTTTAATGAACATGCCAAACTCTCCTCTGGGTCCTCCTCTCTGATGAGGTGCAAGGAAACCACTAAATTGAATTCAAGTTTTTAAACAATCTTTTTCCATATGCTTAAAGCATAGTCTCCCAAAACATAGTATGTACATAAATATGCACTTGTATATACAGAAAAAAATATCCTAAACAAGTGGTTGTCAGAATGCTGAAGGCTAGGTTTCATGTTGTGTATAAGATTACAAAACAATGGGGAAACCCTACCATTTTTGCTATGGAGTATATATTTGCTAATGTGTATATATTATGGCATAAATGTGGTTAGAAATGTACTGTGTCAAGGTGATTGATCTCCATAACAGTTAATGAATTTGAAATGAACAATAGATGATACAGTGTCACAGATCCTATTTTATTGCTTGGAATTCCATTTGTCCTTGGCAAAGCAGCTTCATTATTGGTGCTCATTATAACTGATATAGTATTATAAAATACTTTCTTCCAGAAATAAATGTTATCAAAAATTATAATTCAATGCAGACCTGAGAGGCTTTCACAACAGTTCAAAATGCTTTTATTACTTTTTATAACATGATAAAACATGTATTGTAACTATTAACATTGCAATTACATTACAAATAGTATATCTGTAGTTTTAGTGTTAAAAGAAATTATATTTAGTGAAGATTAGATAATGGAACTCTTAAAGCAGTATTGAAAAATCAAAAGTGAATACAGAGAAAACATTTCAAAACTTCTAGAACAGTTTGCTATTCATGTAGAACACTATTACATTATGATATTTTTACAAAGGAAACATAAAGCAAATACACTTTGCCATCTCAACTTACTAGATTTTTAGTTTAGTGCATAGTGTAAAAGAACTAAGGTGGGAATGGAATTTTATGGCAATTATTAGGATCTTATACATCATGAAGTTTTAGAATATATTGGATTTTCTTTTATGACGGGAATAATAAATATATTAATTTTATTGCACAAGTTACACTGCTAATATTTAAGCAAGTGTAGAACATTTAATCTGACCATAAATTGACTATCTACTAGGCATCTTTTATTAATTATTTTTCTGTTTTGAAGAGATGGCTAAAAGTCTCCACTTAACAGAACATTTCCTCTTTTTGCCTAAAAAGCATGAAAATGTACAAGCAAACAATTAACAGAAAAACCTGATTTTTTGGGGGGGGGCTGGAGAGGTGGCTCAGGGATTAAGCCTCTGCCTTGCAAGCAGAAGGTCCTGAGTTCGGATCCCACGTATAGACGCCAGGCAGAAGCGGGGGCAGCCTGCGTTTCTGGTCCTGGTAGGGCGGAGCCTGTGAATCCAGGGGCGGAGGAAGTGGAGGCATCCCATGGTGGTTCCCGAATTTGCCCGTGGTTCTACACACGCACAGACACACGCGCTCGCACACATACATATGCACACACGCACAATTAATAAATTTTAAAAAAGTTAAAGAAAAAAAGAAAAACCTGATTTTTTTTCTAAAAGCAACTAAAGACAATAAGTGAAGAACAGTTAATGTTTTCACATTCAATCCAATGGCCATGGTGATGATTTTAAAAACTATTGCCCATATAATTTTTTTTGTTTTTTTTATATTTTTGTTACTAGATTATTAAAGAGAAAATTATGTTTGACTACCCTCTTTCATGGTCTTCTATATAACTTATGAAACAAAAAAGAAATGTTTTCCTAATCTGATACTGAAATTCCCTTTCAGAAAAGGGAGAAGAAGCAGAAGTATATGAATATAGGCTGCATGAAGAAGAAAGTGTGAATAACATGTCAAGAGCTTTAATAGGATAGGGAGGAGAAGGGATAGGATAAAGGAGGGTATGAGGAATAATTGACTCTAAGGATTTGAGAAAATTTCCTTGAGATCCTCCTTCCTAGAGTCATATGTGACAACAAACTCCTAATATGAGTTGTGTGATGTTTCCATATGAGTTATCAGTAAGGAAGTTGCCAGAAACATCCCCAAACAATGCAGTTTTTGTCATTTCTCTTGATTAAAAACCAGAACCTTATTGTAAGAACTTATTACTGAAGAAGCTGCAAATCTTGATCCTAGAACATGGAGAAAAAGTAATTGAAGTGAAACTTTCTACCAGATGATTAGCTTGATAACACCAGAAGGACCTTTAAAAGCTGATATGGGAGAAAATTATGTCAACAGTCTTACCCAGCTATGAGCACTGTGAGTTAAAATTAAAACCAAGGTAGATGACCACTAGTACAATAGTGGTGAGAATATAGTAGTCAAAACTAAAGCTATTTGATCAGATTTTAGTTCCCCTTAGGGTTAGATGCTAGAGTCAACTTGAAAGTTGAAGGCCCTGAGTTGTGGGCATACTTGTAAAAAAATTGGAGTTGAGTTCAGCCCAAAGTAAACTTTCAGGAGATTATGAAATTGATGAAGAGTGCCAAGCCTATGGTAGGTGGGGCTAGTTGATAAAGATGAAGGTTAAGGAAGTAGGCATACTTTGGTATACTTGACCAGACATATGGTCTGACAAATAAAGATTGTCCCTATCTCAGCAATCCTGTAATACATGAGTATGATGTGGCCAGTTGCCTCAAAACATGGTGCTGGTTTGCACTCACCTACCAATTTGGATTAACAACTGCAACCAAGAATCATAAGCCAAAATGAAACCTCTTGTTCCCTTAAGCTATTTGGTAATGAATTTATCTGATACTTAAAAATGGAAATGTCATAGTCTATAGCAAGCACAAACTCCTGCTGTCTCAATAAGTAGATATGACATCAAATGCCTTCTGTATTTACATATATTTATTTTTATGTGTTTCTGTATGTCGCTCTTTCCCTTTGTGTGTGTGTGTGTGTGTGTGCATGTGCATGCATTCGTAAATGTGTATGTGTGTGTGTGTGTGTGTGTGTGTGTGTGTGTGTGTGAGAGGGGACTATGTGTATTTCTAGAGTCCCAAGAATGACTTGGGGAATCATCCTGGATTTATCTTCCTGTTTGAGGTTTCCTAGGCTTTACCTTCCAAGACCAGAAATGCAGACCACCACCATTTCCACCAATGGAAATGTTTTTATGTGAGATTTGGGTTCTGAATTCAAGTACTTCTGTTTGTAAGACCAAGATTTAACCCTTGAACCATATCTCCAATCACAAAAAGCATTCTGGTACTCTTTTTTATACAAATATGTTAATGCAGCTGCTTACCCTTGAGCAGTTTCCTGTAGTATTGGAATGAGTTTATAGAGGATAACAACTGATTGAAGTGCAGGTATTACCTGACTGTAGAGTACTTGGACCTAAACAGGACATATTAATCTCTTCTCCACTATAAGACTTGGAAATCCTCCCAGAATAGGTGACTACAAAATTGTAAGAGTTTTTCTTTTCTTTTTTCAAAAATCCACAATACAATCAACACCAAATGCTGGAGAGGATATGGAGAGAAGGTAACTGTCATACATTGCTGGTGAGAATGCTGGCTTATACAAGCACTCTGGCAATTAGTATGGCAATTTCTAAAAAAGTGAGATTGAAATGCCATATGACTCTGCTATACCACTTCTGGGAATAATCCCCCATAATGCCGAAATTCATTACAGTGACAGAGTACAATCATGCTCATTGCAGCACTATTTACAATAGCAAAGTCATGGAATCAACCCAAATGCCCAACAGTTGATGAATGGATAATGAATATTTGGTATATTTATACTATGAAATACTACTCAGCTATAAAAAATCATGAGTTAATGAAATTTGTTGGGAAATGGATGGAATTAAAAAATATATATTGAGTGAAATATCCCAGACACAGAAAGTTAGACACTGTATGTACTCCCTAAGTAGTGGATCCTAGTTGCAAACCCACTGACCATATTCAAAGGTAAATCTCTTTAATGCCACCGTGCAAAAGGATTATAAACAGAAGGGAAGGGAAGGAGGCTCAAAAGAGAGGAAGGGGAATCACGCCTCAGCAGCGAAAATAGGCCACTGTCAAGTATTACATGTAAGTCGTGAGACATCTGATACAGCACACTCTCACACTTGGGAAGGAACAGGTTTGATCTCACCAATCAGGGAGGATATAGAGACTGGCAGATAGAAGGTAACCATATGGCAAATGGGACATTGACCACCCCCCCTCCACTGCTGTGTCCTACTCCTATTATTCCATATAACTTTGAGTCTCCTCTTATATTCAGATCTTCATTTAAATAGCCTTTTATCTCTGGGTAGGAGGTGACCTTCAATACCAATCAGGATACAGCCATGGTGATGCAGGAAAAGCAAAACTTAAAACAACAACAAAGCACAATTCAGAACACCAAAGACCCACATTATTCACCTGGAACCAGACTAGCTAAATCTTTCCCCATCCTAAAGCTCAGAGAATTTTGAGAAAGAGGGGGAGGCAAGATCATAAGAGCCTAAAGACGGGAAGGACCAATGAAATTTGTTGGGAAGATACTTCACATAAATTAGTGCTGCAGCAGCCAAGATTGGAAGTTATTGGACCTGCACAATAACTGACATATCAATGACTCCCCCCAAAGTTTAGCATGGATCACAAGGGAAAAGGCTCCAGGCAGTAGGATCCTTAAAGGCAAGGGATTAAACAGTCATAATAAGAGTTGCCATACTAACGGAAGCCCATGAAGGGGCTCCAGGGGCTATACCACTGAGTCCTGAACCCTTACTAAGGTAGAAGACTCAGAGGGAGGTTTGGTGTTCACACAAAAGGATTCTCCAGGGGATGGGAGGGAGGAAGAGGCATAACAATCTCAGGGGGCCCACAGAAACCCTTGGGAGCGGGGGAGGGGGGAATAAGCTGGCGTGGAGTCAACGACCCAGACCCTGGAAGTCAGGAGAGTGGCAAAGCAGGCTCTCAGGTTCACAGGCTCCTAGGCTTGTAGATTCCTTTACTGTAAATATTGGGCTGCTTATATACTCCACCTAGCATCCCATAAGTCTCAGCATGAGCTTTTGCTGAGTTTTCCTGACCGGGTTGGTCCTCTCAACCAGGCGGTTTCAGGTCAGCACCGGGTGCAGCAGCAGGTGTAGCTTGGGGACGTTGCATTTGCACATGCAGTCCATACAGATCACCCCTGAGTGGCATGCTCCCCAGGTGGAAGTATTGTAAGTAATGGTTGATCAGAGACCTTAAAACAGCCCTGCCTGGTCCATTCCTCCTACAAAGAGGGAAGCACTGGGAGAGGAGGAAAAAGGGAAGAGGGTAAAAGGAAGGGGGAAAAGGGAGAGTACAATGGTAGACAATTGGGGAGGGGAAGGAAGAGGGAGAGGACAAGGGTATCGATTGAGCTTATATAATTAGGAAAAAAAATGTGGGAAAAAATTTAAGGGTCAGAGCTTGGGGAGGAATCCACCAAGTAGTGATTTCTGAAAATAATCAACATGAATTCCTTGCCAGTGGATTTGTTTCTCAAATACAAGCAGAAGGTTTGTCCTATTTACATTTAAACATAGTAAAAGATTTTAGGTACACCACTCCTTTTTTATGAGAATTATGAAAAATGTGGGATAGGAAGCTACATTTTGCTGTGCTATATGCACTGAGATATAGCCCATGCTCCATCAAGTGACTAGTCACATGCAAACACAGCCATCCATTATTATACACACACACACAAAAATTACATGAAAGTTAGTAGGAAACTGCTTGATAAGGTTTCCAGTGAGAGAAATAGGGAAGATGGGATCAGGTAATACAGGGTCAAAAAGGCAAAAAAGCCAATAAAAACAGAAAGGGAATTGCTATGTTTATATTTGCTTTGAGTGTCAGGAGATTGAGTAAAGTATATCCTCAAAATTTATTGTTGATTTAATACATACCATGCAGACTTATGTGGAAAACTATGATAAAAATAGAAATGAATTTTTGATTATATCATTAAAAATGTAGAGGCTGAATCCTTACACCTCATCAGAGAGGATGCTCCAGGGATGGGAGGGGAGGGGACACTTAGAGATAGGGAGGGAGGGGGCAAAGGAAGGGGAAAAGGGGGGAGAGAGCAAAGGGAGTCTAGGGAGGGGTGGAGAGAGGGAGGGGACTGGTGTACCTATTAAGTTTGTATGAGTGGAAATAAATAAAGAAAGAAAAAATGTGGAGGCTAGACAGAGATTTTGACAATACTTTCTTGAATTTTTTACTGAAAAATTCCTATCTACTTACATATCTCTCTGTATATACTTATTTTAGTCTGTTGTGCACGTAAAATTTCTGCATAATTTTACTATGTGTAGCAGTAATCAAGTAATAATATTTTTAGCTTTCTCTTCTGTTTGATAGCCTCATGAAGGTATGAAAGTGATTTTCAAGCATCAATGAACTATCAAATACATACAAAATCATGACTATAGCTTTATGCTTTCCACAAGTATAAGTATCATCTAACTTTCAGAATTTTAAAGGAGAATAATGAATATTTGTAAATTTATGTTTTTGTTTAGGAAAAGATTTTCCTACATATTTATGTTTCATGTCTTAAAATTTAAAATTTGACTGTTTTCATATCACTTCTTTTATATTTATTTTTACTTGATTGATTGATTGATAATTGCATAATTAGTATATGCAGATATGGACAATGATAGATACATGATAAATATACAAATGGCAAGTAGATGGTAGGTAGATATGTAGATGATAAATAGAAGACAGATGTCAGAGTAAGATAGATGACAGATTGTAGATAAGTGCATGTATGTTGTAAATATGGATACAAAGAAACATAGTTCTTTTTTTTGTTTGTTTGTATTTTTTTTTAATTTATTTTTTTTATTTCAGCTCATACAAACTTATTAGGTACACAAGTTCCCTCCCTCCCTCCTCCTCCCCCCCTACCCCCTGCTCCCCCTCCCCACCCCTCTCCCTCCCCATCCCCCAGTGACTCCCACCCCAGTTCCCAGAGAGTCCTTTCTTGTGCATGTCTGATTTTCCTCTGGGCCCTCCTCTCCGATGACATACAAGGACCCAGTGGTCTTTCCCTGAACCCTTTCCCATGTTCCCCTTAGGTATAGGAACACTGCTGTGACTGCCAATCCTTTGCCTCCAAGGATCTTGGTGCCTTTAGCAGATGCTAGACTTTGTGAGGTCAAAACTGGAGTCTTATTATAAGAGCACATACAAGGGTAGATGTACTAAAAGTAGGAAACCTCAGTGAGGGAGGGTTCAATCACCCATCTGCAAAGTGGTTACTTTTTATGTGCCAGACTATATGCCCTCCCCTTCTGGTGAGATCATACCCCCTTAGGTGTAAATGATCAGGAACGAATGTCTATGAACTTAACCAGGTTTCATATTACTTACTTGCAGTCCTTGAGGGAGGCCTATTTTCTCTACTGTAACATGGTCACTTCTCTCCTTGTTTCTGGTGTGGCCCTCCTACGCCATCCCTCCTGTTCATAATCCTTGCAATTACTGTAGGTATTACAGAGATTTATTCTTGAGTGTCTCTAGGTGGGCTGGGTGGGTTTGGTACTAGGAGCCACCTATTAGGGAGTACATACGGCGCTTAATTTTCTGGGTCTGGGATACTTCACGTAATATAATTGTTTCTAATGACATCCATTTCCCGGCAAATTCCAGTAATTCATCATTTTTGATGGCTGAGTAGTACTCCGTTGTATAGATGTACCACAGTTTCCTTATCCACTCGTCAACTGTTGGACATTTGGGCTGATTCCATGACTTTGCTATTGTAAACAGTGCTGCTATGAATATGGTCGTGCTTCTGCTATCGAGGTGAACCTCTGCTGTATGGGGGGTTATTCCCAAAAGTGGAATAGCAGGGACATATGGATTTCAATCTTTAATTTCTTTAAGAATCTCCAGACGGCTCACCAGAGTGGCTGTATGAGCCTGCATTCCCACCAGCAATGTAGGAAAGTTCCCCTCTCCCCACATCCTCTCCAGCATTTGTCGTTGTTAGTATTGTGGATTTTTGCCATCCTGACTGGGGTGAGATGATATCTCAGGGAAGTTTTGATTTGCATTTCCCTGATGGCTAAAGAAGTGGAGCATTTTTTAAGATATTTGTTAGACATTTTAATTTCATCCCTGGTAAAGTTTCTTTTAAGTTCCAGGGCCCATTTTTTAATTGGGCCATGGGTTTCCTTGGTGTTTAGTTTTCTAAGTTCTTTGTGTACTCTGGACAGCAGAGTTCTATCAGATGTGTGGTTAGTGAAGATTTTCTCCCATTCTGTGGGTTGCCTTTGAGCTCGCTTTATAATCTCTTTATCTGAACAGAAGCTCTTTAATTTCACAAGATCCCAACTGTTGAGAGTTGGTAGCAGTGACTGTGCCATTGTATGTCTGTTTAGGAAATGTTGGCTTAGCCCAATCAGCTCGAGGGAGTTCCCTATTCTTTCAACTATGGTTTTTATAGCTTCTGGCCTGATATCAAGGTCCTTGATCCATTTGGAATTAAGTCTTGTACATGGTGACAAGTACAGGTCCAGCTTTAATCTTCTGCATGTGGAGATCCAGTTTTGCCAGCACCATTTGTTGAAGATGCTGTTCTTTTTCCATTGGATTCGTTGGACCCCTTTGTCAAAGACCAAATGGCTGTAACTTTGTGGGCTTATATCTGGGCCTTCAATCCTTATCCATTGATCTGTGTGTCTATTTTGGAGCCAGTACCAGGCTGTCTTTACAACTATGGATTTGTAGTATAGACTAAGGTTTGGTATGGCAATACCTCCAGCAGTGTTTTTGTTACTCAGGATTGTCTTTGCTATCCTGGGTCTTTTGTGCCTCCATATGAACTTTGAGATTGTATGGTCAACTTCTTTGAAGAATTGCTTTGGGATTTTGATTGGTATAGCATTGAATCTGTATATTGCCTTTGGTAGGATGGTCATTTTTACGATGTTGATTCTGCCAATCCAGGAACAAGGGAGGTCTTTCCACCTTCTGGTGTATTCTGCTATTTCTTTCTTTAGGGTTTTAAAGTTTTCATTGTAAAGGTCTTTTACCTCCTTAGTTAGGTTTCTACCAAGGTATTTCATTTTTTTAGGGGCTATAGTAAATGGGATTGTTTCTCTCAAGGCTTTTTCACTTCTTTCATTCTGGGCATATAGGAAGGCCTCTGATTTTTGAACATTTATTTTGTATCCTGCCACCCTGCTGAACTTCTCAATTAGTTCCAGGAGCTTCCTGGTGGAGTTTTTGGGATCACTCAGGTATAAGATCATGTCATCTGCAAATAGGGATAACTTGACTTCTTTTTTGCCAATTTGAATCCCTCTTATGTCCCTTTCTTGTCTTATGGCTTCTGCTAAGACTTCAAGTACAATATTGAATAGAAGAGGTGAGAGTGGACAGCCTTGTCTAGTTCCTGATCGAAGTGGGAATGCTTGCCAATTGTTCCCCATTGAGCATAATCCTTGCTGTGCGCTTGTTGTATACAGCTTTTATTATATTGATAAAGGTTCCTTCCATTCCTACTGTCTCTAGCGTTTTGATCATAAAAGGCTGTTGGATCTTGTCAAAGGCTTTTTCTGCATCTATCGAGAGTATCATGTGGTCTCAGATTTTGGACTGGTTTACATGATGAATTACATTTATTGATTTGCGTATGTTGAACCAACCTGTGTGCCGGGGATGAAGCCTACTTGGTCCCCGTGAATGATCTTTTAATATGTTTTTGAATCCGATTTGCTAAGACTTTGTTGAGAATCTTTGCGTCTGTGTTCATCAGAATGATCGGCCTATAGTTTTCTTTTTTAAGTGAATCTTTATTAGGTTTTGGGATTAAGACGATATTAGCTTCATAGAAGGAATTTGGCAGTGTTCCTTCCTTTGCTATTTGATGGAACAGTTTAAGGAGTATTGGTGTTATTAACTCCTTAAATGTCTGGTAGAACTCTGTGCTGAATCCATCTGGTCCAGGACATTTTTTGGTGGGAAGATTCGAGATTACTTCCTCAATTTCCTTATGTGTTATAGGATATTTAAATAATTCACAACTTCCTGATTCAATTTAGGTAAGTTGTGTTTACTTAGAAATTCATCCATCTCTTTTGTGTTGTCAAACTTCACAGAGTATAAGTTTTTGACATATGATGTTATAATTCTCTGGATTTCTTGGGTATCAGTAGTGATAACTCCATGTTCATTTCTAATTTTGTTAATTTGGGTTTTCTTTCTCTTGCTTTTGGTTAATTTAGCTAGGGGTGTATCAATCTTATTGATTTTTTCAAAGAACCAGCTTTTTGACTGGTTGATTTTTTCTATCGTTTTCTTAATCTCGATTTCAGATATTTCTCCCCTTATTTTGCTAATCTCCTCTCTTCTACTACTTTTGGGATCAGATTGCTCTAGTTTCTCTAAAGCTTTAAGCTGCATTGTTAAGTTGTTTATTTCTGATGTTTCCATTTTTTTGATGTAGGCCTTAAGAGCTATGAACTTACCTCTTAGAACAACTTTCATTGTGTCCCAGAGATTTTGGTAAGTTGTATTTTCATTATCATACACTTTCAGGAAATCTTGAATTTCCTTTTTAATTTCTTCCTGAATCCAGTTCTCATTCAGCATCATAGTGTTAAGTTTCCAGGAGTTAGTGTATTTTCTCTTGTTTGATGTGTTGTGGATGTCCAGGTTTAGGCCATGGTGGTCTGATAGGGCACAGGTAAGAATTTCAACTTTCTTGTATATGTGTAGATTCATTTTGTGGCCCAATATGTGATCTATTTTGGAGAAAGTTCCGTGTGGTGCTGAGAAAAATGTGTATTCTTTGGTACGTGGGTGAAAAGTTCGATAGAGATCTGTAAGGTCCATTTCTATCAGGGTTTGATTAAGTTCCAAAGTGTCTCTGTTAAGCTTTTGACCTGTTGATCTATCCCATGTTGAGAGGGTGGTGGTAAGTCCCCAAGAATTATCATTTGGGGGTTGATTTCTTGCTTTAGACGCTGTAGGGTTTTCTTAATGAATGTGGAGGGGCCCGTATTGGGTGCATATATGTTCAGTATTGTGAAGTCTTCCTGGTGAATTGTACCTGTGACTAAAATGTAGTATCCATCTGTGTCTCTTATAATTTTCTTTGGTTTGAAGTCCTCTTTGTCTGAAAGCATAATGGCTACCCCTGCCTGTTTTCTGCTTCCATTTGCTTGTAGAATTGTTGACCAGCCCTTTATTTTTAGAACGTGCCTATCTTTTGTGGTGAGATGGGTTTCCTGCAGGCAGCAGATTGATGGATTGTGATTTTAAATCCAAGTTTGTAATCTGTGTCTCTTGATCGGTGAATTAATTCCATTAACATTTAGTGTTATAATGGAGAAACTATTGTTAATTCCAGACATTTACTATGTTTAGTAGCTTTTATAAGTATATTGCTTCGCTTTTAATGGTGTTATATTTGCCTTCTGTTCTCCTGGATATGCCTGTTTTTTTCTTCACACTTGAGTATCATTTCTAGCATTTTTTGAAGGCCTGGTTTGGTGGACATGTATCCCTTAAAGTTGTCTTTGTGCTGGAAAATTTTTCTTTTTTCCCTTGATCATGACTGATAGTTTTGCAGGGTAAATCAGCCTAGGTTGACATTTTTGCTCATTCAATACTTGAAGTATGTCACTCCAAGCTCTTCTTGCTTTTTCTGTTTTGACTGAGAAGTCATTTGTTATTTTAATAGGTTTACCTTTAAAAGTGACTTGTTTTTTCTCCCTTGAAGCTCTCAGCACCAGTTCTTTATCTTGAATGTGGAGTGTTTTAACTATTATTTGCCGTGGCGTGCTTCTATTTTGGTCGTATCTGTTTGGGGTGCGGAATGCCTCTTGTATATGGATGGGCCTCTCTTTTTTTAGATGAGGAAAGTTTTCCTTGATGATCGTTTGAAAAATTTCCTCAGGGGTGGTATTTTGAGATTCTTGCTCTGGTATTCCATGAATACGCATGTTAGGCTTTTTCAGGGTGTCCCATATCTCTTGGATATTTCTCTCAAGTATCTTTTTGGCTTTAACAACCTCATTGAGCTGGTTAGTACTCCCTCTTTATATTCAAGGTCTGAAATTCTGTTTTCTGCTTCGTTAGTTCTGTTGATAAGACTCACTGTGGCGTTCTGGGTTGAAGATAACTTGTCTTGTAGCTCAGTTTTAAACTCTGCTTGAGTTTGTTTTAACTGCTCTATGCCACTTTTTGTTTCTTGCACTGTTTTTCTCAACTCCTCCAGATGTCTGTTGTGTTCCTCTTCAAAGGGATTGATTCGATTATGTAATTCCTCCCTGATTTCCTCTTTCATAGTATTGAACATGGTAATGATCATATTTTGAAAGTCTTTATCCTGGGTGAGGCTTTCTTGGACTTTTTCCATGGGTTTGTTCTGGTTGGAGTCTAACATTATGGGATTAATTTCTTCAGTGGGAAATTTCTTTACCTGATTGTTGCTTCTCATGGATTTGCACTTTGACTTTGGCATTGTCATTTTAATTCTTAAGATCTCTCAATTTCACTAAACTGAATTATTTGGCCTGGGGTCCTGGTGGGCGGTCACGGGCGGAGACTTACCACCTAGGGCGCGGGGTGAGGACCGACTGGACCTTGCGGCGTCCTGACGGGTGGAGCAGGGTGGGGTGTAAAGGGAGGATGGGGGCGGATGGGGGCATCGGCGTGGAGCTATTTAACCCATGGGCAGTGGGGCAGGGCCCGGGCACAGGGGGAGGTCCTCCTTGTCCCTCGGCCTCACCCGCAGCTCCGGCTGGATGGTGGGAATCGGAGCCGGGTCCCTGTGGGCTAACCTGGGGTCCTGGTGGGCAGTGCGCGGGGCAGAGACTTACCACCTAGGGTGCGGGGTGAGGCCCGGCTGGACTGCGCGCGTCCCAACCGGCGGAGCGGGGTGGGGTGTAAAGGGAGGATGGGGCCGTCGGCGTGGAGCTATTTAACCCGAGGGCAGCTAAAGAAACATAGTTCTATAAGAGTATATCATGAGTTTTAATTAGGAAAATTGCATGAAATCAGTTAAGTTTGCATTATGATATACCATATTGGCAATAATGGAAGGACTTCATTTGAAAACAACACCATTGATGAAACGGAGTCTTTTTTGGACTGTTATTATAGGATTATGGTGCTTAAAGGAGGCAATCAAGGAAAAGAGATAAAGCAACATACTGAAGAAATAAAACAAATAATTTTAAAAATTTTTTGAAATTGGAGAATCTATACAAATGCAGAATGCAGTAAAAGTAAGTTCAAATTTCCTTCTTATTCTTTTAAAAGATGCCAAAAATATAATAAAATTAATTTCATATCAAGCATGAATACTTGGAGCTGGTCATTGTAACATAAATAATAAAAACAGGTCCTCATAATGGTTTAATTGAACCAGAATGACAAATTGTGTTCTTGGCTATATATAACATTATCATTACATTGTAGAAGTTTGCATGATTATGAATGTCTTTCTAAATAATGATACTGATTTCATCTTTGTTCACAATTCCATCAGTATGGTAATATACCATATGGAGATAAACTTGTATTATGGTTTGAATGTGAGTTGTAATAGCTCATATGACTGAATACTTGGTTACCAGATGTTACATTGTTTGGTAAGATAATGGATTCCTTAGGAGAGGAAGTCTTGGTGTAGGATACACATCACTGGGAGTGGGTCCTATGATTTGATACACCATTCTCATTTCCTTCTTTTTCCTGTTTAATTCTCTCTCTCTCTCTCTATGGTTGTGTTAATTTTAATTGTCCTTTTCCTTTGACCACCATATCTGCCACAATATTCTCTTTCATAATGGAAAATATGTTCTCTGGACCTGTAAGCCAGATAGTAAAAATTTGGTACCTTAGGCCTAGACGTCACCCTAAGAAGGCTACAACCCTTAAGAATGTAAATTTTTTTGTAATGTGCAGAATCTCAGTTCAGAGGTCCAAAGCAGTTTTTTATTCCTACAAACCCAGGGTGAATTTCTTCCCAGTCTCACTACAGAAACGGAACTAGCAGTGACCCAAGGGTGCCGATCTCCCTTTAAAGTAGTGTTGGAGTTTGGCAACTGTGCACAGGTACTTCTTTAACAGGCATGTAGGCTTCAAGTGTGAGGGGTCATGAATTCTTTCATAGCTTCAGAGAGTCACTGAGCCCAGCTGCTGAGGCCATTCTGCTGAGTTCTTGTGATTCTGAGTTCTTATGTTTGAGTGCTCCTTTGGTAAATAAAGGATCCTTGGGATGTGGGGGGAAGCAGTAAGACTTGATAGAAGAAAGCACATTACTGAGGCAGGTCTTTAAAGTGCCTTTTCTTTTTTTTTTTTTCCTTTTTTTTTTTTTTTTTTTTTGATTAAGATAGTTTATTAGAGAGAAAGAACAGAACCCAGACATGAATCCACAAGGGGAAAGAAAGCTAAGAACTCATGGACTGTAGACATGGAATCCGTGAGGGACAAGGTAAATATTTAATGAAAGGATTCCTTTGAGGGACAAATGAACCAGAAAGAAGCTCACAGACATGCAGCCCAGGAGAGGAAAAGAAGTCAGAACTCATTATTC
The DNA here is from genome assembly GCA_023101885.1 of Typhlomys cinereus. Lineage (NCBI taxonomy): Eukaryota > Metazoa > Chordata > Mammalia > Rodentia > Platacanthomyidae > Typhlomys > Typhlomys cinereus. The sequence continues at coordinate 1,445,815 of JALPQD010000280.1, forward strand.
CAGACATGGAGTTCCATGAAGGACAAGAGAACCCAGGCCTTTAAGGTTAATAACCTGACATCAACATGTTTTGTCTCTATCTCTTTACCTCCTCTCTTACTTCTAATGGTTGGAACAATCAAGCAGTTTTAGAACAGAACTATACTGGGAAGTCTTTGAGGGTCATCCCCACTGCTGGGATTATCTTGAAGGAACACACTTTACTAATATTGAGGAACATTCTCCTTCACAAAGCTAAGGCCATCATCTTCCCTCAAACCTCTTCAATTACAAATAAACTCTCAATTACAAATAAACTCTCTCATGAGGTCACCACAAGATCAACTGTGTTGAGCCCCGATAAATATAGATCAATGAGATGTAGAGAACCAAAAGCTCCTATCAGGCTTGCAGAAAATAAAGAAAGGCCACATTTCCTAGTCTTGCTTAACCCTATAAAATATCACTGACCTTGCAGTTCTTTTGCCCCTTGAGGAGCCCAAGTCCCTGACTCCTCTTTCTCTCCTCTAATAAACTCTACATTAATCCACTACTTGTGTTTTGGTTTCCATCTTCAGCTCCTGAACATAAGAACCTGGATATAAAAACTTCTCACCTACAATATTTAATTAAGCAGTTTTAGAACAGGGCCATACTGGAAGTTTTTTGAAGGTCTTTGAAAATCATAACCTGAAGGAACACACCCTATTATTCTGGAAGAACTGGCTTTAATCTTTTACAGATATAAGGTCAAGGACTTCCCCCATCCCTTCGTCTATGAAAACATATGGAGATAAGTTCACCATTGCAGAAAAGCTTAAGTTCCTCTAAAGAAACAACTTGATTATGAGGTGGGTCACAAGATTACCTGATCTTGAGCCCAATATGAACAGACTAATAAGAAATATGTAGAGGACCAACAGATCCAGTCAGGTTTGCAGAAACTGGAGACAACCAATAAGGTAAGGCCACTTTTCCTGGATTTGTCTAGCTCTATAAGTACCCCTGATCCTGCCAGCCATCAGAAGACTCTCTTGATCCTAGTAGAACCATTCTGTGAGTTCCATTCTTCTCTCTCTTTCCATTAATAAACTTGGCCTTAATCCTCTATGCATTTTCTGGTTTCAGTCTTTGACTCCTGAACACAAGACCCTGCAACAATAATGTGAACATGCCTCCTAATTTTGCCAACATGTACCCTTCACAATAATTCATTATAATCCTTCTGTAACTATAAGCCTAATGACAAACTTTTTTCTTCTTTGTTAGGTTACAGTATTTTCTCACAACAACAGAATAACAATTACAAAATCTGGATTAACAATTCTAGAATATGGATCACAGCATCTAATGAAGTGTAAATGGAAACATACCTAGAGTAACACATACATTCAGCTGGTGAATTCGCTCAGACTGAATGAATCTGACATTAAAACATCTTTGATGACATTTTACAAAATAAGTACATAGTTCATATTTTATACTTATGATATGTAACTCTTAAATGACTAACAGAAAGTAATTTGTTGTAAAGTCTAAGCAGATAAAGCACATGTATTTATCTGTAATAATGCCTTGATCTGATTATGATTTTTGATAACTGATACTCCCTTGCCATTGTTAATGCTTTTTCCCTTTCTGATGCCTATTACACATTATTCATATGGGAAATTAGAGTGAATATTCAAATGGACACTTTAGCACCAGCCAAAAATCAGGATTTGAGGCTTACAATGAAAGAACCATTCTGGTTCTCTAATCCATTTACCCCAAGGAGTCAAAGAGCTTTAATACACAGTATTTAAGCTACTTTGTTTATAGTTTTACAAACATTTAAGAAGCTCACCACTTTTAATTTAAAGCCACAAAAAGGAACATGGATAATTAATGTTTCTAGTTCAACATGGTGAGGCCAATGAGTATTATTAGGATGGAATGGATTAAAGACTTAAGAAGGATGCTGTTATGTTCACATGAGAGATCATTTTATTTGCTTCCTTTATGCTCTATGTTTGTTTTCAATAGAGTACATTTAATGACATAACATATTTTGTGAAATAATATGATGTGTAGATGCATAAAAATCAACAATTTATGAATTATTTTTTAAATATATCTCATTTTATTTTATTAGTAAGTTTAAGATTATTGAGAATCAAGCATAAACAAATTATCAGGGACATCTAGTAATTAAATCCTTCTTGATTTGCAAGTGTTCTCTCATTAGCTATCTTTATGTATCATCTTTTTGTCTTTTCTCTGTAGCAATAAAAATACTAAAAACTCCATCTCTGTGTATATAGTAGGTAAATCAAATATTAGAAAAACAAATAAAATAAAGTGAATGCTTTCAATAAATACTGAAAATGTTCAAACATCAATATTAAATAAGGAGGTATCAAGTAGCTAGCATTTAGTGCTTGCTATGATGGTTCCCTTCTGTTTTTCATATTATATATTTGAAAATCATGACTTTTAAAATGAAGCAGTAACAGTAGGCTACATCTTTAAAAACAAATGAAGAATTGGGCCTAATTTGGTAATTGTAAATTAGGGTATCATGCAAAACATATAAATGTGCAGTCACATGTTGACAGAATACATCTATACATAGCCATTTATAAATGTATACTTAAAATACAAGATTTTGTACTTCTCATGTAAGCTTATCATGTGTAACTTGAACAATAGCACATGGTTAGAGGAGAACCTCTCAATATTTTCTCAAAAATTAAGAGAATAAATTTATTGCGTGTTAGTAGAGAAATGCAGAAATCATTATATCAAAATTAGGCTAAAATGATTGCAATTAAAGGCTGAAATTCACAATGATGATGTGTAATTAAGGAGCAGATTGGAAATTATATTAGAGTGTGTAAATGAGTATATACTTTTGGCCTTATAATGTTATCAAAATTATTCCTTTTTAAGTATGCATACTTATATTTTAATTGAGCATACCAAAAATATTAGTGTACAATAGAAATGAAAAAAGTGTAGTGTCCACAAATTTGAAACATAAAACACATAATGTAGGTGTTACACATGCGACAGAATTACATGAAATGCAATGTTAAATTACAATTCTACATGACACAGATCAGCAACTCAGATGAGTAGATGCAGGGTATCTTAGAAAACACCTTGAAATGGCATTGTCCAATTAATAATTCATAATGTAGTGTAAATGATCAGTACTGGAAATTAACGTTTAAAAACATTATCAAAAGCAGATTAGCATTTAAGGAAACATTATCATTCAAAACAGAATCTGGTATTAGTTATTTAGCAAAACAAACACTGTAGAAAACTGCTAATCTGGAAAGAAAATGTTTTTTTTTATTTTTGGAGAATTAAGGCAGAGTTTTTAGAGAAGATAACACAGAGAATTGAATCTGGGAGGGGCAAGAAAGCCTTGGAGAATTTATGGATTCTGGGTGTGTAATCAATGAGAGATCAGAGAAAAGTCAGATAGGAACTCATATACTCTAGACGTAAAGTCCTATGAGGGCCACAGGAACTAAAGCCAGCTGTTAGGGTCAGGTATATTTATAGGGTCAGGCAAGACCAGGAAAAATGGCTTTTATTCATTGATTAGCTCCAGTTTCTGCAAACTTGACTGGATTGTTGGTCCTACATCTCATTGGTCTCTTAATATTGGGGCCCAACTGATCTTATACCCATCTCATGGTAATACTTACCCATAATAGGGAATCCATATCCATTCATGAATAGAGAGTTGGGGAAAGGTGATGGATTAGGGTGTTTTCCTTCAGAGTAATACCAATCCTAGGGGATGACCTGCAAAGAACTTTAGAGACTGTCCCAGCATGGCTGCTCTAAAACCTAGGATGTTTACATGGAATTCAGGCATATAAATAAAGAACCATACTGTAAAGTATAACATATTGTTGGTGGCAAGAAAGCTACAGAGAAAAATGTCCATGAGAGACCCTAGCATCCCAAGTATTCAAAGGGTGGTCCACAAGGACCAAAAGCTTAAGGAATTCAAAATCTGTGCAATGTCTTATGTCCAGATGTCAAATCTGGTCCACAAATTTGATCCATTACCTAATGGAGTAATCATCCCACCAGTACAACTTGCAAGACAAATGACCACCTGACACTCTAAATGAGTTTACCTATGAGGTGAAAACTCAGTGCACTTCCCAGCAAGTCAAGAGAGAAAAATGAGAACTCCATTAGGATCCACCTGACCACACCAGTTTCTGGTAGAAACTCCAGTTAAAAAGGGAATGAGGAAAGCTCAGCAACAAGGAATTAGAGCAAAAGGGAAGGAAGGGGGAGAGAGGAAAAAAAAAAACCTTAGGATTGAACCCGATTAAAGATGTTCCAAATCTTTGGAGATACATACGCTCATGATTCACACTGGGATCCCAGAAGGAGTGCCCAGCTGGAGTCTTGGGCACAATTGTATAAGATAAAAAGCATGAACCCACTATACCATGGACAAAGAATGGAAAAAGTTTTTTGATTACATATTACAAGGTGCCACAGTTTGCCTGCATGGCTGCTGATAAACAATTATCAAATGGCTTAAGGGAACAAGGCGTTTATTGTCTCTTACAATTATCTGGTTACAGCTTTCAGTGGAGCATGGTGGGAGAGCATGCACCAACACCAGGACCAAGGGAACTGGACACATATCTCTACATAACAGCTGAGAGATGGACAATCCTTACTTGCCTGACCAGCATGTCTGGCCAAGTGAACAAAAGGAAGCCAACTTACTCAACCAGTTCTTAGTATTTTATTCATCTGTTCAGGGCCTAGTCCCACCCACCACAGTCTGGGCCTTCCCCATCAGTTAGACAATTTCCTTCAGGTTTGCTCTGGACCTAATTCAACCACTAATTCTCTACAAATGTGCCCAGATCTCAAATCTTCAACTGTCAAGTTGATAACTGTGCTTAACTATGACACAAGGTGACAGAGACTAATTTTTAGATGAGAGAAAAAGCAGGGTCTGAAGTGAAGATTAGTCCCTTGGCTGCTGGACAGAGTGAAGGATAGAGCAGAGTGAGTTTTTCTCCCCTCAAGAGGTACATGACCAAGCACAGGCTTCGCAAGTGTGTGCTGGCCATTGGGGGAGGACAATGACCAAGCAACGCTTTTGCTCTAAATGTGGGGACTTGAGGAAGAGAATCTTTCACTGCCATAGTGAATTTATTAAAATTACTCTGCAATTATATGTCTTATATGTCTTATATATGTCTTATATTACAAGGACTTGTAAATGATGACATTTCATCATTCACATGATCAGCACATTAAGCATGATATCATTTTGTATTTATTCACTATGTATCCCTTTATGCATTGCATGCAGGATAAATAATATATGCCAGTTCTAGGGAGGGGATTGTCAAGATTAATGACAGGAATTATGTTGCTGTGCACAAGAAACAGTTGGCATCATGACTGTTGCTCTGTGATTGATAGTTGACACCATATCGTCTTTAAATCCTCACTGTATTCCTCACCCCTCAGTAATCTACTCTTTAGCATTTTTTTATTATGTGAACAATATTGTTATGGATGATCTTTTTAGATTAAATAGGTAACAAAGGAGTCACTTACTGTTACAGCTAAGCACAGGTGTCAACTCGATGGTTAAGAGTTGGAGCTCTGGACATTTTTGTCGATAATTAGTAGTTGAGTTAAGTCCATACTGAACCTGCAGGTGATTATGTAGTTGATGGAGAAGGTCCAACCCATAGTGGGTGGAATTCGGCCCTGGACAGGTGAATAAAATATAGAAAACTGTTTGAGGAAATTGGCATCCTGTAAATTTGACCAGACATGTTGGTCTGGCAAGTAATTATCATTCCTCTCTTGGTTATTATGTGGCTAGGGTATAGCCAATTCCCTCAGTCCTTTTGTGATGGTGCATGATGTCCTGCCAAGCTGGACTAAGAACTGTAACCAGACTATGGTAAAAGAAAAAAATCCCCTCATTCCCTTCAAGCTATTTGGTGGTAATTTATCAGCAACAATGCAGGTGAACTGCAACACTTACATTTTGTTAAAATTAAACCTTAACTTTGTAGAATTTTCTAAATAGCAAATAATATTAAAGCATTCATTTATATGTTTATGCATATGACTTTTGTCCCCTTTATAAATGCTTCAGTTATGAAATACATCTGTTGTAGCAACTCTTTTATTGCTGTTAGAAAATGTTCTGGATGTAGAAACTTAAGGATTAAAGTTTATTTGTTGGATTTTTTGTTCATGGGACATAGCCCATTATGGTGGGAATCACATAACAGAAAACATGGTGGAACACAGGAGGATGGTTCATATCACCACAGCAATCAGTAGGGAAAGAATAAAAGATGAAACAGGGTTAGATTTTCAAACTTTAAGTCCTATAATCAGCACCATGCTTCCTCTATCAATTCTCCAACTTTCAAAGGTTCCATAACCTTCCAAACCATTCCAACAGACAAAGTATTTAAATACATGAATTCTATGAAAACTCAGGACTTAAATGGCCACAATATTTTTCTCTCTTATATGTATTTCCTGTTGCATTTGACAATGGTAGAAAAATCTTATTTGTTTTCTTTCTCCAGTTGTACATCTATTAGGTGCCTTGTATTGTATAATTTGGAATACAATAAGGCACATTGAAGTTTAACTTGAATCTTGACTAGCTGAACCAAAAGTACTTTTCACATTCAAGAGTTTCATCTATGGTCAAAGAATATTCTTCTTCGTCTTTTTAAATATTTATTTATTTATTTATTTATTTATTCAGTTGTGAGTGTGTGCATGTGTGTGTATGTATGTGTGTGTGTATGTATGTGCATGTGTGTATATATATGTGTGTGTGTGTGTGTGTAGAACCATGGGCGAATTCGGGAACCACCATGGACCGCCTCCACCTCCTCCTTGTTTACTCTGCCCCAGGATTTACAGGCTCTGCCCTACCAGGACCAGAAACACAGGCAGCTTCTGCTTCCTTCGGCATCTATATGTGGGGTCTAGGACCCAAACTCAGGACCTTCTGCCTGCAAGGCAGAGGCTTAACCACTGAGCCACCTCTCCAGCCCCAGAATATTCTTCTTTAACACTATCTGTTCTGAAAATATGAGAATATGAGTGTTCATAGTCTTTAAGATATTTATTATTTAACTCAATTCAAAAGATATATTTGATGTCATTTACATTGTGCTATTCTTGTATAAAAAAGTGTGAAAGACCTGAAATATTGTACATCTTCTGGAGACTATAGTTATTATAAATATTGTGAAATTATTTAGAAACTACTTCTGAGTATATAGATTTCAATCATTGAGACAAAAAATTACCTTGGAAAGACATTTAAATGAAATATAAAGTCACACTTAGCCATATTGGAACTTACTATTTATTGTAAATTCAGTATTTTTCATTATCAATGAGTTTTATAAAAGACATTTTTAAATTTGAATTTCTTATTTTACTTGAGAAAGTTCAAAAAGCTAAGAGAAATTTTTCCAAAATAAAGCAAATGTATATATGCAGCTTATTTTGAAATACAAGTTTATGTGTGATATATTGGATCTGAATTTTATATATTTTATCTGAATTATTGACTGACAGTAAATATTTGCTTAAAAATCTTTTCATTGATTAATAAATTATGATAAAATATAAATCTTAGAAGTCTCCAAAAGAGAATCACCTTGTGTATAGATAAGGGCATATTGTAAATGATACTTACAGTGAGAAGCTAGATGATCAGTTGTCTTGCACATGTTTGAGTTCTTAGTCAGAAACACTGCAAAATGGTGAGTCAGTTTTTTTTTTAATTAATTCATTTATTTTGTGTGTGTGTGTGTGTGTGTGTGTGTGTATGTGTGTGTGTGTGTGTATTAGAGGGCACTCTGTGTCCCTGTGGGGGGGCCAAGGTTGACTTCAGGAATCATCTTGGATTGCTTCTACCTCTTTCTTGCTTCACTCTGGAATTTCCCAGGCTCCAGTGGGCCAGAAGTACAGGCCTTTGCCATTTCCATGTGAGAACTGGGATCCAAACTCAGGACCTTCTGCTTGCGAGACAGATTCTTAACCCCTGAGCCATCGTTGCAGCTGGTGAGTCAGTTTTCTAATAGGAGCTTTTATTTATTTGTTTGTTTGTTTATTTATATTTTAAATAATTTATTTATTTTTCTGCTCATACAAACGTAATAGGTGCCCCTGTACAGTCCTTCCATCCACCCTTCCCTGGACCTCCTTGCTCCCTCCCCCTTTTCCACTTCCTTCCCTCCCTCCCTCCCTTTCTCCCAGTGTCCCCTCTCCCCATCTCTTTAACATCCTTTAATGTGTATATCAAACTTTCCTCTGGGTCCTCCTCTCTGATGAGGTGTAAGGACTCAGTGGCATTTCCTAGAACTCTTTCTTGTGTTCCCCTTAAGTATAGGAACACTATTGTGACTGTTAATCCCTTGCTTCTAAGGATCCTAGTGCCTTTAGTCCATGCTAGACTTTGAGGGGTCAATGATAAGTTTGTCATTGTACAGATCATGCAGAGTCCTATTACAATTGCTTCAGCCCTAACTTGTGTGGAGTATCTTGATTCCTCCCATCCTTGTGCTCTTACAGTCTTACCGCCCCCTCTTCCGCTTCTGCAAATTTCCCTGAGCTTCAGGATGGGGAGAGATTAGGCAGGCCTGATTCCAGGTGGTTGATATAATAGAGTCTGATATTCTGAATTATGGTTTCTTGATTTTTGTTCAGTTTTGCTGCTCCTGCAATGCCCTTGGGTCCATCCTGATGGGTATTGGATGTTACCCCTTGCAGTCCTTGATGGTGGCCTATTATCTCTGCTGTAGCATGATCCCCTCTCTCCTTGTTTCTGGCGGGGACCTCCTTCCCCTTCTCTCCTATTTATAATCTTTGCAATTACTGTAGGTATTACAGAGATTTATCTTTGAGTGTGTCTCTAAGTGGGTTTGGTATTAGGATCCACCTATTAGGGAGCACATACGGCACTTAATTGTCTGTATCTGGGATACTTCACTCAATATAATTGTTTCTAATTCCATCCACTTCCCAGCAAATTGCATTAATTCATCATTTTTGATGGTTGAGTAATATTCCCTTGTATAAATGTACCACATTTTCCTTATCCACTCGTCAACTGTTGGACATTTGGGTTGATTCCATGACTTTGCTGTTGTAAACAGTGCTGCTCTGAACAAGGTCGTGCTTGGTCCATCGAGGTGAATATTTGCTGTATGGGGGTTATTCCCAAAAATGGAATAGCTGGGTCACATGGCATTTCAATCTTTAACTTCTTTAAGAATCACTGGACGGCTCACCAGAGTAGTTGTATGAGCCTACATTCCTACCAGCAATGTAGAAGAGTTCCCCTCACTCCACATCCTCTCAGCATTTGGTGTTGTTCATATTGTGGATTTTTGCCATCCTGACCGGGGTGAGATGATATGTCAGGTAGGTTTTGATTTGCATTTTCCTGATGGCTAAGGATGTGGAGCATTTTTTAAGATATTTTATTTTTTAGATCTTTAATTTCGTCCCTGGTAAAGTTTCTTTTAAGTTCCAAGGCCCATTTTTTAATTGGGCCATTTGTTTCCTTGGTGTTTGGTTTCCTAAGTTCTTTGTGCACTCTGGATAATAGAGCTCTATCAGATGTATGGTTAGTGAAGATTTTCTCACATTCTGTGGGTTGCCTTTGTGCTGGAGTTACAATCTCTTTATCTGAACAGGAGCTCTTTAATTTCACAAGATCCCAACTGTTGAGAGTTGGTAGCAGTGACTGTGCCATTGGATGTCTGTTTAGGAAGTGTTGGCCTAGCCCAATCAGCTCGAGGGAGTTCCCTATCCTTTCAACTATGGTTTTTAAAGTCTCTGGCCTTAAATCAAGGTACTATTGGATTTCGATTAGGAACTGTTGGCCTAGTCCAATCAGCTCCAGGGAGTTCTGTACCCTTTAAACTAAGGTTTTTATAGTCTCTGGCCTTATATTGAGGTCCTTGATCCATTTGGAATTAAGTCTTGTACATGATGACATATTTATTCATTTTTATTATATTAATTTATTTTTTCCCAATCATACAAGCATAATAGGTACCCTGGTTTCCTCCCTCCCTCCACCCCTCTCCAGTCTCCATTGCACCCTTCCCCACTTTTCCCCTTCTTTTCATCCCCTCCCTCCTTCTCTCCCAGTACCCTCCTTTCCCCCCCTCCCATTCTCTGGAACATCCTTTAGTCTGCATGTCTAACTTCTCTATGTGTCCTCCCCTCTAGTGAGGTGTAAGGACTCAGTGGCATTGCTGAGAGCCCTTTTTTGTGCTCCCCTTTAGTATGGGAACACCATTATGACTGTTAATCCCTTGCCTCTAAGGATCCTAGTGCCTGTGATCTATGCTGGACTTTGGGAGGTTGTTGACATGTCAGTCATTGTGTAGGTCATGCAAAATCTAATTATGGCTACTGTGGCTTTAACTTGTATGGAGTATCTTGTGCATCATTGCTTCTCCTCATAAAGCAAAAATTTACTTCAATTACACAAACACAACCATGTTCATAGCAGCATTATTTACAATAGCAAAGTCATGGAATCCACCAAAATACCTAACAGTTGACTCTTGTATAAGGAAAAATGTGGTACATTTATACAATGGAATACTACTTGGCCATCAAAAAAGATGAATTAATGAAATTTTCTGGGAAACGGATGGAATTAGAAAAAATTATATTGAGGAGCTGGAGAGGTGGCTCAGGCCTCTGCCTTGCAGGTGGAAGGTCCTGAGTTCGGATCCAAGACCACATGTATAGACACCAGGCAGAAGCAGGGGCAACCTGGGTTTCTGGTCCTGGTAGGGAGGAGCCTGTGAATCCCTGGGCAGAGTAAACAAGGAGGTGGCGACGGTCCATGGTGGTTCCCGAATTTACCCGTGGTTCTACACACATACACACACACACAGACATGCACGCATGCATGCACAACTGAATAAATAAAAATAAAAAATTTAAAAAAAGAAAAAATTATATTGAGTAAAGTATCCCAGACATAGAAAATTAAGCTCTATATTTACTCCCTACTAAGTAGATCCTAGTACCAAACCCACTTATTAACATATTCAAAGATAAATCTCTGTAATACCTGCAGTAATTACAAAGATTATAAACAAGAGAAAGGGGAAGGAGGGCCTCCCCAGAAACAAGGAGATAGGGGATCATGCTACCTTATAGGAACTAGATCACCAGAAAGTATTGCAAGTAAGTAATAAGACATCTGGTTAAGCTCACAGACTTTCCTCCCTGGTCACTTGCTACTAAGAGGGTTTGATCTCACCAGTCAAAGAGGGGATGGAGTTTGGCTGATAGATGGTAACCATGCTGCAAATGGGCGACTGACCCCGCCATGTGGTCTCCTACTCCTATTCCATTTGTCTTTGAATCAAGACTCGATTTAAACACCCTTTTATCTCTGGTTAGGAGATGATCTCCAATACCAATCAGGATGGAGCCAAGGGTGGTGCAGGAACAGCAAAACTAAAAACAACAACAAACCATAATTCAGAACATTAATCACCTGGACCTAGACCAGACAAATATCTCCCCATCCTAGAGCTCAGGGAAATTTACAGAAAAGGGGACTAAGATTGTAAGAGCCTAAAGATGGAGAGGAGCAACAATACACAAGATACTCTAATAGGCGCTTTTGCTACATCGGAAATTTCAAGATACAATAAATAGTATCTTGAAGTATAACACTGGAATAAATTCACGCAAGTTTAAATTACCATTAAAATCTGGCCATTTACTTAATAAAATTTTAAGTGATGTCCTGTGTTATCATGAGTCTACATTTTCATTGCATACATTTTATCAAATAACCGCTCCATACTAGTTAAACTGTTTTATGACTGAGAACTACGAGGAATTCAAAGAGAAACTTTTCACAAAAAAGAATTTTGAAAAATTTACTGGATAATGTAAGATTTTCAATTAAATGTGAGAAAAAATGCTAGAGAAAACACAGAAAGTGTTTGGGCTAGCTGTTTATATTTAGATATGTTAGTTATGTAGAAAATGCAAGAGAAACAACTCTCAAGGTTGTGTAAAACAAGAGGGAAAATTACTTTAAAAAAGTCTGAAAAGTTACAACTCATAACTGAGCAAGAAGTTCATTTTTGTGTACTCTATACTTCAAAAGAAAACTTTTTTTGGGGGGTGGGGAGGTGTAAGGGAGACTTTACTAAATTCACCAGATGGTAGAAAAGGTTGTGCTTTGGTTTAGTCACAAATCTTCATAAGTCTGCTTTAAAAATTAAGTTAATAGAAGAAAAGAAAGAAATTTTACCCAATATCAGAGGTAAATCCATTTACCTCTTGATTTAATGATTTTATGACTTCTAAGGGCAGTCTGAACATTAGGGGAAAGTTTAAATAGAACTCAAGAGATATGCATAACTATAGCAAAGTAGTTCTGCTAGAGAGTGGTTCTGTCCATTATCTTGTGCCATTATCTGACAAGTTGTCAGAACTATGGACATTATACTCATTATACTTGTGAAGAAAATTTTCTCCTGTGGAAGACACCACATCTGACAAATTTTCAGTGCTCTGTGAAGTCACTCTCTCTATTCCCAGTGTAATATTGCTGGAAAAATTCTAAATTCTGGAGCAGAAGTGCGGTTGCAATAGTGACCGCCTGGGCCATGATATTGGGGCTCAGGGAGGAAAGATCAACCTACATGTACAGAGCTGAAGAAGGAATCTGTTCAAGTGCCTGAGGATGTTGAGCAGGGATACACTATTGAAGCGCCTGGTGGTTGGGTCCATAGTAGTTGAAGGGGCTGGTTACCCGGGCACCACCTCAAGAAGCGGGCGTTTAGTGCTCATGCCAACATTACTCTATCCTGGAAAAAGCAGGGAAAACTCCTACAGCAGATAGATAGATCCACCTTGCCTAGAAAGAAAAGGCAGGCATGGAAGTGGAAGCCTGGTCAAAGCAAGCTAGGACTAGTGAACCATAGCCCAAATAGCAAAAGATCAAAGCCCCCAAGATGTAGATATGGAGGACCTTGAAAATGAATGCTAAAGTTCCTATTGATACTAGAAGATTGTCAATTGAGGGAAGGAGGATTTTTGATGATGGTTTCAGAGGACTTGAAAGAAAAGATCACCCTCTTAACTCTTCCAGATTTCCTTTTCCATCTCCTGCCCTACCCTGCCCTGAGGGATGTTGTTTGGAGAGAAGAAGATACATAAAGATTGGAGAAGACCCAGCTACCAGACAGCTCCATTTGTAATAAAGACCTAGAGCTTTAACTACCAGGTGTGATTAATGGGCGTGGATCATGAAAAGGTTTCTGAGGATGGGTGCAGGCACTTCCAAAGTAGGACATGAATTGTGTCCAAGGAAAGGCAACAAGAAGCTAGCAGGCTTCCCTCATGATCCTGTCTCTACAGTGAGTAATACTTCTACTTGTCATTTCTGAAAACTAGAGATTATACAGCTAGCAGGATGGGGGAAGATATTAGTCCTGCCACTGCACCTACTGTGAGTGACCATGTAGGGTAAGTCCCTCAAATTTGCTTGTTCCACTTTTCTTTGCTATATAATTTTAATAAAAACAAGTACCAAAAAAAATTCCAAATTCTCAGGGACCATTTTTGACAAATTGAAAGCCAGAATTGGGGAAAGATAATCATCATTTATCATGTCTGTGCTTTCTTCAAATGTTTCTAGCAAATGGGAGATTTGCTAGATGTTATTGAGAAGTTAAATTACAGGCAGATTTACAAGAAAAGATGAAAGTTGGAAACCGTATTAAGGAATGAATGGAAAGTGAGGAAAGGAGAAAACAGGTTTTGGAGAATCTGGAATTAATATATGAATAATTTATCTTACAATTTAGGTTAATGCATCATTCATTTAAAATATTTGTGACCAAAATCCATGTAAAATATGTGACATGAAATTTATTGCTATAATCATACTTAATGGCTCTTTTCTGGATTTTGATTTTTTTTTTACTGATTTAAGTTTCTATGGAAAAAGACATAATATTTAAAAATTGTTTTGGGAACCGGTGTACCTGTTAAGTTTATATGAGCAGAAATAATTATAAAAATTGTTTTATGTTTAAAAAATAAAAGTAAGATGGAAACAACCTTCCAGCAAAAGGTCAAAAGAAAATGGCTTTGGTGAGGATACAAAGACTTAACCTCTCTGTGTGAGGCATAAAACTCAAAGACAGTCCTTAGAAGTTAAATGATTCCACGGTGATTGATGGTCAGTAATGAGTTATCTCAAGCCAAAAGTCCTAGCAAAGACAATGGAGAAAAAATCAGAACAGGTGAATTTAGGGGAGACTGCTGACCTGAGAATAAGGAACTGGGATACAGATTCAGTGACTACTGTGCCTTTTGGAAAAATGAGAGTTCCTTTTGGTCTCCTTTTTATATTACACAAAGCATCATCAAAACATGTGAGCTGTGGATGAAGTGATAAGAGAAGAAGATCCTTGGACAAAGAATTATTTCAAATAATTCTCTCTCAATTATTCTATTCAATTATTTGAAATAATTCTCTAAGGAATCTCTATTAGCTCACATTGTTTAGGAATATGTAAGCTTATAATCACCAAAGATGTGAGACAAATTGCTCACTTATCTGAAGTTTCATCTACATTCTGAATGAAGGAAAATATCTTCGATTTTCTACATGTCACTTGGTATACTCTCATATCAACCACTAAAAATAATAAAGGAGAATGATATCAAGGCTGACAATATCTTTTCACTTTTTCAAAAGAAAGACATTTCCTTGGATTCCCATGACATACTGGTAGTTAAGTTTTCACATTTCAATGGTTTTTCTGGGCACTCTTATCACAAATCAATTGACTGTAGGTATCTGAGCTTACAATCTGGGTCTTCAATTCTTATCTATTTATATATGTGTATATTTTGAAGTTAGTACCATGCTGTCTTTGCTATATAGGTTTGCAGTGTAGATTGTGATATGGCGATACCTCCAGCAGGATTTTTATTACACAGGATTTTTTTTTCCATTCTAGGCCTTTTGTGCTTCCATATGAATTTTAAGATTGTTTTGTCAATTTATATAAAGAATTACCTTGGAGTTTTGGTTGGTAATGCCTTGAATCTGTACACTGCTTTTGGTAATGAGATGATTATTTTTAAAATGTTAATTCTATTCATCCTGGAGCAAACGATGTGTTTTCACCTTCTACTATCTCCTGAAATTTCTTTCTTTAGGGTTTTAAAATTTTCATTGTGCACTTAGCTAACATCCTTAGCTAACATTTATACAAGGTTTTTTTTTTTTTTTAAGAAATGAAATTGTTTCTCTTTGAATTTTCTCTTTTTTTTATTCTTGGAATATAGCAAAATCATTGATTTCAGAACATTAGTTTTATAACCTGCCAATCTACTGAACTTATTTACTAATTCCAGGAGTTTCCTTGTGGAGTTTTAGGGTCTGTCAGATAGAGAATCATGCCATAAAATAAGAAAAGAAGAACTCAAGATATCCCTGTCTGCAGATGGCATGATTCTCTATCTGACAGACAGGGATATCTTGAGTTCTTCTTTTCTTATTTTATCCTTTGATCACCCTCACTTGTCTTATGACTCTAGCTAAGACCTCAAGACAATATGCAAGAGAAGTGGTGAGAGTAGGCAGCTTTATATAATTCCTAATTGAAGTGGGACTACTTCAAGTTTTTCGTCTTTTAGAATTATCACTGCTGTAGCCTTATTCTATGCAGCCATTTTTATATTAATATAAGTTCCTTCCTTCCCTATTGTCTCAAGGATTTTATCATAAAATGATACTGGATTTTCTCAAAAGCTTTTTTCTGAGTCTATGGAGAGAATCATGTTGTTTCGGTCCTTGTATATGTTTATATGATGAATTCCATTTGTTGGTATATGTGTGTTCAACCAAACTTGTGTGTTTAGAATAATCCTATGTTATCATTTTTGGGATATGTTTTCTAATCAAGTTTGCTAAATTTTTGTTTAGGATTTTGCATCTGTGTTAATCAATGAGATTCACCTATAGTTTTCCTTTTGTAATTGTGTCTTTATTTGGTTTTGAGATCAGTGTAATATTAGCTACAAAAAAAAGAGTTCAGAAGTATTCTTTATTTTGCTGTTTTGTGGAAGAATTTAAGGAGCAGTGGTGTTAGTTGTTCTTTAAATGTCTGGTAGAATCGTGTACTGAATCCATCAGGTTCTGGACTTTTTTTAGGGGGGTGGGAAGATTTGTAATTCCTTCTTTTATTTTGTCACTTATTATAGGACAATTTAAATAATTCAATCAATCTAAATTCAACTTTTGTAAGCTGTGAGTTCTTAGAAATTCTTCCATTTCTTTTTGATTGATTTGGTGGAGTTTAAATTTTTGAAATATGAGCTTATGACTGAATTTCCTATATATCAGTTGTGATAGCTCCATTTTCATCTCTACTTTTATTAATTTGAGTTTTCTTTCTTTAGTTCTGATTATTTTAGTTAAGGGTTTATCAATGTTATTTTTTCAGAGGACCCGCTCTTTGATTATTTGACTCATTTTCTTTATTTAAATTTTGGACTTTTCTCCTTGATTTTATTTCTGTTCTCTATTACTTTTAAAATTGGCTTGTTCTCATATCTCTAAAATTTTAAACTACATTTTTAAACTATTTACTTATGTTGTTTCCAATTTTTTTTGATGTAGACAATGAGTGCTATAAATGTTCCTCTAAAGATGCCTTTACCTTTTCCTGCAGTATTTATATGTTATATTTTATTGTAATTCAGTTCTAGGAATTTTTGAATTTTTACTTTGACTTCTGCCTAGACTCATTCCTCTTTCATATGATGGTGCTTACTTTCAAATAGTTTGTTTACTTTTTTACATTTGCCTTGTTGTTGGTGTCTACATTTTTTTCTATGGTGATCAGATAAAGTACAGGATGTAATTTCAACTTTCCTGTACATCTGAAAGATTGCTTTGTGGCTTAATACATGGACTATTTTAGAGAAAGTTCCAAAGGCAACTAAAATAATATGTACTCTTTGGTGTTAGAGTGGAAGTTTTGGTAAAGTTTAGTTCAGGTACATAGGGTTTGATTTAGCTCCAGAGTGTCTCTTCAACTTTTGGCCTGTTGCCTAGCCATTGGTGAACATGAGATTTTCAGATCCTCTACGGTTATCATTGTTTAGCTGATTTGTTGTTTTAGATATAGTATTTGTTTAATGAATGTGGATTACCCTGAATTGGGTGCTTATAGGTAAGTTCAGAATTCGCAAGTCTATTGAAGGATTTCTCCTTTGACTAATATATAGTATCTCAGGATTTATTTTGGCTGAAAGCATATTATTTTTCTGATAATAAAATTTCTACTCCTGCTGGCTGCCTCATTCCATTAGCTTGGAGAGTCTTTGACCAGCCTTTCACACTGAGATTTTACCTGTCTTTCATTGTGAGATATATTTATTGAAGGCAGAAAACTGATAAATTGTAGTTCTTCCACCCATATTTGTAGCCTGTGTCTCTTAATTGGAGGGTTAATTATACTTCAAGTTATAATTGAGAAATGTTTGTTGATTCCTGTCATTTTCTAAGTTTTGTGGTATGTTTTTGAATTTGAATATTTCTGTAGTATCATCTGCAAGCCTAGTTTAGAGGTCATAATAAGCCTTTCAATGGTGGAAAACTTCTCTTTTACTTTCAATCATGACAGATTATTTTGATAGATATAGCAGCCTGGATTGACATTTGCAATCATTTAAAACTTAAAGTACAGCTCTCAAAGCTCTTCTAAATTTTATTGTTTCCACTGAAAAATCCATTGTTATTCTAATAGGCTTACTGTAAATGTGACTTGGTTTTTCTCTCTTGAGGCTTTCAAAACATTCTCTTTACCTTGAATATGCAGTGTTTTGACTTTTATTTGTGGTGATGAGGTCATGTTTTGGTCATATCTGATTGATGTACAATATATCTTTTGTATTTGGATGGGAATCTCTTTCCTAACGTGGAGAATTTTCTTTTACAAATTTGAAAATTCTCTTCTGGTGTGTTATTTTGGGTTTCATGTTCTGGGATCCTTCTTTGGGCAGATTTGGATTCTCCAAGGTGTCCCATAGTTTTTGAATATTCATCTCAATACTTTTTAGCTTTTTCAGCCTTTTTAATTGGACAAATTTGTTCTGCAGAACTTCTCTTCTAGTTCTGATATTCTGTTTTCTGCTTCTAAACTTCTTTTGGTAAGACTTTGTTTTGTTTGTACTTAGCTTGGTTTTAATTGCAAGGTCAATCTCTTCATGAGATGTTTTTCAACTGCTCTATACTTAGTTTTGTTTCTTCAACTGTCTTTTTCAACTCATCTAGGTGCCTATTATTTTCCTGTTCATATTTGCTTATGCTTTATTAATCTCCTCTTGAAGTTCCTCTTTCATTTCATATTCATATTAATAATCAAGTTTTGAAAATAATTATTTTGATTTTTGATTTTTTGATTAGCATACAAAAAGATATTCTGGAAGGAATTTATTATTATGGGATTGATGTTTTCTGTGAGAGATATTTTTGGCCTGTGTATTGTTGTATTTTCTGCACTTATGTTATGATTTGAACATTTTGTGTTTGGTCTTTTGTTTCCTTCTTTGGAATGTGTTTATAACTCATTAAGAATTCAGAGAATTATTCAGTTGTAACAGCTTCCCTGTCTATGAAAACAGTCAGTCTAAATTTTCTTTATGATATTTTGTAGGTAATTTTGTTGCAGTGTCTAAGGAACACGTCAGCCCTGATCGTTTTAGGTGTGGTGTGACAGAGTTTGGTCTAGTTTCAGCTGAGAGATTTAATATTTGTGTCAGAGTTTGTTAGTAACGTTTGGATTAGAGCAGCTTTGATAACATAAAATAGGGTAGTTATAGTAGTCAGAAGTGAAGTTAAGAAGTATGTGGCAGCTTTTAGTGTTAGGGGTATTCCTGCCTGTGGTTTGCATGGCCTCTAATAAATTTTTGGAAGATTCTTCAATGATTATTAGGGAGGGTGTGGTCAAAGTCTTAGGTTAGCCAGGAATGGAAAAGGCTAGATGAGGTTAGGTGAGAGTTGGAGACTACCAGTTTATGGACTGTGGGGTAGGGCCACAGCAGTAGCAGAGTCTAGCTTATGAAAAGACTAGATAAATTATAATTTTTTAAGAACAGGAATCTATGGAAAGCTGACAATCAACAGGTATGTAAAGCAATATAACGAGTAAAATTTCAGAAGTTGGGGCTGGAGAGGTGGCTCAGGGGTTAAGCCTCCGCCTTGGAGGCGGAAGGTCCTGAGATGGGATCCCAGATCCCACGTATAGACGCCAGGCGGAAGCGGGGGTGGCCTGCGCTTCTGGTCCTGGTAGGGCGGAGCTTGTGAATCCCAGGGCAGAAGGAGGTGGAGGCGTCCATGGTGGTTCGCGAATTCGTCCGTGGTTCTATACACACACACACACACACACACACACACACACATGTGCGCACACATACATACACACAGGCACAATTGAATAAATAATAATAAAAAAATTAAAAAAATTTCAGAAGTTAATGAAATAAAAAATGATTTTCTGATACCTTCTAAAAGTAATCTTTACAGTACATGGGATTTTTATATAAAGATGATTTACATGTATTATGTTTGAGCCTCAAATTTCCATGGGCTTAGTATAAATGCTTTCACTTTTGACAAGAAGATATTAAAATAATGTTAAAGCACTCCTATATTTCAGAGACATAACATAATTTGTTTCAAGAAAAAGCAAAATTGAAATAATGTATTCCAAATTCTATTGTTTGAAAATTATATTTGTGTTTTTATAAAAAATGAAGTTAAAATATATTCTAAAAATGGAAAATAGGGCTGCAGAGATGGCTGAAGGGTTAAGACTCTGCCTCAAAAACATAAGGTCCTGAGTTCTGATCCCAGGTGCCATGTAAAAACAACAGGCAGAAATATCAACGGTCTGTACTTCTGGCACGGTGGGGAGAACCTGTGAAATCCCAAAGCAAAGCATAAGGGAGTTGCACGCAATTCAGGATGATTCCTGAAGTCACTCGTGGGCCTCCAGGGAGGCGCGTGCATGCACACACACACACACACACACATACACACACACACGCCAATTAAAAGTAAAGTTAAAAAATGGAATATACTGGTGGGACGGAGTCTGTGAATCCCAGGGCAGAAGGAGGTGGAGGCGTCCATGGTGGTTCGCGAATTCGTCCATGGTTCTACACGTACACAGACACACACATACACACACACACACACAGACACACGTGCGCGCACATACACACAGTTGAATAAATAATAATAATAATAAAAAATGGAATATATCTCTAGAAATGACTTTGTCTTTGATTTATTGCTACCATATGGCAATGTACGTCATTTGTAGTACATATCCACATATAATTCTTTGGTCTTTCTCTACAACTGTACACTTTCAAAATTTCATCTCATAATGTTCATTAGATTGCTAATTTAGATGAGCCCTTTAAAAATTACCTGCAAAGAAAAGGCCAGAACCAAGAGCCAGAGTAATTTTTTATCTCATTTGGTGTCAGAAACATGGTGAGTTGCAATCATGAAAAAATGAAAAGCATGCAGTGTTAAACAGATGTTTTCCTTGTACAGACTCATAATATATTGACAGGTTATTCAGGATGAACTTGTGAACTTCCTGTTTTTCAGCTAGATGAAAGAAGAAAGCATCCTTATAAATGTCTAGGAGAAAAAAATTCGTGCAGCTGCAACCCAGGTCAGGATTATTCTTAATATCCACAATTAATTTCTGGTGCACAGCTTGTATACAACATTAGCAGCTGCTCCATTAACAAATATGTTTTCATTTTGGCAACTACAAATTTAGGAATCTGGTCTACACACAAGGAAAGTAAAAGGTGAAATCATTTTGCAAGCTTTTTTTCTACTTTGCATTATGATGATAATGCTTACAACAAATGAACTATAAATAAGACTGCAATAGCAAGATGTAGTTCCTGTGCTACACACCAATCCCTTTCAAGTTAGGAGTCATGTCTTCATTAAAATTTGGATGAATTCCAATGATACAGATCTCAATGACATTTTCCCATTGTGAATCTTTGTAAGGAAATTTTTGTCTCATTTTGTAAATACATCTATTGTACATTATTAAGTGTAGAAGCCAAGTAAAATTATATTACTTCAGTTCATAAATGAACTGGCAATAAAAAGACAGTGTTTCATGCATTTTTAAATGGAGGTGAATATAGGAAACAATGTATGAAAAGTTTTATAAAAGGTGATAGCATGTTCTAAGTTAAAATCACTTTCAGAAGTTTTAACAAGAGCTTAAGAATGAAGTAAACATATTGGCAACATTAAGTACTGAAGATATACATGTTAAAATATTCATGTAATAGTACAAAATATAATTAAATTCCTTCAGAAGACTAAAATTTTAAATTAGCTGTTATTCATCCCATAGTGCTAGAGCAAAATATATTGTTTTATGCCAGAAATGTAGGGAATTTTTACTTATCAATTAAAATTTAGTGAATTCTTAAAATTTTTACAATTAAAAACAGGCAAATTTTGACTTAATTTGGTTGGTAGTTACAATACATTAATTGCAAGCTAAATTTTCTTTAAAAATCTAATATTTTTTGTTTTGATCGACAGAAGTGTGACTGTGTTTCATAGTTTCCTGAAATAAAGGTTTATAAAATTAACTGAAAATCTATTACAAATTTTGGTTTTGCAAGATAATGCAAATTATGCTCATACTAGTAGTAATAGTCATAAATGAAATAGGAAGTAGTTTAAGTTCAAACTAGTACTTACAAAGTAGGGATTTATCTGTGGGATTATGACAATAAATTTAATGTTAATCATCATTGACAATAACTGAAATTTATTCTCTACATCTCAGCCAAAAAGAAATGGGTAGGACTAATTTGTAATTTATGTATGATTTATTTGTATATAATTTCTATAAGAACATTTAATCTTTTAAATTTTTTCAAATTAATTTATTCGTTGGGTGTGTATGTGTGTGCCGGTGAAAATCTGTGCCAGAGGTAATTGTGTGTATCTGTGGAGGCCCAAAGTTGATTTTTGTAACTATCCTGGATTGTTTGTATTTGGCTCTCTCTGGGATTCCCCAAGCTTTGCTTCCAGAGCTGAAATTGCATACCATTGTCATTTCTACCTGGCATTTTAAAAAAAATTTTTTCCACTCATACAAACTTGATAGGCATCCCATTCCTTTCCTTCCCTTCACCCCTCCCTGGATCCCCTTGCTCCCTACCCCCTTTTTCCCTTCCTTCGCCCCCTTTCTCCCAGTGCTCCCATTCCTGGAGCATCCTTTACTGTGCATGTCAAACTTCCCTCTGGGTCCTCTTTTCTGATGAGGTGTAAGAACTCAGTAGCATTACCTAGAGCTCTTTTTTGTGTTCCCCTTTAGTATAGGAGCACTATTGAAGCCACCACATTTTCTTTTTTTCTTTCTTTCTTTTTTTTAAATTTCCACTCATACAAACTTAACAGGTACACCGGTCCCCTCCCTCCCTCCAACCTCTCACCGCCCTATGCCCCCCTCCCCTCCCACTTGGAACTAGGCCAGCCTAATCTCTCCCCATCCAGAAGCTCAGGGAAATTTGCGGAAGAGGTGGCTGTAAGATTGTAAGAGCACAAGGATGGGAGGAGTCTACCTGGCATTTTAACATGGAATCTGGAATCTAAATTCAGGTCCTTCTGTTTGGAAAACAGAGTTTTTACCCCTGAGCCATCTTTCTAGCCTTGTGATGCCATTTAAAACATGCCAGGATGTTGGTAATCTTTAACTATTGAAAGATAATAATTTTCTGAAACCTCTGATTTATATTGGGAATGTTTATGATATGTGTCTGGTGTAGTTTTTGATAATTAATTAGAATATTTGCTTAAAATTTAAGGAAGTTTAAGTACTGTTTGTCTCTTAGGGCTTAAATCACATGATAAATTTTCTCACAATTTAGAAAAACTGAAGTTTGAGTGAATGTGTTAATGGGACCTACAGTCTTAGATTCTTATAACTTTCATTTCTTGGTGTCCTCACATAGCCTTATCAAGTGGGAGCTTGTGTATTAATCACTCTGAAAAGAATATGGATCAAGTTGAATTAGGGGTCCTTCATGTGATTTAAGTTTAATCTTGCTATTTCAGTGCTACCAAATACTGAGATGTAACAGTCAGAGTTCTCTGTGGACTATTTCTATAGACAATCTTGTGGAAAAACTTAATATTACATTGGCTTTAGTTTTTCAGTGATCCAAAATTTCTGTTACTAATGTTTTTTTTCTTATTTTATACCCACATAACCAGAATTTTATCCATTACACAGTAAACAAAAGTACTTTACCAATTTATTCTATATGATTTTCAAAAATAATTTTTTGGTCATTTTTAAAACTCATCTTCCAGGGGTTGGGGATTTAGCTCAGTGGTAGAGCGCTTGCCTAGCAAGTGCGAGGCCCTGGGTTCGGTCCCCAGCACCAGAAAAAAAAAAAAAAAGGATAAAATTACAAAACTCATCTTCCAGATTTAATTATTCATGTATTTGATTTGTTCACATTTATCATTATAAAATTTTAAAAAACTTTACATTAGAATTAAATACAACTGCCTTCCTTGCCTGCCTCAACTGACCTAATGTCTTATATACAACTTCATTTCTCAACACTTTAACCTCTGTTAATTGCCTAAATTTGGTGCATGGCACTACCTCTATTTGGAATGAACTTCTACAGGGCATTTACTTTGTCCAATAAAGTCTTGTCATTCAGGATCCAGCTCCTATTTTCCTTTCATAGACCTTCTGTGACCTCCACGTTAACTTTTGTTCCTATCTTCTTTTGTGTTGTGTTGCTTGATGTTATTTTAGTCCTTTCCCATTTATCACATTGTCCTCCCAGATTATCCTTCATAGATCATGTCAGTGTCAACAATTTCCTGAATGTCATGATTTACATTTATGTTATCATTTTTCAAGGGAATGTTTTCCAAGTATATGATAGTTTAACATCTTTACTGACATTAAAGAGGCACTAACTATATACATTTGCCAAACACTTGAAATGTATAGAATGCAGAAAATAAATTGTTGAATTTATTTCATATATATATATGTTATATATATATATATATGTTATATATATATATATATATATATATATATATATATATATATACTTTGATGCTTCCAGCTGATAATGGTATTAGACAGCACAGTTTCCATATACAAACAAATGTTTATATATCCTTGCCCCCTCATTTTCACCCCCTCCTCTCTAACCTTCCTTTTCATTCATCAGTTGAGCCATGTCCCTCTGCAAGTGAAATTGTATTTTTTCTTACTCAATAAATAAATGGTGTGTCCACCACAATGAGTTGCAGATGCAGAGAAAAATAAGGTGAAGGAACTACAAATCACACAGTGCACATGATAGGAAAGAACAAAGTATGCTGAATGGATGGGAGGTGGGGTAGGGGAAAATCTTTCATCGCTGATGAAAGAACAGGGAAAAGTCCCATCGCCCACTTCCAGAAATCTACTTTTAGACAATAATGATCAGTAGATGAGAGGCTTGGAATCAGCTTGGAGATTGTGATGTAAGAGCTCTGATTCATTTAATGGAGATGAGGGAAGAGAGAGTCCTGACAGTTTCTAGCAAATGCTCAGACAACCAATCTTGTGACCTCAGGAGAATCAATATTTCTGAGTTTTACATTTATGATTTGAGAGAAAGTGTCACATGCATGTTTTTATTGACTCAAAACCTTTTGGTCCCAAACTTTGGTATTAGACCATAAAGGAATTCCAAAAGCATCAGTGGCTAGACCAATATTTCTGTGCTTTTTTATTCACGAAGAACCCATGATTCTGCAGTTCTTAGCCTTCCAAGCATTTCCTTAGAAAATAAGAATCCTGGGTCAAAATGGTGTCTTAAACACCACCTTCACTAGGTGACACTCCAGAGCGACAATCAATTTTCTGTATAAAATAGCAAATTTTATAATATAGCATTTAGAATGTTCATTGGAGATAACAAGCATATATAATAAAGATTAGGTGTGTAAATTCCAAGAATGAATGTTTTATTTGTTTCTATTGTGGTCAATGCATCATTTTACAAATCCTAAGAATGTACAACCTACTCATGTTTATTGGGGCATAAACACAGAATTTTTATTCAACCTCTATGTGAGCACTTTTTAAATTCTCTATTGACATTAATAGAATGGATAAAATATTCATTCTTCTCTCAACCATTTTGATGCTGTAATAATTATTAAGAAGCTGAAGATATGACTTATTGGTTAAAACCTTTGTTTCTCAAGAAAATGGTTCTGAATTCAATTCTTAGATTGGATTTAGTTTTATTATGGGCTTTAGTTTTATTGTGGCAGCTTTTTGTAAACCTAGGATTTATTTCATCTACACATTAAATGCTACTTATACTGAGCATTTAATATGTATTAACAGATATACATGTACCACTTATTCTCAGGATATATATATATATGTATATATATATAATTAGAAAAACAGAAATCTATACATTCAGTTCCAGAGGAATTGTAATTGACAAAAAATAGTACATTACAACTCTCAGAAATACTTTAGAAGATATGTAATGAAAATATATTCAAAAACTGAGTGTTCAATATGCCAAATATCTTGATTATTCAAAAAGAACTCTCTAAACAAATAAATATTTAGAGTATACATATTGACTATATTATACATATTGATTACATAATATTGACATGTTATAAATATCTTAAGATTTTATTTATATTGAATATTAAAATTTAATTATAAAATGCGCTTATTTTTAATTAATTTAATATATGTGTGTTATTTGTATTTATTTTGTTACAGATGTAATGATGTTGATTTCCTCTTTCTCTTTTCTATCTGTCTCTCTGTCTCTGTCTCTCTCTGTATTTGTGTGTGTGCATGTGTGTGTGTATGTGTGTGTGTGTGTGTGTGTGTGTGTGTGTATGTTTTGTTTGGATCATTGAGAAATATATGAAATATCACTTAGCAATTATTAAGAAACCACGTGGATATTGAGAATATGTGAAGCTATTTCTCTTCATTCCAATATAAGTAACTCCCACAATTTCCTTCCCAATTAATGCTTTGGTCCTCATTCATTCTTCATTCTTTGGTGTTTTCTCAACCACAATACAAATTTATATAAGGAGCATATAATTTTGATCTCAATATGAAGGTGTGTGTTTGTGGGAGATAGAGAGAGAAGAGAGAGAGAGAGAGAGAGAGGGAGAGAGAGAGAGAGGACACATGTGACTTGTGACTTCAGGAATCATCCTGGATCACTTCTATATCCTTGTTGCTTCCCTCTGGCATTTACTAGTCTCTGTCTACCAGAGGTAGAAGTGTAGATGGGCACAATTTCAACTTGGCATCTTTACGTGAGACCTGAGATCTGAACTCAGGATTTTCTGCTTGAGATACAGTCTTAACCCCTGAGCCATCTCTCCAGCCCCCTTTTCAATTATTTCTATACTTCATTGATGTGATGATCTGTGAATTTGATCCTTAAAAATCCCATGTCTGAACATTAGGAGATCTATTTTTGATTGGGAACAAAACAGTTCTCATATACCCTTGATCCCTGACATAATTTGCAAATAAGTTGGTCATAAATTCTACATGTCTTTGTTTATATCTACTTCTTTGATCTGTAAACAATTTGATATACTCTGATTGGTCATTAGGCCCTCCTGTTAGACACTTTTAGTAATGAATTTCACATTCATCATTGTATATATCAGGCCATTTGATTTCTGTCTATCCCAATAATACAATTTTGTTATTCATGAATATGTGTACATTAAATGAGACGGTTTCTATTTACATTCTTCATGATTTCATAGTATGTTACAAGTGACCAGAAATTGCATTCATGTTCTAAGAATTAAAATTTGGAGCGTGTATAATATGCATTTCTGAATATTATGTTCATTATAATTGCAACATTGATTAAAAAATTTAGAAGTAGTCTCTTGTAACTAAAGGAGGACATTGTTCTTGACATGAGCAAGAAAAATTTATTTCTAAGGGTTCTAGTATATTAGGTAAGGAAAAACAGAAAAAATACATTAAGACAAAACATGTACATAAAGATTTTCTTCTTTCAAGATATTCCCAGTCTAATTTAAGTAGGTCAATCCAACCTTACTCTCATCTCTAAATCAGGTACTCTACCTGTTTTTCTAATTGAATACATCTATATCTTTTAAAGTAATGAACTATGTAACTAACAGCTAGTATGAAATCCAAAAGAGACACTTTCCAAATCATTGAGGTTGTTTGCATAACATAAGCCAATTTAATTTCTGTGGAATAGATCTCCTTATCAGAGGCTTCTTCTGCAAGTCTTTTAATTTCCCTGTAGGTTTTTAACTCCATGATGATTTTTTGTAATTAAGAGTTATGTGTCTAATGACAGAAGCCTTCTAGGCAAAGTACCTGCACATGGTGCTGATAGCAAGCTTAAAGATCTCCCTGAAAAACTGGCCGCATTTCTTAGGATTGAGAGCAGAGGAGGCTGAGTCCTCCTATAAAGCAAATATGCCATATTCTCAGACCTATAATTCACCAGACTCATAAGCAAAGGTTTATACTTGACAGATTCAATAAAGAATTTTATATTTTTGAAGAGTTGCAGATATGCTAGCAAACTATATAAAATTTACCACTATGGTTATATTGAGAATTTTTTTAGTAGCTACTGGTTCAAGAAATGTCTGTCACAGATAAAAGATTAAAGTTTAAAAATCCAGAAAATTTACAGAAAAAAACATTGTTCCAATGTAACCAGACCATAAATCTGATAGATGATTCCAGTCCTTCCTTGTGTCTCTTAAAAAGGATGATTGTTCCTTATTATTATGACACATTAGAGGTGAAGTTATATAATTTCAATTCTTTCATGGTGAGAACTTCTTGAGTGGCATCACTAAAATGGTACATTAGGACTTCTAGGCCTCTGTCTTCTCAACAAAAGCAATGATTAAGTAACTCACCAGAATGATAGTAGCTTTCTGGGAGAGCTTTGTGGAACCCAGTAAACCATAAATATTTATGACTGAAAAATTGTTTAAGAAGTCCTTGACTTTAATCACCTAAGACTTACAAGATAGAACCTAGAACAAAGAAGGGAACTTCCAGGCCATAATTTCCATGACCAAGAAGATGGTCATGGTGATGGTACCTGACATCCTTGTAATGTGAACCCATACATCTCCCAGCACCACAGTGGACATGGGCAGCACAGGGTACCTTTGATACCAAGGGATTTGCTAGCATATTCAGATGACAGACCATTCTAAGTGTACCCCATTCTATCCTGGACCCCTATGATGCAGGTGAGCCTCCTTGTACCCAAAGGCTACTTAAAATAACTCAAATACACACCAGAAAGTCCCTTACATAGACTGCACAAAATAGCATAGTAAACATCAAATTCATTCCAAGCATTTTTATTATATCATAAGAATGAACAGTATCAAAATAGAATGACTATATGGAATTAAACATGCTCAGGAAGAAATATAATGTAAAAAAGGTTAATTTAAAAAGTTCCTAAAATATAAATTGTGCCAAGGTGATAGGTGCAGTGATATAATATATGCAATTCCTACACTCATGAAGTAGAGGGAGGAGGATCAGGAATCTGTGGTCAAATGGGTTACATCTTGGGTGGTAGGTTGTATACTAATTTGCTAGGCCCAGTTTGCATCCTCTCATAAACAAATATAAGTAGTATATAGGAAAAACAACAGAATGCAGGCAGTATTTGGAATTTATAATAATAAATGCCTACATGAAGAAAAACATTATTTTTGATTGTATAAAATATTTTTATTTTTATTTTTTTATTTTTTATTTTTTCCACTCATACAACGTTGATAAGTAGCCCATTCCCTTTCCTCCCTCCTCCCTTCTACTCCTTACTCCTTTTTCCCCTTCCCTTCCCTCCTCCCTCCCCTTCTACCAGTGTCCTGCCCCCATTCCTGGAGCATCCTTTAATGTGTCTGTCAAATTTCCCACTGAGTCCTCCTATCTGATGAGGTGTAAGGACTCAGTAGCATTGCCTAGAGCTCTTTTTTGTGTCCCCCTTTAGTATAGGAACACTACTGTGGCTGTTAATCCTCTAAGAATCCTAGTGCCTGTGATCCATACTAGTCTTTGGGGTTCAATGATATGTTGGTTATTGCGCAGGTCATGAAAAGTCCTATTTTGATTACTTCGGCCCTAACTTGTATGGAGTATCTTGCATATCATTGCTCCTCCTCATCTTTAGGCTCTTACATTCTTACTGACCCCTCTTCCTCAAATTTCCCTGAGCTTTAGGATGGGGAGAGATTAGGCTGGCCTGGTTCCAGGTGGTTGATGTAGAGTTTATGATTTTCTGAATTATGGTTTGTTGATTTTTTTTCAGTTTTGCTGTACCCGCACTGCCTTTGGCTCCATCCTCATGGGTATTGGATGTCACCCCCTGGCCAGAGATAAAAGACTGTTAAAATAGAGTGTTATAAGAGTAGATTCAAAGGTAGATTATTATAAGAGTAGATTCAAAGGTAGATTGAATGAGAGTAGGAGACTGCGGTGAGGGGGGATCAGTCTCCCATTTGCAGGAGGTTACCTTTTATCTGCCAGACTTTATGCCCTCCCTGTCTGGTGAGATCATGCCCCATATGCTGCAAGTGACCAGGAAGGAAAGTCTGTTAGCTTAACAAGATATCTCATTACTTACTTGCAGTCTTTGATGGTGGCCTATTTTTTCTGCTGTAGCATGATCCCCTCTCTCCTTGTTTCTGGCAGGGCCCTCCTTCCCCTTCCCTCCCTGCTTATAATCTTTGCAATTACTGTAGGTATTACAGAGATTTATCTTTGAGTGTGTCAGTAAGTGGATTTGTTACTAGGATCCACCTATTAGGGAGTACATATGGCTCTTAATTTTCTGAAAAAAAACATGATTTTAAAACACTCATTTTTTATCTTAATGAGCTAGAAAAATATTCATCCTAGAATTAGCAGAAGGATTAATAAAAATAAGAGGAGAAATAAATCTAATTGAGAAATTAAAAGTAATAGAAATTTGACAAATCAAAGGGCTAAATATTTTACTAATATTTTTATATATTCTTTGATCATTTCAAATGAGAAGGCAGTCTTGATTATGACCATATACCCTCTCAGTTTCCTTAATCATCTTAACATATTATCCACTCAGCATGATTTGTTTTTATTTTTAGTCACCCACTCAGTTTCATTAGTATTATCCCCAGTGGCATGAGTGTGGATCCATCCACTGGAGCATGTTCAACATTTCAGTAGCCACTTTCCTAAAGGAAAATGACCCTTCCTTTTCCAAGAACAGTCAGATGCCACTATCTCCCCAGCTACAGGGAGACCTCATGAATGCTTTTCCCATCCACCTTGAACTGTTGACTGGAAGAACTTTATGTAATCTTGGGCAAGTCACCACAGATCCTGTGAGTTCATAATATCATGTCTAAAAGACATTCCTCTGGCTCTAACATTCTTTCTTGTTCATCTTCTATGATGTTTTATGAGCCTTGGAAGAGGTGATACTGATATACTAGCTGTGGCTGAACATTTTACCATTACTTATTTTCAACCTTTAACCAATTGTTACTCTTTCCATTAACCACTTTTTAATGTAGAGAGAAGCTTCTTGAAGTAAAGCTGAAAGAAGCATTAATCTCTGTTTGAATTATGTTGCATTTTACATTATATTGTATGATATACATATATAAATAATATAAAGACGCATATTTAGATGAAAGTGTGATATCATGTCTATATAGCAAAGGTATATCAGTAGATTTTTCAAAACTCAGGACCTTTTGCTTACAGAGATAGAGTCTTAACTGTTGAGCCATCTCTACAGTCCTATAAGTAAGTTTTCTAAAACATACAACATCCCTTATTATTAGCCTTTATATAAGTAGTATCAAGTATAAATTCCCTCCCAAGAAGATGACCTGATTAAATTAAATTGGTTACTCCTTAACAGTAATACCACTATTGTACTAGTGGGCCATCTTGCTTGGCAGGTTTGTATACTAGTTTGCTAGGCCCAGTGCTGGGTAAGAAAACTGATGTCTTTTTCCCACTTGCAGCAAGTATAACAACTTTTGGCAATGTTAAATCTAGCCAGCAGGAAGCAAATTTCCCAGTCAGTTCCAAGTGGATTTTTCTATATCCTACAGTGAAAACATTTGTTGTCTTCAGCAATGAGATAACCCCTTCCAAGGTGCATAAAACATCATAGAAGATAAACAAGAAAGTATGTTAGAGCCAGAGGAGTGTCTTTTAGGCACGATACTATGAACTCACAGGATCTGTGGTTAATGGCCCAAGACTTACATAAAATTCTTCCAGTCAATAGCAATGGCACTGACCTATTTTGGGAGGTTCTTGTGACTCCTTGACCAGTGATTGAGAGGTATCCTATGCCTGGCATTGTGATTTCTATTTGAAAATCCATGGCATTTGATGGCAGAATTGTCCACCCTCTGTTTACACTCTGTTTTATTTATTTTAATTATAGTTTTAATTAACTTATCAAGCAGTTTCTTTCCACAGTATTTTTCATATTTAGTTTTGAATAATACATACACACCCATATCCTTATCTCCTCTATCTCCAGTATCCCATCCCCACTTTAATTTTTTTGTCTTTTTATTTATTTACTTACTTATTTTATTTTTCTCCCATATTTTATTTAATTTTATAGTCATACAAGCTCAATAGGTATCCCTGTCTTCTCCCTCCCCCCTTCCCTCCCCAGTTGTTCCCCAATGCACCCTTTCTCCTTATACCCCTTCCTTTCACTCCGCTCCCAAGGTTAAATTTACACCTCCCCTTGCGTTCATGTGTTCTATTCCCATCTCTGAGTAAGGCTTCTTCCCTTTCCTAACCTCACTGGTCTTTTAACTCCTTGATCTCTATCAACACTTCAAATTAAACATACAAATCTAAAACTTCAAACCCATCATCATATAAGAAAGAACATGTGGTGTTTATTTGTAGGCCAGCATGATTTCAGTATTTTCCATTAAATTCCATGGTGTATATAGGTCCTATAGCTTCCGTATCAGTTGATGATTTGCTGTGCTATTGACTTTATTTTATCTGATATTTTTTCTATCCATACTTGCTAAATGATTACTCTAGGGTAGTTTGTTCTTTCCTGTGATCTCATGAGTAAATTTGTTTTTCCCTTCAGTATAAAAAGTTCGTTTGAGTATCTTCTGCACAACTGACTTAGTAATCATAGATCAGGTACTCTTAAGATGGAAAGTTTAATTTTTCCTTCAGTCACAGTAGATAATTTTGATAAGTACATTAGTCTTGCCTAGTAGTTGCTGTCTTTCAGAGTATGTAATATATGTCTTTCTACATCCTTCAGAATTTTAAAGTTTTGGTTGACAAATCTGTTATCTTTTTAGATATCTTGCTTTTTCTTATTTTCTATATACTTTCTTTGTTCTGCACATTTAATGAATTAATTACATGAGGAATGGAGGCTTCTTTCTGATCTTGTTTGTTTGTTGTCCTAAATGCCTCCTGTATCTTCATTAGTTATTTTCCTAACTCCAGGGATGGGGGAAGGGGCACTGGGAGAAAGGGAGGGAGGGGGGAAAGGAAGGGGAAAAGGACTTAGGGAGCAAGAGGGTCTGGGGAGGGGTGAAGGGAGGGAGGGGACCAAGGTACCTATTGAGTTTGTATGAGTGGGAAAAATTAATTAATTAATTAATTAAAAATAAATAAATAAAATAAAAATAAATAAAAAATAAAATAAAATGTTTACTGTGCTATTATAGAGGGCCTCTTTTTCCTCTTATTGGAACACAGGGCTAAAATAAGTGTGGTAAAATGTCTGTCTACAAATCCTAAGAAATACGCTTGAATAATACTGTGTGATCTTTGTAGCTAAGTTATTTGCCAATTATTTCATACATCAAGAGGATATGAGAAGAAAGGTTTATGCATAAAAATATACAATTATGGCATTTAAGATTGCTAACATCAAGAGGCTGAGACAGAGATTCCTGTAAGTTTAAGTCTAGGCTGGATTACACAGTGGGTTGCTGAAAGTCCCCGGGATGCAGAAGGAACTAGACCAGGCAGGCCTGTATTGTCTGAAATGGGTTTCACTTGTGCAAATGCAACTTCCCCTGCCCCTTGCCTGGTGCTGATTCAAACCGCCTGACTGAGAGGCCCAAACCGGACAGGAAAATGTAGCAAAAGCTCCCGTTGGAACTTATGGGATATTGGGTGGGGGTATATAGGCAAGCCCGATATTTGCAATAAATGAGCTTGAGAGCTTGCTTTGCTACTTGCCTGACTCCAGGAGTCTATGTCATTGACTCCGTCCCCAGGGTATCCGCAGTGCTGGAGATCGCAACACTGGGATACACAGATCTTTCATTAAAAAAATGCAGAATGCCACTTAATGAATTGTGCTAGAAGTAATTTTTTAATTAAATGAACCAGAATATTGAAATTTGCCTCATATTATATGCAAAACTGATGAATATTTTGAGAGCTAATAATATGAATGTTATAGAAGAAAATATAGGAGAACATCTTTGTGGTATAAGAAAAGATGGGGAGGACCAATGATAAGCAAGATACTCCACACAATGTAGAGCTGCAGTAGCCATGATCACACTTTGCATGACTCACATGTCAATGACCCCCCAAGTCTAGCATGGAGCACAGTCACTAGGATCCTTAGAGGCAAGAGATTAACAGTCATCATAGTGTTCCCATACTAACTGGGAGCCCAAGAAAGGACTCAGGGCTATGTCACTGAGTCATTACACTTCACTAGAGTGGAGGACTCAGAGGAATGTTTGGCACTCACACAGAAGGTTTTTCCAGGGAATGGGAGGGAGGAAGGTGGAGACACTGGGAGAAGGAGAGAGAGGGGAGTGAAAGGAAGGGGGAAAAAAAGGGGGAGACAGTGCAAGAGGGGACTGGAGAGGGGTAGAGGGAGGGAGAGGACTGGGGTACCTATTGAGCTTGTATGATTGGGGAAAAATATTTAGAAAAAAAGAAAAAATACAGAATTTTAATAGATAGCAAATGTGTAAGCTATAAAAGGGAACAATTTATTAAGTTGAACCTCATCAAAATTAAGCCTTTTTGTTGCCTCAAAGAAGCTAAGACAATAAGAAACAGAATGAAAGAATTCACTTGTCGAAAAAAGTGTAGGAATAGGTACTTATGTCCTGAAAATACAATGATATCCCAAGCTCAATAATAAGGTTTCTAAACATGTACTCTTCCTTTCATTTGAAGTATATTAGCTTTTCTGTTTATATTTTATTAAATAAACAGATTTATTAAGTTATATGCTAAGCATATGTTAACTCAGCACTGTACTACTAAGTATAGTGTATATTAAGTTAATACTGTGTTGCTAGGCATAGTATATGTTGACATAGTGTATGTTAACTCAGTACTGTGCAACTAAGCACCTTTGTAAATGTCTCTGTGATTATTTAAACTTCTTGCTACTTCAATGTTATTGTAATTAGTGTTTTTATGAACACTTTTTGACCCCTCTTATAAATGTCAAGGGAATAAATGCATAAATGTTCTTCTTGAATATGTAACTAGGAAGTAAACTACTGCCTGAAGAATAGGAATGTGTGTACTTAGAAAATGTCAGTTGTTTTTGAAGATGTATAAAGCTGTTCTCACTTTGGTGGGAGTAAACGTGATAACTTAACACAATGAATCCTCTCTTTTTCTTGATTTCATTGTTATCCATGTGAATGCTTTAACAATAAATCTTAAATATTGAAAAATAATTCAGCTTCTTAGTGACAGGAAAGTTTCATGGAAATTTTTATAACATTATGGAGGAATGAACAAAATAAGCAAAATGATGGTGAAGTGTGGGGAAATAACAAGAAAACTGAGCAGCTAGGCTGGGAAAGCAGTAACAAATTGTTAAGGTATTTTGAAGAATACTAGCATGTTTTCAGTAGCAAAGAAGCAATTAAAGCTGCCCTGACCTGTAGTGATCGGCAGATAAAAACCATATCAGATAAGTTTATAGCAATAGAGAAAACAATTTTTAAGAACAAAAATAATACTACTGGTTTATTTAACCTGTGTATGTCAAAATGCTACAAAGCAGGTCACCCAAAGAAATAATCAGATAGCATTTTCCCAACATAAACTGTTACAGAGTTTTAAATAAATGCAGACAACTTATCAATTGCTTGTTAACTGCTTTCACTTTTTTGGGTTTTCTTTAAAAAGTTATTCTCATGACTCAAATATCTCTGCATGCTCTTCTATGACTTCTGGAAGTTTTATTGTTCTGCATTATATATATAATAAAGATTCCTAATTTAAATTTTTGGAGCAGTGCAAGAAACACAATTAGAATCACTCTTTATATGTGAATGACTAATTGTACAAGTAATATATAATGTAAGGAAAAAATTAAACAATACCCAAAGAAATTGCAATGCTCTGCTGAATTTTGTTTTTTTAAAGACTTTTGGACTAGCATTTTTGTGTTTTTATTCTTTTATTAATTATTTTTTAAATTTTTTATTATTTATTCGTGTGTGTGTGTGTGTGTGTGTGTGTTTGTGTGTGTGTGTGTGTAGAACCACGGGCGAATTCCAGAACCACCATGGACCGCCTCTACCTCCTTGTTTACTCTGCCTCTGGATTCACAGGCTCCACCCTACCGGGACCATAAACTCAGGCCGCCCCTGCTTCCACCTGGCATCTATACATAGGGTCTAGGATCTGAACTCAGGACCTTCTGCCTGCAAGGCAGAGACTTAACCCCTGAGCCACCTCTCCAGCCCCTCTTTTTTAATTATTTTGACCATTGTTTTCCAATACTGTGTCACCTTAAATATTCCTGATTTGCAGTGCCTCTTGAAGCAAGCGCTTCCTTGTGCTTTGTTCTTTGTTTTTTAACACACTGTGTGATGTTTTGACTTTTCTCTCTCATGTGAAGTTTAGGCATCATTTTTGACAGCTGCTTGGTAGGTCATTCTCAGTGTGAATAACATAATCATGTGTTTATGTTTATGCTCACATGTGTCTTTGGAAAAGCAGCTAATGAGCACATGTGCACAGATTCCTGGCCTGAAAATCCTCGGTTTTTTTTTTTTTTTGTCTGTTTTTTTTTTTGCTTTTAGTTACCTGAATTTTTAAATTTTTTTAACCACAATTTTACGTACAAAATATGTCCTAAAAATTACTAGTCTGCACTGAGCCAAAATACCAAAGCATCTGGTTAAGTAAGAGAGAGAATTAGAGAGTTACACTTTGTAAAAGATTTTTGATTCATGGTTAACCCAAAGATTTTGTTCTATGTGTTGATTTATATAACATATTTGTAATTAATGATTTTTTATTTTATTTTTTATTTAGCTGTATTCATTAATTCTCAAATTTCATGAAGGATATGCTAAATAATTCCCTCTCCTTTTAAATACATTTGGTGTCAAAAACTACTTGCTGATGTGGACAATGTTTTATTCCAGTAATATATCCAGATATTTTTCTATGTTTTTCCTCAAAAGTTTCATATATAGAACACACTTTGAAAATTATAGAATTAATAACTTGGGGGATAGTTCATTGGTTTTATTTCTTGTCTAACAAGCAATAGGACCTGAATTTGGATAACCATATATCTCAGTGCAGGAATTTGGGGAAATGGCATGTCCTGTTAATTCCAGTCCTGGAAGGCAGAGTCTGGGAAATCCTCAACAAAGCAATAAGGTGTAATAGCAAACCAGAATGATTCCTGCTATAAGCCTTGTTCATTCATAGGCACACAAATTCAAATGTTCTCCTAATCACATGCCTGCAAACTCATATGTACCTGTTTACATGCAAAACCCATTCACGAATTTTGTTGTTTTTAACATTTATTTAAAGAAAATAATGATATTTCATGATACAAATACATGAATTACTTCATTAGGACTTGTATTTAAGAAAGCAGATTTAAGGCGATCTGGTAATATTACATAATCATACACATTTGTGTATATGAAAACATTTTTAAATGATAATTTTTACATGATATTGCACTTTCTATTGTTTCAGGTCTTGGGGTATTCAGATGAATATTTCTTTACTGGGTAATTCATCTTTCCTTTTTATTTGTCTAATGGAAGCTTTCATAAGACTTTGAATAGGAACACAATTTGTGGGCTCTGCATAATTTTATAGTGTCACAAGTATTCTTGAATGTTTTGCAGGATTATTCTAAGATATTAGGAATATCTTTCATTTTTTTAGGAGTTGTTTTGGTAACTTGATTTCATTAGCATAAGAGACAAGCAGCTGTTTACTAAATAATGACATTTTCCATTCTGGTGGGAGCAGACACAATTGTTAGGCTGTTCCTTTCAGTCCTGTTTGTTCTTGCCTAGACTTCATCATTTTCCTCACATTCATTGGTATTCAGTGAGTGCTTGAAGGAGACCCTTTACAAATCTCCAGGGATTTCTCTCCTCACAAGTCTTTCATTTGTATTGCTCAGTCCTGAAAACTATTGGCCTCTTTCTTTCCCCAGACTCTAGTTTGTCTCCTCAACTCCAGGAATATAACAGACTGAGCCTGCATTTCCTCCCTGTACTGTGTCCTGGGAGTTCTTTCAAGTAAGTAGCTTGGACAATCAGTATTCCTCTTCTTTGTTTCCCATGTCTCAGGGGCTAATCTCTCCAAAACCCTATTGCTCTATATATTTTGCCACATTCTTTTGGTTATTTCAGCAATATGAATAACTGTAGTCTTGTTTCTCCACATAAACTGGAAATATATGCTATAAGCTTATACTTTAGTACTTTGGATTTTGCTTTTTGTACACCAAGGAATAAGCTAAGTGTTCAAGACACTAAATTATGTCATTGAAAAAATTATATGTAAATAATCAGAGAAATGATAGTTTTTATCTGCCACTACAGACTGTTTGGGGCATAACTGTGAAAGGTTAAAGGTTGGAATGGCCCCTAAACAAACCTGCAGGTACTTGACTGATTGCTGTGGAGAACCCAGCCCATAGTGGGTGGTACTTTCCAATGGTGGACCAGATAATAGGAAGTGAAAGGAGGAGGGATTTGCTAGAGACCAGGCTTCAAAGGCAATGTGAACAGCAACAACATAGTGGAGAAGGTGGAGCTCCAAGTCAGCCAAGAAAGCAGGCAGCAGCAGCAGCAGCAGCAAAGAAGGTCACAAAGCTCTAAAAGCAAAAGACACAGCAGAGAGGACTGAACAGAAAGTCCACACTAGATAAGGAAGAGCAAGTCCCTCCTCCTTGCACTTCCTATTATCTGCAACTGTCAAGTTGACATCAAAATGCAACAATAATACTACCCCTTTACAGATATTAATATTAAAAAAGACTCACCTACTATCTTGTTTAAATGCCTTTATTTCTATTTTGTGACTGTCAGTTAAACTAATACAAAATGGAGAACTGAGGTCCTGAGTTCCTAACTTCTACTTAGTTTAGTATTACTCAGGAAAATTTTTCATTTCAAACATCACATATGTAAATGTCATAGTTGATTTTTAAATACGTATTCCACTGGGCAGTCTTTGTTTTAATCTAGGAAAGGAAATACGGAGAAAATCAGGTTAGCAAACTAGAGTGATGGAGTCTGTTTTACAGAGAAGATTTCATTTGTTAAATGCTATTGCAGTTCAGTATGTTTAGTTATTATTCTAGAACAAACAATGTTTTCTCCATAATACCCCTTGTTTTTCATGTATAATTTACTTGGAGCCACTATTAGTTTGATTTAGAGGACTGCTTATTCTTTATTCCAAAGGTGTGATATCTTACAATTTAGAGCCAACCATTCACAAGTATTTGTGAATCACAAGTTAATCACTTCACTAGTCACTTTTGAAAGAACACAGTTTTTCTTGTGACTGTCCTAAAAAGTTAAATTTATTAACCAATTAAATTAGTGCATTATCATTGTTGAAAACAGAAAGCCATTGGGTAGATTTCTAGGAAGTTACATTTGCTACTTGCTTATTAATATTTGTAATTATAATCAAATGAAGAAAAAATTCATGTAGTGTTCAGGAAAAAATAAATAATAATGAACACAATAAAGTTAAATAGAAAAAAAGACATACATTTGCTATTGTTTCTCATGTCAGATTGTAAAAGTTTTGCAGTCTCTTATCTTAAAATGTTAAGATTTCTCTTTTGTATCTGTGCATGTGTGTGTGTGTGTGTGTGTGTGTGTGTGTGTGTGTGTGCGCGCGCGCATCTATGACAAGGATTAACAATGAAATCCAGCATGTCCTTAATCTCATCATATAGGCCAGCTTCAAACTCATGGCAATCCTTCCACTTCAGTCTTTTGATTTTTGGTATTCCAGACTCCAGCTGCTATGCTCAGATACCCTAAATATGAACCAGTCAACTACTCAAGAAAAGAACCCAAGACTTGATTAAGTGAAAGATCCTTCCATTGCATTTAAAATGGAGAATAAATCTTGAATGCTTTAACATAAATGATATGCTTACACAAAATGTCTATCCTATAATAGATTACTTGTCCTACCCTGACCCTGAAATTCAACTCTAAAGCAAATTTTGTTATGCAGCCCTCACACAAAAGTGCTTACACATCTGTCATTGTCCTCCACAAGGCAAGCTTTGAATCTGTAGTATATTTATTATGCAAATTCCTTGAATTCTTTGGTGCAGGTGCCTGTTGCCTTTCAAAATTAGTTTGCATATTAAATGTAGCATGGAAAATGATGGCCCACAAACTTTAGCTGCTTGAGTTTTAATGAGAGACTGCAGAATAAAGTGTATTGGATATTCAGGGTAATTCACTCACAAAGGAAACAATTAATGGGAAATACTCTAGCACATCCTTTGTTTCAGACTCCACATGCTGAAGAAAGCAGATGTTACCCAAACACGTTTCCTCAATTAATTCATTTAATTTGCAAAATATCTGAACTAGATAAAAGTGCAGTCCTGGCTAGAAGTATTTTTGTGTAACTGGGTTTGTTTATTTTTCTTCAAGGTTAATTCTTTTAAGTAAAATAGGTGCCTCCAGTTGTCACATAAACTTTGATGACTGTATGTTAGTTATGAAATACTTTGAGTAAGTACTCATCAAACAAAATAGAGCCTATAAACACTGAAGCAGTAAATTAAAAGTCATATTAACACATAATTTAAATATTACAGAACTTACAAGCTACTCTCATATTTGCAATTAAAATGGTGATAACATTGAAATATATACTTACAATAAATGTTTAAATCCTATCTTAAAGGAATTATATGACCTCTTGTTTCAGTATCAACATGAAAAAAAAAAAAGCCCGGAAAACATTCTTCATTCTTCTTCTTTTTTAAATTTTTCTTTATTATTTATTCAATTGTGCATGTATAATGTGTGCGTGTGTGCATATATGTGTGTGTGTGTAGAACCATGGACGAATTCGGAAACCACCATGGACCGCCTCCACTTCCTGCTTGTTTACTCTGCCCCTGGATTCACAGGCTCCGCCCTACCAGGACTAGAAACGCAGGCCACCCCCGCTTCTGCCTCGCGTCTGTACATGGGGTCTAGGATCCGAACTCAGGACCTTCTGCCTGCAAGGCAGAGGCTTATCCCCTGAGCAACCTCTCCAGTCCCTCTTCATTCTTTTCGTAAGAAAAAGAGAAAAACAAATAAGTAAACCGAAAATTAGCAATTTTTAAAAAAAACTATTTAGTCAATGTCACACTCCTACTCCAATTCTTTTTTTTTTTTTTTTATTCAATTGTGCATGTGTGCGTATGTATGTGTGCGCACGTCTGTGTGAGTGTAGAACCACGGACGAAATCAGGAACCACCATGGACGCCTCCATTTCCTCCGCCCCAGGATTCACAGGCTCCGCCCTACCAGGGCCAGAAGCGCGGACTGCCCCCCCGCTTCCGCCTGGCGCCTATAACATGGGATCTGGGATCCGAACTCAGGGCCTTCCGCCTGCAAGGCAGAGGCTTAACCCCTGAGCCACCTCTCCAGCCCCTACTCCAATTCTTAAACAAGTAATTTAACGTCAAGGCACTGTATTTGAGATGAGATCACAAAAATATTGTTGATAAATCACTGAAGGCAGAATTCAAGTTAGCCAGAAAGCTCAAAATGACTGAAAAGTAAAGGATTAGGAATCTCCATTTATTTCCTTTGGTTTGAACTTCAAGAAGTTACAAGATTTTAGTGAAAAACCAGGCTGGTGAGAGGGATCAGGATTTAATTAAGCTTTTGCCTTGCAACCAGAAGGATCTGAGTTTGTATGCTGTCCCATGTAAAAATGCCAGGGAGAAATGCAGGAGAGCTGCAATTCTGTCCCTCAAGGACAGTCTCTGGGAAATGCCAAAGAAATGAGGATGTAAGAGCAATCCAGGACGATTTGTGAAGTCATCCTTGAGCCTCCTCAGTCACATATAGTGTCCTCTTCTACCCCCCCACACTCACACACACATACGCACACACACATGCACATACATGCTTAAAATGGTTTCCAGTGAAAAATTAAAAGAAGAATCTCTCACAAGGCCTTTACGTGGATAGGGTATAAGTCATCATGTCATCTCTGTGAAATCTGCACAAAATAATCTTCTGAAATCAGTTACAATCTTTAGTTTTCTTATTCCACTGGGTGAAAGCTGTTTTTCTGGCTTCAGGCAATCCAAACTTCAGACTCAGTAGATTGAAGAGATGGGGAAGTATCATATCCTTCAGGTTATAATTGGAGTGTTTCAATATTAAATCACAGAATTAAGCAAAAATCTGCTTTCCATATACATTATCATACCATATGTAGTCTCCAGTGTGATAGCAAGTATATGTGAAAGAACAGCATGGATCAGAGTCACTGTAATTAGATGTCTTGAAGAAATCAATAGACAGATATAATACAAGGTTGATGAGGGACTAGATATAGCTGATTAGACAATTATAGTAAATACATATCAGAGTCAGCCCCAGAAAAGAGTTGCTCACAACTTTAACTGAAGTCACATTTTCATTTCCCACTGTCTAATACATCCTACCTAGCTTATAAGAAATAATGAAACAGAATCCCTAAGTTATCCAACTTGCACTATGGAGAGACAAAGGAAGCTTCCGAACAAGCCTTGCTCATGCCATAGATTTGAAAATTAATAGGAAAGGACTT
Organism: Typhlomys cinereus; assembly: GCA_023101885.1. Taxonomy (NCBI): domain Eukaryota; kingdom Metazoa; phylum Chordata; class Mammalia; order Rodentia; family Platacanthomyidae; genus Typhlomys; species Typhlomys cinereus. The sequence continues at coordinate 1,488,136 of JALPQD010000280.1, forward strand.
AACAAATGTCCTGTTATGATTTATTGTGAAAGTATGTCTATCATCTTTATGTGTTGTATATTTTCTATTTGTTTAACTTAGCATACAAAGAAATGTATTTCGATATGGCCTTTTCATACTTCTGTCAGTTGGTTTTCCCTCTTTTGTTTCTTCTTCTAGCCCCTGTTCAACCCCCTAATATTTTAGCCCTGCTAGTCTTCTTTCTGCTTTCACATATTATGAATTCTATTTTTCCTCCTGTCTTCCATTCATCAAATATTCTCCCTCCCTGATATTACCCTTGAATATACACATAATATACCATGTGTATGCATATATGTATTTATGTATTTGTATGCATGCACACATACATATGTATAAATGTATACATAAAATATTACCTTTACATTTCAATAAGAATATATGAAATACTGTCTTTTTTAGTTTTGGTTACCTCATATAATCAAGCAATTTCTAGATCCACCCATTTTCTGCAGATTTCACAACTTCATTTTTCTTCAAATCTGACAAATTGTATCATATAAATGACCCATATCTTTATTATTAATTCACTTATATATAATCACCTGGGGTAGAGTCTATTTCACTATATTTATCAATAGAGCAACAGTCAACACAGATGTGCAAATTCCTCAGTGGTAAAACATAGAGACATTTCAGTATAAGGTCAGGAGTTATTTAGCAAGGCCACATGGTAGTTATAATATGGTTTTTTTAATTATTTTTTTAACTTTTCCTATTTTGAGTGGAATGTTTTGTCTAGTGTTGGACCTTCCCATCTTTATGCTCTTACAATCTTTTTTTATTTTATTAATACATTTTTATTATTATTTCAGCTCATACAAACTTAATAGGTACACCAGTTCCCTCCCTCCCTCCTTCTCCCCCGTACCCCCTGCTCCTCCTCCCCACCCCCTCCCTTCCCATCCCCCAGTGCCTCCCGCCCCAATTCCCAGAGAGTCCTTTCTTGTGCATGCCTGATTTTCCTCTGGGCCCTCCTCTCCGATGACGTACAAGGACCCAGTGGCCTTTCCCTGAACCCTTTCCCGTGTTCCCCTTAGGTATAGGAACACTGCTGTGGCTGCCAATCCCTTGCCTCCAAGGATCTTGGTGCCTTTAGCAGATGCTAGACTTTGTGGGGTCAATAGTGTGTTGGACAATGCTCAGGGCATGTAAAGTCCAATTATGATTGCTTCAGCCCTAACTTGTTTGGAGTATTTTACATATCATTGCTCCTCCCGTCCTTTTGCTCTTACACTCTTACCGCCCCCTCTTCCGCAAATTTCTTTGAGCTTCAGGATGGGGAGAGATTAAGCTGGCCTAGTTCTAGGTGGTTGATATAGAGTCTCTGAAGTTCTGGATTGTGGTTTGTTGATTTTCTTTTGCAGTTTTGTTGCTCCTGCAATGCCCTTCACTCCATCCTGGTGGGCATTGTATGTTACCCCCTGGTCAGAGACAAAAAGCTGTTAAACTAGAGGCTTGTGATAAAAGCACATTCAAAGGTAGATGTAATAAAAGTGGGAAACCACAGTGAGGGAGGCGTCTATCACCAATTTGCACAACGGTTACTTTTTATCTGCCAGACTATATGCCCTTCTCCTCTGGTGAGATCATATCCCCTCAGTAGTAAATGATCAGGAACAAAAGTCTGTGAACTTAATCAGATGTCTCATTACTTATTTGAGTCCTTGATGGAGGCCTTTACTACCCACTCTTCCTCAAGGTTCCCTGAGCTTTAGGATGGGAAGAGATTTGGCAGACCTATTTCCACGTGAACATTGAAAGGTTATTAGTATTCTTCATTATGGTTAACTGATATTTTCATTTTTGCTCTTCTTGGACTTCACAAGGCTGCATCCTGTCTGGGTACTGAGGTCCTCTCCTATACAAATATAAAACTGTTTACTAAAACTCTTTATGTAAGAAGAGGTTTAAATAAAAGGAGAGGGAAATATAAGAAGTGAGTGGGAATTGGTCTCTAGGTTGTCAACTGGCTACCAACTAAGGATCAATGAATGCCTAAACCCTTCATGACAGGGACACATGCCCAGAATTTCAAACCTGTCCAAACACAAGTGAAGAGGAAGGAAACTGACAGTGGGTAGTATCAGACGTCTCACTACATAATTTTTTCTCCTTTCACTTAGGATCTTCTTTCTCCTACTCTGTGAGTTATAACCCTTTGTGGTTATAATGGATGTTATAGAGATTTTCTCTTAAGTATGTCATTATGAGGGCTTAGAACTAGGTTCCATTTACAAGGGAGAACATGTGACATCTTATTTTCTGTGCTTGGGATACTTTGCTCAGTATACCTTTTCCCAATTCCATCTTGCCTACAAATTTCAATAATTCATTTTTGATGCTGACTAGTATTCCACTGTATATATGTACAACATTTGAATTATTCATTTTTTGACTCTTAGGCATTTAGGTTGATTCAATGACTTTGCTATTGTTGATAGTGATGCAAAGATCATGGATGTACTCATGTCACTATAGCAAAGTGGTGCATTTAGGGGGGTTAGTGCCAGTAATGGTATAGCAACGTCATATGGTAGTTCAATTCTTAATTTTTTGTTAGAGTTCTCCATAGTGGTTGTACTAGCTTGGATTTCCTCCAGCAATATATAAAGGCTTCCTTCTCCCTGCTCCTCTCTAGCATTTGTTATTGTGTGTATTTTGGATTTTCACCAACCTGACAGGGTGAGAGGATTCTCAGGGTAGTTTTAATTCACATTTCATTTCCCTGATGACTAGGGAGGTGGAACCTTTTTTAAGGTGTTTATCGGACATTTAAATTTCATCACTGGAAAAGTTTCTAAGTTCCATGGACTATTTTCTAATTGGACTATTTTCTCCTTGGTGTTTAATTTTTTTGAGTTATTTGTGCCCTCTGGATATTAGTCTTCTATCAGATGTGTGCCAAGTGAAGATTTTGTCCCATTCTGAGGGTTTTCTTTTTGCTCTGATGATGATATCTTTAGCTGAACAGAAGCTCTTTAATTTCATAAGATCCTATTTGCTGAGTGTTGGTTCTATTTCAGGTGTTATTGGGGTCCCTGTGGCCATGTCACCTAGACCAGACTTCATAATGTTAATTTTTTTTATTATTATTTATTCAACTGTGCGCATGTGCGTGTGTATGTGCGCGCGTGTGTGTGTGTCTGTGTGTATATGTGTGTCTGTGTATGTGTAGAACCACGGACGAATTCGTGAACCACCATGGACGCCTCTACCTCCTTCTGCCCCGGGATTCACAGGCTCCGTCCTACCAGGACCAGAAGCGCAGGCCGCCCCCGCTTCCACCTGGCGTCTATACGTGGGATCTGGGATCCGAACTCAGGACTTTCCACCTGCAAGGCGGAGCTTAACCCCTGAGCCACCTCTCCAGCCCCCATAATGTTAATTTTTGAGAAACTTCCATATCCAACTTTCATATTGCTCTGGTCAGTTTACACTCCTAACAGCAGTGGACAAGTGTCCCCTTTCTTTACACTCCTGCCAGCATCTGTCATTTGTCTTTATTTCCTAGCATCCTTCAGATGTGGGGAGATGGGATCTCAACGCATTTTAAATTCTTATTACCCTGATGATTAATGATGTTGAACACTTTTTTATTTATCAGTTTTTTTATTCTTTGACAATTTCACACATGTTTATAATGTTCCTTTCATCATACCACACTCTGATTTTCTTGACATGGCTTTGCACACAATCAATGAAAAGTAATTTTCTTGTTTCTCTTATGACAGGTGAAGGTCTTATTCTCAAGTCTTTGATATACTTATTTACTTTTCTTTTATTATTATTTTTTCTTCATATATAAAAACAATGGATTTATATATTTTTACCTTACTATCCAACACCATTCCCTGCTTTTGTCCCACTTTGTACTTTCGCTTTCTAGTTAGTCTTCATTCTCCTTTCATATTTGTGCATGTGTGGCTCCCTAGGCTTCATCTGGGATATCTGTACTGACAAGTGCCTGAGAACTTGATGGGATAGGGATGACTTATCAGTGGTTAAATCATTTAGTGAAGAATCTCCCTTTCTTCTGTCTGGCATTAAATTTCAATAATCTCTCAGGTGTAGTATTTCTTGAGATCATCTCTCATCCATAGCAAAATATTGATTGGACAAATATTGCTCAGATCTCTTGTGAAAATGTGTATCAGTTTGGTGAATTCTTAGATATAATAGTCCTGTCTAACATTGTCTGACAGTGCCTCTCCATACCCTCAGTCTCAGGGTTGGAATGGGAATGATTTTCATATTCTGTTTAGGGGAATGAATGTTCCACTTTCACTTATTCTCTGCACTTTGGTCAGTTATAGTTCTCTGAATTAAAAATAGCTTTCATAGTAAAATGATGCTTCTTGGTCCACTGATGATAGCTTCTCTAATTTACAGGCATAATTTCAAGTGTTGTGATGACAGTTTACTATGAAGTACTTATAATTAAAACTTAGTGGTTTGTTCTCACCTAAGGTCTAGGATCTCCCTTTCCACAGGACTTGATCTGCTTTACAATATATGTTCTCTGCCTAAGAGGGAGACTTAAATCTAGTTAAAAAGAAACTGGTTACATTTGTACCATACATGCCACTATTTTACCAATGGTCATTTTTTGCCAGAGTAGCTGCTATTGTAACTTACAGCATTTACAACTGGGTCAAATTATTGATAACTTCCCTCCACTGGAAACCTGTAGCATACTGTCTTGCACAATGAGAGAAAGCATACACATCCATTCCAGCTTGCTTTCTCCATGTCCTGTGATTCTTAGTGTGATTATGTCTTCAGAAGTAGAGTTTTAAAATGGAAGTGCTTTATATTATACTTACTCTCACCAGTGATTATGTTTTCTTATGTATCCACACTCACTTAATCATAGATTGTAGAAACATTAGTCAAACTTAGCCCCTATTATATCTCCCTGTTTTTCCCCTTCCATTTGACTTTATGACATTGCCCTTTTGCTTACTTTCCTTTTTCTCTCTTCTTGCCATTCCTAATGGCATTCTCAGCATCACAATTACCACATATGAAACATTAAGTGTTGGTAGTTTTCTTTTGTCTCCTAAATTACCAGTTTTATGGGGATCATTTCCTGATTTTAACATGTTTTAAAACCTTAAATGCTAATATATATATTATATAAACCATTAAAATGCTAATATATAAATAATGCATTCTTCAGTTTTGCAAAGTCATGTGTACCATAATTAACCATAAAATTATCAAGTGAAATTAAGAGTGAAATTCTAAAAAAGCCTTTGTGAACAGATTAGTCCTGAACTTGGGCTTCAGATCTAACTGATTTATATATATTTTATTGCATTACCAAATTTCATTTCATTATGTAATTCAACTCTTTCATTTATATTTTAAGAATATATGGAAAATATATGACATATATATGTCATTTAGAAAACTTTGCTGGTTATGTGAGTTAAATCATTTAAACAAATTGTGTGTTCAATGTAAATGGAGAGGAATTGGTTAAAGGAAATTATGATTTAAGTATTTTATACGGTAAGAAATTAGGGCTGGGGATACAGCTTAGTGAATAAAGACACTTGCTTTCATGTCTGAAAACCTGAATTTAGTATGAGAACTCTTTTGGTAGAAAGAGGAAAATAGCTCTGAAAAATTGTTCTCTAAATTCCAAATGCACTCTATGACATGGGCATTTGTGCTCACACACTTACACAAATAAATAAATGTAAAATTTAAAGAATATCAAACAGGAAAAAACAAAAACAAAGCATTTTGTGCTAAAGTAAAGCTGTTTGTGCAACTAGAAGCTTGAATCTAAATCCCACAAGATGGAAGAATACTACTGAAAGTTGTCTCTTGACTTCTGCCAGTGTCATACCATTCATGAATTTAGTTTATCCTCTCTCAATCTTTCTCTATTCCTCATTAAAGTATGCGATTTTTTAAAATGTGTTCAGCTTGTGTGCATGTTTTGTCTTTATATGATATTTTGTATTTGTGCAAAAATATTAACTATATTAAGATTACATATGAAAGAAAACTCAAGACCAATTGATAATTTGTGGGAAAAATATCATTTTTCTATTTTCGATGAATCAATGAATGTAATTATATCACAGGATATATATATATGTATTTTTTAAACTTTATGTATTTATCGTGTGTGTGTGTGTGTGTGTGTGTGTGTGTGTGTGTGTGTATCAGAGGGCACTGTGTATCTCTGTGGAGCATCAAAGGTGACTTGGGGAATCATCATGGAATGCTTCTATCTCCTTCTTGCTTAGATCTTGGATTTCCCATTCTCTCCCCACCAGGGCCAGAAGTGAAAGCCCCTGCTGTTTCTGCCTGGCATTTTTTATGTGGGATCTGGGATCTGAATTCAAGACCTTCTGCTTGCAAGGCAAAGTCTTAACCCCTGAGCCATCTTTCCAGCCTCTTTAATGATATATTTTTTAGTTAAGAATTCTTATTGTATATAAACATCATGAGTGAATGTTCTTCCCCTTCTTTTCTTCCCTCCCTTCCCATTCCTTTCCCTCCCTCCCAATTTTTTCTCCCTTAATCCCCTCCCTCCACCATTCCATCTCTCACCTTCTCACCCTAATATCTGTGCTTGTGTAGGCCCCTGTGTTCCTTTCCCATAATCCATAATCCACTTTAGTAGAGGCTGAGGCCTTTGTGGATGTTTATGTGATCCTTCCTTGGATAGGCCCACACAGGTCCCTCTGTGGTTAGTTATTATTCCTCAGTTCCTCACTGGTCTATGGGTAAATGTTGATATGTCAGCCATTGTGCAGGTCTGGTGAGGATGAGTCTCATGGCTGCAAGATTCAGGATACCCTGTGATGACTGAGAAACCTGGCTGGCTTTTATACTCTTGCCATACCCTCTTCTGCAAAATTCCCTGAGACTGAGGATGGGAGGAGTTTGCTTGGGCTGATTTGGGTTGAAAGTATTAGGGTCGCAGATACCCTGGTCTTCCATTGAAATAGGCTGCCTCTTGTTTGAGTGTTGAAATCTTTTCTTATCTAAAGATATAAGGAAAGGTATTTAGCTAGTGACTTATTATCAGGTGTTATTAATGGTTAATATTGAGATATATCATCCTTTCTATTGTCAGTTTTCTCCCTGTCCACTATTGTTCTGTAGGTAAACACAATGGAATATTTTTCAACTCTCAGGAAAAATGAACTAATGAAATTTAGTAAATGAATGGAACTGGAAGAAATTATACTGAGTGAAATATCCCAGATACAGAAAATCAAGTGTTGTAGGCACTTCCTTATAATTTGAGCCTAGAATTAAACCTTCAGTTTGATGGAATCAAACAGAAACTCTTACTATACCCACAAACACAAAGGATCACAAGATGGGGAGGGAAGAGTATAAGAAGATCCCCTAAAGAATGGAGATAAAAGAACATGGGAAAACAGTTAAATTAGGCTTTTATTTAAGTCTTAAAGGGAAGGGAAGAACAGGAATAGCACATGGTAAAGAGTGGGGTTAGTCTCCAGATAACCGAACACCTGGTTACTAGCCCATTAACTTCTCAATGACAAGGGCTACACACCTAGTCACATAAACCCATTTACTAATGTATTTTAATGTAACCACATCTTCACTGTCTTTCTTTAGAAATGAAAGCCATCTCATTCACCTAAGCAAAGTCATATGCACAATAGGAGCTACAAAATAAATCCTGAATTGAAATTACATTTTAGAAAATTAATCAATACACATGAAATGATAATCAATATTTGCAGTGGAACAATGGTAAAAAGAATTCATATACAGTGTTTTACTTCTCTATGAGGACTCCTCCTCACACAAGAAATAATATTTTCAGTTAACTATGATAAAATATTCCAATCACTGATGGATTCCTGCTATGAACCCTCACATGCATAAAACACACTTCTAGGTATCCAGTTATGCATAATTATAATCACAACACATTGTTAAAATTGTCCATTATGTTAACTTCATTTGTTAGCTTTGCATTTCATATGTTAAAAGAAACTGATTTAGCGAGACATTCCATAAAAATGAAAAGACAAAGTTTTGTAAAATATGTCCTCATGTCTTAATTTTCTTCATTTGGAAGCATAGTTTTTCTCTTGACACCCCAAGATTTACTTCTGTATGGTGTATGTAAAACAATGAACATTTTAATAAGAACTCTGTTTTGATTAGAAGTAGGTCATCTATAGGTGGATGTAACTGTGTGCAAAAACACAGTTTTCAAATGTTTGATTTGCTGTAAAAAATATTTCTCCACTTTTCAAAAGTAAATTTTTGATGGGCTCATAATAACCATACATATTTGTGATGAACAATATCATTTTGAGCCATGTAAACTTCATGTAATGTTCAATTCAGCATAGTATTTCTATCACTTTAAATAATTTCTATCTCTTTATGGTTCACTCAAATCCTTGTCTTATTGTGAAATACATAACACATATAGTTAATTATATTTACTATCATTTGTCTTAGAATATCAGAATTTGATCTATATTGAGTTGATTTTTGATCATGGAGACCAATAAGTGTCCAGTTTAATTTTTGCATAAAAATACCCAATTTTGCCAGCATCATTTGTTGAACATGTCCTTTTCCCAATGAATTTTTTTTTGCGCCATTGTCAAAAATCTGTTGACTGTATGTGTCTACTGGTCTATATCTCTTTTTGAAGTCAGTACTATGCATGTCTTATTACTATGGCTTTACAGTACAGTTTAAGATCAGGTATAGTGATGCCTCCTGCAGAGTTTTTATAACTTGAGATTTTTTTTTTGCTATCTTGAGTCTTTTATGTTTACATAAGAGTTTTGAAAATGTTTTACCAATTTCTGTGAAGAATTGGATTGGAATTTTGATTGGCATTACAGTTAGTAGAATGGTCATTTTAGCAATGCTAATTCTGCTAATCCAGGAGCATGGGAGGTCTTTCTATCTGGTATCTCTTGTAATATCTTTTATTTAGGATTTTAAAGTTTTCATTATATAGATCTTTCCCATCCTTGATCACAATTTCTTCAAAGTATTTCGTTTCTTAGGAGCAATGATAAATTGCATTGCTTCTCTCAGCTCTTTCTCGCTTTGTTTATCTTTGGTGTACAGGAAAGCCACGATTTTTAATGTTAATTTTGTATCCTGATTCTCTACTGAACTTATTTAGTAGTTCCAGACCAAAGACTATAAAACTGTTAGAAGAAAAAAATAGGGAATACACTTGAATTGATTTACCTGGGCCACATTTCCTCACTAGGACTCCAAAGTCATATAGAAAAAGTCCAATACTAAACAAGTGGGAGTATATGAAATTAATAGCAAAAGAAACTGTTAATCAAGCAAAAGTCAAGCCTCAGAATATGACAAAATCCTCACAAACTACATGTCTAATAGAAAAGTAATATCCAGAGTATATAAATAATTTGAAAAATTAAATACCAAGGAAGTAAGCAACCCCATTAAAAAGTGGGCTGTAAAACTGAAAAGAAATGAGACAAAATTCAAATATCTAAAAAACATATTCAAAATGTTCTATATCCCTAGTCACTACAATGAGATTTATGTTCACCAGACCTTCACAATACATATCACATATCAGTATTCCCCCATACTCTAGCTAGGATCTCAGAAGAAATAATTATGTGCAGGTGGAATCCTAGGAGCTAGAGCTAGACAGGTGAAATAGAGTGCCCCTATTAATGGTTCCACCCAAAAGAAGAGCCACTTAATATGCCACAGAAGCCTGAGCCCCTACTAGAGCATGCAGTTTAAAGGAAATCCTGGGTACCACAGAAACAGTTAGATAGGAGTATGGAAAGGAGTGGGATGGATTGATAAAGGGAGGTGAGAGTGGGATAGGAAAGGGGAAGGGAGAAGGGGCTAATTAAGAGGGATGAGATGTCCATTTATTTTTCTTATAAAGGTAGAAAAAAGATAATAATTTTTTCTAATTAAAAAGTAGGAAATTTTTAATTTCAGGAAAATTGGACTTGATCATGAAAACATTAGTAGAAAATAAGCATTAAGTTTGCTTGCTTTTCTGGGAAAATTGAGAACACTAGGAAATTTTAAAAATAAGTCATTTTTGTGTCTAAGTACAGCCTTATTAGCATATTTTATCTGTCTCTGTGGCTTATTATTCATAAGTCAATGTTAACAATTTCTTCACCACTGGAAAATTTGGCTATAGGTCTGTTTCATGAAAATAGAAAAGAGAAGTAAAATTTCATACCTCAGGATCATGGGTATCCTCATCCTTGCAAGCTGGTTTTTTTGGAGAAAAGACATTAGAGATAAGGTGACGTGTGTGTTTCAAACTTTTCATTTCACATGCATCCTCAAGAGTAACCAAAAGTTTGAGGATAAGTCTAAAAAAAAGAAAGCTTAAGATACTAAGAAGTACACATATGCCAACCTGAAATAAGAATAATACAGTGTAAAATATACCTCTCACTAACTGCACTTGGTTCCAGAATTCCCATATGCTCTCAGACAGCACATGAGGAACTTGGCTAAGCCTCATGGAGGGTCTCTCCAGAAGGTGTCAAAGTCGCTGAGTGGTCACATAATTTAGGGAAGACAACTGGGTGTACAAAAAAAATAACATTTATTTCTAAGATGTGGGCAACTCCAAGATCCAAAGCAGAATCTTACACCAACTCACTTTCACAGGTGAAAATAGATATTGCTCGTCTAGGGTGAATATTTATATATGGTAAAACATAGCTCTTATTGAGATATTCCTAACAAAAATTAAAAATAAAAGCTTAAATGCTTTTCATAACAGCTTTTATATCTGTAAGAAAATGGATTCAAATTATATATGAAATATTCAGTTTTTTCTAAGCCATATGCATTCCTAATAGAAACAAAAGTAAATAAAAATTAAAGACATATTTATCTGCATTTTAAAACTCTAAACAAACCATAAAAAAGAAAATGTAACATATTTTATTAATATGATAATATTTGTTGTCCTTTTGATATTCTCATTTTATTGAATAATATCAGAAGGAAAAATTAGATTGATTAAGTTTAGTAACCTCACTTCAGGTCTGTAATCAAAACACTGTGAAATTCAGTGTCTTATTTATCACCTGAGTTTTCCAAATCTGAGTTATGGCCAAGCTACTAACGAACTGACAGAATATTAACTCATTTCATGCCTAAAATATACTGTTACTAGGAAAATTAAAAAAATGCTTAAAAATTTTGTATATACTATTTATATGTACGTATGTGTGTTTGTGTGTGTTTGTGCGCGCACACCTAGGAAGGCCCAAAAGTCACATATAGAATCATTCTATAGTTCTCTTCCTTCTTACTGCTTCTTTGTTCTGGAGTTTCCCAGCCTCTGTTTTCCAGAAGCAGAAATGTCAACATTTTTACATGGGATCTGGGGTTTTGAGCTTGAGTTCTTTTTCTTATGTGGAAAAGTTTTTAACCACTAAGCCATTTCCTCAGCCCATGAATATTTTTTTTTAAACATTGCTTTCCACTTTTACTTGAAGGATAATTTCATTTTATTTCTGTTACACTGATACCATCCATAAATTATTGAATAGTAATTTAAAAACCACGTTGAAGATTAAACAATTTTTGTGGCAAAATTCATGCTTATATATATATATTCAGGTTTTATTTGTAAAACATATATGTTTTGTGTGCTTATACATACTCAGGTTTTATTTGTAAAACATATGTTTTGGGTAATTGGAATGTAATCGTTTCCTTGTTTTAGTGTAAGTTGTGGCATGATTTTACATTGCAGATTTTTAAGGTACTCAATTTATTTCATATTCTAATTTTTATATTATTCTTTCTTAAGTCATAGAAATAGAGTGCTTTCATGTGTTATTATAAATAGTTTTTAAAGTTTATTTTCATAATAACATCTCATATTCATGAAAGGAGAATTTTAAACAGGCCTTGATATTTTATAACTCCTGGCCACAAACAAAAAAAGCTTTATAAATCTTTAAAAATAGAATTCTAATTAATACTACTTGAAAGAGAATACCGAAACCAGTATCAACAAAAATATTTCACTTGGAACGAAGATAAGAAGTGAGAAAATTTCATATATAAACAACCATGCAGTGATGTAAAAATTCAAAGAGAATCCTTTAACCCATAATGTTGGATCTTCTGAAGGTGGCCATGTTTCACTGTGGTAGTGGAATCTTTCGCTAGGTGAAGAAAGGCTCCTGCCTGTCAAAGAAGGAATAATATCACTTTCAGGAAAGACTGGAAGGAACAGTGCTGCTTTCTTATAGAGGATGTATAATTCTGAGATAGCATGGACAATCAGGTAAGAACAGGGAGGACTGTACGTGCCAGCACTTATCAGTCAGTGCAGAATTCCATGAGGGGGATCAGTGGGAATTAAACAAGGCCAAGGTCAGAATCTCAGATATTATACATGAAAATTGGCAACCATCCAAAGTTTTTCATAATAGCCATGACATCAAAAATAGCATAATTTCATAAAAACAAGAGGTAAGGAATGAGTAATAGGAGAGCATTCAATGGGAAACTAAATTATTCTGACTCAATTATTAGTACTCTGAGCAGTTTCAAGGTAGACACTCCTTTACCACAACTCTGGGAACATTCTGGCCTGTTCCCAGTTAAAAAATCACAAAGTGAGAACACAGTGAGCTGATTAATATTACTTCCCGTTTGACACTCACTCACCACAGCACAAGCAAGACCTCCCAAAGGGACAAAGGACAGGAACAAAGAAGTTCAAGCTGCTCACCTTTGCTATTCAGATTGGTCAGTACGCAAGGGGCTCCAGGAAGGCCTGAACAAGCCCCCATAAAGGAATGTGTTTTTCTCTTCACGCCTACATGCTTTGTTTCAAGAAGAACAGAAGATTCAGATTCTAGCTTCCATAGTCTAGACTATTCCCATGGATTTCTCCTGGAGGGCCAATTTTCACAGATCTCTTTAAAAAAGAAAAAAGAATCAGAAAACAAACAGAAATAATCCTTTGGTGAAGAGAAGGCTGAGTAACCAGGGATCATAGTATGACAGCAGCTGTTATCAAAAGAGTTGTAGAATACTTGATGCTTCCTAATTAGGAATGATAATTACGTACAAGGGTAACTTTGAGACAATAAATTTCATATGCACTCAATTGTAAGAGAAAACTAGGCACCCAGAAAAATATTACAGACTAATGATGTGGCACCTGTACTTACATAGCATACAACAAATGGAAATAAAATTTTATTAAAATCAGAAAATGTTCATGTTAAAGATCAGCCACTTATCTTTTTGATGAAGATTTTGATACTCTAATTTTTTGTTTTTCTGTAACCCATTGACCTATTTAAATTCTCAATAGGAAATATGAAGCTCCACATACTTTATTTTATTTAACCAGCTTAATTAATTAAATAGCTTTAAAATTAAATAAAAATTGAGTAGGTATTTAAAGACTTTGTATAATTTTAGCCAGTCTTTTGATTCCCTTATGACCATACAATATTGACATGACATATTTTTAACATTTGTCACATCCATTATTAACCAATGACTGAGGTTTAATTACTTGAGGAAGTGAGACCTACATGGAAAAAGTATATCACTAGGGGCGGGTCTTTGTTCATACCTTGTTTATTTTGCCCATTCTTGTCTTTCTCTTTGGACACCATGATATTTTGCTTATGTTCTTTGGCTATGGAGCCATGTACTAAGACTTATGAAAACTTTCCATCCACAGTAAACAATCAGAGATTGTTTTTGTCAGGGGTTCTGTCACAAAGTTTAAAAAAAGTAATAGAGAAAATTTGCAACAAGTGTGACTATTTCTGTGACCATGTGTTTAATAAAGCTTTGTACCTGATACATGACACTACATTGGAAGAATTTGGAAAGGTTAAGAGACTATTCAAATGGGTGTACAGGAGATCAATATACCAATAGGAATGCAAGGAACACATTCTTTTAGGTATAAACAAGGGTCAGGAAAATGAAATAGAGATATGCCAATAGCGCTCTTGAAATGATATTTCTCTACCAAGTCAGGTCCAAGTCACAAGACTTTGAATGAGATTGAATTCAAAAGTAATGGGCAAATTAATTTTTGGAGGATGTTGCAAGACAACATAGCATTCAAGCTCTGGCATGGATATGGCTGGGTGCTATTCATGAGCTTAACAGAATTGCTATGAAGATTGCATAAATGATTTGAAATATGTGGACAAGAAGTTATGATCATTAAAGAGATTAACTCCATAACAAACAAGGCGATAAAAAAGATTCCTTGATTCCATATCAGTATTTTATCATCTAAGCAACAGAAGAGAAACTAAGGCAGACTGCACCTGTTTGGGGACTCATGATGAGCAAAATAGATAAATTCTTTTGAAAGAATTTATGAATGTGATGTGAGGAAGCAAATGATGAATAGTTTTAGAAAATGTTGCACAATCTTTTGAAAGTTGAAGTTTCTACTTATTACAGTTCTACGATTTCATATTTTAGTAAATAAACCCCTCTATGTACCATGGAAACAATATTGAAGATGTGTGAGCAGGGAGTGTTAACCAAAGACTAGTTAGAGGTTTATCAGACTATTTCACAGGGAATATGAGAGTAACTTGAACTAACACCAGTTAAAGAAATCATGAGAAGTCATAAGACACATGAAATATTTTAGACATAGACTTTCATAACCAAACAGTGTAATTGTTGCATTCTGAAGAGTAAAAGAGGAAATAAACCTGTGATAAGATCCTGGGAGTAGTGCAACACAGAACGTTGGGATGGACTAAGAAATTTGCCAGACATCACACAGATAACCATGTACTAGAATAAATTGACTTATTTTCTTTCCAGCCTAGGTATCAATTGGTGATCATTTTTCTTCCCGTGTAGGTATTCTATAGAGAAAATAATAATTAGACACATCCTACTATCTCATGTACCAAATGTAATGTCTTGCAATGTAGATTAATCCACAGCATTTTAAGATTACATAATTTGTACTTTATACATTTCAATTAGTGCATATTATCTCTAAAAATTACTATCAATGGGAAAATGCAAAACTACCATCAATGGGGTGATTTTGAACTCCTAATAAAACCTAAAAATTCCAGCAAGGCACAAGACAATTCTGGATTGCTCATCACTGTGCACACATTCTATCAACTCTCACTTGTCATTCAGATGTCCTCATCCCCCACTTGTAATTCAGTGTGTAACAGACATGAAATGATTGTGTCTGGTGAGCAAAACCTTTAAAATCCTTTTGTAGTAACTAGCTCAAGGTACACTAAATTTGTATAAGAGATAGTACAAAAGAACTAATTAAAATATATTTTAATTTCCCCATGCCTCCTACATCTTTCATATATTACTGTACTTGATCACTTTGTCATAGAGAATCACTTATTGTCATAGCCACATTTGAATCTTTCTAACAGTTCTCAGATGTGTCTTGCTCCTAGAAAAGTTCTGAGATGCACCAAGTTATTGGTAAATCCACTTCTTAATCCTGAAGGCATTGAAGTTTTTGCAGAGATGAATGCTACTCCAAGCATATAAAAAGCTTTTCTCTTCCAAAAAGGCCCACTATTTGTTATTTTGAAAACCAACTAAAGCTCCAGTGCTCCAGTAATGCAGAAAACATTTGTCGGTCATCTGTGGAAATCGCTTATCTGCAGTTTTCTGTGTATGCTTTTAAAAATCATGTTGGCATACCTAATCCAGTGAAACTGCTCTTTTAAGAAACCTGCTGGGCTTGCCTCAATTTTCTACCTGAATCTCTGTGTAAACAAAGGAAAACTTACCTTCGTTTTAAGACTTACCATTCCTTAAGGAAGCTTTTTCCTTTATTTATATATCAGTTTTGTTTTTGTCTGCAAGTGAATTCTTTTGAAGTACACAGACAGGTTGCCTTCATGATCATGTTTGGCTTTAGGTTTTTCTTAACTGATTCATATTCAGGATTGTAATGAGTCTGTGTCATTTTCACCCCTTACTACTCAATCTTAATACCCATCTTTTTCCTACTACAAAACTCTTCCTTCCCCACCATTCTTTCATGCTTTCATGTCCTTTGGTGTACATGTGTGGCCCATTGATTTTCCTCTGGCTTTCTATTAATGACATGTCTAGACTGTTGCTATAGTAAGGATGATATAGCAATAGGTATATGGTTGTAGAAAGCAGCTCCCCTACTTGACCATCCAACATTTGCTCTTATTAGTCTCTCGGGGACTATTTTTCCCTTCTGTGGTGAAATATTGATAGGCTAAATCTCATGCAAGTCTCATGAAAGTGATTATAGCTTATAATGAGATCATGGATCCTGTAGCTATGTCATGTCCAGAAGATGCTACCTGATTTTTTTACCTCCTTTACTTCAGGTTCTTATATTCTAACTACCCTCTATTCTGCAATGCTCCCTGAGCTCTGACTTAGATGGTAACTAGGATCACTTGTTTAAGGCCAGCAATTGACAGTCATTTTTTCTCTACATTTTGGTCAGATATACTTTTCTGTATGGAATAACTTCCATTGGAAAAAAGAAGATTCTCTAAATGAGGTAAAATGATAAATATTCAAATTCTGATATCAAACCTTATAACTAGACCATAGTAAATTGTTTCTCCCTAGGGATGATGATATCCCCATATACAATTTCTTTGTCTGGTTTAAAGTTCCTGGAATATGTTCCTTGCGAAGAATGGGGTGTAAATCCAACCAACTTGCTCTTGACTGCCCCTGTAACATCCATGTGATAATTTTACCCTGGTCATCTCTTTCCAGGGTAGTGACCACTATAGCTTTCAGTTTTTACAAATGGATGAAACTGTTATCTGTTTTTGTTCCCCAGCAGTTTGCATAATGCTTTTTTGTACTATGAAAGTTGGCTGTTAAGGAAGGTGCTTCCAGATGAGTTTCACCTTTTTTTTTTCTTCTCCTTATTTTCTGATCCATGTGTGCTGTAACTTCATAAATATAATCTTACTGCTGAGTAACTAAAAACAAGGGACTCTGGAGCCCCTCTGAACTCATTTCAAGGTGTCACATGTATGGTACTGGGATTTTTGTTTATTTGTCTATGACTTCTCGTAGTAGTTTCTCAGGTCAGTTTCTGTAATAACTTGTTTCCATTTCTCTGTGTTCCCCTGAGAGGGACTGAATAGAAAGAGTGAATGGTTATCCATGATACTGTAGATTTCTCATGTAAGAAAAAGTTAATGCAGGCAGCTTAAAACAGTGCAGGTAATCCTGAATCTAATATCCCCTTTAAGATTTTTTTCTACTACAGAGGTGAAAACTTTATACATTAAGTATTCCAGGGAAGAATTTAAATTTACCAAAAAATAATCTTTTTAATTGAGAAAGTTCAAGCTATGTGCCAAACTATGGACCTAGATTTATATTTTATTGTATGTAACTCCAGATGTAGGAGTCATATGTCCTCCTTCTAAATCAGGAGGCCTCAAATATAAGCTAAAAGCATGAAAAGAGAAACAACATTATATGAGCATATCACTTCAACATGTATTGCAAGTATACTGCAAAATTCTCATTCAGGACATATGATCTCTGGCATGACAAACTTTCTGACAAGGATACATGCTGTCCATTTCATGTTGAATTATAGGCAGTATAGTACTGTGCTAATGCCTTTTAATTAAATAGATAATGTTTGCTAAATATAATACCAAGAAGGGTTTTCAATACAAAAGAGAAATAATTTGACAGTATTTTCTGTACAGGGGGAAATTTCATAAATTCTCTCTAAAAGATAAGATTCCTTAAACTTTTAAGTGAAAATTTTAAGTTGATTAAGTTAACTCATTCTTGACTTAATTCTGGTGGCCATAGATGCAAAACTACATTTCTGTTTCTGAGTTGTTAATGAATCTTAAATAGGTCATGAGGTATTTTGTAAATAGTCAGAGATTTTATTTTATTATTTGTTATCATTCTGTGTGTGTCTCTGTGTGTATAAGAGTTCACTGTGTATGCCTGTGAAGGCCTAAGTGTAACTCTGAGAATCATCCTATACTGGTCTACTTCCTCTTTTTTTGGGTTTCCCAGACCCTGACTTCCAGGACTGGAAGTATAAGCCACTATTACTGCCCAGTGTTTTTAACTGGGACCTGGGATCCAAATTTAAGACCTTCTGTTTGTGAGAGGCTTAACCCCCTGAGTCATCTCTTTAGCCCCAGAGATTATAAACTGTATTTTGTAGTTTCTTGACTAGCAGATCATTTTGCTTTACAAATAGATGCTAGGGAAAGGTGGAATAAACTAATATTTTCTTTATATTTGTATATTCTGAGAAGCTAGAGTTGTGTTAGGAATATTATTAATTTCACAAATTCAACTCAAAATACTTTGATTAACATTTAATAGATCACACTATGTGACATACTCTCATTTTTTTCAGTTTAATCCATTTTAATAAATATGAATTAGGACTAGAGAGATGGATCAGGGGTTAAGAGTATGCCTCACAAGAAGAAGGTCCTGAGTTCTTATCCCAGATCCCAACTAAATACAAAAGAAAGACACTATCCAACTAAAATTTTAGGATGGACAATGTGATTATTGTAGTCCTTTTTAAAATATATTATTTAAGATGAGATTCTATGAATATCAACATGATATTCTATGAATATCAGGCAGAAACAGCAGCTGCTTGCACTTCTTGCCCTGTTGGGCAGAACCTGCAAAAATCCCAGAGCAAAGCAAAAAGAAGTAGAAGCAATCCAGAATGATTCTCAAAGCCACCCTTGGGTCCTCCACAGCACCCAAGGACCACACACACACACACACACACACACACACACACACACACACACACTAAATAAAAGTTTTAAAATAAAAAATAGATGTACATTATTGAAAGAGGATGACTGGTAGGGAAGAAGAGTTGTAATGTGAAGAGGAGGGGGAATGTGATTGGGCATTAATTTATCAATATATTCACTGTATTCATGATGGAAATGTAATTGAAAAAATAAAATAAAATGTTATTTAAAGACCGTAAAACATGCATATTAAATATTTCCATTCATCATATACCATTTTAGGAATGGATGATAAGTTTAATTTCAAATACAATTTAAATATTGTTCAGGATGATAGAAGCAAAGCATTAGCAATATGTTACAGGTTATTAAAATCTTTACAAATACCAAAATATTTTGACCTATTATTCAAGATACTAATATCCACTTTAATATTAAATATAAATTTTATGCATGAAAAATTATGTTTTATAGATGGAATAAATGGAGAACACTCTTTAAGCATTCAAAGAAGTAACCCTAAAATTAGGCTTTGAGGATGGGTAGACATGTATGCCACAGGTGAGAGAATCTACAGCATTAGAAAAGAGGAAAATTACTTCTGTCACCAAAATTCTCAAAAGTACAGAGGTCAGGTGTGGTTCAGAGAGCAATCATAAATTAACAGTAGTGAACATTGTCTGTCAATAGTTCTGCAGAGCCCATGAGTTGACTGGCATACATCACTTAGCAAATATTCAATGGAAGATGAATGTGATTGCTGAACACTACCACAAACACAGAGTCATGCTTTTATATTTTCTTCCCACATTAATGAGATTTCTAATAGCATTTACTGTGTATAATTTTTTAGGAGCAAACACTGTTTATTCAATTTGCTTAATAAACAGCTGGTAGATAGGAAATAAATACCGTTTTAATTTTCATGTGTTCATAGCTAAAGGCAATTTCTTAACTAGGGAAAAGTGTCCAATATATTCAATTCAAAGAAAAAATATTTTTCTAACTTTAATTATTCAGATATTTTCATTAAAGTTTCCCCCAGGACTGAAGCAATACACAGTATGATTTTCTAAACTATTTGTTGTATAGGAAATCACTGAATCTAGTACAGCACTCTAAGTACCAAGCTGCATTTTCAGCAAAATCAGTTATCTTCAGATTTGGAGGCTTATGAAACTGTATGGCAACTATTGTGTATATAATTTGTTAAATTGTATGTATAATATGTTAAATTGTTGCATAAGCCTACTGATGTTTCCCATTTGTTTTACATATTTTATTGAGACAATTTGCTCTTATCTAGTTTTGTTCTAGAACTCTAGCCTCCTTTAAGTTAGAAAATAAATTAAAACTAAATGAAACATTAAAAGAGATATAATAGTAAGAAAAGCAGAAATAGAAAGTGGTTGAGTCCTTAGAAAAATGAAACTTACATTGCAGTTACATCCTCATATTTATCCTTGGGCAGCTAAATACAAAAGAAAGGCACCATCCAACTAAAATGTTAGAATGGACAAGGTGATTATTGTAGTCCTTTTTAAAATATATTATTTTAAGATGAGATTCTATGAATATCAAGTCATGATACTCTTGCTGACATTACAAAATCCCAGAATGCTGTGTTTTGTTAACAGTTATAGAAAGACAAACTGCTTGGAGAGAAAAAATTTGAAGGAGAAGATTATGTTGTAAAGGAGAAGAAAAGGATGGGAGGGAATACTGAAGAAGGATTTTTTTAGAGGAGAAATAAATTTCCATAGATATCTTACATTTATTCTTGTCATATGTTTGATGCATTAATCATTCAATTAAATGGGCCTTAGTTATTTTCTGCCATAAAGTCCATTTCTTTGGTTTCCCTTCCTTCTTGTTCATGTTGTTTCTCCCATTGTTATTCAGAGACAATGGCGGCTTTATCCCCACAGCCATTGTTTAAGCAATTTTGTGGGACTGAAAACTGCCCTCTCCTAAACATTCCTAATAATTCCAGTTTTGTTAATTCTATACTTTAACACTAAAATTTGGGATTTCTCTTAACATTCTGACATGTATTCTATAAAATTAACTAATTTTTTTAAATTTTTTTTATTATTTATTCAATTGTGCGTGTGTGCGCGCGTGTGTGTATACGCGTGTGTGTGTGTGTGTGTATACGCGTGTGTGTAGAACCACAGGCGAATTTGGGAACCACCATGCACGCCTCCACCTCCTTGTTTACTCTGCCCCGGGATCACAGGCTCCGCCCTACCAGGACCGGAAATGCAGGCCGCCCCCGCTTCCGCCCGACTTCTATACATGGGGTCTAGGATCCGAACTCAGGACCTTCTGCCTGCAAGGCAGAGACTTAACCCCTGAGCCACCTCTCCAGCCCCAAAATTAACTAATTTTATACTAGTGTAGCTATCTACCATTCTTGTATCTAAGATTATACAATGAATAGGGAATCGTTTGCCTTCGAATGTTTAGTTTATATATGTCTGTCCACACACATACAAGCAAGCTTTCATACATGTACATCCTACACACATAAACAACAAAATATAATTATTTTTGCATTTTCTATCTTTTTATCTCCAGTAGTCTAGAGTTTTACAAATGTATTTTTACCTACTCCCAAACTATCACTCAGAAAATAGATATAACATCAAAATCTATTTTTGATGCTAAAATATTCACATCTGGTCTCTTTGCAGATGTTTAAGTATACTTATTTCTCATATTTCCTTTTTTCATTTATGATTTATTTAGCTAATTTATCAGTTCTTTTCTTTTTCAGTTCTTTCTTTTCTATTTTTGCTGTTTTAATTCTTTTTTATTTTCTTCCTTTCCTTTTTCCCTCTCTCTTCATTTTCTTGTTTTCTTTTTTCAAGAAAATCTTTTCTTGTCTAATCAATATTTCTATATTATTCACCAGCAGTATATTTTATGAAAATATTTTCTCTCAATAGTATTTGCTCCTGATACCCTGAGTCGTGAGATATTGCTGACATAATTCTAGATTTAACCAGACACTGTGATGCATTTGTACAATTTCACAGGAATACAATTTAAGTGTTCATAGTACATCAAAACTACAGTCACCATGCTTAATGTTTCTAACTGACTTTGCATATCTGTAATCATCACAAACTTTCAGACTTTCTTTCCAAATTACTGTCCTATTGCTTGCTTAACTCAACCCAATTCAGTTTTGCCCCCATACCCAATGCTACAAATACTAGATTCAATTTCAATTTCCAGTGTTTACAATAGAAATTCTGTCTTATCTGGAGTGATTCCTAATACTAACCAAGCATCTTGTTTTCCTACCTCACTCAGGTCTCCCCAAATGTCCTTTATGTAGATGATTTCTCTAAATGTCTTTCACCCAACAATTGTCCTGGACTACTTCATCCTTGGGCCTGGAGTTTATTCCTTTCATCCTAGCAACACTGGTTATCAGAAACCATGACTTTTATTATTGGTTGCTACACTAAAATATAAGTTCATGTGAGATTCATACATTTTTAAGTTTCTGTTTTCAAAAGATCTTCACAAATTCCATCTGTCTATGTTTTATGACTGAACCAGCAACTTACTGGAGCTGCACGATGCATTTTCTAAAAATAGTGACCCATAACATTCAGCAAAGTACTAACCCAGACTAATATTTAGCATTAATCAAATAGCCTACTTCACAGAAAGTAATATAACATTATTGGGAAGACAACTTACATAAATTTCACATTTTCAGTAAATATTTGGGACTATAAACATAATAAAGAAAAACATGTCTGTGTTTGAGATGTTGCAATCTAAAGATAAAAATGAAGATATAAGCCTACATATTTCAAGGTTTGTAAAACATCATATCAGAAAACAGCTCCATGCAGCCTGGAATTTATGTATTTTAGTGAGAAATTTCTTTATCATGTCTAATGCAAAATTCTTTCAATGTTTACTTTATTTATTTCCTTTTCATTGACTTTTTTTCTATAAAAGATATTTAATTATGTTTATCTCTGAGATGGCTACTATTTATATCTACTTGCTCATAATATGTATCATTAAGTATGAAATAAATAAATAACTTTCTATTTTCTTTTCTTTTTCAAGTGTATTTTTGTGTTGTCTTTGTATGTATGAGTATTTTCATGTATATGTGAATCTGGTGTGTTTATATGCTCTTCCGTGCATGTACGTTTTGAGTCACATGAATGCTGGTGGTCATTTTCCTTGATCACTCACTAAGGTTTTTATTGAGTGAGTGTCTCTCAGCTGAACCTGGATCCCATGGATTTGCCTGATCTTGCAGTGAAGTTTGTTTCATTGATTCTCTTTCAAGTGTTGGAAAAACAGGCAGGAATCCATGCCAGTCTCACATTTTGGGAAATTCTGAATGTCTGAAATGGTCTGGTTTTCTATGTTGATTGACTGCTTATTATTATAAAGATAAGCCAAATATATCTTTCTGAAATGGAACACCGCTTAGCAAAAGATTAATTTCATATACATCAGCTGAATTTTTTACATTTAAATAAACATAAAAGCACATAATTTATCACCATTGACAGATCAGCATTCATTGCAATGGATTTTGCAAGTGTGGAAATCCATCTCTTCATCATTATGAAGTGAAATCATTAGTGTTCATCTTGTAATATAGAGTACCTTTGTGATAGTAATTCAAGTAATTTCACTGCAAAGCTCTAGGTCTGCTATATTTATACTAAACAGGTGTTTCTAGAATAACAAACTGTTAGGGCTATTAAGTACCAATCAGAAACTTCCCACATGTTTCAACTCAAATATACAAAATGCATATATGTATATTATTTTAAGAAATATGAAATGCAAAATTTATTGCCAAAATGTATTTTTTTGCAAATTGCCATATTCACATCATTTATCCATGCAAAATAAACCTGAGGATTATCATTAGATATTTTTACTTTTTCCTTATTTGTTCATGAAGACTTCTAAACATTTATGCATTAGAGTGAAATTTAGTCAAAATTATGACTCCTAACAGTTCTATGAAATGTGTGTTATATTGTGCTTAAAAGAAATCACTGCTCGATGTTCTTTAGCGTTTAAATGCTTTAAGGAGCCAATCAGTTTTCATATGCTGGTACCTATTGTCGACATTCAGTTTTCAGATTCTTAACCTAATTTGTCTTTTCACAGGTTTAAAATCTTCATTTTGATTAATTTTCCATCAAAAAGAAATTCTTGTTGAACAAAGAAAGACTTTATACAGATCAATTGATAGTGATTATGTAGGTGTACATACATACATGTTACATAATTTAAGTTCTTCAAAATATTTAAATTACAAAGAGGCCTATACCCATGCACAAGAAAGAACTCTGGGAATTGGGGCGGGAGGCACGGAGGACGGGGCGAGAGGGGTGAGGGGAGGGGGAGCAGGGGTTCGGGGGGGGGAGGAGGAGGGAGGGAGGGAACTGGTGTACCTATTAAGTTTCTATGAGCTGAAATAATAATAAAAATGTATTTAAAAAAAGAGAGAACATTAAAAAAAAAAGAGGCCTATACCTATACCTTTGTGTATATGGGTGTTTGTGTGTACACATATGTGGTATGTTTTTGTTAGTACATTTTTTATGGTGTATATATATGTGTGCATCTGTGGTGTGAATGAGATTTCTGTTTATAGTGTTTGAGAGTGTGTAGTATGTATCATGTGTGTTCACATGCATGGAAGCACATGCACAAGCAAATAAAGTCTGAATGAAGAAGCACAATAGATGTTTCCTAATATTGTAATTTACCCAAGAATTAATTATACCTTTCAAGAAAATAAACCCTGTCTGTCATGTTTAGATACTCAATACCTCTTTGATAATGTGAAATCACATCAAAACATAAATTTGTAGGCAAAATAAATATATACAGCTTCAGAATTTTGGTCCATTTTGTTCTCGCATGATTTAAGAAAGGCATTTAGAAATATGTGTAGGAATATATCTACTGACTGATTCTGTTTAAAATCCATAGATTAATAATGTGCTATTAAATTAGGGATATCTCTAACCTAGTGTACATGTAATTATTGAGACACATGTTTTACTTTTAATTGTAGGAATCTTAGTAGAACAACATCAAAATATTTGTATAGGTGAGTTTATCAGTTCTGTAGTTAAGATATTCCATTAAATAGGGAAAACTCCTAAATGGAGTTTACTTTGTAGGAGTTTTCTTTGTGCCAATGAAGGATACTTTTGTGTATGTTAACAGCTGATGAGAAGTCTCATATGTATGAACATTCTATCTATTGGGCTTATTCAGTGCTAAAAACCTTTCAGGGTTTTTCTTTATTTTTTAATTTATTGTGTATGTTTTTCTGTGTGTGTGTGTGTGTGTGTGTGTGTGTGTGTGTGTGTGTGTCCATGCATGCCACAGTATGCAAGTGGAAGTTAGATGATGCTCCTTCTACCATATGGATTTTGGAGATCAAAAGGTTGTCAAACTTCACATCAAACACATTTAACTACTAATCCATACTACTGACTGAAGAAAGTGCTTTTTAGTGAATGTTGTTTGTTTTTATTTTTGTTGTTTATTGTTTTTTCATTTCTCTAATTAACCCTTAACAATAACATAAAGCAATCACAAAAGTATACATCTTCAATATTGGTCCACCTTAGAGAAAAGCATAAGCCTGCATTGATCTTGGTCACTGTCCTGTCTCTTCTTGTTCAATGTCACATACAATTTTTTCTGTGAGTTTATTTATCTCATTCATCTTTGTTGAGATACTTAATGTATGTAATTGTTACATTTCTATTTATTTCATGCCAGCTCTTACCACTGCAAATGTTCTTGTGCAACACAAGACATGTGAAAGAAGGACAGAGAAGCAACTCAGAAGATAAAGAACAAGAAACAGGACATGAATGTTATGTTTCATAGCTTGGCTCATTGGGATTAAATGATTTGAAATATATTTAAGTCAAGCCTAGAAGAACACAGTTATTGGCTCAAGCAAAGAACAAAAGAAACAGAATTCTCTACAGGAAGAATGTTTGGAGTGAGAATGACCTCTAATAAAAAAATAGATTCAGTCTCAGTATTTTAACACTCAAATAAACTCCCAATGTAAACAAGAATGACAGCAATTCCACACAATATTGGCCCCAGCATGATGCCCATTATAAAATGAGTATTTGCTGAATGAACTTTAAATATATTCAGAAATAAATCAACATTGATTACCTAGACAACTTCCCTTTATATTTATAAACTTTTTAAATTTTTTTATTATTTCTTATTTATTATTGTGCGTGTGTGCGCATGTGTGTATACATGTATGTGTGCAGGTGTTTGTGTAGAACCACGGACGAATTCGGGAACCACCATGGACACCTCCACCTCCTCCTTGTTTACTCTGCCCAGGGATTCACAGGCTCCGCCTTACCAGGACTAGAAACGCAGGCTGCCCCCGCTTCCACCCGGAGTCTATTTGTGAGGTTTAGAATCTGAACTTAGGACATTCTGCCTGCAAGCAGAGGTTTAACCCCTGAGCCACATCTCCAGCCTCCCTTTATATTTATAAAAAGCAGAAAATTACAAAGATTTACCTTACTAGTTAGGGGATTGGGTTAAACATAATCTTAATTCCAATGTAATTATCATGGAATGTAATGAAACTTCTTTCAGGTTATGAGGTGGCTCATTGGGTAAAGGTAACTGCACAAAACTGACAACCTGGTTAGTTTCCCAAATCCTGCCTGGAATGCAATGGTGACCTACGAAATGTATCTGCCTTCTACATATGTTCAATGGCATAAGTTTCTGTGTGTCTGTCTGTCTGTCTGTCTCTCTATATCTTCTATATCTGTGTTACTCCTTACCTGAATCCCTCCCATCCCATCCTGCTCTCTATCTCTCCTTCCCTCAAACAAGCAAAGAACTTTGTTCTCAAAATAATATGCATGGAGATGTGGGAATTTCTACAGCACTAACCTATATGAAATCAATAATATCAATATTTAATTAAAATATTTGTATCACTCATTAGAACAGCTTGATTTCTGTTACTGTAGGTGGTGGTCTGTGCTTTCATAAATCTCACTGATATGCATTGTTCGGATGTTACATATGGTTATAACATAAGTATATATTTCAAACAGATTGATTGGGGTATGAACGACATTTGGCAAGTCACATGTATTTGGTGTGTCCATTTGAATGAATCTTAGTTCAGACATACATCTAGGAACAGTGAATTATCATATAACCATGAATGTGAGCATATAAATCCTCTTTAATGTGTACTTACAATAGATTACTCCCTAAACTTCTCATATAGAAATACAGACTTGCTGTTTGACAATATGGATTAAGCAGAATTTCTAGAGTTTTATTTACATGGAATCATATGGGTTAGGAATACTTTCCTTCATTATGTTATTTATTACAGTATATTAGCCCAATGACTTTTGAAAAGAATTTATTTTATTGCATGTTATCATAGTTCATTCCTTTCATTTGAAGTAAGTGTTTACTGTTGAGATGCATACCATCATTTTTTCATTCATTTATCAGTTAGGACATTTTAGCTAATGTAAAATACATAAGCATATATGTCTTTTTATTTTTTGGATGAAATCTGAAAAGTAAAATAACTGGATTATATGTCAGAAATACCTGTGTAAGAAACTGTCAAATGGTTTTTGTTATTGCTGCCAATATGAGTAAACTCTTTTTTCCAACATTGTTTCCATGTTTTGGTCATATTGTTGAATTTTGCCTTTTAATAGCATGTGTAGAGAGAAATCTGACTTTTTCCTAAATTAGTTTCTGTTATGGCTGATAATTTTAATATTTTTTAAAGCAACTCTCTTCATAAAACTGTCTTTTTAAATGTATTATGCTCAAGTTCATTAACATATTGATTTTATATTTTGCTATATGTTAATAGCCCTATTTGTCTCATATTCCAGTTAAATGTGTTATTATATAAAATAGATATAAATTCTCTTTGATAATTGTTTTTCTTTCATTGTTCTTCATTGCATTAATAATATTTTTATTGTCTTGCATGATGCAGTTGCAGTAAAGGAGAATGGACATGGTAAGGCATTTCATCTTCAGACCAACAAATTTCCAATATCTTGGTAGTTTTTCTTGCTGAACATCAAACAATTGATTTTGATATAATCAAATTACTGAGTTAAAAGTTTTAAAGTGGCTATTCAAGAAAATTTTGGCAGATTTAACATCTCCACAAATTAATATTTTTTACATTGCACTTATTTTATAACTTAATTTCAGTATAATGTTGGAAGTGGTGTTAAGACAACATTCATTATTTTTTAATCATTATTCAATTTTTTCTTTCCTCAAATTAATTCTTAAATAAAAACAAACAAACAAAGTTTCTTCAGGACTGTCCATATTAATAAATATTACCCTCCCTAAATTCATCTTATCACTATTAAAATGTTGTCTCTTAAATGTGCCACAACCTTCCCAAACATCTACACCAACCAAACATTCAAACATATGAAACTAATGGCAAATACTTGCATTTTTAACCATGCTACCTAGCAACATAAATCTTCTCCTTGTTCTTCTTTACATAGGTTTATTACCTATTATAAATCTCATATATTACATATAAGTTTAGAATTAGCTTCTAGATTTCTAAAGGAAAGCTATTTTTATGTCTCCATCTCCTCTAACCTGAATTGCCTCTATGCCTCACTAAACTAGACCACACTTGGACAAGCTACCAGGGCTCACTTATAACACATTATCTACTTTTCTGCAAGTGCTTATTGTGTTTATTTTCAGAATTCACACCAGGATTTTTTGTATGAATTTTATTTTTGTTAGTTTTACAGAAAGCTGTTTTTTCAGTTTTTTTTTTTTTTACATTCTTCTATTTGCTATTACCTTAAAAAAAAAAAAAAAAAAAGGACCATGTAAAAGACATTGTAAAAGCATCTGGACCAAAAGTTCAAAATGCAGTTTCATTTTTTGCTTTAGTGATCATTAGCTCAGATAAATTACTTAACGTTCCATATGCCAATATATCCATGATACAGGAGGATTCAGGTAGTCAATACAGACAAAATTATCAACATAAAGAAAAAGAGTGCCTATGTGACATGGATAAAGTTGCCTTCGAAGGGATACTGGGAACCAACCCTCCTCCTTAAAGTCATTTGTAAGCAGACATCAGGAGACAACGAAAACACAGAAGATTTACTGCTGAACTTATTGCAGACATAAAATTTATGAGTATAGTAAAATCTATTTCCATTGGCACACAGAGAATTAGAAAATCAACAATGTTCATTTTTGTATAACTTTTCAAAAAGACATATAACACTGAATATGAATACTTCTAATTTTTAAATTAAAGAGTGAAATGCAAAATAATAAATATATGGATTTTTATTGTCTTGATTTTTATATGATGATAACTAAACCCATGAAAGTTTTTAATATTTTTAAAGCTGCTTACAAGAGTTGCATAGCATGATCAGTGAGTTAGATTAGTAGATTAAAAGAAAGGCATTTCACACTAATTCTGAACACCTGAGTTTATTCCTAGAACTCACATCAATAGAAGAGACACAACTCCAGCAAGCTATATACTGACCTGTTCATTATACAAACACTCTCATAAGTATGTGCACACAGACACACAGACATAAATATACCCACAGGCGCATACACACACACACACACACACACACACACACACACACACACACACAAATGCAAATCAAAATTTAAAACGATGAAAGTTTCAGAACAGTGTGGTTTTCCCCATGGTACCTCCTTGCCATGATCTACCATCACAGTTACTTACACTGTCCTGCATTGCTGTGCCAAGTTCAACTCTATTGTTCATCACAAAAATATATATTATGAAATTATTATTAAACTTGCCTTAATACTTTTTCAAACACTATTTTTAAGACATTAATTATTTCAAGCAATATTATTATTTTTCAAACATAATTTATATATTACTTTTTAATATATAATTTATAATTCTTAAAGAGATTCAGCTGTGGATGTTGTTAAATTCTGTATTTCTTGTTTGAATTGAATTATATTGAATTGTTTGTATTGAATATTCTGACATTTTTAAATTGTACATGTTATTTCTTCTCAGCTTTTCTTATTCCTTATTTAAAACATAAACCTCAAAAACATTTCATTTGATGAGCCTAAATGTGATTTATTATTAACTAAACATACCTTCATGATCTCCAGTACCTTATTCTGCCTTTTTAGCAGATGTGAATTATCAAAAAGTTTGGTTGAATTTTCGGAAAAATTGGGGTATATGTTTTATTGAAACCAAAAACATTAACTTTATGGTGTTGAAACAAAGACTTCCGTTCCAGAGCTTACATTTTCTGTGAATATAGCTTGTCTCATGGTATAATCTCTTTTTCTGAAATTATATTATCATGAGTTCTCAGTCAAGGAATTACACAACTTTAAATTTTGAGTCAAGAATCACAGCTGATATTTAAAAATATGAATGAAATATTGTGCAAAAACTGATTCCAATGAAGATTTCCAGATATGGTTTGAATTAATTAAATTGCATAAAGATTTAATAAAACAAAAGAAGTTTTAGATATTTCTCATGAACTAAAAAAAATATATGGTACTTAGACTTTAAGTTCCAGGCAAAGTTGACAAGCTAGGTTTCAGCATGTGTTGTGTTATCTGCCTCTAGGTGATTTCTTCTAATATTAGAAGCCCAGGGCCTAGTCTTAATGACATTAGCATTCAATTTTTATGACTTCTCCTTAGATGAAACCTCAGAATAATTGCCCGTTGCTAAAATTCTGTTGACAACGACAGACGCGAATTCATTCCTTGATAGTCAAAACCTTACCTTGATTATACAGTAACCTTTTAAATTTTTAAAAATTTTTTATTTTATGTGTGTGTGTCTGTGTGTGTGTATGTATGTGTATCAGAGTGCAGGGGTCAGCTCCTGGCCACCAGGAAGGAGAGAGGTGAGCGCGCTGCCTGCCCCTGTGCCTCCCAGGTCCCAGGAGACAATCAGGCATGGCAGGGAGTTAAATCAAAGCACGAACTCACTTTATTGTACACAGTGCAGCAGTTTATAAAGGCAAAAACTGCTAGGCGTGAAACGGGCAGCCAATCATATTAAAGGTCAGCGCAGCACCCAGGCTTCACGGGCTAGGGTCAGCATTATGGAACTCTTATGAAGCAATCAGGGTTCCCTGTGATGAAAAGAAGGTTATGCCCCGCACTCTAGCTCCCAGCACAATCTTGGCCCCTTATGCCTGGCTATGCCTTGTCACTTCCTCCCAGAGCCATCTGAGGCCCCATGTGCTCAGCTACGCCTTGTTCCTCCCAGCATCATCTTGCCTGGGCCGACCCAACATCTCTCCCTTTTTGTTTTTTATGAGCCAATGTATTCACCTAGATGTTAGGTCGAACCCAAATCTACTCCACCTTGGATTAGGAAGGTGTCAGTCAGGCCCTTTGGTTAGGTCAGGCCTTTGGCCCTGTCTACCTTGGCGAAGGAAGGACTGTTGGGGGTGAGTGGGCAGCCTGTCATAATGCCATCTTTATGGGGTTGCAATGCCAAGACGTGCATCTATCACATAGAGGGTTTGTTGCCAGACAGCTTGGATCAACCCTTGGCGGTGAACCCAGTGCCCTGTCTCTGTATTTTTGCATCCCAAATTTTTACAGTAAAAGTCCAGGGCAGACATTTAACACCTGTGAGCACCCCAGGTCATTAGATGACCGGTGAGGGGCAGGGTCAGCCCTTCTTCCCGCTACATACAGGCCGGCCGGCATGTCCTTCAGTCCAGTCCAGTATATCCTATGAGGCCCTGGCCAAGTTGCCTAAGTCAAAAAGAGGGTCAGGGAACCAGGTGGTTGGCAGTTAGGTACTAGTAGTCTGGTGGACGATGTTGCCTGTCTGAGAATTGATAATCATCCATGTGACCTGCTGAGGCTGATGGGCACTTTGTGGCATTGCTTTTGTTGAGTCTATGAGGATCAGGAGGAACAGTAGTGCTAGCAACCCTTTGGCCATTGTAGGTACTGAGATTCTTGGTGGGTTCTGAAACAGAAAGAATAGAAAAGACTTTCTCAAGGGTGGACTGCCCTTGGTTTTTTTATGGCATTATCTTTATTCTTCTGTTTGCTTTTTTGTCACTTATTGTGATGTTTTCTTTTTATTTGCGATCGCTTAACCACATGGGTGATCCACCATTCCTTTTAGGAAGGCCCTTCTTGGTCTCATCATGAAGGTTCTCCTGGGGGCAAAATTTAAGGTACCTAGCTGGTATCCAAATTGGAGAGGACTCCCCAATGGGGAAAATACATCCAAACCTCCATCCTGTAGTGACTAAGGGGTCTGGTCTTCTCCGATGACCAGTGAGGGGGTCCTTCCAGCGCACTCTGATAGAAAGTTTGGTGGATAGGTGTCCCCAATGCCTTTGAAATCTTGACTTTGGTTGTTCCTTTTGAAAATTTAAAATATTGATTGTAAATAATGCTAGCCCTAACTGCTGATATGGGCTTATTCCCCCTTTTTGTAGTTGTAATTGAGCCTTTAAGTACTGGTGGTTTCTTTTAGTAATAGCTTGGGATTCCTGTGGTGTGAGTAATATGCCAAGTCTGAAAAAAAAGTTTTGTAAAGTCTGACTAATAAAACAAGAGCAATTATCTGTCTTAATTTGTTTAGGTACCCTAAGGTGGCAAAGCATTGTAAAAAATCTTTGGCCTTTTCCCCTGTATGTGCAGATGCCCAACATGCTTGAGAGAATGTATCTATGGAAACAAAGACATATTTAAGTTTACCAAGCGGCACATAATGAGTAGCATCTATTTGCCACAGCATATTAGGTTTTAACCCTCAGGGATTAACCCCTGTTCCCTGTAAGGGTGGGACTTGGAGGAAGGGTTGACATGATTTGCAGGTTTGAATAATCTTTTCTAAGTCCTTTACAGGAACTTGAGGGAACCTATGGAGTAAGCCCCTCCAATTAAGGTGAGTTAGGCTATGTAGGCTTCCTGAACATTAAGAGTCTACATCTCCTGTGAAGCTAATTCATCAGCTAAAGCATTGCCCTGGGTTCGGAATCCAGGCAGGCCAGAATGACTCCTTAAATGTTGTAAATATATAGGCTTTTCTCGTCCTTCCAACACAGATTTTAGTTCCACCATAAGGGGCGATATAGGATTGTTATCTAACCTTATATGAGCATTTATTTCCCCAGATATAAATTTACAATGTATAGACTGTCAGAGAGTAAGTTAACAGCCTCTTTATTATCTCTTAATGCCATTATAATTGTCAACAGCTCTTTATATTGAGCTGATCCTTGAGCAAGCTGGTATTTTTGTCTGTATGGCTGAATCAAATTTTGTGCGGTAAAGGTAGCATAAGCAGATCCTGTTTTTCCCCCATCTGTGAATACATGTGGGACATTTGTATAAGCGTTTTAACAAAAAGTTTGGTCTCAGCGAGTGGTAAGTGTCGAAGGGGTATGACCCATTTAGATGGGCCATAATGGCAGCTTTTCTCCCCTAGGTATACTTCTAATGCCAAAGCTCATCATGGGTGATATTTAGTTAGCCATTCCACATCAGCCAGCCTATAGGGAAAGACAATAGAGTCTGGATATTTACCATAGTGTCTACATGTCTGCTCATGTCTCTTTTTATCATATCTGCTAATTGATCTGTAGGGGTGTAAACTCTAGGGGCATTTCCCAGGGACTTGTGGATCCATTGTAGAATTTCTCCATCCTGTGATAGAGGTACTGTAAGGTGCCTCCTTCCTGAAATCAGCCATAGGGCAATGGGTTTCCCAAGATTATATTCAGCCTATTGAGCATACCTAAGGGTATCCTGAAACTGTGCAATTATCTGATGGTTACTTTCCTGTAAATCTCCAGGTTGTCTGCCAGACAATAGGTTAAAAAGAGGGGTGAGGGCCTCAGTGGAGATGCCCACCTATGGCCTAAGCCAATTTATTTCGTCTAATAATTGTTGTGAACTAGTGATAGTAATATTGCTAGGCACATTTATATATGGGCTGAGAGGTGATGGCCGCATAAGTGTCAAATGAATTCCTAAAACCTTGAAAGGAGGCACTTGTTGGACCTTAGGGATAATACGTAAGTTTCCCCTTTTTAAATATTTAATCATTTCTTTCATAAGGGATTATAACTTGCTTGGATCTTTATATCTGATGATAATATCATCCATATAAACATATATATCTTTATTTCCTATCAATGGTTCAATCAGTTTATGCACATAAGTATGACAAAAGGCTGGACTATTTGCCATTCCTTGTGGGAGCACCAACCATTCAGATCTTTGATTGGGCCCTGAAAATTTCAAGATGGAACAGAAAAAGCAAACATTTCGCAGTCCACAAGGTCCAGTGGAATAGAAAAAAAAGTCTTTAAAGTAAAGTCTGCAGGGATGGCCATCACCCATTCCTCTAAGGGGGGTGCCTACTAGCTTCATTTGTTTGTTGATCAGCCTTAAATCTTGTAACATATGCCATTTCTCAGAGGACTTCCTGATAACAAACACTGGTGTATTCCATGAACTCATAGATGGGTGGATATGTCCTTGCTTTAATTGCTTATCCACTGTTTACATTAGGGGCCTCAGTTTTTCTTGGGGCAGAGGCCACTGCTCCACTCAGACTGGTTTGTCCAGTTTCCATTCAATCTGGGGACCGCAAGGGGCAGTGGCTCTTAGAATTGGGGGTGAAACCAAGGATCTTTTCAAGTTTCTCCTCAATAGTTATGAAAGCTAGAAAACTTGCTTTTTGGTACTGTCTCCATTGGCCCAGGAAATCCAGAGGCTTCGTCATGATCTGAAAGGTCTTCATAGAAAGCCTTGTTATCAGTGGTTAAAACTGCTTGCATCTGTCCCAAGATGTCCTGTCCTAGTAAATCCCCGCAATATCAAGGGTTTGCATTTCTCCTTTGGAGACATCAGCATCCCGTGAAGTCACCCATAGGCTGTTTTCTCTGATTGGGTATTTTCTCCGACCACCAGAACTTTCTGGCCTTTAGGCTCCAAGTAGGGGGGGATTTCCTCTTTTCTTAGGACTGTACAATCAGCCCCAATGTCTATAAGTCAAAGGAAGCATTTGCCATTGATAAAAATACCCTTTTGGGGGATGGAGACCCTCCACCAGGGTAACAGTCCAATGAGCTTAGGGTTCTCCCATTTTAGGTTTTCCTAATTCAAGGCTCCCATGTGTTTCCTTTTGTGGGGTTCCCATTTATTCCTCCTTTGTTTGATGAGGCTGGAGGCTGTCCTTGAATCAGTTTAAAGGTTTGCCCTCTAGGTCAAATTTAGATCTACAGTCCTTCTTGCAATGGAAGCCTTTATGACATCGTGGACATGGATCTTTGATCTTCTTTATTTTTGTAAGGGCAGTCTCTTTTAAAGTGTCCCATTCGTCCACACCAAAAACAATACCTTTTATAACTTCACCATGGGGACTCCCCTGTGGTCCCATCTGGGATCTCATGGTTAGGACTCAAGTCATAGCTTCAGTAATAGCATCTGTCTGCATTTGAAGGGCAGCTGTAAATGTCTGGACTTGGTGCCATTGGATCCCAACGTTCTGAGAAGCAATAATTCAGGTAGTCATAGATCTCTCTTTGAGCCCTGCACATGCTATTTTGTGGTCCCTGTTCATCCCTTCCCACACTAATAACTTAGTAAATTGCTCTCTCAGGGGGCTCAGGGGAATCTTGACCGAAGGCTCTTTTCAACCTGGTCAATAAATTCAGGGAGATGCTCACCAGGGTTTTGTACAATGCCCGCTATAGGTGTTTCAGAGGGACCTTGGTCTAGTTTTTTACCATGCCGCCAACTCTATCAAGAGAGCCTGATCCTGGTAAGGGGCTCCTATAGCAGCCTACTGGATCTCAACAGAAACTTGGTCTGCTGTCCCTGATAACATCCCAAAGGGAATTACAACTGGAGGTTGGGTGTTTCAATTGCGTTCAGCCTGGACTCTGCATTCCTCCCTAAACTAGCGCTGTCCATTTAATGAATGTGGGGGTGGGATGCACCGCTTTGTCCATATCTGTCCAATTTTTAGCAGTGCAGGGTTGGTGAGCTAAATCTTGAAGAAGGTTCTCAACCCCAGGTGAATTTGGGCCATCCTCAAGAACTGCCCTCTTTAATTCCTCTAAATCTTTAGCTCCCTAGGGATACCATACTGTGAGGTGATTACCTCCAGGGTTGAGGTTGACAGAATAGGCTTGTACCCGATATGTCTCAGCAAACGTGGGCTCCAGCTCCGGATTCCCTGCTCTAGCTTGATGGGGGCCAACATGCCCACACGTGGAGTTGGGAGTGGTCTTTGTGAGATGGGCATATGGGGGGGGCCCTCGTCTAGATTACCCCTATCCCCTTCTCCCTTGAACAAGTTTAAGTCCGCATAAAGAGGGCTGGGTATGGCTGCCTCAAGATCCCTATCTTTCCCTAGTGCTTCAGGTAAGATTACAATTTCACTTTTGCTTTTAACCCGGTGTGTCTGGGCTCTCTCTTCACTGAATTTGACACAGTCTGCCTTATCCTCTTCTAGTTTGTGGGATGTAAGTCCCTCTTCTTTTTCTCTCTGGTCTTCTCTCTCATTTCCATCAACTATTATTTTTGGAGGGGGCTGAAGGGCATCTGAGTGAAAGGACTCCTTGAGGGCAGAGATTGTGTGGTAGAACCCTAAAGGCAGTTGCACATTAAAATGGAGTTCCCTCTTTCTTGCTAAATTTTCTACTCTGGCCCATGTGACCCAGGAAAAGAGATTGGAAGATGGGACCCAAGGGGCCAAATCAAGGATTGTTTGCCAGACCTTATCAGTGCTAGAGTCTGAAATCTCTAAACCATGGTTTTTCAACATGAGTCTCAGTGCTGGGTCAGGTGTGCTCGTTGTGTTACCCATACTGAGGGTCTCACTCACCTTGATAGACCACTTGGCTCCAACCATTCCTGGAAGAAGATGTCCTCACATGGGGCACCAGATGTGCGGAGGTTGTTTCCTGACCGCTGGGAAGAAGAAAGGTGAGCATGCTGCCTGCCCCTCTGCCTCCCAGGTACTCGGACCACAATTAGGAATTGCAGGGAGTTAAGTCAAAGCATGAACTCACTTTATTGTATACAGCACAGCAGTTTGTAAGCATGAACTCACTTTATTGTATACAGCACAGCAGTTTGTAAAGGCAAAAACCGTGAGGTGTGAAACGGGCAGCCAATCATATTAAAGGTCAGCACAGCACCCAGGCTTCATGGGCTAGGGTCAGCATTATGGAACTCTCAAGAACCTATCAGGGTTCCCTGTGATGCAAACAGGGTTATGCCCCACATACTAGCTCCCAATACCATCTTAGGCCCCTTGTGCTCAGCTATGCCTTGTTCACTTCATCCCAGTGCCATCTTAGGCCCCATGTGCTCAGCTATACCTTGTTCCTCACAGTAATATCTTGTCTGGGCCAGCCCAACACAGAGAGAACTTTGTCTTGTGGAGGACAAAAGGTGACTTAGGAAATCATCCCTGAATTGCAACTATCTCTTCTTTGTTTTGCTCTGGAGTTTCCCAGGCCCTTCCTTCCAGAGTCAGATGTGCAGGCTGCTGCCATTTCTGCCTGGCATTTTTTTTTTGCAATGCTCATAAATTTTATTGTAATACCTTCTTTCTCATTTGTTGTCATACTTGCCAAGAAATGTTACATGATTACATGTAACAATTTAGCATAACTATTAAGCATAAGGGCAAAATATTCTTTCTGGACCACTAGAAGAACTTTATAAAAATTCTTTAAAAATTAATTTCATTTATTTACTGCCAAAAGCACGTGCACTGGAGGCATTATGTGTACCTGTGGAGGCCCAAAGGTGACATCAGGAGTCATCTTTGATTGTTTCTATTTCCTTTTTGCTTTGCTCTGGGATTTCCCAGCTGTCTTTCATAGTTGAAGTGTAGACTGCCTACTATCTCCATTTGGCAATGGGACCCAAACTCAGGTCCTTGTGCTTGCCATCTGTAGTCTTATCCCTTGAGCCATCCTCTAGCCCATAACTCTCCACATATAGTTACTATATTGTTGAGGATTTCCCACCCCCATTCTCATTTCTCTGGTGGCTCTAAAATCTGAAACCTACTATGGACTCCTTAAAGTCATTCAAGTTCAGAGTGAAAAACTTTTTCTTTCCTGTTTTTTTCTTTAATTTCCAATACTTAAACATGTGTTCTCTCCCAGTTTCCCAATTTTTAATCTCCAGTATTTCCAGAAGACTCTATTTTTCTGCTTCAAAATAAAACTTTGCTTTTATGCATCCACAACCCTTTCCTGCCTTGTGATTTGTTATAAGAAAAAAAATCAACCTGTATCCCTGGAGATCATCAATATTTCAGTCCCTGGGGCTGTAGTTCTGTCAAGCACTGCTAAGCATGTACAAAATTTAATTTCAATTCCAACACTCCCCCCCTCCAGAGAGCTGGACTTTATTACAAGCAATGCTTTTAGAATAATATTCTCTATAATGCCTCGAAACTTAATTTTAGCTTTTCTTCCTATCTGAGTTGAAAATTATCTGCCTGGCATTTTTAAGTCAGAATTAGGATCTGAACACAGGACTTTCTGCTTGCAAGGTAGAGTCTTAGTCCCTGAGCCATCTCTCCAGCCCATCTTTTAAATTCTTTGGAATAAAAAAAAAAAACAGAAACACTAAATTCTATTTTTTCTACTATATAATATAGCTAACAATATTTTGCAATAAAAATATGTCAATTTAATGTTTCTTCTACATACTAATAATTTTTTTAAATCTCAAGTAAGTGGGCAACTCATATTTAAAAGAAAAGAATAAACAATCCACTTCTCAAAGAGTCTCTTAAGACTGCTTCAATGAACAGATTAGCACTGCTGAATTATACAGATCAGTTTGCCTTTGAGATAATTGACAGGGAGTGTTTTCAAGCACAACTGCAGTATTTTTGTAGTCCTTCACAAAGCTCTGGAGGCTGAATGCAGCTCAGATTCTATACTTAAAGCTCATATCAATAGAAAAGTGACCATGAGGATTTTTACTGGAGCTTACCTTTACTCAACCAACATGACTAGAATTTGAAAGGGAAGGTTTGTAATTTTTTCAACTAGATTGTTTTGTACAGTGATGTGCTTCAAAAACATACACAAAATACTCTTAAACATAATCTGAATAGTCAGTGGGCATTATAGTCTGGGATTGGGAACTGAGCATATAGCCAGTTGAAGTGTTGAGTTTCCATAACTTCTCTGATGCTTCCTTTATTATTTAAGCTAAAAAAATTGGATTGACAGCCTTTGGAGATCATAGTATTCTTTTTATCAGCAGAAAAGATATAGCACAGAGTATAAAATATACCCATCTTCCCATAAACCTCTGCTCTCCAGAGAGTTACCAATAGAAGTTGAGAAGATTTTTCAAGCTCCTTGCCATTTACTGGCTCTTGAGAGACTTCCTCACTCAGTGACATTCACACAGGCAGAAAAGAATTTGAATTAGAAAAGCCACATAGATTTCATTTGCTTTAGGCATTTTTCCACAGCTGCTGAAATTATTTTTGTAAAGTATTGTATTTTGAACCTATTATATATCCTGATCCTAATAGGTAGTTTGACTGATCTTATTTCAAATTTTAAAAATTTAAATTTTATTATTTTTTTTATTTTTCTAGTTTCCCAAGCATATTGAGTACTCATCCCTTTTTATCTCCATGACCCCTCCCTCCTATCCCATCTGTCCCCTTCTCAATCCATCTCCCTCATCCTCCTGCCTCTCTGCTTCAGATCTCCTGTTTCTATTTTGATAACTCATAAAGTTAAAAATTGACATAATTCCCTAAAATTACATGTAAATTCATTAATAGAAGCTTAAAGAAATATTCATAGTTTCTAAATATATAATGAAGCAGTAAGCAAGAAAAATGGCAATGAACTCCTTAAGTGTTATCATGCATGTAAAGCAAAGTTCACCTACCCATCAAAACTACAGTAATCTGACCTGAACTGAAAGTAAACGAAAAGAGAAAAGTTTCAAAAATTGTAATAAATCATGAAATATTCTTTACATATATAAAACTTGTATTTGTCAAAAAGTAAATATCTTTTTTGGATTTCAGAAGTACATCTCTAAAATCAGTATGTTTTGTACTATTGAAAAGTTTTAGAATTAATCTCTATTATTCTTTTTAGTTGAAAGTAAGGTCATGAGAGCAATTTTAAAACTAGGTGTAATAAAATATCTGTGTCTAACTGTACCCTAGTCATGAAGCAAGGAAGGCCACTGAAGTGAAATTTTTCAGTTATTTTTTGGAGACCTGTTAGTCCTGTACATTTGTTGATGTTGTTAACAGTTCCATCCATGTACAAGCCTGGCAAGCATGATGCTTCTCTTCAGAATCTAATGCATACGACAGTGATGGTGAAATAAGGTGTGGTTACCTTGCTGTACTCTATGTATAAAACTATCTGGGGCCAGACAGATTGATAAGAGTGTATGCTTACACAGACTGATTTGTTCTTTATATGGAAATCTGCAAGTCTGTGTGCATGTGTGTACATGTAAAGGCCAGAATGTAAACACTTATCTTTATCACTTTCCCCCTTATTTTCTTGAGACACGTTCTCTCACAGTTAGATTATCTGGTCAGGAAGTCCAGTATAGCCTACCATGTCACCTCTGAAGTTCAGATATTTGTTTCAGCTCTGATATTTGAGGGATTTTTTTTTTTGGCATGAAGTCTGGAAATCCAAATTCAGTTCCTCATAGTTGGAAAGCAAGCATATTACTGACTGAGCCATCACCACAAATTCTGACCGTTTTTTTTTTTTGTATTTAAATTAATTCAAGATCTACATAATCGTTAAATGTATGTAAACTTTTAGGAAGTGACTTTCTTCTTTTATAAGGTTATCTTATAGTCAGGGTATGCTACCTGGTTTCAGCTGTCATCTTGAAATTTGAAAGGTGTATCAGCAGATGTACTTATGAATCAGTTAAGGAAGACCTCTGACAAGCCTGTAGGAAGTTGCCTCAATCATGTGATTAATGTGTGAAGACCCCGAGCATAGGGAATGGAACTACTCCTAGTCAGTTAGATAAGGTAAAGAGAGCTACTTAGCATTCTAGAAAGGCAGCACATTAGAATGCAGGCTTGTTACTTCCCCTTTGACTCTTTCTGTGGATATAATGTGAGCAGTTCACTTGACTTTTGCTGGTTAATCCCCTACCACAGTGATCAAGTATTACCTGTAATCATGAAAATGAACAAAATCCTCTAGCTCCTCTAAATTGTTTTCATTCTGGTTTTATTTACAGTAATGGTATGATGAATTCAGTGAGGTACAAGGTTTCATTAATTGAAAGTTGAAATTGATCATTTCAGCACAGAACATTAGGTTAACTTACAGCAGTTGGAATATATATGAAATCTGGTACTAAGAAATAGTGTGTGAATAGAGAAATACCCTCTGCTCAGTCTTCTGCAGTTATCAGAACATATCTATGTAAGTCTAAAAATTGTGATATTGAGCAAGTACTGATTCATCAGTGTTGCAGTTTACCTGCATGTTGCCTATGAATTCATGACAAAACTGATTATGGAAACAAGTTACAGTTATTAATCCAACTTGGCAGGAAAGTTCATACCAACACCAGGGACTGAAGGTATCCGTAGTACTCCTGAGAGAGGGAAAATCCTCAACTTCACCATGGTCTGGGTCATCCTTGTCAGTTGGATGATCTCCTGAAGGCTTGTTCAGGGCTTATAAACAACTCATTCTTCACAGATGTGCACAGAACTCGGCCTTATCTTAATTCCCAATCAACGAACATCAGAACCAAGTGTGATACTTACATCATGCAATATCACTAGAAAGTGCAAGCATCAACAGCAAGGAGAGTTGTGTCTAAATTCAGTTGTGCCTTAATTGTGAAACTCTAGTTCACAGAGTCTCTATGGAAAAGTCAGAATCTCCATTTAGGCAGGAAAGGGTTCAAGTATTTTAATCCCTTTATAACTACAATGTGCATGGTTTTAATTTACTTTAACTCTTTAATTACATAACTCTAATCTCTCTTATAATTACAATGCCCTGGAAATTCTACCTCCTAGTTAAGTGATTGTTACAGCTGTTATTATTAAGAACATCATATATCACGTGGATCAAGTAAGCCAGAGAAAAACAATTTGGAACTGCAGAACTTTGCACACAGTTCTCAGCACAGAAAGCACACAATGAGAAGGCATTGCACAATTTGGAACCATTCATAGATTCAACAACCTAGTCCAAGGGAGAATGGTCTATGATTTATATATAGTATTTGCATATCCAATATTTTGAGATGATCTCAATTATTTTATGGTTTACCATTTCAACTAATATTCCTGGCCTGTAAAAGTGGATTGGCACTCTGGATGTCTTAGTAAAGATTATGAAAACATTCACACACATATTTGCATGCATATCCTGAATGTTAATATGAGCTGTTTGGTATAAACAACAGCTAGCCTGTTATAACATGAGCAAATGAATATGGTTTATTATAATGAAAGTTTGATTCCAATTTCGCCACCAGTGTCATATCTGTCATGGACAAAGCTTTGGAGCTAATGTGTGCTCTACCTTCTTCCACTTTAGAATTATGTAGTTAACCTCATTGATCATCAGACTATGTGCAGATACAAGATTCAATAATTTTTTGCATCAATCATTCTAATTTCCTGTCATGTACTTATCTGACCCTACAAGTATATTCACTTTTGTCAAGAAAGACAAGATGGACAACAGAGAGCTGAGATTTAACATGACAGAAAAATGACACTGGCAAATTTCTCTTGTCTTTTTAGAAGCTGAAGAAATTCTTCTTTGACGGTGTGTCTGAAGTACATGAAGACAAAATCAGA
This sequence comes from Typhlomys cinereus, assembly GCA_023101885.1. Classification (NCBI taxonomy): domain Eukaryota; kingdom Metazoa; phylum Chordata; class Mammalia; order Rodentia; family Platacanthomyidae; genus Typhlomys; species Typhlomys cinereus. Next base: position 1,530,898 of record JALPQD010000280.1, read on the forward strand.
GATCAGTTAATTATAACCAATCTCATAGAATATTTCTGCATGCTTTGATAGGTATATATGTAGTTTGCATTGTAAATCTTTCTTAGACTTAGATATTTTATGTTATTTTAAGTGTTTTTATTGTTCTAAGAAAGTAGTTATCCAATTTGTTTTGTTTGAAGGGTTATGTTTCTGGGAATTTCGATGTAAAGTGAAGACATGTCCTTGAACATATATAATTCTTTCCGAACTGCCAGACATAATAAATCAATTCATTTAAAAATTAGTCATCAAAGCCTATCACTAGGGCTTAGTTGCTGTTTAGATTGTTTTTATTCTGATTTTTATTTTCCTTTCTGATTTAGGGATAGATGCATTCACTCCCCTGTTCCTTCCTTCCTTCCTTCCTTCCTTCTTCCTTCCTTCCTTCCTTCCTTCCTTCCTTCCTTCCTTCCTTCCTTCCTTCCTTCCTTCTTCCTTCCTTCCTTCTTTCACTTTTCTTTATCTTTCTTCCTCTGTTCTTTTTTGACAGGTCCTCTCTTTATATCCAAAATTCATCAAACTTACTGTGTAACTCAGGATAGCTTCAATTTCTACATTCCTCCTGCTGCAGTATCCCGAGCATTAAAGTTACAGGAATGTGCCATCCAGTCAGGCAAAGTTATATTTTTTTCTTAGCTTGTGATATTTGGCATTGTTGAATAACTTAGCATTTTAAAGAAAATGTGTGATACTATTTATCAATAACTTTTAAGAAATTTAGTCGTTTTAAGGGAATGATATAAGTTTGAGGACCACACATCACTAGATTATGTGTACATACTTTATTGTTATTTTAATTTCTAGCCTGTGTAAAAAACATTCATATCTATAATAGACAAAAGTTATAGGTTTAATTTCTGTTTAGGTTTATCCTTTAGGTGAATTGCTTATACAATTAAAGTATTTAATTTTATCAAGTAATCCTCATTGACATTTAATTTCACAAATTGAAATTTTTATGGACCAGTCAAACAAAATATTTGTAATGTAAAATTTTTGACTTATTCAGTGAATCAATCATTTGGATCAATAAGCTATGAAGCTATTGTTATTCACTTTTGTGGCATTATATCTGAGATCATTTGAAGTTTCCCAAGAGAAAATGAATGATTCTTCAATCCATTCCAAATTTATGCTTTCTAACTCAATGTCATTTCCTTGGCAGCTATTCCTAATCTTTCCATTCGCTTCACTTTCAGATGGCTCATATTTTCTTTATTTTCAGTAGAAAATTTTCTTTCTTCTCATAAACCACAGATGTCTTATTTCTAATGCGAAATGCATCTATCTCTTCTCTTTCCTAAAGAAGACAGTAGCCCTTGTTTGAGTATGTTCAGTACTTTTATCAAATAATGATTCATTCATAAATACCCTTCCAAGCTTACATACAGCTTATTCTACATTTTCTTTTAATATTCTGCAACAAATCTCTGTAAAATGACAGTTAGCTATCAGCTCTCTAAACATATGTGAAACTCTCTAGCTTTGATCATGTTTTGACTTACAAATTATATTTTTCAATAAGTGTCTGACATCCCAGACATCTTTACCTGGATGTCCTATTAACTGAAATGAAAAAAGTTATAATGTGAATACTCTTTATCTGATATATGTGATTTGTCAAATAATAACACTATATCTCTCCAGTTGCAGCTTCAGCTATTCAAGATGTATCGTAGCCAAACTTCCATGGGAAATTTTATGACTATGGTACATGAGTGGATAAGAATTTTGTGTGTGGCTGGCATTTTTTGTCATTTAGATTTAGTACATTTTTAGATAGAATTCTTAATATATAAGCAAAATGCCATGCCATATCCCATTCCTATCCCGTCCCACTCCCCTCCTCTCTTGCTCTCACCTCCTTTCACCAATCAGCCATGTCCTTCCAGCCCTCTAAGCCCTCTGCATGTATGGATTTCAGACCTTCCTTTGGGGTGTCTTTTCTGTAAGGGACAATGCCTCTGTGATAGTAAAAGTCACACTTCAGTGGGCAAAATCATGATTTGGGAAATTCCCCTTCTTTTGTCCAGCACCTGTCCTAGAGATTCTGGCAAAGTTCTTTCTCATGAGATCCTTGCTGGTCCTTAAGGAACCAGTTACTAGGTAAACCATTATCCAGATCTGGTGGGATAGACTTTATTGCAGTGAGCTCCTGGATAAAGCAACTCTGCCATGGCTGGAATGTCTGACCCGCAGTACACTTCCAACTTTTAGGTTCATACCACATTCTTGCCCTTCTTCCACAAGGTTTCCTGAGCCTTGGAATGGGGAGAAATTTGATGGCCTGATTAGGGTTGAGTGTTCCAGAATCATCAATATTCTGCATTCTGTCCAATTTTTCATTTCTTTCCTTTTTTTGCCTCATTAATCTTCCAAATCAGTCAGGTTCAAGTTCATCTTGGTTGAGTGCTGAGAGCTTTTCTTACTTAAAAATATAATTTTTTTAAAAAAAAACTTTATTTCTTTTTGTGTATGTATTAGAGGGCACTGTATGCCCCTGTGGAGGACCAAGGGTGAATTTAGGAATTATCCTGGATTGCATTTACCTCCTTTTTGCTTCCCTCTGGGATTTCTCAGATGCCACTCACCAGGGCCGAAAGTGCAGGCTGCCTGGCATTTCCCATTTAGACCTGAGATCCTCAGAGCTCAGGACCTTCTGCTTGTGAGGCAGTCTTAATTGTTGAGCAATCTCCTCAGCCCTAATAAGAAGTATGTACGTGGAAGTTTTCTATAAAGTTAACATTAAGCATCTGCCTCAATCTTATGTCCATATATTTTTTACTCTTCTTTCACTGTACAGGTTCACAGCACTAGACATGTATTTTCTGACAATAAATGAGTAGGGATTTTAATCTATTCAGAGAGTATTGATTAGACTTGTATCTTACATGCTACTACTGCTCTTCCACTGGATTCATCTTACTGGTGTTGTAGCTTGCTGGATTTATATCTGGGTGAGGACTTTGATAACTTTTTTTCCTCCCAGTCACTTTCTTTTATTTTATTTTGCTCTGTTACCCCTTACTAAGTCCTATCCCTTGTCTTCCCTCCTGTTTTTGAGATCTTCCCTTTTCCTGTCTCATGATCTTTTGTAGTATGTGGTATTACAGAAGGTTCCCTTTAGGTTTATCATTCTGAAGCTTCAATGCTAGGATCCACTTAAAAGGGACAACATTTGATGTCTATCTTTTTACATCTGGTGTATTTGCTTTACATAATAATTACATCCAACTCCATTCATTTACCGCAAAATTTCATTAGCTAATTTATTTGCTAGCTGAATAGTATCTGATTGTGTATGTGTTCCAAATTTTTTAATATTCACTCATCTACTGTTTATTTACTATTGTGAACACAGGTACAATTGACATGGATATACATAGTTCTCTGTAGAGCAACATATAACATTCATTGGAATTACACAGGAGTAGTACAGCAGGGTCATATGGTATATTGATTTTTAGCTTTTTAAGAGCCTCCACAAAGACTTTCAAAGAGGCTGTATAAGTTTACATTCCCACTGACAATGAATGAGGGATATCCTTTGCCAGAATCCTTCCCAGAAATTCTGATCATTTGTATTCTGGATTTTAGTCATTCTGACCAGGTGAGATGATATTTCAGGATAGGTTTAATTTGCACTTCCATAACAACTACTGAGGTAGAACATATTTTAAGATATTTGCCTGAGATTTGAATTTCATCCTGCATAAAATTTCTTTTTTTTTGTTCTAAAGTTCATTTTAATTAGGTTTTTTGTTTCCTTAATATTATTTTTTTAGTTCTTAGTATACTCTGGATATTAGTCTTTATCAGATATGTGGTTAGTAAAGATTAAATTTCATTCTGTAGGTTGCTTTTTTGCTCAACTGACAATGTGTTTTACTGAAGAGAAGCTTTTTAATTTCATGAAATCTTACTTACTGAGTGCTTACTGAGTGCTTTATTTCATGTGTATTTGAGATTGTATTTAGAAAATGCTGACCTGGGACAATTAGTTCCAATGCACTCCCTATTATTTCTTCCTGGGGTTTTATAGTCCTTAATATAACATTAAAGTCATTGATCCATTTAGAGTTTCTTTCAGAGTGATAGATACGGGTCCAATTTTATTCTTCTGCATATAGGTATCCAATTTTCACAGTACCATGTTCAAGATGCTGTCCTTTTTCATATATTTTTCTTTGGTACCTATGTAAAAAATTAGTTTACTGTAGGTATATGAGCTTATATCTGGGTCTTCAATTTTAATCCATTGATCTCTATTTCTGTGATACAGACAGTATCATGTTATTTTTATTACTATAGTTTTATAGTATAATTTAATATCTGGTATGATAATACCTCCAGCAGATATTTTATTACTCAAGAATGTTTTTGCTAGTTATCCCAGAATAAACTTTTCTAGAGTTCCCAGATGATGTGTACAGTGCTGGTCCATGGTCATATATTTTGTACCATTTAATGCCACTAGTGGCATACATTGGAATTCCAAATTCCCTCCACAGTAAAGCTAAATTTTCTTGATTAGGATTATAAAACTTTTGGTATTCTAGTCAAAAGTACTTTTTTGAAAATTCTTTTCCTATCACAATCCTCAAAATGTATTTGACCCTTCCAAAAGAGGTCACAAAAAACACATTTTCTTTTAAGTTGTAAATCATTGTCTTTTAGTAGAAGTTGACCAAATCAAAATTTTTTAAAAATGAACTAAAATTGCATACTTAAATTATTAGTTATTGCATTTTTTGAACATTTATACCCAGGTTTCTTGTCAACAATCAACCAGATTTTTAGGAAAACTCAAAGTGCTGAAACTATGTTTTCTAATTTTCATATATTTTATTCAATAAATAAATTGTTGTCTAGCTAATATATAATGACATTTTGACAGCAATAAATGCCCACTGAAATGAGAAAAATATACTTTCAGGCATCTATATAACACATATCCCCAAAACATACATTGCCAAATGTAGATAGATAAAGGAAATCTATAACTGACTTCAACATTAGGAATTATATTATATTAAAATTAATTAAATTAAATTAATTAAATTATAAAGTGATTCCCCCAAAGAGTACAATTCCCCCTAAAGTTTCTAGAACACTGAATATATAAGGCTATAGGTTATTTGAATAATCAGAGAGAGGAGGAGAGATGATATTTATCAAGGACTCTAGTCAAGGGGCTGGAGAGGTGGCTCAAGGATGATTAAGCCTCTGCCTTGCAGGTGGAAGGTCCTGAGTTCGGATCCTAGACCCCACGTATAGACGCCAGTGGAAGCGGGGGTGGCCTGCGTTTCCGGTCCTGGTAGGGCGGAGCCTGTGAATCCTGGGGCAGAGTAAACAATGAGGAGGTGGCGGTGGTCCAGGGGGTTCCCGAATTCGTCCCTAGTTCTACACACACACACACACACACACACACACGCATATATGCACAATTGAATAAATAATAAATTTTAAAAAAATTTAAAAAAAGAACTCTTGTCAAGATGCACATTAAATACAGTAAGACAAGCTTTATTCATGAGTATTGTGAATAATAAAGGAATTACTGCTGTGATATATTATTTATTATTTTTTCATATTATTAAAAATAAAGGCTGGTGCTAATTTAAGAAGAATAAATAATCTTATACACAAAGGTCATAGTCATCAAGTAATGGAAGACTCACTGAGATCAAATACTAGTGGTAAAGAATTCTGTCTGGATGGAGTCACCAGGACTCCAGTTGAATCACAGTGATGGTTAAGTAGAACCCTTTGATGGGCTAGTTAGACTATGGATGAGGGCTGTTTTGGATGGGCTTGACTAAAGATGGGTAAAGATTAAACTTTTTGCCAGGTCTCAGTCTTAATCAGAACCACCAATTTAAAAATGTGTATTTTTATACATAAATTGAATCAAAATGAACCAATGACATTGTTTATGTTCTTTCTGTAAGCAAGAACTCTTCTAAGTATAAGATTTTAAATATGGTAGTTAATTCTAATGTCAATGAACATTCAGGATAGGTATATTTTTCACCTACAACAAATGTAAATGCAAGTGTCAATTGCCATTTGTATTTGAAAGTGTGTATATCTTGGTCTACTATTTTCTCTCAGTTATACAATAAATATTAGATAGCTATCCATGAACACAAGTTGGGATGAAAAAAGTTGTTCCTACATTGACTTTAGGAAGGAAACTGCTCTTGAGAGAGTCAGAACAGAGTAAATGAAAGATTGGTTAATCACACTCTGTTCTGAAATAATGATCCCATATAAATGAAAGCATTACGTTATTTTACTCAACTTTTATTTTCCTACTTCTCTTCTCAAGTTTATTGATATTGTGAAGAACTTACTGTCTTTCTGTTCCCTAGGATGAAAATAATACTGTTTTTTTTTCTTTTCTCTACCTGTTTTTGTTATTATAAAAGTAAAAAGAGGACATTTTATGTATACTTCCAAAGTAATTACATATTTTGAAACTTGCCTATAGATCTATTTATGTTTTTTGACTTCCTTTTTTTTTAGCTTATCTGGGGCATCCTGTTGGATCTTATGAATATTATGGAAACTAACTCCCTGAATGTCTTTGAATTTTTTTTCCTATAGTCACTCCTTGATTGTTAAGTTGCATTGATCTGTTTCTTTCTTTTTAAAACTCCTTCCTAGATGAGTCACTACCTCTGTTTACCCATTTGGTTGCAAACTCCCTTTCACTTTAAATTCCTTTTTATAAGGAGACCTGCTGATTGCACTGTGCTTTCTCACTGTCTCTAAGCAACTGGCCTCTCTCAGCGCTTTAGATTATTGATCATCCCACAGATGATACATCAAGCTAAAATTTCTGATGCAACTCATTCCAGGTATGAATTTAGCAATTCCAAAATGCTTTACTGTATAGACAATGCCAGATGCATATGTAAAGGATCACTTGTTAATATTCACTATATTCTAAAAGAATTCATAAAATTCTGCACTTCAGGTCCTGGTGAGCAGAGTCTGGCAAATCCCAGAGTGAAGATGAAATAAAAGCAATCCAGGATGATTCCCAAAGTCTCTCTTGGTCCTCCACAGGGACATGGAATACCCTCTGACACACACACACACACACACACACACACACACACACACACACACACAATTGATGCCAGCCATTTTAACATGAATAAGGCAAAATTTCAATGTAGATTTAATGTGAATATATGGTAATATGGTAGGCTAAGGATATTAAAAAGTTTTTATATTTAGTTGTTTTTCATGATCATTTACAAATATATGTTGATTTCATTAACCCATCCCTTGATTGGTTTGTTTGGTTTTTGCTTTGCTTTATTGCTTTTTTTTTCAAATGCTCTAGATTTGAATCTTTTGTCAAATGTAAATATATCATATTATTATATTTATTATTTGACTGTCTTTCCATTCAGTAATTTCCTCTGCTACAATTTTTATGTCGTTATGCTTGCTATGCCTTGTGTTTTGGTTTCCTGTACTATTTGCTTTTTCTGTAACAGTTTCAGAGATTTTTAGTTCATTAATGTCACTGATTTAGTGGGAAATGATGAGAGAGTGAGATGTTGTATAATTCCTTTACAAATGATATTGTTTTTCCTGTGCATTTCTCTGAGTAATTGTGTTCTACAATGTAGATTTTTAAATTCTTGTCGAATCTCAGGTGACTATGGCTGTGTTTGTTTGTGTTTTCTATTATTTTCTATTGATCTACATCCCTGATTTTTGATTTGGTATAACTGAAATTTCCAGGCAATGAAGAAATATTAGGTCACAGCTTTGTGATATCCTACAGAGATTGTTTTGGGGAAGACCTTGTAGGTGGGGTCAGTCACTTGGCTGATGATAAAGTTATGAAAGAGAAGGTGAACTAGTTGGCATGTTTTGGTTCCTTCCCTCCACTTTTTTGCTTTGGATGTGATGCAGTCCAAGCCCTTGGCTCCTTTTTGTCAGTCTCCTGCCTTGATGGACATGCAATTGCAAGGTAAATGTAAGATCTTTTCTATTGTTTTTTTTCTTTTTTAAATTAGTTGAATATTTATTGCAGCAACAAAGCATGAATTAAAACAATAGAAAACACTTTAAATGACAGTAAAAGAGGTTGGTACAGTGCTTTTCATGCAAGCAGCTTGACTCCTCAATGCCCTGTTGCAATATCAGATGTGGTGGCATTATTTATCATTCGGGTGCTGGGAGGAAATCAGGCAGATCTCTGGAACTTTCTGGACTTTCAACTTGAACTACTCAACAGGTCTAGGCCAGTGAGGAGGGACTTGTCTAAAAGTGGCTCCTGATGAATGACAGCTAATGGTGATTCTGTCTTCCACATGCAAAATCACACATGAACTTGCAAATGCATAAACACATGCCCACACACATGTACTTATACACCAAGAGGAGAGACTGTTAAAAAGTGAGTGTGTTGGAATTTTTTTAATGCAAAAGTTTATAGAAATTCCAAACTGTGTTTAAGTGCTTTCCATAATCTTTAGCATAAACCCATGATTTCAGTAAAACTCATCATGGAATATTGGACTTCATAAGGTATTCTGTATTATTGAATATCATCTCAATAAGAGTAGGTCATATCCAACTACCAATAATGTCTTAATAAAAAAGCTGAATTTAAAAAATTTGCAAATTGTCTTCTCAAATTTATTTGAAAATGTTTCTTACTTTTTTATCTTTCCTCCTGATTCAAAATGCATTATCCCTGCACTAAAAAAAAATATTTTTTTGCACTCTGCTTACTAAATGAAATAGCTGTTCTAAAAGCAAGGGTTAACTCTTTGCTGTTAAAAAAAAGCAAGAATCAGGGCTGAAGAGGTGGCTCAGGGGTTAAGCCTCTGCCTTGCAGGTGGAAAGTCCTGAGTTCAGATCCCTAGATCCCACGTATAGATGCCAGGCGGAAGCGGGGGCGGCCTGCGCTACTGGTCGTGGTAGGGCGGAGCCTGTGAATCCCGGGGCAGAAGGAGGTGGAAGTGTCCATGGTGGTTCACGAATTCGTCCGTGTTTCTGCACATACACAGACACACACACACACACATGCCTGCGCACATACACATGCACATGCGCACAGTTGAATAAATAATAAAAAAATAATAAAAAAAATAAAAGCAAGAGTCAACAAACTTATTTCAGGTATTACATATCTCAATATCTGAATTTTATTGAAAAATAATTCAAATATAGTATGTGAAATTATTATCATTTACTATTTTATTTTTCCTAAAGAAATTCATAGTATTTAGAGACTAATTTTAATTTGTCAGCAATTTTAAAAGCGAAACAATTTAGGCTGAACTTAGAAATTATATTTCCTTATGTCCTATTCTAAAGCCCACAGAGGAAATGTGTACCAAATGTAATACCTAAATTAACAAATATTATTTAAATTATCTTCATTAGGTCAGAAACATAGTGGAAATTGTCAGACATGAAAGATATCTGTAATTGACCAAGATAAACTAAATTAGGAGTCATAATACCTCTAAATGATTGTGGTATACAACTTGACAAAAATGTGGCTTAAATAAAAAAAGCTAATGGAAAAAATGCATTGGGTATACGATAGCATGGAAGAACACTTAAGACACAACTGAGAATTGATTTTTTAAGACACAATCCTAATACCACCATAATATGCTTTACCAAAAACCTTATTAAGATGCACATCTCTAGGTATGTTAATTCAGAAATTTCAGTTAGCCACAAAACTATTGGATTGTTAATAATGTTTAAGGTTCTCCTATGTATTACAGTTCTAGACACAATCTGTCAGAGTGAATCACTGTATTGGTTATTGAATATACTGAAGTGTGATATTAATTTGAAAAAGGTTAAATGACCCTCTCCCCACTCTGACACCCCGGGATGTGCGCAGTACAGCCAGGACTCACCACTACCCAGGTAAACTCCGCCCCCGCCCACCCCCAGAACCCCAGGCAGCCCAAGGGACCCAACTCCTCCCACTAGCCAGCCAGAGCCTCAGCTGTGCAGCACTGGGGAGGACCCCTCTGGGCCAGCCCCAGCTCCCCCAGGTTAAATAGTGCCCCACCACCTCAACATCCTCCCTTTCCCCACTGCACCACCCCTGGGACACGTGTAGGCCAGCTGGGACTCACCACAACCTAGGTAAGCTCCCACCCTGCCCAATCCCAAAACCCCAGACCAAATAATTCAGTTCAGTGAAAAAAACGCACAAAAATTGAAAGAAAATCTTAAAAGTTAAAACGACAATGCCCAAGTCAAAGTGCACACCCATGAGAAACAACACCCAAGTAAACAAATCTCCCACTGAAGGAATTACCCCAATAATGTTAGACTCCAACCACAACAAACCCACAGAAAATGCCCAAAAAAGCCTGACCCAGGAATACAACTTTCAAACATGATCATTACCATGTTAAATACTATGAAAGAGGAAATCCGGGAGGAAATAAATAACCGCATCAATCGCTTTGAAGAGGAAAACCAAAGACACTTGGAGGAGTTGAGAAAAACAGTTCAAGAAACAAAAACAGGCATAGAGCAGTTAAAACAGACACAAGCAGAGTTCAAAACTGAACTAAAAGACAAATTATCTGCAACTCAAAACTCAACAGAGAGTCTTATCAGCAGAACTAACTAAGTAGAAAACAGAATTTCAGACCTTGAAGACAAAGTGGGAGTATTAACCAGCTCAGTGGAAGAGGTTATTAAAGCCAAAAAGATACTTGAGAGAAACATTCAAGAGTTATGGGACACCCTGAAGAAGACTAACATGCATATTCATGGAATACCAGAGTGAGAATCTCAAAATACCACACCTGAGGAAATGTTTCAAATGATCATCAAGGAAAACCTTTCTCATCTAAAAAAGGAGAGGCCCATCCATATACAAGAGGCATTCTGCACCCCAAACAGATATGACCAAAATAGAAACTCGCCATGGCAAATAATAGTTAAAACACTCCACATTCAAGATAAAGAAATGGTGCTGAGAGCTTCAAGGGGAAAAAAAAAAAAAAAGTCACTTTTAAAGGTAAAACTATCAAAATAACAAATGACTTCGCAGTTGAAACAGTAAAAGGAAGAAGAGCTTGGAGAGACATACTTCAAATATTGAATGAGCAAAAATGTCAACCCAGGCTGCTATACCCCACAAAACTCTCCGTCATGATCGACAGAGAAAAAAAAATCTTCCACCACAAAGACAACTTGAAGGGATACAGGTCCACCAAACCAGGCCTTCAAAAAATGCTGGAAATGATACTCAAGCTTGAAGACAAAAACAGGCATATCCGGGAGAACAGAAGGGAAGTATGGCACCACTAAAAGCAAAGCAATGTACTTACAAAAACCACTAAACATAATAAATGTCTGGAATTAAAAACAGTCTCTCCATTATAACACTAAATGTTAATGGAATTAACTCACCGATCAAGAGACACAGATTACAAACTTGGATTAAAAATCACATCCATCAATCTGCTGCCTGTAGGAAACCCATCTCAACACAAAAGATAGGCACATCCTAAAAATAAAAGGCTGGTCAACAATTTTACAAGCTAATGGAAATAGAAAACAGGCAGGGGTAGCCATTATGCTATCGGACAAAGTGGACTTCAAAACAAAAAAAATCATAAGAGACATAGATGGATACTACATTTTAGTCACAGGTACAATTCACCAGGAAGATTTCACAATACTGAACATATATGCACCCAATATGCCCACCCCCATATTCATTAAGCAAACCCTACAATGTCTAAAGTAAGAAATCAATCCCAAAATGATAATTCTTGGGGATTTTAATACCGCCCTCTCAACATGGGATAGATCTACAGGTAAAAAACTTAACAGAGACACTGGAACTTAATCAAACCATTACTGAAATGGACCTTAGAGATCTCTATCGAATTTTTCATCCATGCACCAAAGAATACACATTTTTCTCAGCAGCACACAGAATTTTCTCCAAAATAGATCACATATTGGGCCACAAAATGAATCTCCACATATACAAGAAAGTTGAAATTCTAGCCTGCACCTTATCAGACCACCACAGCCTAAAGCTTGACATCCACCACACAACAAGCAACAGAAAAGACACTAACTCCTGGAAACTTAACCTATGATGCTGAATGAGAACTGGATTCAGAAAGAAATTACAAAAGAAAATCAAGATTTCCTGAACATGAACGATGATGAAAATACAACTTACCAAAATCTCTGGGACACAATGAAAGCTGTCCTAAGTGGTAAGTTCATAGCTCTTAATGCCTACATCAAAAAAATGGAAACATCATAAATAAATAACTTAACAATACACCTAAAAGCTTTAGAGACACTACAGCAATCTGATCCCAAAAGGAGTAGAAGGGAGATTAGTAAAATAAGAGGAAAAATATCTGAAATCGAGATTAGGAAAACAATAGAGAAAATCAACCATTCAAAAAGCTGGTTTTTTGAAAAAAATCAAGAAGCTAAATAAACCAAAAGCAAGAGAAAGAAAGCCCAAATTAACAAAATTAGAAATGAAAATGGAATTATCACTACTGATACCCAAGAAATCCAGAGAATTATAACATCATATTTCCAAAACTTGTACTCTGTGAAATCTGACAACACAAAAGAGATGGATGGATTCCTAACTAAACACAACTTACCTAAATTGAACCAGGAAGTTTACTCCTTAAACTGTTCCATCAAATATCAAAGTAAGGAACACTACCTAATTCTTTCTATGAAGCTAATATTGTCTTAATCTCAAAATCTAATAAAGATACACTTAGAAAAGAAAACTATAGGCCAATCTCTCTGAGGAACACAGATGCAAAAATTCTAAACAAAGTCTTAGTAAATCAGTTTCAAAAACATATCAAAAAGATCATTCATGGGGATCAAGTAGGTTTTATCCCAGGCACACAATTTGGTTCAATATATGCAAATCAGTAAATGTAATTCACCATATAAACCAGTCCAAAGTTCAAGACGACATGATATTCTCCATAGATGCAGAAAAAGCTTTAGACAAGATACAACAGTCCTTTATGATCAAAACCCTAGAGAAGGTTGGAATGGAAGGAACCTTTATCAATATATTAAAATCTGTATATAACAAGCCAACAGCAAGGATTATACTCAATGGGGAAAAACTTGAAACATTCCCACTTTGATCAGGAACTAGACAAGTCTGTTCACTGTCACCACTTTTTCTCAATATTGTACTTGAAGTCTTAGCTGAAGCCATAAAACAAGAAAGCAACATAAGAGGGATTCAAATCTGCAAGGAAGAAGTCAAGCTTTCTCCATTTGCAGATGACATGATCTTATACTTGAATGATCCCAAAAACTCCACCAGGAAGCTCCTGGAACTAATACCGAATTTCAGCAGGGTCGCTGGATACAAAATAAACATACAAAAATCAGTGGCCTTCCTATATGCCCAGAATGGAAGAAGTAAAAAAGCCTTGAGAGAAACAATCCCATTTACTATAGCCCCTAAAAAAATGAAATACCTTGGTATAAACCTAACCAAGGAGGTAAAAGACCTTTACAATGAAAACTTTAAAACCCTAAAGAAAGAAATTGCAGAAGACACCAGAAGGTGGAAAGACCTCCCATGTTCCTGGATTGGCAGAATCAACATCATAAAAATGACCATCCTACTAAAGGCAATATACAAATTCAATGCTATACCAATTAAAATCCCAAAGCAATTTTTTAAAGAAGTTGACCAAACAATCACAAAATTCATAGGGAGGCACAAAAGACCCAGAATCGCAAAGACAATCCTGAGTAACAAATACACGGCTGAAGGTATCACCATACCAAACCTTAGTCTGTACTACAAATCCATAGTTATAAAAACAGCCTGGTACTGGCTCCAAAATAGACACATAGATCAACAGATAAGGGTTGAAGACCCTGATATAAGCCTACAAAATTACAGCCATTTGATATTTGACAAAGGGGCCCAAAATCCAATGGAAAAAAACAGCATCTTCAACAAATGGTGATGGCAAAACTGGATGTCCACATGCAGAAGATTAAAACTGGGCCTGTACTTGTCACCATGTACAAGACTTAATGACTTAATTCAAAATGGATCAAGGACCCTGATATAAGGCCAGAGACTATAAAAACCATAGGTAAAAGAGTAGGGAACTCCCTCGAACTGTTGGGCTAGGCCAACAGTTCCTAAACAGACATCCAATAGCCCAGTCACTGTTACCAACTCTCAGCAGTTGGGATCTTGTGAAATTAAAGAGCTTCTGTTCAGATAATGAGATTGTAACATGAGCTCAAAAGCAACCACAGAATGGGAGAAAAATCTTCACTAACCACTTATCTGATAGAGCTCTAATATCCAGAGTGCACAAAGAACTTAGAAAACTAAACACTAAGGAAACATATGGCCCAATTAAAAAAATGGGCCCTAGAAATTAAAAGAAACTTTACCAGGGATGAAATTAAAATATCTAACAAATATCTTAAAAAAATGTTCCACATCCTTAGCCATCAGGGAAATGCAAATCAAAACTTCCCTGAGATATCATCTTACCCTGGTCAGGATGGCAAAAATCCACAATACAAACAACAAATGCTGGAGAGGATGTGGAGAGAGGGGAATTCTCCTACATTGCTGGTGAATGCAGGCTCATACAGCCACTCTGGCGAGCCGTCTGGAGATTCTTAAAGAAATTAATGATTGAATAGCATATGACCCTGCGATTCCACTTTTGAGAATAACCCCCCATACAGCAAAAATTCACCTCAATAGCACAAGCATGACCATGTTCATAGCAGCACTGTTTACAATAGCAAAGTCATGGAATCAACCCAAATGTCCAACAGTTGACGAGTGGATAAGGAATATGTGGTACATCTGGGCAATGGAGTACTACTCAGCCATCAAAAAGGATGAATTAATGGAATTTGCTGGGAAATGGATGGAATTAGAAACAATTATGTTGAGTGAATATCCCAGACACAGAAAATTAAGTGGTGTATGTACTCCCTAATAGGTGGTTCCTAGTACAAAACCCACTTAGAGACAATCAAAGATAAATCTCTGTAATAACTACAGTAATTGCCAAGATTATGAACAGGAGGGATGGGGAAGGAGGGCTACACCAGTAACAAGGAGAGAGGGGACCATGTTACAGCAGAGAAAACAGGCCACCATCAAGGACTGCATGTAAGTAATGAGAGACATCTGGTTAAGTTCACAGACTTTCCTTTCCTGCGAAATTAACCATGGTGATTGACCCCTCCCTCACCATGGTTTCCTACTTTTTATTACATCTACCTTTTAATATCCTGTTACAACAAGACTCTAATTTAACAGGTTTTTATCTCTGGCCAGGAGATGACATCCAATACCCATCAGGGTGGGGCCAAGGGCATTGCAGGAGCAGCAAAACTGAAAAAAAAATTAGCAAACCATAATCCAGAACATTGAGATTCTATATCAATCACCTGGAACTAGGCCAGCCTAAATATCTCCCCATCCTGAAACTCAGGGAAATTTGCGGAAGAGGGTGCAGTAAGATTGTAAGAGCACAAGCATGGGAGGAGTAATGATATGCAAGATACTCCACAGAAGTTAGGGCTGAAGCAGTCATATTTGGGCTTTACATGCCCTGTGCAATGTCCAACACACTATTGACCTCACAAAGTCTAGCATTTGCTAAAGGTACTAGGATTCTGGGAGGCAAAGGATTGAGAGCCACAGTAGTGTTCCTATGCTTAACGGGAACACAGGAAAGAGTTCTGGGAAATGGCATTGGGTACTTGCACCTCATTGGAGAGGAGGACCCAGAGGAGAGTTTGGCATGCACATTAAAGGATACTCCGGGGATGGGAGGGGGAGGTCCTGGGGGATGGGGAGAGAAGGGGGAGCAGAGGGGCAGACAGGGGGATAAGGGGTTAGGAGGGAGGGGGCGACCAGTGTACCTGTTAAGTTTGTATGAGTGGAAATAAAAAAAAACAAATAAGAAACACATAAATATAACATGCTTCTATAGACATTCAGTTATCTCTATTAAAATGATTTATATTCACAGCTTAAAAATGATCTGTCTTGACTTTAAAATACTTTAATATTTTGTAGACATTTCATTTATAATGATTTTCAAATTACTGTTTTGTTTGTGGTTAACAGTCACCTATATTATTTCAATTGATAGGCATTTATTGAGACATTTTGTGACCCAGAATGCAATTCTTGCCATTGTTTCATAGGTAATTGAACAGGATGTAAATCTTGTAGTTTGAATGCAGTACCCTCTGAATGGTTACACCAGCAGATTGAAAATATGTCCACACTATTTGTAACGAACTGTCTTTTTGCTATCAATAATTAATTAAGGATTAAAAAAAGAAAAAATTAAATGAGCAAAAAAAGTAGAAGCGATTAAAGGACTGAAAGATGGTGGAGTAAAGTTGAATTCTTATTTTCAATTTATCTGCAAAGTAGATGATCCTGTTACTTTACAAGTAGATATAAGTCAATAGATATAGTAATAAGTTTCTATCTATTGTGGTCAGCCTGCATGGTTGCTGATAAATGACCATCAAAGGGCTTAAGGGAACAAGGGGTTTATTCTCTTATGATTTCTGGTTACAGTTCTTCGTCCACCTTGACGGGAAAACATGCAACAACACCAGGGCCGAGGGAACAGGCAACACCATCCCTGCATAATGGCTGAGAGATGGACAATCCTTACTTACCAGACCAACATGTCTGGCCAAGTGAACAGAAGGATGCCAATTCCCTCAACCAGTTTTCTGTGATTTATCCAGGGCCTAATCCCACCCACTATGGGATGGGTCTTCTCCAGCAGCTAGACAATCTCCTTCAGGTTTGCTCTGGGCTTAACTCAAACATCAACTCTCTACAATTGTGCCCAGAGCTCAAACCCTCAAGAGTCAAGTTGACACCTGTGCCTAACCATGACACTATCACTGTGACAAAAGACCTGAGCTGTGCCTGAAGAAGGAAAGGTTTGTTTTGACTCATGACTTCAGAAGTTTCAGTTTGTGGTCTTCTGGTTCCATTGCTGTCAGGACTGTGATGAGGCAGGACTTAAAGTCACTGAGCTAATTGTAGAGAAAATGGCCCACTTTGTGTCAGTAAGAGAAGGAGAAAGAGTGGCCAGAGTCCCTACTCTCACTCTGGAGAATACACCCATCATAGGCCTTACTCCCAAAGATCTATATTCTGAAGGTCAACCACTCCTAAAAGAGATGGAGACACATGTCCCACTAGAGGTCATATTATATCTAACCTGTAACAAAAGTTTGAACAAAAATATATTTAAATTTAAACTCTTTTAGGACAAATATAGATATAGTGATATGTATAGTTGATATAGTAAGATATAGTGAGAAAACTGAACTTGAGTAAAAGTGTGTAAAACACATTGCTAAGTAGGAGTCAGTTCTGAGTATATACTAAACCATTCTTTTCATTTCTAAATGAGATTTATTTTTTCTTTCTGTATTTGTTCTAGTAAATAAATTATTACTACTCACTATTTGGTTTCAAGAGTCCAACCTTCATCTTCCAAGCCAATACATATATTATTCTACTGATCCTATTCCTCTATAGAATATACTTAATATGATTTTCATCCTTTACTCTGAACTATATAATCTGAATAGTGGACTGTTTCTGCCTGTACCTTTCTTTTCACTTTGATATTTAGCTTTATGTGAAATTAATACCCTGCTATAATGGACAGACAGAAATCTATTACATTAAATCTCTAGCATGATCTTTCAACGACTGACTAAACAGGTAGTCCTGTTTTCAGTAAGTCTAGGAATACAGCTTTGTATAGATAAAAAAGATGTGTTAGAACTCTATAAAAGGAACAAAGGGAAAAAATGGAAAGCTTGCAAATCAGAGAAAGTGGAGAGCTAATATCACATCTAAGATTACATCCAGATGCTACAGTTCACTACCTATAACCTTCTAGGTATGATTTCACTCCTATTCCATTTAAAGTAGAAGACTCTAGTAAATGGTGTACAAATCATCTTCCAACCTACTAGCATGCATGGTAAGTTTAATCAATGTTAATATAAGAAAAAAATCTTGCTTTCTTCCTAATTGTACAGTTTGGATGCAGCACACTGGTGATGGACAGGTAAGAGTGAAGGTTCTTCTACATTATATACAGTTAAACTTATAAAAAAGATACTTTGAATTCAATAGCATACACAGGTGTTCCACATGACAAAGAAGAAGCCTCACCATCTCTTTATAGAAGCATGTCTATCTGAATATCTTGTGCTGTGTGAAAGTTTTAATATTTGCTTCCTGAATAAAGAAAACTTTGTAAGTAGAAGGGAAGGATGATGCCAATAAAAAGTGGGAAGCAATGATCATATGTGACTGTTGTTAATGACATTGGCAAAATTATTTTTTGACAGTTTACCAAATGTCAGTGCTTCACCTGGGTGTTAAGGCTAACTATAAAAAGTGTTGCTATAACAGCACTAATTAATTATAGTGGGATTTCATGCATGGGAGTTTAAAACCGGTTTTTTGCTGATTTTATTATATGCAGCACAGAATGTGCAGAAATGCTTAGGTTGAGGCGCTTGGAGAAAGGACATAAGGTGGTAAGCAGTTCTTCCTTAGAATTTTAGCCTATCACTGAGATACATCATGTCTGTGTACCATTGCTATTTTTTATGGCATGGTAGTCAGAGATAATGACATTTTGATTATGCACATAGCATGATCATTCACTGAAATCAAGCAAAAGTTAGATAAAGAGAAGTTTTTATGGAACCCAAGCTATCCCCATTAATAAAGAAAAGAAATCTTAGTATTTTGTGAAAATTATTTGCAAATTTTCTAAAATCATCCAGTAGCCATCTCACAGAAAGATGAATTCCAATGTAAAAAGCCAAGAATCTGCAATGTTAGTTTCTAGGAACATGTTCAAGGCAACAAATAAAATTAGCTTACCCAGATGTCTGAGTATTACCTGGAGGTTGTAAAATGTGATTATTAATGTTCTAGTTGCTAAATTCATAGACTTCTTCTTCCACACCAACATGCCATGCTTTCCGCAGTTTTGCATAACAGTTGCTATTTTGAAAGATAAGTGTGCTATATTCCATGCAAGTAATTTTTGGGGGAGAGTATATTATTATGGTATATATCAAATTATTACATTAAAGATTAAAAACAGCTGCTAGGTTAAAATCTTTATTTAATGCATTTCTGACAAATGCCTACTCTTCCCAAAGGTACAAGTTCTTGATAAAATTAGATCTCAGATTGCTAAGTAATTTGCTAAGCAAGTAGAAACTTCAACTCTCAGCTTTATTTAAATAGTAACAGAAACAAAATGTCTGATAATATGGACTGAAGAACAGATATTTAGCCGACAAGGTGGACACTTTCCATTTAGCATGGTTGAACCTGACTCTCCTGTCCCAGCATTGGGCTGCCAGATGTGTCAGGGGCTGCCAGCAACTGTGATTCCCCTGCAGACATAACAGCAGCTGGGAAGCCACCTGTGTAAGGTGATGAGCTTTACAGAGGAGAGAATTACATTGACCTCAGGCTAGCTTTGTCTCTCTCTAATTTCTAAAGCACTGTCAGATTCGAAGAAGAAAATCACCACCTTCTCATATTGTCTCATGTGACCCCCACTCACCTTTCTGTAGGGCATTGGGTAGTAATCAAATATGAATACGAACCAGTCAGTGGAAAGTATCTAAGCTCTCTGGTACTTTTCAGATAAATCTAAATTCAATGATAGATGAAGAAAGATAGGCTCAAGGAAGAGTTGTGATAACAAAAAGTAAAAGTAACTTAAGTGTCTAATGTTGGAGTTCATAATCATTTAACCTTAGGGAATCTGTGGTTATTTATCAAGTTCCCAAGAGATGTCTGTTTGAAAGCAAAAAGGAAAAGACTGAAAATGCTTTATTTTCTTTATGTGACATACAATGATGGTAGAGTACAATGAGAAAATGGAAGAGGATGCTCAAGTATCACGTGTGTGCGTGTGTGCGTGTGTGTGTGTGTGTGTGTGTGTGTGCCTGAAGTGTACATGGGCATTATTTGTAAATATATATATATATACATATATATATATATAAATGTGTATGTATATGAAATTGTAACTAATTTAAGCCTGATCAGAATAAAAGAAGCAATTGAGGGAACATTATGTAAAAATAGAGGAAAACAAAATTGTGAGATTTTGAGTAAGATGAATTGCACATAAATAGGATCTGTGAAAATGGATGAAAATCAAAGAATGTTCTTAAGTTACAAGGATATTTCAGCAGCTATGCTATCTGCCAAATTCCCACTGATTTCAGTTGGGACTCTGGACAAAATAAGAAAGCATATGCTTCTATAAGGAACTTCAAGTGCCTCTTTCAGATTTTATTATTCATAAATTTTGGACAATCTAAGATGATATGATAATTGATAGGTTTTTACCTGTGTCACACTTATTTTTTTATGGCTGCCTACTTTCAAAGTCGTGCAGCAGGATCATGTTTCTTAATAACATATTTAAGTTGATCCCTTGAGTATGTATCAGTGATTTTTATCAATTAAGTAGAAATCTGGGTCTTTCAGTAGAATTTGCCAGTCCATAGTTGCTGTGAAGCTGGGAACACATTTGTTTAAATTATTGGTCTTTTAATTTGCCTCATTTCACCTGCTGTCTGAGAAGCCTGTTTATTTTCAGGCAGCCACATATGTTGGTGTGATTGATGAGATCTGCTACAGTCAAGCAAGCAGCCCTGGGTGACCAGTTTACCCTTCCCTGCTAGGGTTCCAGATGCCTGTTACTCCCATTCTCTGGCAGCTTCTCCTTCGCTTCACCTTGTCATTAAGCCAAGACTGTGCATGGTAGGAGTGCAGGTAAGCATCTGCCTCCATGATCATTGCCAACAGCTCTCCATTATCAACTGCCAGGGGTGCTTCAATGTAAGGCAGAGTTCTTTTCTCTTGTCACAGAGACCACAGGTTTTCATGCTTGAAACAAACTCTGCCTGGGGAACCTCAATGTGATGTTTGCTTTATAATTTTTAACTGCATAACAAACCATTTTGTTTTCTAAAACAGATCATGCCACACAGTCCCATAATACCTTGTACGGATATTCTACATTAGACTGTTCAAGGACCTTTCATTTAAAGATAGGGATTTTTGGGGTTATAACATTCTTATTTAGCAAGACAATTAAAAAGCTTAGTCAAACATTTTTAATTCCTGCGAAATGTAAATGAAATCTCCCTATAAAGGTGAATTATCCTGAAACATCTGTCCTGTTTATTTAGTGACAAGAAGAGCAGACAGCAACCAAATGAGAGAGAAAACTGCTTGTAAATAGCAACATTTAAATCAAAACATACTGTTTTGATTTTTAACTGCATGATGCTAAAATTTTTATTGTTAGATTATCTGTGGTTATAATTTAATATTTATTGAGAGTCTATGGTAATAAAGCAACTACATGGGCTATAAATAAAATGCAACTCTTTCCTTTAAGAGGTTCTAAATTTCTACAGTAATATGTTATGGATTATATTTATGCTTATGTCTATACCCAGAGAATATGATGCATAATTTTGAAAACAGTATGTTTTTCAGCATAACAATGAGTTCTTGAAAGCCGTTAGAAAAAAGTAATGTTTACAGGGTTTATTACAATCAAGGGCTATGTCAGAAAAATAATACAGTTCAAATCTGAGTTTCTGCACACCAGCCACAAGATTTAGACAAATTATCTAACTTCTTAGTACATTTGCCACCTTATCTTCAAATGGTAATAATGAAATTTACCTTGTATGGTATTTCCGAAGCAAGTATGAAAACGTATGTAAATACTTGTATATCTCTTTGTGCTGTGCCTGCCACTCAGTTGCTACTATTTTTCAGTTGGAAGTAAGTAGAATTCTGGTTCCTGACTGAGAGTCTCTAAAGCAATTCTGTTATGTACTCTGATAAACTTGCATCTGTTAAAATTCAATAACATACCTGCAAATGAAAATGGGTACAGTATAAAAATCAAGTGTGAGAAAAAATTTTCCTATGACTTTCAGTGTTGAAACAGAGTTTTTTAAGTTAGTTTCATTTTTTAAAAAAATATTTGTGTGTGTGTGTGTGTGTGTGTGTGTGTGTGTGAGAGAGAGAGAGAGAGAAAGAGAGAGAGAGAGAGAGAGAGAGAGAGAAGCGTACTGTATGTCACTGTGGAGGGCCAAGGGAGACTTTGGGAGTCATCCTGGATTACTTGTACTTGTCTTTTGCTTTGCTCTGGGATTCCCCAAATTCTGCATACCTGGGCCAGAAGTGCAGGCGGCTGCTGTTTCTGTCTGCCAAACTCAGATCTTTCTACTTGTGAGACAGAATCTTAACCCCTGAGCCATCTGTCCAGCCCAAAACAGAGCTTTTTAATGTGAATTATCATGTCAGAGAAATCATTCTGATTTATCTTCCACAAAAAGACAGGATTCAAGTTATGTTATCTTTTAGTTATGTGATGCCTTTCCCACTACTTAATCTGACACATTGATATTCCTTATAAACTCATTTAGTCTCTTTTTATTTGTGCATGAAATGATCCACTTAATTACTACATTGCATATGTGCCCTTCCCAATTAATTTTCCTCATCTTCAAAAAACATCAAATATTTATTAACATGAATTTTTCCCATGACCATACAGCTGCTTCTAGGAGACAATGATGATGAGAATCAGTTAGAAATAGGTTAGTGAGTTTAGTGATAGTGTCTCCAATCTTCTTCCATACCTGTAGCTGGAAATGCTGGTTTGTGGCTAGTAATGCTAGGAAGGTTTGGTGTCTCCAGGCCCTAGTCTATTTTCTTATCTTTTTTTTTCTTTGCTTCTTGAAAGTATACATGAGGGTTCCAAAAACTCCATTCGAGATATCTGTGATGTACAGGTACATGTATGGGTAAACTCAACTACCCATCACTCAACCCTGTTTCTTCCAAATGTCCTTTAGCAAGCTCCTGACCTAGCAGCTCAAATATAACACTTTTATAGGGTCAGATTTTATTCTATATCTGCTACCTCTTTCCTTTCCTTAGTGAACTTGTCAATGAAAGTATAATAAACTCCTTCTAGAGGTTCATCCTCCATGATATTTGTCAGGAGACAAAGGACCCAAAAGTTCCCTGACTTAAGGTGTTTTGTGTGACAGTTTATTTTCTTCAGAACTAGATAAAGGAGTTATGTTCAAATGAGGCAAGAAAGACTTTTTGGTCAATCAAACAATTCATCAAAACACAGGATAATTGTTGGATTATTACCTGTTCATAGCTACAACTATTAATGCACTATTTAGATTTCTTTACATTTAACTGAATTCAAGAAAATCGAACTCCCTATTATCAGAACACATAGAAAATCACATTCTAACACAATTTGCATTAAGGATGTATTGGTGACCAAATAAGTGGAATTGAGGGATTTTTGTATGCTTCATAAATCATATTTCTTCAGTCTCAAGCCTGAAAGGATGGGAGGGGAGACAATATTGTTACTCTTTCTATCCATAAGAACATGTAATACTAAGGGAAATAACTATCAGGATTAGAATGTGATCATAGCTGAAAGTAAAAAAGTTCTTGGTGTAGAAAACCATCCATTCCCTTTTTCTTTCTTTCTTTCTTTCTTTCTTTCTTTCTTTCTTTCTTTCTTTCTTTCTTTCTTTCTTTCTTTCTTTCTTTCTTTCTTTCTCTTTCTTTCTTTCTTTCTCTTTCTCTCTCTTCTTTCTTTCTTTTTCTTTTCTTTCTCCTCCTCCTCCTCCTCTTCCTCCTCCTCCTCCTCCTTTGTCTTCTACTTTTGCATTGAACAAAAATTATTTTCTTGGCTTTGATTCACTTAAGTGGGAAAAATCCATCAAAACAAATTTTAAAAATAATACAGTTGTAACAAGCAATATTTTTAATGGTGTTTTACCTTTTTCTTTGTGCCCTACTTAGCTGAATTATTATAGGAAAACAAAATACAGAAGTAACAGTGGTACTGACAAATAGATCGTTTAGCATCACAACCTCAAAGTGGAGAGGTATTTGGACACTTAGCATGTGTTGAGACAATATCTAGCAGGAAAACAAATGAAAAGACAGAAGTATGGTACTCAAATGAGATTTGTTGAAGAGTTTTATCCTAGTAGGCAAACACTGGATAAGTACATATGCAGGGCATTTGGGTTAATATAAAAGGATACAGATAATATTTCCTAAGTAAAAAATGACTGGGGAAATAGGACATTTGATGCAATGAAGCATGAAACAGGCAGATGGAAGACAATAAGAAATGTTTATGTATTTTCAATTGGATTAAGGAAAAGAGCATTCAGCATTTATAACAGTTTCTTTTTATTTTGGTAACTCATTAGCTTTTTTAGAAAATGTGTATGAATAGAAGATATAGCAAAATCTATTTTCCTATGAAATTTGAGATGGAGTTTGGCATCAATAACATAGAACGATATATACTACTCTCCCAATTAATGTCCACTGTCATAGATGCAGTGTTTAAATTTATAGCAATTTATATGACAGTCCATTATATTCTTGTTTTTAATTTTGGTGATATGATAAAAATGGAACATATTGAAGGAATTTTCTTAATCCATTAAATAATGAAGCTATATTGGCATTTACTTTCTGTGGGAGCCAATGTCAATTAATTTTTGTAAATTTAGGATTCTTTGAAAGATCATGAAATCTGCATATTTGAAAACTTGAAAATTTTTGCAGAGATACAGGGTACTCAGATATTCACATACAAATGCACACACACAGATACACACACACAATTAAAAAATTATAATGTAAATAAATTGAATGCTGTTTTCACACAGATTTTTCAGTTTTCTTTTTGTATAATGATGAAAATTAAAATTTATCAAAATTTTGTGTGACTGATCTGACACATCATTTTGTTTAATAGGGACATAAGAGGAAAAATAACCCATCATAACATTAAGAATATTTATACATTATATAAAATGCATTTGTACTATTTGAACAATATTAGAAGATATAAATGTATAAATTTTCTTGGACACATGGTATGATATCCAGTGTTTTAATATATAAGTAATAATTTCCTAGTCTTTTATCGTAAAAATTGAATTATTTTAGGAAAATACCTGTTATTGCAAAAAAAAAAAGTAGTATATGTCAGTCAGCAGTGAAGTAAGAAGTGACGATTCTTAGATTATTAATGATCTGTGGTTCTTTAATGACTTTTGAGCTTTACTTTTCATGAAAAGGAAATAGTGCTATGTGCATGTAATACTTTCTTATCTTTTATTGTACTTAATAGGTACACCAGTTCCCTCCCTCCCTGCCCCCCCGAACCCCCTGTTCCCCCTCCCCTCACCCCTCCTTCCCCATCCCCCAGTGCCTCCCCCAATTCCCAGAGAGTCCTTTAATGTGCATGCCAGACTCTCCTCTGGGCCCTCCTCTCTGATGACATACAAGGAACCAGTGGCATTTCCCTGAAACCTTTCCCATGTTCCCCTTAAGGATAGGAACACTACAGTGGCTGTCAATCCCTTGCCTCCAAGGATCTTGGTGCCTTTAGCATATGCTAGACTTTGTGAGGTCAATAGTGTGTTGGACATTGCCCAGGGCATGCAAAGTCCAATTATGATTGCTTTGGCCCTAACTAGTGTTGAGAATCGTGCAAGTCGTTGCTCCTCCCATTCTTTTGCTCTTACAATCTCACTGCCCCCTCTTCCGCAAATTTCCCTGAGCTTCAGGATGGGGAGAGATTAGTCTGGCCTAGTTCTAGGTGGTTGATATAGAGTCTCTGAAGTTCTGGATTTTGGTTTGTTGATTTTCTTTTGCAGTTTTGCTGCCTCTGCAATGCCCTTCACTCCATCCTGATGAGCATTGTATGTCACCCCCTGGCCAGAGACACAAAGCTGTTAAACTGGAGTCTTGTTATAAGAGCACATTCAAGGGTAGATAAAGCAATATACAAATTCAATGCTATACCAATTAAATCCCAAAGCAATTCTTTAAAGAAGTTGACAAAACAATCTCAAAATTCATATGGAGGTACAAAAGACCCAGGATAGCAAAGACAATCCTGAGTAACAAAAACACTGCTGGAGGTATTACCATACCGAACCTTAGTCTAAACTACAAATCCATAGTTATAAAGACAGCCTGGTACTGGCTCCAAAATAGACACACAGATCAATGGATAAGGATTGAAGACCCAGATATAAGCCCACAATATTACAGCCATTTGTTCTTTGACAAAGGGGCCCAAAGAATCCAATGGAAAAAGAACAGTATCTTCAACAAATGGTGCTGGCAAAACTGGATCTCCACATGCAGAAGATTAAAGCTAGACCCGTACTTGTCACCATGTACAAGACTTAATTCCAAATGGATCAAGGACCTTGATATCAGGCCAGAGACTATAAAAACCATAGTTGAAAGGATAGGGAACTCCCTCGAGCTGATTGGGCTAGGCCAACAGTTCCTAAACAGACATCCAATGGCACAGTCACTGCTACCAACTCTCAACAGTTGGAATCTTGTGAAATTAAAGAGCTTCTGTTCAGATAAAGAGATTGTAACACAAGCTCAAAGGCAACCCACAGAATGGGAGAAAATATTTACTTTCCTATCTTAACATGGACACTAACTTGCATTTGTTGATCTTTTTGATTTGGAAGCAAATGCCATTATTCTATTTTAAGTTGTATTGGTTGTGTTAAATAACTCTATGTCAGGATCTTTGCTTTAGCTGTGAATTAAAAAGGTTTAACTTGCTTTGTTGAATAGTATTATGCATCACAGAATATTATAGTATGGTTGATTGACAAACTGTGTCCTATGAAGAATTAGCAGCAAAATGCTAAGGGATTAGTGAGATGGCTCATCTACTCACTCAGATACTTGACTACTTGTTCCAAAAAAAAAAGTAACCTTTTTAGTTTAAAAACTCTTTGATAATCTTATGTAACAGGAATACTTTAAAGAAAACCTTATTTTTTCTAAGAAGACATGCAAATATCCCTTAATAGAAAAAGTAATCTATAACTCATGTTTAATCTCAACTTGAAAGTAAGCAAATGGTTCTTAGGTGTCAGTTCTGTGCACTTCTTCAAGACTTTTGCTATTCAAATACAATTCTTTTCTTGTCTGGAAATGTGGAAATATTAATGAGTCATATCTATCAGCAATTTTCTGTAGTAGACAGCAATGTCATTCTAGTAATCAGGAAGCCTATAGGGGTTATTCTCAACACCAATGCAGTCTTCAGTTTCCAATGAATCAAACTCCTGGATTCACCACTGGAATGCTAACTAACTCACATGACAGAGAAACATGCCTTGGGGGGGTCTGGTGGATAAAAATGTGGTCCTAATGAAAAGCCACAGTCTGCACCAGGTTATTCTTTGAACTCATTGAGCAGCACAGAGTGGGCTGCTCTCAAGGGAAGTTGATCCCTACAAATACAAAGCATTGTTGCAAGTATTTCTGCAAGTGCAGTTTTTTTTTTTTTTTGCTTTGAAGTAGTCTACAGATGTTCTGAATTCATGCACAGCCATAACTTTGGGGGTTTATGGGATTTCAAACTGTTGTCACCCGTGAGTTAGCTGGA
Organism: Typhlomys cinereus; assembly: GCA_023101885.1. Classification (NCBI taxonomy): domain Eukaryota; kingdom Metazoa; phylum Chordata; class Mammalia; order Rodentia; family Platacanthomyidae; genus Typhlomys; species Typhlomys cinereus. The sequence continues at coordinate 1,558,569 of JALPQD010000280.1, forward strand.
TATATGATAATTTAAAGTGATAACCCAGATTTAGAGAATTATGACAATTGCCAATATCAATGAGTCAACTATGTTGAGTAGTTATTTAATTTCTGCTTTAGCCTCTGTAAAGAAAATACTCTTTGGAAAATGAAAATAGTAAAGAAAATAACTTTTTTGGAAAATGGGAATAGAACTTATATGTATACCACTTTTGAATATTTTTCTTCAGCATAAATACTTAGCTAAATTTTAAATTTTATGATTCTTTTTATACATTTTTCTAATTTGAAATCTAAATTTATATCAAATAATTTAAATATGTAATTTACTTTTGTGCTTTTATAACTTCATTCAAAATTATAAGGAATTCACCAAATTTTCATTCCATGCTACCCAATCCCATCCCTCTTCCTTTTTTTTATTATAAACCTTTCCAAGCATGCTCCCTCTTTTTTCATGTCTTTATGTGTGGCATGTTCTGAGAACTTGCTAGTGCATGGACGATATATCAGTGGATACACCTTGACTGCATTTATGAGGCAATTGTACAAAATATCACCTGCTATACTGTCTGTGTCTTATAACAACTCTAGCAAGAAGATTTTGAACAATGTGGCTGAAGAACAAACTGGTTTCCTATATAAGAATACTCATAAAGGTAACGTGGTGAGTGATCCTGAGTTGCTTATACATATAGAAATTCTGTTTGAACCATCCTGACAAGCAAGTATTGTGAAAAACTTCACCAAGAGAATTGCTAGTGTTTTGGAATGAATCTGCAACATCTCCCGAAAGATAATTTCTTTGTTCTGAGAAATAACATCTGTCTTGAATTTAAAGAGAACAAATGTACTGTGACATCTAAGGAACAGATAGCTCTGTTTTCAAATACTTTTCAGTATATACATAAATACTGAATGTGTGCAGCAATAAATTTTTATCAAGGAAAAGGAAAATGTGAGAGAATTTGACTGGATTGAGCCAGAATGTCTAAATTGCATAAGCCAGGAACACAGCAAGAAATGAAATTACCTCTATAAGTCTTTGTCTCTATGGATTTTCACTTGATCAGATTGACAACTGGTTTGTCGATACATAGTGATGTTTCTAGTGTAGCTATCTGTTATTTCATGTTTATTAATTTCTACTTACGTGTCAGAATCAGAGTCTATTTAAAAACATTTAATAGATGTTTCTAATAACATTGCTTTGGTCTTATTACCTTCATATAAACATTTACTCCAATAGCTAAAACTATGCTGAATTTATTTCACTAAATTTTAGCAAAACTAATTCACTGATAGACATAATCTCTACTCACTAAGTTCCTTTCTTTTATGATTTATATAACATTTATTGAAGCTGTTGCTTCTTGGAAAGTTTAATTTCCATCATTTTAAATTTGTTTTTAATTATAATATCTGGATCATTTATTTAAATTACTATAATGTTTTGAAATATATTACTGGAAGATCACTGACATATCTATTATTTATATGTTTTATATAAACATCCAAGAGCAACTTTATGTTAGCCACTTAAGAACATGGATAAGACATAGAAAGAAGTGGAATTAGTCTTTAGGTAGCCAATAAGTCACCAACTAACTTCTACCTCCCATCCTTAAAATACCAAGGAACACATGCCTGGTACTGTAAACCTGTCCAAAAACAGTGGAAGGGAGAAAATGGACACTAGACAGAACCAAGTATCTGAGTATTAACTATAAATACCTGATGGTAGGCCAGTGTTTAAAGACCTCTCATTATATCATTAGGGAAAGATCTGAACACTCAATTAAGATTCAGCCTATTGCAATAGTGGATTAGTAGATTAGTAGAAATCGACAACTGACCAGAATACAGAGCATGCTCATCCCTTAAAAGGTCATCCAAATCTCTCCTCATCTGAAGGTTCTGGGAATCTTATAGAAGAAGGGGTGTTAAACTTATAAGAGCATAAAGGAAGGTAAGTATACTATCAATTAAATCACTCCTGTCAAGACAGGGCTATTGCTCCTAGAAGCTCATTGCAATGAAACCTACCCTCACCAGACTTCACAATGGCTGATGTATCAATATTCACTGTGACCAGTGAGGATTTCAAGAGAAACAACTACATGCAGTGGGACCCATAGAGGCAGGCATTAGATGGGTAGAGGGGAGCATTGTCACCTTTGAATTTATGCACTGAAATGTTATTTATACTGTTACAGAGGCCTGGTCCCTTACTAATGCAGATGAATGCAGGAATCTCTATTGTCACCCAAGCAGAGTAATGATAGGACTGACAGAAATGGATTGGTAAAGGGAGGGGAGACTGAGAAAGGAGAAAGAGGAATTTTTGTTTGTATAAAGACTTCTTAATACAAAGACAACAACCATTATAAAACTTTAGGAAGGTGTTGGTGTTGGTAGTCTCCCTTTTGAACTAAAGGTATTTTTATGTCTGTATTGCTTCTTATAGCAAATAGAATTCATTTCGTATAAAATTAACTTGTGGGTCAAATTTTTAGCATAAAAATTGTAAAGATACAAAAATCTCTATGAATATAAGAATTTTAAGGTCTTTATGTAAATGAGAATTGTACTTTAAGAATCTTAAAGGGAATATTGGTGAATTTAAGCATATTAAAAAGGGGTTGTGTTACCATAAGCAAATTTAATGAAAATATAAGCCACCAAAAGGAATGTTAACTTAAACAATTTCATGAGTAACATTACCTTCTACAGAAAACAAGGAAAGTAAAAAAAGTGGTGTTGAGGAAGTGGAGCAAGACAGAAAAAATGTGACAGGCCAATGAAATGAAACTGGGAGCAACTGTGAGGCAAGACGGGAATGTAGTGTCAGGATATGAAGGGGCTGAAAACTAAGCACATTTTGTTTGAATATCCTATAAAATAACACCAAAATAGCTTTGTCAGCAAAATTTATCCTTGACAATTCCTTGTTTATGTTAGAATTTCTGACTGCCTACATGATGGCCCTGTTCCCATAAGGGGGCTTTCAAGACTGTTTGCCTCACTCTGCTAGCAAGAGTTCAAGATCAAAGACTGATCCTGATCCTAGGCTGGGCAAAGGTCTTAGAAAGTTGCATCCAAACCCTACCCCGTCTGCCCACCCACCAATCTTGTGGGTATAAAACCAGTTCATTCCTTCTCCTTGTCCCCTTTTTTCCTTCAACTCCTTTTCCTCATCCTAGGATTGGGCCATGGTTCTGGAATTCTATCTAGTCTGTTGTGCAGTGTGTTTTGGGGTACTTTACTTTTACATATATATATATATATATATGTATAATGTGACAATTTGTTTTATGTGTGTATAATATGTTTTTATGCTAATTTTCATTTATGAAGACTACTGAGGCATAATGCTAATCTTGGGAAGAGGAATTTTTGCTCAAGGAAATACACACTCAGCAAGTATATAGTTGGATGTCATCCAAAACAGTCAATGGACTACACCTGTGAAAAGATATGAAAACAGGACAGAGACAGACAGGTGAGAAAAAGAATGCTTCTAATGAAAAATGGGATGTTATTTTATCAAATTTTAAAAAATTATTTTAGAATCTCATATGAATAGAAAGTACAATAAAATATTCAATAGAGAATCTCAAAATTGAACTGATCATATAGACCACAGAGTCAAGAACTGGAAGATAATATAGAAGAGATTTATAAGTCAATGAAAGAAACTTATAAGCTGAAAAACACACTGGAATGGAATATGCAGGACTCTGGGACACAATCAAAAGCTCAGTATGTGGATCATGGGTATCCTAGAAACAGATACACAAAAGAAAGATCCACTAAGTATAATCAATAAGATAATATAGGAAAATTTCCCTGGCCTACAAAAAAGAGATGACCATTCTGATTCAAGAGACATGCAGAACAGCAAATACTCAGGACAAAAAAAGAAACATACAGAGATTTATGATGGGCCACACAGCAAATATATACATCAAAGACAAAAATCTTAAGAACTGCAAGACAAAAGGACTATGTCACATTTAGAAGTAAACCCAACAACTACAAATGACTTCTCAGTACAAATGGTAAAAGGCAGAAGGGCCCAGAGAGACACAATATAATTTCTGAATGAACACATATGCCCACCCAGATTAATATATATATATCAAAATGTTTGGTTATAATAGAAGATGAAAGAAAACTATTTCATGACAAAAACAAACTAAAAGACTATGTAGCTATTAAGCTAGGCGATCAAAGAATATTAGAAGAAATGTGCAGAAGAAAGATAGTATTATAAATCTCACTTCTCATGAAATAGATAAAGTGTGAAAAATTTTAGTGATTTTGCTAATGCAACTAGAAAAATCATATCCTAATTTAAACTTATGAATGTAATAATAAGTAAAGACAAGCAACAAATGACTTAAAATGTTCCACCTACCTAACCATTAGGGAAATGCAAATCAAAACCATCCTGAGACATCATCTCACCCTGATCAGAATGGCTAAAATCAAAAACACATTCAGCAACAGAGGCTGGAGAGGATGTGGAGAGAAGGGAATCCTCATATATTGTTGATGGGAATGTAGACTTGTACAAACACTGTGGAGATCAGTATGGCAATTTCTCAAAAGATTAAAAATTGAAATTCCATATAACCCAGCTATACCACTATTGGGAATATTCCTCCAAAATGTTTATCCTTACTCCAATGACACATGTATATCCATGTTTATTGCAGCACTATTCACAATAGCTAAGTCATGAAATCAACATAAATGCCCAACTGTGGATGTGGCACATATACGCACAGAAGAAGTTATATTGAATGAAATATCCCAAATACAGAAAGTCAAATATTACAAGTTCTCCCTTATAAGTGGAACCTAATAGCAAGTTCTCATAATGACATACATGGGGGGAATTCTTTATAATATCCATTATAACCACAAAGAAACATAAGTAAGAAGGAAGGAAAAGAGAACCTCAAGAGAGTAGAGACAAGGAACATAAATAAATAAAGCCTTTGTGAAGAAAAAAACCTTAAGTATTTCAGACAACTGATCCTGTCTAAGGTCAGACTGTTATCCAATGTTGATTTGTATCCTTCCTGTTCACTGTTGATTGGACTAGTTTTCAGTGTTGGATGTGTTTTCCAGGTGATTGGGGGAGGGGTTGGGGTTTAGAAGGCTGAGGTTGAGGGTAGGGAGTGGGGGGTGGTTGCCTGCAGGCTGATTGCACTCTCTTCTGAGTCCTGATCTGTCCTCTCCTTCAAGCTTTTTCATATATAAAGGCTTCTTTAAATAGTTTTCTATCTTTGGATAGAAAAGATCTCAACACCCAGACAGGACAGCAGCCCAGAGCAGTGAAGAACAGTGAAACAGACAACAGACAACCAGAATGCAAAGTTCCAGTGACCCTACAATGTTCACGGAGAATCAAGCCACCAAAATCTCTCCCCATTCCAAGTCTCAGGTGGAGAGACTGCATGAGGCTAAAGATGGTGAGGTCCACCACAGGACAAGATACTGCACTCAGGGCAGGGCTGCTGAAACCAAGAACTCACTGCAATGGGACTTGACCTTATCAGACTGGCACAATAACTGACATAGCAATATATCTCCACAGACTTTCCAGGGTCTCAGGAGAAATAATTTTAGGCAGCAGGATCCTTATGGGCTAGTGATAGACTAGTGAAGGAGAGTACCCAACTCAGTCCACCCAAAGAAGGGCCTCTTGGTCTGCCACAGAGGTTGAACACCTAACAGAGCAGATGTCCCAAAGCAAAACCTGTGACCCATAGAACTTGATAGCCAGGAGGTAAGATGGCAGAGTTTTGAATCCTGAAGGGCGTGGAAGGAGGGAGGGGGTGGGGGAGGGAGGGAAGGCGAGGTGGTATTGAGGAATTAGGGATATCCACTCATTGTGTTTGCTAATTTTATTTAATAATAAAAGAAATTAAAATATAAAAATAGAAGTAAAAAATAAACTTTATACTTTTTTGCATTTCCTTTAAGATTATGCTCCCTGACTAACTTGGCCATATAGACAGAAAACTAGTGTGAATTTTCAGGGTAAATTGGTTTCTTATCTTTCATTATTATGGCAGACTATTCAGATTTACCGCCACAATATTAGCTAACATTTATGTATGTGTGTGTGACTGTGTATGCATGTATATGATCCAGAATATTATATGCATTATCATATACATATATGCTCAATAATTCAAATATTAGAGGGTACTAGTTTACAGTGTAAATGAAAGAATGAAAGAGAACATAAGAAAACAGGAAAATTTAGTAGAGAGTTAGGATGATACCAACTTTGATAGTCTATTTTGTTTGCTTTTAAGGCCTTTTATTTTCACTGAGTGTTAGAATTTTCTCTTAAGAAAGAAAAATCTGTCATGTTAGTGTTTCAGGTTTTAACTAAGAGTAATTACAACTATCTGGAACCTAATTAAGGGAGCATCATTATTCTCCTTGTCTGCCATTGACTCATGCCTTTCCCTCTTCATAGTAACTCCCATCACTGAGAACAGAGAACTTATTGACAATTCTGGTGCCTGCAGGCCAGATGGAAAATGGGCATGTCCATAAGCCATACCCAATGCTCCCTGTCTATCTTTTTGAATATTCCATTTTAATCATAATAACTAAATATTTTCTACTTTTGAAGACTTCCTTAATTAAGTAAACAGGCTTATACTGCTCAAGGCTTTATAGAATATACAGAATACAAGATGAATATTCCTAATGTTTCCAGTGCAGTAGGAAAGACAGGCTGTTGTGAATATGGTTGTGGCTTGATCTGTCACCTGAAATCATTTTATTTGTCCTTCTAGAGTAGGTCTACTGAAATTCTCATCAAATCCTTTGTGTAGCTTGTTGTACTGAACTTAATGCTTATGTCATAGTTTAAAATGTAAGTTGTCCCCCACAAACTCATGAATTCTTCACTGCTACCAGCATTTGAGGAGGCCATGGCACCTTAGAAGGTGGAGCTTTGCTAGAGGAAGGATGTTGTAGTGGGTGGACTTTAGTTTTGGTTAGCCTGCACTGATTGAGTGAGAACGCCTACACTTCAGCTTGCATGAAACAGCTCTCATGTTCCATAATGACTACATGGCCATACCTGTGCCTTTTCTACTCTAAAGAAGCTAAAGGCACTAGGATCCTTGGAGGCAAGGGATTGACAGCCACAATAGTGTTCCTAGGCTTAAAGGGAACACAGGAAATGGTTCTGGGAAATGCCCCTGGGTCTTTGCACCTCATCGGAGAGAAGGACCCAGAGGAGAATTTGGCATGCTCATTAAAGGAGGCTCAGGGGATGGGAGGGGGAGGCACTGGGGGATGGGGAGGAAAGGGGGTGGGGGTCACAGGGGGATGGGGAGTTGGGGGGGGGACTGGTATACCTGTTAAGTTTGTATGAGTGGAAATAAAAAAAGAACCATAAGCTAAATAAATATCCCTTTCCACTTAAGTTGTTTGACATTGAGTGGTGTCTCATCAGCAATTGAGAAAAGTGTTTATTATGACGTTTACAGATTGGATACATTGCACATTAGCTGTATGTCTTCCCTTTCCTTTTCTATTTTCGTGTGTGTGCGTGTGTGTGTGTGTGTGTGTGTGTGTGTACGTGTGTATGCACCCACAAGAGAATGTGTGCCTTTATCACACATATGTGCCTATGTGTATAGAGGCCCAGTGTTGATATTGATATCCTGGATCACTCTTTCATCCTAGTCTTTTGAGATAGATTGCCAAATCAAAAGGAGAGGCCATGTATGAATAGCTTTTCTAACCTATCCAACTTACTCTGAGGATTTACAGTCTTCTTCTGAGTCTGGACAAATAGACTATCATACTAAATTTACATTTTTGAAAAATGTTTAATATTTTTGTGTATCATACATGAATATAGAAAACATAATATTTTACACCTTAGACCCTTATCCAATCTCCTCTTCTCCTCCCATTACAACCCTGATTTTTTGAAATACCTGACATGATAGAGACTCTATATTAAATTAACAGAGAAACAATTTCTTACCATTCTAATATTATATAATCTTCAAAGAAATACATATAAGTCACTGAGCAAAACCAAACATGAATTTGTTAATTTAATACTTATATTTGTATCACACAGTCATTTATACCTTTAAATATTTTTGAACTTTCTACATTCCCATTGAGTATACCATCCTTGAGTAACTTTCCATACTTGCTCATTTTGCATTTGTTTTCTACTGTCTAACCATTTTGAGTCATAAAACAGACATGGAGAGAATAATTGTTCTAACGCTTATATGTCCTTCATTTCACTGAACATTTAAAACATCCAATCTATAAAAGGTTCAGAATGACTTCCCTTTTTACTAAAATAACTACCAATTCAACAAGGTGTTTATTGGTGGCATCATGGCCCATTAACACAATCCCTCAGGACTTGCACTGCCATGATGAACAGACGCTTCACGGAAGAAATACTCCTGGCAATAAAAATATACTATCTTTTCAGAGCCATTACCTTCAGTAATTAAATATTTTAAAAGTAGGAAATATATTCTTAAAAACTAAGAGTGAAGATTTTATTAACTCATTTGGAAAAATGCTGTGGTTGTGATATAATGCCCTTGAAAATGAACTTGATTCAGCCTGTCTTCAGGAACACAAATTTCAAATCAATGCCTCATATACATGTAAGATTTCCCAGTCACATTTTCATCATAATAGAAATTATAAAGGGTGAGAAGATGGTATTTCTTAAACTAATCTGCACCTTGAAATTAATTTGAACTGACAGGGTAACTTTATTCCTTAATGAATTTTTCATTTGAAATCACATTCATGCACTAATTTTACAACTCATTTGTGACATTCAGTACTATATAAAATCATTTTTTTTCAGTGTAATGGGCATTTCAAAATATGCAACAACTTTGTATTTATTTATCAGAAGTCCAAGTAAAGATCCAACAGGGTTCAAAGACAATGTTAAAAAAGGATACATGAAAGAACATGAGTCTGAAGCAGGGGCGGCCTGCGCTTCTGGTCCTGGTAGGGCAGAGCTTGTGAATCCCGGGGCAGAGAAACAAGAAGGAGATGGAGGTGTCCATGGTGGTTCCCGAATTCGTCCGTGGTTCTACACACACACAGACACACACACACACACACACACACACACACACACATGCGCACGCACATACATACGCACACACACACACAATTGAATAAAAATTTTAAAAAAATTAAAATAAAAGAAAGAACATTAGTCTAACAGTTGGATACTCAAACTACAATAGACAGCCTAGATTCTATCCATGAAAAACTGTAATGGAAAATTCCCCTTACTTTGTCAGCACACAAAGCACAGGACGTAAATTCTGTCATTAACACAGTTTGTGGGTATAATTGCAATAAGAAAGAAACTATTTGTAAAAGAAGGGAAACATCAAAGCCTAGATTTCTTTTAGGTTTAGCATTGAGAAGAGGGAAGGAAAAATTTGCTTGAGAATATGTAATATCGACAGAACTTTATATGGATTTTATATTCTAGGATTTTACCAAATTATAACAAAATACATTAAAAGAAAACACTAACAATTAAAAATTCTAAAATCTTAATTAGAATTTAATTTTTATGCTTCAGTGCCAAATTGGCAATATGGAGAGAAGTGTCTAGCACAGCTAGGTAAAGATTTCATAAATATGAAAGAGTATAAATATGCATTTTTTACAAAAACTGCATTAGGGCTCTTTTAAAATAATGTCAACAATTTATTTCCACCTATGCCAAGCATGTTCTGAATACAGAAGTGGGAAATCTTCATATTACATCTTCAACTCTGAGAAACCATGGAAGGTAATTACGATTTCTTTTTTTTTTTTTTTCTAAAGCAGTAATGGTTTTTCTTTTTCATGCAGTTCAATATAACTAAGCTAGACTGGTGGCTGTTAAAGTGCTCAATAAGAGCGTTCAGAAGGAATTCTTCTAACAAACCTTCCAAGATGGAATCAGAATGAATATTGCTGAATTCCAAGTGGTGCAGTGTGATACAGTTAGTTAATGTAACCAACATTCTGTCAAAGTTCTAGTCAAGGTGACTACAATAAATAGAGTGGTTTGTTTTGCTTTTTTTCTCTGAGCACATAGAATTGTCATTATACTGGAATGAAAATTAATTTTATTCTCTTTCTAACTATGGGAGATTGTTAGAGATATAGATATGGATATGGGAGATGGATATGGATATGGGAGATAGATATGGACAAAGGAAAAACTATGAGTGTAAGAAATGTAGGTTAGAAAGCTAGAAAGTGAGTAATCCTTAATAAGATTTTAAATATAGAAGCTATCATTTAAAGCACAGCATATTATGATTCATTTGACGTTTCATATTAGTAGGGAATGAAAAATCCTACAGATACTATATATTTTATCTTTGTAGTTATTTGTATATAAGTATGCAGTATATTTGGAAGCACCCATTTAGAAATAAATGTTTGTTCAAATCATAACATTGCTATTCATTGTTTTTACTGAGACATTGGGATATCCTTCAAACACTTCATATCTCAGAGTTATGATTCCAGTGATATTAGTGTATACTCGCTAGCTTTAGAGGGTTTTAATGTGCGCTTAATCTAGATTATATGCAATTTATATACCTCACCTGATTGCTACCATGTCTTTTATTAGTTACCAGTTAATTTAATAATTTTTATAACCCAAGAAAACTCAAATATCAGTTTGATCTTATAAGTGTTAGATTTTAAATGAATCAGACTTATTTTAAAATCTGCTCCTCTTAGAACTGAGCATGCTTTTCAATACCTATGGAAAAGAAAGTGCTTTTTTCTACTTATTTCCATACACTGTGTTAGAATGATTCTTAAATTTAGTCAAAAAACTAAAATTGTGACCTGCAAATAATAGGAACAGATTATTTTTCTTTAAAAAATTGATAATAGGCTGGGAATTAAACCCATTATAAGAAATATGCATAATTACCTAACTTTAATTTCCTGAAACTTTAGACCAAGTATAGGGAGACATACAATGCATACTCCAGCAACTTTGAGACAGAGCTGTCGCTTCTGATGCTCATTTTGTGACTGTATTTCAAATGAATTTCAAATTGACTTTATTTATAATTAGTAATTATTCTAATTTATCTATAATTGCTATAATTACTTTATTCATAATTAGGGCACCAAAGGCCCAATTAACATCCTAATTAAAGGCTAAGATTGGATAACACCCAATTTTTGAACTGACTCTTTTTAAACAAAGCTGAGAGGTGAAATTTCAAAATGGCTTATAAAACTTTAAGGGCTTTTGACAAATTAGAATATTGAAACATCTACACAGACTTTGCAATGATTTAGGAAGAAATGCAGTGGCATCCTTTTATCCTCTGCATACTACTGTATAGTTATTAAAAAACCACGATTTTTTATTTTTCAATTTTTTGTAAATGCATTGAAAAAGTTTAACAAAATTATATTTAAAAATTTGACTCCTGATACATTTTGTACTCTGTGATTTGTGTGCCCAATATTGTTTGAAATTTGCTTCTGGTCTTTCTGTTGCTATTATTATTGTCAATTTAAATAGAGTTTGTTCTCCAAAGGAAAACGAATTCAGCATAAGAAAATATCTCAAATTTGTTGTTTTTGTATTGAGACACAGTCATTAGACATGCTTAGTGTTATTTTACCATGGCACAACTGACTTGGCATTTTTCATACTTTTGAATAAAATAAAAATTCCTGTATTTTAGAGATTTTAATGGTATTCAACAACATAATCACAGAATGATGCAAAATAACTGCTTATTGAACTTTACATTCATTGCTGCAAACTGTTTCCCCTGGTATTATTTGAAAAGTCCTGAAAGTGGACATAACTGAAACATTGTAACTTGCTTGTTAGCCTAGGATTATGAAAATAGTCAGCCTGGCTTCCAGTGACCTTTAAAAGCTAAGTTTAAAATTCACTTTAATAGAGCATGGAAACATTAGTAAAATTAATCACAAATTGACTATTAACCAATACTTCTCAAAAGCAGAAAAGCATGCTTTTTCTTTTAAATAAATAAAATACATGGAATCAAGCTTGATTGTATTTATAAATTTAAGTAGAATTCACACTTGAGGTTTTTTAGGAGAAATTTGTTTTTGTGTGTCTAAAATTAGGACTGATCAGAATGGCTGTATTCTCTGCCTCTTTCCTCAAGGATCTGTTGACATGGCTGTCATTGTAGCTGATCCAACAAGGTAGTGAGATTTAACATCTCACTGGATTCTATTTGTAATTTTTTTTCTGGATTTTCTTTTTTTTTCTCCCACAATTTATTTTTTTCCTAATCATACAAGCTCAGTAGGTACCCTGTCCTCTCTCTCCCTTTTCCCCTCCCCTTCCTCCCTTACACTCTCCCCCCTTTTCCCCTTCCTTCCTTCCTTCCTTCCTTCCTTCCTTCCTTCCTTCCTTCCTTCCTTCCTTCCTTCCTTCCTTCCTTCCTTCCTTCCTTCCTTCCTTCTTTCCTTTCCTCCTTCCTTCCCTCCTTCCTTCCTTCCTTCCCTCCTTCCCTCATTCCTTCCTCCCTCCCTCCCTCTCTCCCTCTTTCTCTCCCTTCTTCCCTCTCTCCTTCTCTCCCTCCTTCCCTTCCTTCCTTCTTTTCTGCCTCCCTTTCTTCCAGTGCCTCCCTCTTCCTCCCTTCCTTACCCTGGAGCATCCTTTTGTGTGAACACCTCTCTCTTAGTCCTCCACCTTAGTGAGGATTCAGGACTTAGTGGCATAGCCTAGAGCCCCTTCTTGGGCTTCCCAGAAGTATGGGAACTCTACTATAACTGTTTAATCCCTTGCCTCTAAGGGACCCTATTGACTGGAGCTTTCTCCCTTGTGATCCATGCTAGACTTTGTTGACTTGTCAGCTATTCTGCAGTTCAGGCAAAGTCCAATCTGGCTGCTGAAGCCCTAACTTGTGTGGATTATCTTGCATATCGTTGCTCCTCCCCATCCTTAGGCTCTTACAATTTTGCTGCCCCTCTTCCACGCTGTTTCCTGATCTTTAAGAGGGGGAGAGATTTGGTTGATCTGTTTCCAGGTGATTAATACAAGGTCATTGGTGTTCTGAATTATGCTTTTTTGTAGTTTTCAGTTTTCCTTTCCTGCAAAGCCCTTGGCTGGATCCTGATTTGATTCAAAAATCACCTCCTAACCAAAGATAAAAGACTTAATATAAGCAGAGACTCAAAGGATGTTTAATTAAATACTTTCCTTTAAGTTTCTGAAATATAATGTAAAGTGTCATTGCTTGAATAATCAAGAAAAGTTCTTTTTTTTTTATTATTTATTCAACTGTGTGTATGTGCGCGCGCGTGTCTGTGTGTGTGTGTATGTGTGTGTAGAACCACGGACGAATTCGCGAACCACCATGGACGCCTCCACCTCCTCCTGCCCCGGGATTCACAGGCTCCGCCCTACCAGGACCAGAAGCGCAGGCCGCCCCCGCTTCCGTCTGGCGACTATACGTGGGATCTGGGATCCGAACTCGGGACCTTCCGCCTGCAAGGCGGAGGCTGAACCCCTGAGCCACCTCTCCAGCCCAAATCAAGAAAAGTTCTATCTTACATTCACATAACAGAAAATTTCACAGAATATTCACTGTAATTAGACAAATTTTAATTGATGCCAAAATTTATGTAGCTAGAAATCCAGGACAGCACTGAAATTCAAGAGTCACTGTTATCTTGACTTGTAAGTTAATAGAATCTCAGGAATACAACATGTTTTATGAAAATAGAATGCTATGCAATTTGGCTTGTAACTCAGCTAATTGCTCAAGGAAGATAGCATTTTATAGGTCACAAGTCATGTTATAAAAACTTGGAAGCAAGATTTTGATATTTAGTTATCTTGAACTTATGTCCATGTCCACAACCAACATTATATTTTTATTTTAGCTATAAAAAGACCAACTTATCTCCAGACTGTGTAAGTTTCGCTGTTCTTTCTAACTGGCTTACCATTATTGAATATTTCTGGAAAGATAATTTTGACTGGCAAGAGAACATTATGTGGGAGGTAGAGATTGCTGGACTAGGATTCCTTCAGTCTGAGTTTACTAAAAGATTAGGAGATGTTAGGAAATCACTTATCCCTTCTTATATAAATGTATCTATATGTATAAGTAATATTCATTCTATACCTACATGTTTTGCTATGCAGTCCTTATGTCTGAAGTGCTTTAAACTGCTAGTCATGTTCTATATTTGTTGCATTTTCTCTTCAGGATGCTGATAGATTCATGCCAAAAACCTTAAGTAGAGGTTTAATTCTTGCTAATTAATGATTGTGGTTTCAGTACAGAATGCAGCTTGACAGGAGAATATATACCACCACCAGAAGTTCAAGGAAGTAGCCATGCCATAACTTCAAGAGTTGCTGAGAGAGGGGTATACTTTGTCACTTGCCACAATACCTATATGACAATATGGCTGAGCATGCGAAATTAATGAACATATCTCTCTATTTTTATCTACTTTCCTAGAGAATAACCCTACCAACTATGGGCTGCGTGTTCCCTCATTTAAGAAATCCCCTTAAACCTTGCTCAGGGATTGTTTTAACTGCCAATTTTTCAAATATGTGTCCAAAATATTAGCCTTCAATTGTCAAGTTCACACTTACATCTAAATGTCAGAGTATTATGGATAAGCACTACAGTTCTGTTTTTATTGTAATTGATTCAGGAAACATGTAAAAAAATCCTAAAGGACTTGAATTCATCTATTGCCAAGAACATGAGATAAGGAAAAAAATAAGATTGCTGAATAATATATGATGACAAAACACAGCAGAACAGCCACACTGTATCTGATGTTATAGCTGCATTCTACATTGTGTTGAAGAGTAAAGGAGGCTGGGAAGGGAGCCCAGATGAGATGACTAACCAGAGGTACATTCTCCAGGCCTCACATAGATAAATAAATAAACAATAATAAATACAAAATTAGTAGGACATGTTTTGTTTTAGCCAATATATTAGGGAAAATGATGAGCAAAACAAGTGAAATTATTCTGCACAAAAATTTGATAAATTTAGAAGCAAACAAAAGTTAATTCTTGGAAAGAATGAGATAGGAATGAGAATACCAAAAGCATTCAATTAAAAATAATTTTAAGAGAGTCAGTTTGGAAGATTTAAAACTACAACACTTTGTATCATTATATGGGTTTATATTGTTAGTGTTAGATTAGTAAGAAATGTGTCACATGGCAGATGATATAGCTTAGTAGATAAAGCACTTTAATGACAACAACACAGAGTACCAAATTCAATATACTCAGGGAAAACCCAGTAATGGAAGTTTCCAGGTGTATCCCTAAAGTTCCAGAAATATATATGGGATTTCTCTGAGGCATTCTGGTTAGCTTAGACTTGCTTAATAAACAGTCCCTGAATTCAGCAGGTGACCCTATCTTATCAAATAAAGTGGAGTTTAATGGAGTAAATCACCAAACATCAGCCTCTACCTTCCACATGCACAAGCAAACATATGAGTTCACTTCACATATATGAATTTGCACACATGTAAGCATGTACACACACCTGCATTCATACTACATATATGTATGTACAAAAATAAGCTGGTTATGGTGATGTTTTATGTACAAATGCAAGTGCTATTCTGTGTGATTCATAGTAAAAAGACACAAGAGCTAAACATAATAATCCTAGACAGTTGTATAATTTTAGAAAGTGTGATTGGTTATTTGTCTGTCTTATTATTTGTATTGTAAATTATTTGCAGGGTAATTATATCAGTCGATATATTTATGTAGCACATTAAAGCTTATTATTATAAATCCAAGTTCAATGAATTATGAAAAGTATATATTCATCTAACCAACAGCATGGTTAAGATAGAGTCAATGGATTAAGTAGCAATCCAATATAAGCTAAAATAAAAAAATCTGATGCAGGGAATAAGGAAATAGCTCAATGGACATTGGTGTAGTTGAGCAATCATGATAATCTGGTTTTGGATTTCAACACTCTTGCGAAAGTGTTGGAGTTAGGCATAGGTGTCACCTTGACAGTTGACAGTTTGAATTCTGGACACACATGTAGAGAATCAGTGATTGAGTTACCCTCAGAGTAAACCTGCAGGAGATTATCTAGCTGATGGGGAGGCCCAGCCCTAGAATGAAATAGAGACATGGTTGAGGGAGTTGGCTTTCTTGTGTACACTTGACCAGACATGCTGGTCTGGCAAATAAGGATCATCCCTCTCTCAACTGTTATGTGGTTATGGTGTGGCCAGTTCCCTATGAACTGTAACCAGTTATCATAAGAGAAAATAAATTTCTTTGTCCCTTAAGCTGTTTGATGGTGATTTATAAGCAACCATGCAGGCATACTGCAACAGGTAGCTATTCTAATATTAGACTAAGTGAGAAGATAAATTCTTCATGTATTCTGATCAGCCATTCTAGTCATAATGGTCAACTTTTACCTTTATTTATTTTTTATTTTTTTATTTTTTCCACTCACCAAGTTGACAAGTACCCCATTCCCCTCCCTCCCACCATCTTTCTGTGGATCCCCTTGTTCCCTCCCACCTTTTTCTTTTCTTTTCCCTCTTCCCTCCCTTTCTCCCAGTGCTCCCTCCCCCCCATTCCTGGAGCATCCTTTAGTGTGCATGTCAAACTTCCCTCTGGTCCTCTTCTTTGATGAGGTATAAGGACTCAGTGGCATTGCCTAGAGCTCTTTTTTGTGTTCCCCTTTAGTATAGGAACACTATTGTGGTTGTTAATCCCTTGCCTTTAAGAATGCTAGTACTTGTGATCCATGCTAGACTTTGGCCATTCAATGATATGTTGGTAATTGTGCAGGTCATGCAAAGTCCTGTTACGATTACTTCGGCCCTAACTTGTATGGAGTATAAGAGAATGTTCCAAAAATAAGATGATCAGAGACAGAGAATGATACTGAAGTCAACTTATTTCATTAAATGTATGCATGAAAGAGCAAATGTGTTCACAAATGTTTCACCACACCAAAAATATTCAAAGCATGAATTATTCAGGGATGTGGTAATGGCTCAGTATTTAAAATGCTTGCAATTCAAAATATGAAATATATAATTATTATATTTCAATATTCACAATACTTGCATGCTAAAAATTTTAATTCTTAATTTAAAAACTTCTGCTAATGAACTTACCGGTACATACTACAAATAGTGAACCAGAAAGTCCTATGTCCTTGTATATTTGAATTACAAGTGCTAGTCCCATTTTGGTAGAAGACTGAGAGAAAATTACTACTAGGAGTGTTGTGAGTTCCTAATTCATGTTGGCCCAAATTGATCAGCATTTTTATACATTTCAAACTTTTAATTCCTAATATGTTGATTAAATAATTTTTAGTCATTTTGAGACAGTTACTTTTTATCTGTGCCCTAGACATTCCATGGTAAATATCACTTTGAAAAGCTTACTTAGGTCTTCAGACCAGTAGCACAGGCCATGTGTAATGCTGCCCCAGTTGTCTGAGTGATAACTACTCCTCTTTAAAATAGTCTCAGAGAGACTAACTCTTGCAATCTGCCTGCTACATTAGAAGGGCTGAAAGCTGCTTTGTTTCTTGTTATATGAAATTTGCTAAATACACTTAATTTGGACATTTCTTTGTTGAAGTGGCATTATACATTTTATTTCTAACAAAATTTTTATATATTATAATTGATTTGGAGTTATAAATCTAGAGCATCACCAACGAAAATCTAATATTTCTATTCCCAGATTTTTCACAGTGTAGGCGATGCATAGGGACAGGGAAAAAAGCCACTGAAACCTTATATGTCAGTAATAAAAGACAGATTGCTATGCCTATGTATTTGTCTCTCATGAAACTGGCAACCAAGATCCCAGAGCCTTTTTGTCCTCTCACTGACCATTTTCCATGCATTTTGTATGGTATTCTGTATTCCATTCTTTACAACAAATGTTTATGCATTTATACTAGACAGCAAAACACTGAAAAAAATTGAGCACCAAGTTATACTTCTCTGGGTATTAAAAATGAAAGAAAAGCATAATTTAAAAGAAAACAACTTGCTGTATGAATGAACAAGACTATGAAAGCATGCCTTATATGCAACTTAGAAAGAAGAAAAATTGTTCAAGTATTTGCATTATTTTTGGTTAAAAATATTGAGCTAGTCACTTTAAAGAAATCCAAAAGTAAATATGTTGAAACTGATTTTTCTCAATGCCTCTGTGGCTTTGTGTTAAAAATTGCCAAATGATTTATCTGAGATTTAAATGTAATTAATGCAATTACATTTCTCCACATCAGTAGAAAGTTAAATGTATTATTGTTTTAATTTTTATATTTTTTATCATCATCATGCCTTTGAAGGTTGGATCACGCATATAGCCATATTCTATTAAAATAATTCAATGTTCTCTTCGTTTAGAAAGAGACAGTATACAATTCCCTACTGGGGAGTCTCTACATTTAAATGGAGTCTGAGAGAAGTATTTTGCTTCATCACCACGTGTTGTCAGATGTTTCTGTCTATGGATAAAATATGAATATGCTTAATGATTTCTTTATACTTTGACTCACCTAATGCTTAGAATGCTTCATTTCTATTTCCTAATAACTAACATTTAAATACTGTTGGTTTTATTTTATGAAAATGTTGGTTCAGTTTATGACAAGAAATCAATTTTTAAAAAAATCTTCTTTGCTCAATAAAACTGGACATCTATTGTGATGGCATAGATTCAAAGCTTTATCACTCAATCCAACACTTTTCAAGGTGAGAAGTTTACATTTGGAAATTATTGACTGTTATAACCTCCAATTATTTCCTGAGTTTCATCCATTTTCTACTAATCTCATGATTTACTCGTGACTGAGCAAAATCCTGTTATAAATTTATCTGTTAATAGACATCCAGGGTGGCCCTATTTCCTTGCTAATTTGACTAGGGGAGTAAAACTGGATTTCCCTGTCTTCCTATACTACACTGTAATAACCTTTTTAGAGATATACACCTGAATGGTATAGGGAGGTCATGTGATTCTTATATCTTAATTTTACTCTTTGTTTTATTTTCTTTGATACTACTCATTTTCTGATTTCCTTAATTTCAAAAAGTGATTTTGTATTTATTATAACTTTGCTTTTCTCTAAGAATAGTAATAAACATCAATGGATTTTCTCAAGTTCCAATTTATATTTTAATGTAGCATAAATTCACCATTAAATGCTTAAGTGAATTTCACAGTATGCACACGCTTAGGACAGAGAATTCTCAATTAGTTCTTCTTATCACTCATGATGCTTCTTTATCTCATTTCACTTCTGCTGAATACACTGTTACTTTAATGATTAACATACAGATCAAGGAAGGATGAATTCCAAAGTATGATAGCATTTAAAAATTCATCTCCCAATAAGAATCTAAATTCTTGATTGCTATAATTTTCTTTTTCTCTGAAGATTTACAAAATATATTTTGACAGGCAGATTGCTTTATTCAATATTTCTTTTATTATTTCTTTATTTGTTTGATTGTTATGGATAAGGTTTCACTTTCTGATAAAACAGTACTCTGTACTTTTCAGTGATATTTACTTGGAAGGAAATTCTGAGTTTTTTATAATCCTTTCATTTTTATCCATTAAAAATCAGGTATTCTATTTTGAGCTATTTGTTTTCAGTTTCTTCTGGGAAGACAAGTGTAATTCAAAATGTTCCCACTTAGGTATGGTACTATTTACTTTCAATTTTAATTTCATTTTTGGCTACTACCATTTGAATTCCATGCCTAGGTGTAGATATGCTGTCTTTGGTTTTCATTATTTGTTTCTTTTATTTGTTTGTTTATTTACCCTGAATGGTTTTCTCAGCTCTCTAAGTCTGTGATTAGGAGCCATCCCTTAATTGGTTGATAGTACTCTGTTGTATTATGTTAAATATTTCTGCTGTCAATTACACTTGACTCATAACTTTCTGCTTACTTTTTTTGTTATGTTTTCAAAGAGACATTGCTTTGATGGGTTCTTTTTCCTTAAACTCCTAAGCAGTTGAGATTTTAAGCAAACATGACCACATTCTGTATTCCAGTATTTTACTTTTGTTATCAGCAAATGCCATATTATGTTTTGGGAATTATATACCATTTCTTGACTCATATAAATTGTTGTCAAAAATTTAATGTATCTTTTTTGAATTTATTTGAGTCAGAATGATTCTGACAAATGAAGGATATATACACACATCAAAAATATTAACAAAATACTTTTTCCAATTAATTAAAACTAACAATAATCACCAATAAAAATAACTTCAAATGTAATGGGGCCAATAGACTCTGTGACAACCTCTAAATTCTCTATGTCCTTTCATTCTTCTAAAGTGTAATTCCTATGTTTGTATGAGCAGAAAAATAAATACATTAAAATAAAATAAAAATAAATAAATAAAGTGTAATTCCTTCTACTTTGTGTGACTTAATGAAGTAACTAGCTTCTAGTCATCAAAATAAACCAAAGATAATGGGGTGTCACTTCCATCATTTGTCTGCATGATATTTGGTTTATTTACCATCTCCTTCCCTCACTTGTCTTGATTGTGCAAATTTTATTTTTAGAGACATCTAAAAGGCTAAGACTGAGGTTTATTTCTATTTGCTAACAATGAAGTGAAACATTCAGTCAGAATGAACTGTACCAGTGGTCATGAAAGAGTAGATATCCCTAGCCATTTCTTTCTCTGCTAAGACCTCATCTGTAATTGCCATGTTGTATATACAGTCCCTGCAACACATAGCCCACAGAAACTGTGATATCATTAGTGTGTACCACATAACTCAAAATGTATATGCTTGCTTTATGGCAATAGACAGCATGAATCCACAGATATATGGATATTTAGATATCAAAATAAGATTTAATGGTATAAAATAAAAGCAGAAAAATAATGCACTTGCCATTTCTGAAAATCAATTGCTCAAACAATATGCTGAATTGGATAAGTCCTACTCAGACAACTAATGCAATTGTTCCTCTACAAAAGATACAAAACTCATGAAGTGCATAAATAATAAATAATTTAGAATAATGAGAAAAGGGAACAAGAACTACCTATAAAATTATGTTAGGTGATTTTAAGGAAACTCTTTACTTCTCACACATGTATGGAATTCTGATGAATGCACTGGTCAAATACATGGAGTAGGATATGTCACATATATATGCTTCTTGATAAAGCAGTATGAGCCAATTTAAAAAAATATCTTAAATTCTATGAAATATTCTGGATGTTATTGCATAATAATGGGAAGAACATTAGATATTCTTGTCCTATGTGTATAAAAGTAAACATAGTCATTGAATATATAGTGCACCTCTATCTTGGAGATCTATATTTGTATGCAAGGGGTACTTGATATTTATTTTCACAAGATTCATGGAATGAAATCAAAGGGATAGCATTTCCAGCAGTGGGAATCTTCTTAATCCTTAAAGGAGTCTTCCTTATTCCACAGATGTCAGTTGTTCAATGAATAGAAGCATTTCCTATGCATGTCTGTGTCCTACTATTCATTTATTTGCCAATGTCAGCCACAGAAGAAGCTTGTGGGCTCAATAACTGGCTTGTTCTTGCTTTGGAAATACCTTTATCTGTAATATTGACCAACTGAGTGAATGAAAAACATATTTCTAGTATAAAATAGTAACTATGATATAGCCTAATGCCACAAATCCTCTTTAAACATTTGTTTCTTTTTGCTAATGCACAATTATTTTAATAGATGACTGAATTTGCCATTATGAATACTGTTTTTTTCCTTAATAATATTCAATGTGGAATTTCATTAATTTATAAATTTAATCATCCTGTTATACAAATGCTTACTTTTATTATATTTAAACATTCTTTTTTGTGGTCCAAGTATATCACTGGCACTTAATTGAAAAAAAATTGTCAGAATGTGAATCCTTATGTAGTAAAATGAATATACCCTAGTAGCGAACAAAACTATCCAAACAGATGGATTTATTTCCCCTGCACTTGGTAG
Source organism: Typhlomys cinereus (assembly GCA_023101885.1). NCBI lineage: Eukaryota > Metazoa > Chordata > Mammalia > Rodentia > Platacanthomyidae > Typhlomys > Typhlomys cinereus. The sequence continues at coordinate 1,580,648 of JALPQD010000280.1, forward strand.
AATGTGCAATGTGCCAAAGTCCATCTTTTTCTCTCTCCTCCCAATCTGTTCCATATCAGGAAAAATGATTTGTTTAGAATCACAACTTTTGTAATTTTTTTCTTTTTTTTATTTCTTTCATTCATACAAAGTTGATAAGTACCCCCATTCTCCTCCCTTCCTCCACCCCTCCCTAAATCCCCTAGCTCCCTCCTCCCTTTTTCTTTTCCTTTCCCCCCTCCTTCCCTTTCTCCCACTGGTCCCTCCCCTCCCCCATTCCTGGAGTATCCTGTAGTGTCCATGTCAAGCTTCCCTCTGGATCCTCCTCTCTGATGAGGTGTAAGGACTCAGTGGCATAGCTCTTTTTTGTGTTCCCCTTTAGTATAGGAAAATTATTGTGGCTGTTAATCCCTTTCCTCTAAGGATCGTATGCATGTGATCCATGCTAGACTTTGGGGGTTCAATGATATGTTGGTAATTGCGCAGGTCTTGCAAAGTCCTATTATGATTACTTCAGCCCTGACTTGTATGAAGTATCTTGCATATCATTGCTCCTCCCCATCTTTAGGCTCTTACAATCTTACCATCCCCTCTTCTGCAAATTTCCCTGAGCTTTAGGATGGGAGGAGATTAGTCTGGCCTGGTTCCAGGTGTGCAGATTTTCTTTACTGGTCACTTGCGTCTGATGGGGTATGATCTCACCAGAAAGGGAGGGCATAGAGTCTGGCAGAAAAAGGTAACCATCCTGCAAATAGGAGACTGACTCCCCCACACACAGTGTTCTCCTACTCTTATTCCATCTACCTTTGAATCTACTCTTATAATAAGACTTTATTTTAATAGCATTTTATCTATGTCCAGAGGGTGACATCCAATATCCATCAGGATGGAGCCAAGGACAGTGCAGGAGCAGCAAAACTGAAAAAAAAATCAACAAACTATATTTAAACATTTTACTTTATGTTTTCCACAACTTATCATTTTTTTTTATTTTGATTATAAGACTTCAGGTAGCCTTATGTGAACAGTGTTTAGAATTATTCTTTATTTCAGTTAAACTTTCATTAGAATTTTCTAGCATCACTATGTGCAAAATACATGTGAGCACAAGTATGTTGTAGACTACATGTCTGTAGTATTATTAAGAAGTCAACTGAGACTGCTCCCTCTGAAGCAGAATTTTTAATTTTGAAAGATATAATCTTTCTTAAAATAACCTTTTGCTCAATATTTTCAAAATGTATCATACTCTCTTAAATGCCACTTTTGCACAAAAATACCTTCACCAACAATTGGATGACCTTATTTTTAGTTAGTTTGATTTTTAATCTGTGATCTTTCTTACTGCAATCTGTTAAATGCAGTAGAGCTCACACCTAAGAAATGATTTTGTTTATTGCCTTTAACTATGAATGTATGTTATCAACACTGTAAACGATTGTTTCCATTTACAGGTAGTCAGTAAATTCCCTAACCTCTTGTGTGCTTCCCACACTTTGATTAATAGAGATTTGTTTGAAGCTGACCTCCTATTCTTCATACTTGACTGTATTATCGCCACAGGGGTAAGGCAAACTTTGACCATTAGCACAGTTCAGACTGACAGTTTTGCATCAACAAAGCATTTTACCAACACTGACTTTGGAAATGAGGATTAGAGTGATTATTTATTCATAGATGACTGAACATAAAACACAGAAAGTGACATACTCTCTGTTGGAGAGAACTAAGACTAAAAACAAGTTTAGTAAAAGGAAATCATATTTACATAATTCAGAATACAGAAATAAGATGACAGCAGTGTTTTCGAAATGTGGCTTTCCTCATCATCATAGCTTATTTACTATATTGTCACATTATTGGCAACCTGACAACAAAACAAAACACAACCTGATTAATGGTTAATGAGTAAAAAAGAGTCCTTGATAAAAATCAAAACATATAATTTTGCGTCATTTTATTCTAGTCTGTCTGAGTGATGATATAAACTTTTCTATACCTTGTGATGAATTACCGACAGCCTTTTTCTAGATAGTGTTCCCAGAATGTTCTGTACAGACAGTCTTGAGAAGGTGGAGATAGTATTTCTGACCAACAAAATGAAGGAATTTTCTTCTTAAGAAAATAAAGATCGTATCTTCCAGTATTTTCAAAATTGGAAACTATCATCCAACTGACCCTGTTCTGGGGTTTTCAAAAGTTCGGGGCTTCTCTGCTGTGATTCCCATCAACATGCGGCCCTTAGGCAAAAGAAGAAATAAAAACTAGAAGTTCATTCTGCCTGTTTGTATGAAGAGTCATCAAGTAGTTTGAATTTTCCCTAAAAGCAGCTTCTTTTGATGTCAATAACCTCTGAATGACTAAACTGTGAGATTGCAAAAGTGATAAATTTTCAGATTCCACTCAGATTCTGACAGTGACAAACAGATATATACATAGTTCTTTATTATATAACAAAATTTATCTTCCTAAGAGGTTATTTTATAGAAGCCATGTGAGATTATCAATAAGTAAATATTCTAACAGAGTAAGAGAAGAAGGAATGAAAGGAGGAATGAGGGAAAGGAGGAAGAAAAGATGGAGAGAGCAAGGAAGGAAGAATTTTAATTTTCTTTTTGATCATCAAACATACCTAACGAATTTTCTTGCATCCAGACACTTCATGGCAGCATGATATATATTACAATGAACATGGTACCTCTTTTATAGAATATACCATTAGCAATATGTGAAAAATAAATTTTGCAGGACAATTTCTTTACATTTCCAATTTATCATTTAAAGATTATGAAACATTCATAGTCTTTTTCTCTCATAGAATGGATTGTTTTTTATAACAGTTACAGAGACTGAAGCAACTGGTAACGAGGATCATAGAAAACAGCAAACTAATTTAGGAAATTTATTCTCTGATAGACAAAGCTGCCTGAGGGAGAGGAGGCTAGCAACATGGTTGTGCATGCTGATTCTGTTATGTCTCCTTATTAATTAATGACAAATTTCGCTTCACACTGAGGAGCAAATTGAATTCAACTAATGTCAAACAATTTTTTATTCAATGTAGAGAGGAGACAAACATATACCTCTTATAATTTCAACAGGACACATAGGGAATAAAGTGAAGAGTCATTCAAGAGGCTAACTTGTAACAAGGAATTACTTATGTTATTCTGAAATATCCAGGTTATATTAAGAGTTCATAAGAACCAGGAAATTAAAAATAAGCACTTATTACACATTGTCATTTTATTTTATTTTTGTATTTTGTACTTTAAACACATATATCTTTTCAAGAACTGGCTTTTGTTTTTGTTCAATGTATGCCTGAAGACTGGCAAAATGTTTTCCAACAATACATGAGTCCAAGATCATATATTCTTACTCTAAATTATTTTTTCTCAAATTATTAAATCCTACATTTTCTTTGCTATTTGTACATTTAACTTCTGCTCATTCTCTTTGAAGATGAAGAGAAAGAAGAAAAAATGGAAGTAGTAAATATGTGATATTCTTCTGGTTCAGATATTCTGAGACTGATCATATAGAATCACTATCAATTTGTAGAGTGAGATTTGACCCTTCCCTACTCTGTGTAATTTCATGATTATAAGGTGTTTTTGTATAGAATCTATAAGTTAGATATCTTATCATCTTACTTTTTTTGAAGTTCTGTTCCTCAGTTTTGGTGATATATGAAATACATCATTTGTACTGTATGCTCACCATGTTGTAGGTTTCAATAAATCTTCTATAAATCTGTTTTTAGTTCAAATACCTTTTCAAAACAGAATGCCAAAATGAATGTTTCACCTGTGGGAATTATAGTTATATGTTTCACATGTTCTTATATAGTCTTAACATAAAACCATAAGACTATTGCTTTGCGTATGACCATTTTTGGATACTTGCATATTGTCCAGGTTAGATGGTTAATATAGAAACATATACTAGGAGAGTGATACAGAAATATAAACAAATAAGTGGGCAGTGGAATGCTTTGCACTTTGCATGTGGATATTATACTTCAATAATACTGTAAAGTTGGAAATCTCAGGGCTTAAATAAGATGCAACCCATTCCAGAAGAAGCTGTGGGAACCATTTTGTCACAAGGTCACCTTACTTATAAGCCTGAAGATGAAATGCATGGTGTTCCTGCTTCTTTCCTGCAGGACTTTCCTTTTAGTTCACTTCTAGCACACAGAAATCCATATGATTTTATCTACTTGTTAAAGTGAAAATTTTCCTATAAGCTCTACTGGAAGTCACATTGAGATATATTTCCTATAAAGAACAAAAAGAACCTTTTTAATTTTTAGTATAATGAGACTTCACCCTGCAAATCATTTTATTACTGACTTTTTGAGTCTGATGTAAACATATATGCCCCTTGTACAACATTTGTGAAGTGTAAATAAAATGTGAAGTGTCTTATATGTAATTTGTCTTACATAAACTAGAAAATTTTCAATGTGACATTTTATGGCAGCTAATTTTTTTAACTTGAGGAAACAAAAAATCATGAATCATAAATGAAACAATAATTTTGACTAAAATCACATTTATTGCATTATTTAAAATACTTCATTTTCTACTTAGACCAAGTCTGTGATAACTCCTAAAACTTGTAACCTATAAAGTATAGAAATTGTTGTGAAAGCAGTTACCAGGCCAAGATCTTGCCCAGTTGATAATGTTATATTCTGTTGTCAAGAAGGAATAACTGATACTTATTTGATGCCTACAGTTTCACAAGTGGTAAATTCAGAGTTAAAGACAAACACATATTAAATGACTTTCGGTAGTACCTAAGTTTAAGTAAATTCAAATTAATTTGCCAATTTTCTTCTGCTTGACACACAGTTTTGTTGGGTCTCCACATCAGACCTACTCGAAGACACTAGTTTTATCAACACTGTAGTTTGTCAAGGGGTAACTATGACATTTAAAATTAAGTGTAATTCAAAAGAATACCTGAAGCCAAGATAAGGAGAGGTTTACTAAGGATAAAAGTATTGACATGATCTTTCAAAAGTCTTTTTCCTTTACATGTCTCACTAAGGAACATCCCAGTAACCACAGAAAGTACACATAGTCCTAAAGATAGTACACTCTGTGTACTTTGTTACTCAATGATTTCAAATTTTGTAGTTTAATAGCATTACATACATACTTTCAAATAACTTTATTATATTATTCAACTATTTAAAATGTTTGGAAAAATAATTAGTATAATAACTGTTATTTCCTACATTTGAAACCATGAAACAGAATGTAAAGACATTAATATACAATGAACAAATAAATACCTTGAATGTGCTATGCCATGAAAATGTAGTGAGGGGGTGGTTTTAATTATTTTATTGTTGTATTTACAGAATGTATACAACATAAATTTTATTATTTTTCCCACATCTTCCTTCATGCTCTGACTCCTTTAACCTTTAATTATATATTGACATCTTTATGTAAGTACCGATACAGGATAAATTCTCTATCTTCCTAAAACATCCCTATCATCATTTACCATACACACTGAATTGTCTACCATATCCTCATAATTAGTCACTCAGGAAATGGTTCTAGTACAGATTTTGACAAATGGAACACTGTTCCAGTTACTATCAGCCATCAAGTTGACACTTGGGAGCTGAGCCTTTGGCCACACACATGAGAAATTACTTGGTCACAACACGATTTTCTCTTTTTCCAATGCATATTTCATGGTCTGATCCCTTGTCTTCTGTTAATAACTCTTCTTTCATGATAGACTGTAACTGGAATTTCTTGTTTGTCTAAGTCATTTGTTTTTCTTATTGCTTTTATTATTTTTATTATTATGACAACAACGTTGTGAAACTAAAATTGAGACTATTACCAGAGAAGTGTGATGTGACCATGAGATTAAAATAATTACTAACATGCTATGCAACTTTCTCAAAGTCAGCAGAAGTGCAGAAGAGAAAACTCCAGATTCTAATGTGGTCTCTTGATATCTGTATTAAATCCACAAACTTACATAAGTTTAAACTTCAGTTGCAGGCTAGAAGTGGTTTTTGTCTTTTCCTTTTTTTTTTTTGTTTTTTGCTTTTTTTGTTTATAATGTCAGTTTGTTCTTGCATGTTGGTGAACAGACATGCATGTGGAACTCATATAAATGTACATTTCTACAAGACAGTTCATTTAAACATTTCAATGAGTCATTCTATATAAAATTGCTGCTGAGTTCATATGATAATTTTATGTATAATATATTCAAAATTACCTAATTATCTATAATTGTTTTAGTCCTGACAGACTCTCTGAGTCTCAAGGAACTGTGCCTGAGAACTGAGCCATTGGTTATGGACTTAGACAGTATAAAAAGTTCTTTAGTAAGCAAGCTTATGATTCTTGGTTATTACTGTTTATATTTTCCAGTTGTATTGTTTGCATTTCATGAGTAACACTGGTGTAATGAAATTACACCTACTTGTTTAGGAGGTTAATCTAAAATACAATAGGAAATCAATGAGTGCTAGTTGAAAGTAAATAAATTGATTTATAAAATTCATGTGGCAATGTTTGAAACAAATATAGTGAATGTGAGCCACACAACATCAAACTTCTTGGTTAATTTCAATTTATATGATTTATTTTACTGACTTTTAGATTTTAGTATTGCTTGTTATATCTAAGAAAATATTGATATCATTTGCTCCTAGATACAGCAATAAATAATTCTGATAAGGATTCTTTAAAGAGTAGAATTTGAGAATAAATATAGACACTTTTTATTTTCCAACACTTTTAAAATTCTTAAAGTTATTTTTCAGGAAAAAAATCTTATTTAAGATTTGTTATATTCAGGGTGAGTCTTTTGGTGACTTTCCTTTCTATCTAAGTCTCCATACTTGGGGGTAGGATTTTAAATGAATACTGGGATAAGACATATCATCATGTATGCAGAAATCACACAAAGGTACAACCAACAGAGGAAAAAAGAAATAAAAAATTGTTCCATATGCATGTGATATGTTCCAGCTTTCTCAAAGTGCTTCATTGAAAATATAAAAAATAAATTTTGAAATTTTATTTCTGTTTAAGAGAGAATTTTATATAACTTAAGCTCATTATTAAAGTGCCTATCAAATCTGTTTTTCTTCCTACATGTTTCCTCCTGATTTTCCCTAGAGACATGTTGCAACTGTAAATACAATTTATAAGTTCTATAAGCACAAATAATTCCATGTGCTTTCTCCCCCATGAAAAATACCCCAGAGTTTAGTAATAGCTTATGGTCAGTTGGAATTCTCATACATCATACCTGAGTCTTGGATTCATTGTTACAGAGTACAATTCATAGTGTGTGATTAGAAGAGAAAGTATGATCAATACATGTGTTATTGTTTAATACTGACTTTTATCATGGAGTGATCTTAAGAAGTAGAAAAGCAGAAGTTCATGTGTTCTTTCATAGTCTACTGAGTAAAAGGTGAAAAAATCCAATATGGTAAGTCAAGTAAAATTCAACCTAAAATATCGAAGATTAAGAGAATAAGAATTTTAAGAATATTAATGTAATTTCATGAAAATACTTTCAAACTAAGAAATGAGATTGAATAAAAAAGGAAAGAAATGAAAAACATGAAAAATAATGCAGCTACCTTCCTGATAATATACTTAACTCATATAGTTTGTTTAAAACTGCCCTAGGCCCTAAGTTTTTAAATATAAAAATGATTTTTCTCTTCAATGAGAATAATATTGTAATTCTATAAAGGAACTAATAAGGTCTCCAGCATAGGAATACTTGAAGTGCTATCACACACTAGATAAAAGCATAGTGTAGCTTTTATGTAATGTGAAGAGTACTCAGAGATTAAATAAACTGAAGTATGTTTGTGAGGACTAGCCTGTCTGAAGTGAAATTAGTATATACATTTATCATGTTGCACATAATTTAACCAAGCTAAGCACGTTTAACACTGGGCATTAAAAGTGAATGAGATCTATTCATTGAGTGCTGTGGCTAACAAGAAGGATGAGAGGTGGCTAACAAGAAGGATGAGAGGTTCAGAACAAAATTTCATTGCATGGGCCGGGGCTCTAACCTGATACTAAAGAGAATTCTTGTGCTATGATATGGAAACTATGATTCTTATTTTATGATTATTTTTTAAAGCAAGAATCAGGATTCTTTCAGTAGCAGGAAAAGAATAGAGATTTCTCCTATGTTTCTTTAATAAATTTAATAGTTGCTATTTTTTCTTTTATATTAAGATTTCCTCATGCATTTTGGGAATGACATGTAAGGATGGTTAATGTCGAAAGTGTCTGTTTCCTTTACTCTTTATGAAGATATATTGTTTGCTCTAGGTTCATTTACTGAGATATCCCTATGTTCTATTTCTTAGTGCACTAAGCATATGGAATATACATATGACCATACATATACTATAATAAAGTATATATTCATATTGAATAAAAAATCTTTTACATTACCCTGCTGTCTTGTTTAAAATTTCTCTATAATAATTGCATTATTACACTGATTATTTTTATTTTAGTGTGTGTGTGTGTGTGTGTGTGTGTGTGTGTGTGTGTGTGTGTAAAAGAGCACTTGAGTATGTGTGCCTGTGGAAACCAAAAAGTGACCTCAGGAATCATCATACTGGGTTTCTCTATTTCCTTATTAATTTATAAGGAATTTTCCGGGTTTCATCTTCTAGGGAAAGAAGTTGAGACTACCATCATTTCTGTCTAGCATTTTTATGTGAAATCTGGGATTGGAAATCAGGTCTTTTTGTTTGTTAGGTTGTCTCCTGAGTGATTTCTCAGGCCCCATGTAATAATTCAAACTGCATAATTTCTATTACTTTTTCTTATTATTTTCTTTATGTAATATCAATTTGTATATAAGGTTGATATTAGCTCATCGAATTCAGCATTGAAAATGCTTACTTGAATTTTTAGCTCATTTACAATGCATTAATATATAAATTGTGGAAAATTAATCATTTAAAAAGTGAAAATACCCATTTTTTCTCCATTTTATTTTTTCTTAATCACACAAGCTCTATAAGTACCACCATCTCTCCCTCCCTTCTCCCCTCCCCAGTTATCCCCATTGCACTCTTCCCCTCTCCCCTTCCTTTCATCCTCCTCTCTCCCTCTCCTTCTCCTGGTGCCTCCCTCTTCTTCCATCCCATCCCTTGGAACATCCTTTTGTATGAACATAAAACCTCCCTCTGATTCCTCCATCCTATTGAGAGTTCAGGACTTTGTTGCATAGAGCCCCTTCTTAGGCTCCCAGTTAATAAGGGAACTTTATTATGACTCTTAATCTCTCGCTTCTAAGGATCCTACTGCCTGGAATCTTCTTCCCTGTGATTCATGCTAGACTTTGGGGGGTCCTTCACATGTCAGCCATTGTGTAAGTCAGGCAGAGTACTTGTGTAGAGTATCTTGCACATCGTTGGTCCTCCCCGTCTTTAGGCTCTTCTACTGCTCCCTCTTCTGCAAGGTTTCCTGAATTTTAGGATGGGGAGAGATTTGGCTGCTCTGGCTCCAGCTGAATCATGTAGAGACTTGGTGTTCTGAATTATGGTTTGTTGTTTTCAGTTTTGCTTTTCCTGCACTGCTCTTGGCTGCATCCCAATTGATATGTAAGGTCACCTCCCAACCAAAGATAAAAGACTGTTTAAATGAAGATCTCAATGTAAGAAGAAACTCAAAGGTAGATGGAAGAATAGGAGTAGGACACAGCAGTGTGTATGGGGGGGGGGTGTCTATATCCTCCTTGACTGGTGAGATCAAAGCTGTTCAGTTGCAAGTAACCAGGAAAGGAAGTGAGATGAGTTGCAAAAAATGTCTCACAACTTACATGCAATACTTAATCTTGGCCTCTTTATTTTTTGAGACATAATCCCCTGTCTCCTTTCTTTTGATGTCCTCCTTCAATTTCTCTCATGTTTATAATCATTTGTGATTACAGTGGGTATTACAGAGATTTACCTTTGAATGTGACATTAAGTAGGTTTGGAACTAGGATCCTCTTATTCGGGAATACATATAGTGTCAAACTTTCTGACTCAGAGATACTTCACTCAGTATAATTTTGTCTAATTCCATCCATTTCCCAGCAAATTTCATGAATTCATCTTTTTTAATAGCTGAGTAGTATTATATTGTATAAATATATCACATTTTCCTCATCTACTTGTCAACTGTTGGCATTTGGGTTGATCCCATGACTTTGTTGTAAATAGTGTTACAATGAACATGTGGTGGTGTCACTGTAATGAATTTCTGAATTATGGGAGATTATTCCCAGTATTGTTGCAACAGGGTCAAATGGCATTTCAATCTTTAACGTTTTTAGAAATCGCCCTACTGAGTGGTTATGTAAGCTTGCATTCCCACCAGCAATGTATGAGATTTCCCTTCTCTCCACATCTTCTCCAGCATTTGGGAAATACCGATTGTTAAAAAATCACTTATTCTTCCTTTTGCTTAGGTTTTTAGGAAGTTTCCTCAACAATACTCATAATTGAAAAAATTTTGTTATTTGCCTCAAGTGGTTTTTCCTTAGAATTAGGTACTTGAGAAATTATTTCAGTACATTTTACATAGCAGGTTGTAACTGTTCATGTGATATACAATAGTAAATTCCAATTAAACCTCATGAAATGATTTCAGTGTTTATGTATAAATGAAGCAAAGTAGGTCTCAACAAGACTTTTTCTACATAAGATGTACAATAAAACTAAGCAAAATTTCTCAATAAATCAGATTCATAGATTTGTCATTAAATAAACCATAGTAGTTATTGGTGAAATATGCATATCAAGTCATATCGTGTAATGACATTAAAACAATAAGAAAAATTAACTTTCATAATTATTTTTCCAAAGTAAATATTATATAAAAATGTAATACTTTTCATATTAATAAGATCTAAACTACTGAATACTTTTCATTTTGTGATTTCATGTTGAAGAGTTTGAATCTTGTAATTTGTGCATTTTTTGATCTTCTAAACTGAATAAATGTATTTTCATCCTTAAATCAATTATTATTCTCTCTCTTTCTGTCTCTGTCTCTCTCACACACAATACACACACTCACACACTCCTTATTCACTCATCAACTGTTGGACATTTGGGCTGATTCCATGACTTTGGTATTGTAAACAATGCTGCTATGAACATGGTCATGCTTGTGCTATCAAGTTCAATTTTTGCTCTATGGGGGGTTATTCCCAGAAGTGGAATAGCTGGGTCATATGGCATTTCAATCTTTAATTTCTTTTAGAATCTCCAGACGGCTCGCCAGAGTGGCTCTATGAGCCTGCATTCCCACCATCAATGTAAGAGAGTTCCCCTCTGTCCACATCCAATCCAGCATTTGTTGTTGTTTGTATTGTGGATTTTTGCCATCCTGACCGGGGTGAGATGATATCTCAGGGAAGTTTTGATTTGCATTTCCCTGATGGCTAAGGAAGTGGAGAATTTTTTTAAGATATTTGTTAGACATTTTTATTTCATCCCTCATAAAGTTTCTTTTAAGTTCCAGGGCCATTTTTTAATTGGGCAATTAGTTTCCTTGATGTTTAGTTTTCTAAGTTTTTTGTGCACTCTGGATAGTAGAGCTCTATCAGATATGTGGTTAGTGAAGATTTTCTCTCATTCTGTGGGTTGCCTTTGAGCTCGTGTTACAATCTCTTTATCTGAACAGAAGCTCTTTAATTTCACAAGATCCCACTGTTGAGTGTTGGTAGCAGTGACTGTGCCATTGGATGTCTGTTTAGGAAATGTTTGCCTAGCCCAATCAGCTCGAGGGAGTTCCCTATCCTTTCAACTATGGTTTTTATAGTCTCTGGCCTTATATCAAGGTCCTTGATCCATTTGGAATTAAGTCTTGTACATGGTGATAAGTACAGGTCCAGCTTTAATCTTCTGCATGTGGAGATCCAGTTTTGCCAGCACCATTTGTTGAAGATACTGTTCTTTTTTCATTGGATTCTTTGGGCACTTTTGTCAAATACCATATGGATATAATTTTGTGGGCTTATATCTGGGTCTTCAACCCTTATCCATTGATCTGTGTGTCTATTTTGGAGCCAGTACCAGGCTGTTTTTACAACTATAGATGTGTAGTATAGACTTAGGTTTGGTATGGTGATACCTCCAGTAGTGTTTTTGTTACTCAGGATTGTCTTTGCTATCCTGGGTCTTTTTTACCTCCATATGAATTTTGACATTGTTTGGTCAACTTCTTTAAAGAATTGCTTTGGGATTTTAATTGGTATAGCATTGAATTGGTATATTACCTTTGGTAGGATGGTCATTTTTACGACGTTGATTCTGCCAATCCAGGAACATGGGAGGTCCTTCCACCTTCTGGTGTCTTCGGCAATTTCTTTCTTTAGGGTTTTAAAGTTTTCATTGCAAAGGTCTTTTACCTCCTTGGTTAGGTTTATACCAAAGTATTTCATTTTTTTAGGGGCTATAGTAAATGGAATTATTTCTCTCAAGACTTTTTCACTTCTTTCATTCTGGTCATATAGGAAGGCTACTGATTTTTGTACATTTATTTTGTATCCTGCCACCCTGCTGAACTTCTGTATTAGTTCCAGGAGCTTCCTGGTGGAGGTTTTGGGATCACTCAGGTATAAGATCATGTCATCTGCAAATAGGGATAGTTTGACTTCTTCCTTGCCGATTTGAATCACTTTTATGTCCCTTTTTGTCTTATGGATTCAGCTAAGACTTCAAGTACAATATTGAATAGAAGTGGTGAGAGTGGACTGCCTTTTCTAGCTCCTGATCGAAGTGGGAATGCTTCCAATTGTTCCCCATTGAGCATAATCCTTGCTGTGGGCTTGTTGTTTACAGCTTTTTATTATATTAATAAAGGTTCCTTTCATTCCTACTGTCTCTAGTGTTTTGATCATAGAAGGCTGTTGGATCTTGTCAAAAGCTTTTTCTGCATCTGTCGAGAGTATCATGTGGTCTTGGACTTTGGATTGGTTTATATGATGAATTACATTTATTGATTTGCGTATGTTGAATCAACCTTGTGTGCCAGTGATAAAGCCTATTTGGTCCCTGTGAATGATCTTTTTGATATGTTTTAATCCGATTTGCTATGACTTTGTTGAGAATCTTTGCATCTGTGTTCATCAGAGAGATTGGCCTATAGTTTTCTTTTTTATGTGAATCTTTATTAGGTTTTGGGATTAAGACGATATTAGCTTCATAGAAGGAATTTGGTAGTGTTCCTTCCTTTGCTATTTGATGGAGCAGTTTAAGAAGTATTGGTGTTATTAACTCCTTAAATGTCTGGTAGAACTCTGCTGAATCCATCTGGTCCAGGACAATTTTTGATGGGAAGATTCGAGATTATTTCTTCAATTTCCTCACGTGTTATAGGACTATTTAAATAATTCACAACTTCCTGATTCAATTTAGGTAAGTTGTGTTTACTTAGAAATTCATCCATCTCTTTTGTGTTGTCAAACTTCACAGAGTATATGTTTTTGAAATATGATGTTATATTTCTCAGGATTTCTTGGGTATCAGTAGTGATGACTCCATGTTCATTTCTAATTTTATTAATTTGGATTTTCTCTCTCTTACTTTTGGTTAATTTAGCTAGGGATGTATCAATATTATTGATTTTTTCAAAGAACCAGCTTTTTGACTGGTTGATTTTCTCTATCATTTTCCTAATCTTGATTTCAGATATTTCTCCCCTTATTTTGCTAATCTCCTCTCTTCGACTACTTTTGGGATCAGATTGCTCTAGTTTCTCCAAAGCTTTAAGCGTATTGTTATGTTATATATTTCTGATGTTTCCATTTTTTTGATGTAGGCGTTAAGAGTTATGAACTTACCTCTTAGGACAACTTCCATTGTGTCCCAGAGATTTTGGTAAGTGGCATTTTCATTATTGTTAATTTTCAGGAAATCTTCAATTTCTTTTTTAATTTCTTCCTGAATCCAGTTCTCATTCAGCATCATAGTGTTAAGTTGCCAGGAGTTAGTGTATTTTCTGTTATTTGTTGTGTTGTGGATGTCCAACTTTAGGCCGTGGTGGTCTAATAGGGCACAGGTTAGAATTTCAACTTTTTTGTATATGTGTAGATTCATTTTGTGACCCAATATGTGATCTATTTTGGAGGATGTTGTGTATGCTGCTGAGAAAAATGTGTTTTATTTGGTTCGTGAATGAAAAGTTCGATAGAGATCTGTAAAGTCCATTTCTTTAAGGGTTTGATTAAGTTCCAAAGTGTCTCTGTTAAGCTTTTGACCTGTTGATCTATCACATGTTGAGAGGGCGGTATTGAAGTCCCCAAGAATTATTTTTTGGGGGTTGATTTCTCCCTTTAGACGCTGTAGGGTTTTCTTAATGAATGTGGAGGGACCCGTACTGGGTGCATATATGTTCAGTATTGTGAAGTCTTCCTGGTGAATTATACCTGTGCCTAAAATGTAATATCCATCTGTGTCTCTTATGATTTTCTTTGGTTTGGAGTCCTCTTTGTCTGAAAGCATAATTGCTACTCCTGCCTGTTTCCTGGTTCCATTAGCTTGCAAGATATTGGACCAGCTTTCATTTTTAGGATGTGCCTATATTTTGTGGTGATTTTCCTGAAGGCAGCAGATTGTTGGATTGTGGTTTTTAATCCAAGTTTGTAATCTGCGTCTCTTAATCGGTGAGTTAATAACATTGACATTTAATGTTATTATGTAGTAATTATTTTTAATTCTGGACATTTTTATGTTTAGTGGATTTTGTAAGCCTATTGTTTGATATTTATCTTTTGGTGGTATTAAATACTTTCCTTCTGTCCTCCTGGGATACTCTTGTTCTTTTCTTCAAGCTTGAGTATCATTTCTAGAATTTTTTGAAGGGCGGTTTGGTGGACATGTATCCCTTCAAGTTGTCTTTGTGCTGGAAAACTTTTCTTTCTCCCTTGATCATGACAGATAGTTTTGCCGGGTATATCAGTCTGGGTTGGCATTTTTGCACATTTAATACTTGAAACATATCTCTCCAAGCTTTTCTTGCTTTTACTGTTTCCATTGAGTAGTCATTTGTTATTCTAATAGGTTTACCTTTAAAAATGAGTTGCTTTTTATCTCTTGAAGCTCTCAGCACCTTTTCTTTGTCTTGAATGTGGAGTATTTTGACTATTATTTGCTGTGGCGATATTCTATTTTGGTCATATCTGTTTGGAGTGTGAGATGCCTCTTGTATTTGGATGGGCCTCTCATTCTTTAGTTGTGAGAAGTTTTCATTTATGATGATTTGAAATATTTTCTCAGGTGTGGAATTTTGGGATTCTTGTTCTGGTATTCCATGAATGCCCATGTTAGGCTTCTTCAGGGTGTCCCATATCTCTTGAATGTTCCTCTCCAGTGTCTTTTTGGCTTTAACAATCTCTTCCATTCATCTGGTTAATTTTCCCACTTTGTCTTCAAGATATGAAATTCTATTTTCTGCTTCATTTGTTATGCTGATAAGACTCTCTGTTGAGCTTTGGGTTGAAGATAAGTTGTCTTTTATTCAATTTTAAACTCTGCCTGAGACTGTTTTAACTGCTCTATGCCTACTTTTGTTTCTTGAACTGTGTTTCTCAACTCTTCCAAGTGCCTGTTGTGTTCCTGTTTAAAGTGGTTGATTCAGTTATTTAACTCTTCTGGGATTTCCTCTTTTATAGTATTAATCATGGTAATGATTATAGTGTGAAAGTCGTTATGTTGGGTGTGGCTTTCTTGGCTATTTTCTGTGAATTTGTTCTGGTCGGAATCCATCATTATGGGGTTAATTCTTCCGGGGAGATTGGTCTTCTCGGTTTTGTTTCTCATGTATCTGTACTTTGACTTGGTCATTGTTGTTTTGTTTCTTAGACCTTTCAGTTTCTGTGTGTTTTTCTCTGAACTGATTTAGTTCATATTATTACCCTTGCCAGTTATTACTAGTGCTAGCCTTGGATTGGGTATGTTTGTCTATTGTTATTGTAATTTCCTAGATGAGGTTATTAGGCTGTTAATACATCAGTTAAGTCAGGTTAAGTAGACAAGGGGTGAATATTAGTATGATAGTGCACTTTTGCAATTTAGTATCTTGGTGATATGTGAGGGTGAGTGGTGTACTCCCTGGAGTTGTATATGTTTTTGGGGTGGCTGCATGGAGAAATTGATCTACAGCAATTGATACTAGAAAGGATCAGTAAAGTGAAAAAAAGGGAGGTTTACTTATCTTTGGGCTGCATGTGAAGAATCTCTCCCACGTGATAAGATGATTGTAGAGGACTCCAGATGTATGGCCTTTGTCCCTTAGAGTTTTGCTTGAGTTTCCTTTGGACTCTATTGAATTCTGAGTAGCAGTGTGTCTTCCCTGGACCACATGCTTAGGTACCCGGTGGGCTGGAGAGTCAGAGGGTCTGATGTTGATGGCAGAATTCTTAACCTGGGTCCTGGGACTTGACTTAGGACCCACCCAATCTCCAGGGATTGAGGAATGTGAGCAAATCCTGTCTGGTGGAGGCGCAGACTGTTGGAAGAAACGAGCTGGGATCCGGGGTGGGGCCCAGGCAAAGCCAGAGACCACCTGAGTGCTGCTGGGAGACCGGAGCACCTGGTGGGGGACTGGGCGGACTCACTTACCTGGAACCTGGGACCTGGCGGTGTTTTAAAATTTAAAGTTCTCAAAATTTGAATTTCTGGGGCTGGAGAGGTGGCTCAGGGGTTAAGCCTCCGCCTTGCAGGCGGAAGGTGTGGAGTTCGGATCCCAGATCCCACGTATAGACGCCAGGCGGAAGCGGGGGCGGCCTGGGTTTCCGGTCCTTGTAGGGCGCAGCCTGTGAATCCCTGGGCAGAAGGAGGTGGAGGCGTCCATGGTGGTTCGCGAATTCGTCCGTGGTTCTACATACACAGACACACACACACACAGACACACACACGTGCGTGGGCGCACGCACATACACACGCACATGCGCACAGTTGAATAAATAAAAAAAAATTTAAAAAAATTGAATTTCTTTGTGTTTATCCTGGAACGCAGGTTTTGCTGAAGAGTAAGAAGTTTGCTTCTGTTTTACCTCTGAACTAGACTGTGAGGTCACTCTATGTTTCACTTGAAATCTCATGGATTACCTCTGCATGAATGCAATTCTCTGTCTCTCTTGTGAAGAGGGTATAATAAGGGATAAATGAAAAATCAGTGATTGGTAGAGATGCTAATCAGACATCTACCATTTAATACCTATGAGATTTAATTCATTCTTTCCATGATTTGGGATTGGTAGAGTTATCTTATCCTACTATATTTTGTTATACTCTTTTTCTAAATACCTGTTTTATTTGTTTTAGACTCAGAAAAACACTGAAACATAAAGAGACAAAAACCCTTAGGTGATAAATGAAGAATAAACAGAAGTACTAAAAATATCACTCTATTCCACAGAGTTATAATTATTGCCAATCACTTTTTAAATATTAATTTCTCAGGAATATTGAAAACTCTCTCATAGATAAACATAAGTAGACTTATTTTACTTATCACATTGAAATGGAGGTTTCAGAAGACCAATTTTTCATCAAGTGTTAATGGGAGCAAATTTTAGTATGGACTATTTTTATACTTATATAGTACAAATGACAAGGTATAAGTATTTATTACTCTTTCAGCAAAATACCCAAATGATATGAGAAACATGAAATAGGTAATTGGCTCGAATGTAAACAATGCTTTATATCTTATGGTCTATGTTTAACATTAAATTCTTAAAAATCACATAGCTGTTCAAAAAGGTTCTGCAGTATTTTTCTGAAATGGTATGTATTTTGTATATACTATAACAGTTAGTAAAACCATTCCTGTTTAAATATGATGAGGATTTGGTTTCTCCACTGGCCCTATGCCAGGTATTCCTGGCCTACTCCTCAGCACAGTGACCTGTGCTAAGGAAGAACTTATTTACTGACCTGTGCCTGATGTCTGTGGCCTCTATCCTTACAGCAGAACACACACTGAAACAGAGACTCTCAACCCCCTGCTCCCTATCAGTCCCCCCAATTATGAAATTCTCTAGTAAATGGATAGAATTGGAAGATATAATTTTATATATAATATCCCAGACACAAAAAGAGAAATGCCACATATTATCCCTTATAAGATTATGCTAACACTGAAATTTCAGAATGATATACTTAAATGAAACCTTTATTAAAGCTACTATCTAGAAAGAAATATAAAATAAGGAACTGGAGATATGAGTGAACCCTAAAAGGAGTGTCAATAGATTATAGAAGGCAAGAGGGTACTTAAATACACATTCAGGCAACCAACAGCTGTCTAAAGGACATTAAAGACAGGTTCAGGGTAGGAATAGCAAGCAGAAACTCTATACCAGGGAGGGGACTGGGGTACCTATTACGTTTGTATGAGCGGGAAAAAAAAAATGAAAAAAAAAAAAAAAAGAAGAAAAGAAACTGTATACCAAACCAAATACCCAAAGGAGGAGAGACCATGTTTTCTATGTTGGAACAAAATTCTCAATGATGAACTGGAGAGATGGCTCAGGGGTTAAGTCCCTGCCTTTTAAGCAGAAGGTCCAGAGTCCAGCTCCAGGTTCCCACTTAAAAATGCCAGTTGGAAAACAATGTGGCCTGTACTTCCAGCCCAAGAAGGCATAGCCTGGGAAGCTCTGGAGCAAAGCAAAGAGGTATTAAACCAAACAGGGTGAAGTCCAAGGTCACACTTGGGTTCCACAGGTACACATAGTGCCCTCTGATACATATAGACACACACTTAAAAATAAAAATTCTCACTAATAACTGTAAATGCAAATATCTTTATCATCTTAGATTTAAGAAGCACTAAACACTGAATGAAGAAATATCGTTCTGCAATGGAAGAGGATTCAATACAATGGCAGAAATCCATAACAGGTCAATGTACAAGGTAAAAGCAATTATGAAAAAGCAGTCTAAAATAGGACATTTAAGTCACTTCCCATCTATGGCTTGTAGAAGGAAGAGGTGGCAAATAAGATGTAAAACCCTGAGGGTAAAGAGAAATACTCCTAAACAGAAGCCTCTGTTTATCTCAGGTCAGCAATAACTCTGCTAGACCTCCATAATAGCTGACCTATCAATATTTCACCTTCTGACACACACACACAAATACACACACACACGCAAAATAAGTAAATAAAAATTTTAAAAAGAAAAACATTTTATGAATGTGTTATTAATTTGTAGACACATAACAATGAAAAAAGCATAATATTGCAAAATGTCTGTGTCTGTGTATTTATAAGAATCACAGTTAATAAAGGTCCCAGACAACATCCAACCAAGTAGTATTCTTTGTATTGCTGTAACAGTGTTTCCTTTGTTTCACACATTCATACATAGTACTGAAAGTACATTATACATTTATTATCCTAGATGATACAATGAAAGCAAGTTCAATAAATGTAAACTTTTAGTCTACATCTGGCATAAAACCCAATTTTAATTGTTTGATTTACTAGTAATGAAAATAATTTATTTGTGACATGCAAATTATTATATTCAAATTTCATTGACTATGTATAAAGTTTTTGAGGAAGCAAGCTTAACAAAAATATGTATTATGTAAGTTACTGATTTTAGCCCTAAAATTGAGAAAAGAATGATTGAGACAGAGACCATACATCCTGCAAATCTGAGGGTATTCATTGTCTGTCTATTATATCAATAGTGTGTCAGTCTGTGAACTTCAGAGTTTTCAATGTACACTAGATTCCAATTTCACAACAAATACATGATGATTCTGGAGAAAATATTCTTGGATTCCTCACTTTGTGTTTTAAAATGTCATCCACATGTTAGCCTGTCCCTGCTGTTAAATACTTGCCTGCTCTGTTGTTTTTATAGAACAATATGTTTGAATAAAAAGGAAATTTCATTTTTTTCTCAATAACTTGCACACTTCTAGTTCAAAGTATTAGATACTAGCATCCCATGTGTTCTGAAAAAAACCTTTTATCCCAAACAGTATTATTTTCACAGCTGTGTTTCTGTTCTGGCTACATTTTATCCTGACTGCTCAATGGCAACAGGAGATGAGATTTTAAGTTTCTTGAATGAATTGCGTCTTTTCTTTTGGCATATTAATTTTAAAAATTCATTTCTCATAACATCTCACTGTACCATAGAAATCCCCCTTGGCAGAACAGTCAATGAACTTTATTGTTTGACCCACATAAGACTAATGTTTCTATTTTTCACTTGTCTATTTTATACATCTAATTTGATTTAAGAAGTAAAGAAAATGAATGTCTTCAGAAAAATATTTATAAGCAGGCATTTCTGCAGATTTGCCACATTCTGGCAGACCTTTAAGAGTAAAACAAGTACAACAGTATAATAATATTGATAGAAACACCTGGATATGAAATGCAGACAGAAAGATCAATGTTAATAGATCATCTGTGGTAATAATTTTTTAAAAACATGGTAAGAAGAGAAAATACAATTTTCTTTTCTAGCAGGCATGTGCTATCCTTGTCTCTTATATAATATAAATCCAAATCCTCATATAAGCCAAAGTGAGCAATTCTTATATTTTTTATTGAATGGTGAAGCTATCACAGTGTAAAGTCAATGATAGAGAAAAGCCAAAAGAAAACTTTGCTGCGTAAAGATTTATACAAAGATTAATGCTTTATCCCAATTTACACTGTAAAAATATTTCTTTATTTCTATAAACTGTGTATCTTGGTTTTATTTTTATAGAATTTCCTCTTGGATAAATAAGAATATAATTATATTAAATTGCTGTTAGGAAAAAAATATGCAAAGGCTGTTGTTCCTTAATTTTAAGACTGTCTGTGTGTGTTGTGTGCAATCCTGTCCATATGTGGAGTTCAGAGGAAAATAGTTTTGGTGGCAAAAAACTATAATTCTTCATTATTCTTTATTATTTTAATAAAGAGATCAAGTTGTAAATATAGTTTTCAACCTTTCTAACCTCTATTTTTATGTCTGAAATGGTGATTATTTATATGATTCTAATAATTGAATTCTGAAAAAAAAACTAAAATCCATTAATTGGTCTACATTTTCATACATAGAGTTGCATCACCAATAATGTATGTTTTCTTATGTTCTACAACTTCTGAAAATGTAATCTCTAATTTGTAGAAGAAACTATCCACTCTCCTTTGCACCTAAGGATGCTTGCTGTAGCTGATGCTCTCGAAATGCTGCCTTGTTACATGAGTCCCTGGTCACAGCCTGTTGTGAAACTAAGTGATGTTGGCCTCTCAAGATGGGATTTCACAGAGAACTTAATTTGTAGAGGATCAAGTTTACAACCAACATTTACTAATTCTTAAAGGGCAGATACTCTGAGAGGATTGTGGGCCCAACAGCATGATCATGTGACAGCACCACTTCCAGTGTGGTTTGTCACACTGTCTCTCCCACTGACTCCTGCAGGGCAACCCTCAGAAAACACACACATCTTGTTCTGATATGTTGAAGATAAGAGTTGAAGATAGGGGGCTCAAGAGGTGGCTCAGGAGTTAAGCCTCCGCCTTGCAGGCGGAAGGCCCTGAGTTAGGATCCTAGACCCCTCGTATAGACGCCAGGTGGAAGCGGGGGCGGCCTGCGTTTCTGGTCCTGGTAGGACAGATCCTGTGAATCCAGGGGCAGAGTAAACAAAGAGGAGGTGGTAGGCGGTCCATGGTGGTTCCCGAATTCCTCCGTGGTTCTACACACACACATACATACGCACACATGCATTCATGCACAATTGAATAAATAATAAATAATAAAAATTAAAAAAAGAATAAACACCAAGAGCTGGTGAGGGGACTTATTTGTCAGAGGGGATGGCTTCTCATAGAGTACTGGGCAGGGGCAATCCATTGTATAGTAACATTCAGGAACGTAGCTGCTCCTGCCCCCAATGCTTTTGTGGTTGGGACAAAGGTGAGCCAGGAATGAACACTTATTTACTACTCACATTCAGAGAAATGAACATTGTGTTAACTTTTTAAAAACAATTCATTAATAAGCAATCCATCAAAATCATGTCATCATTCTCCTCAAAATATTGTTACTTTTCAATTGCAATTTTTGTGTATTTTATTTTAAAATTTTATAAATTTGAAGGGAAAATGGTATCTATTTTCTTAGTCTTTATTTCCATATGTTTATATTCTATGACATACTTCCCTGTTTCAGTGATCCAGATAGCTGAGTTTAAAAGGTAGGGACACTTCTTTCATTTGAACAACACTGATTTAGTGAACTTGGCAGATATTTTTGACTATTTCGATCAGCTTTTCTGCCACAAGTTTTGAAATGTACTTTTACAAAAAGAGTGAGTACTTTCCTTGTTCCTGGAGGTTATTTTAGTAATTTGAAATTTTTTATTTTTTTCCTTTTGTAGATAGACCAGTACATCTACTACCTTACATCTATTGAAGCATTAGTGAATGAAGACAATTCTAATATTTCATCTGACAACAAATCCCATCCTATGTTCTGTGCTGACAACTTGGAGAACTGCATTCTCTGCTGTCATTCTCAATTCTCACCTCCTATATGCCATTGGTATTACTGTGAGCTTCTGGAACTGTGAAAACGGAAACTGATATTTTCTTCAATCCTTTATTGTTGTGACAATAGTCTAACAGAAGTAGACATTATTCTCATTGCCTGGAGTGTTCTTTAATTAGAAACTGTGGTCACTACATTACAGTAACTAGAGCCACTGAAATGGCTAAGAACAAAAAATAGTTTTCTTGTCTCTCAAGCTTAACAACCTGAGTTTAATCAATGCAATATATGAAAAGTTAGAGAAGACTGATTCTACAAAGTTTTCCTCTGATCACAATGTCCAATCACCCATGTAGTAATGATAAATTGAACTTACTTTAAAAAGAATTTATAGATCTGGAAAATTGGATTAGGGGTTAAAACTTTTGCCACTCAAGCCAAAGGGCCTAAGTTTAGATATCCAGATCCCACGCATAAATGTCAAGTAGAAATGTAAGACACCTATAGTTCAGGTCATTGAAGCCAAAGCCTTGGAAACAAAGTACAAAGAAGTAAGGTAGAAGAACAACCAATGATTATCACAATGTCACTGCTGAACCTCTGTAGACACACTGAAATAATCCACTCAATTAATGGAAAAGCATAAAAATACTAACAAAAGACAAAAACACCAAAAACCAAAGAAATTTATGTAGTAATGGTCAGTGTAGAGAGCAAAGTGATCATTATAGGAAGGAATGCTTTAAAGTTGCTTTGAAATCGTGAGAGTGGAATAATGCACCTGTCATTAACATATATAAATCATGCATGTAAACAGGAGGTATGTGTTGTGAACCTTGTTTTGATTTATGCTTTGTATTCACTTAGGTAGATATGACAGTAACAGAAAACCTCCTGGAATTTAATTTGAAAAAAAGAATTTGCCATTCAAAAATATCTTGGTTCAAATTCTGAACCAGTAGAGATTTGAAAGCATGGATACAAATGAACTTTTTCACCAGGTGAAAGATGAAAAGTGATCATTTTGCAAATGGGTGACTGATCCCTCCCTCACCGAAGTTTCCTGCTTTTATTACATCTACCATTGAATGTGCTATTATAACAAGACTCCAGTTTAACAGTTTTTTGTCTCTGACCAGGGGGTGGCATACAGTGCCCATCGGGATGGAGTGAAGGGCATTGCAGGAGCAGCAAAACTGCAAAAGAAAATCAACAAACCACTATCCAGAACTTCAGAGACTCTATATCATCCACATAGAACTAAGCCAGCCTAATCTCCCCCCATCCTGAAGCTCAGGGACATTTGCAGAAGAGGGGGCGGTAAGATTGTAGGAGCAAAAGGATGGGGGAGCAATGATTTGAAGAGTCTCCACACTAGTTAGGGCTGAAGCAATCATAAAATCATAATAGGACTTTGCATGCCCTGCACCATATCCATCACACTATTGACCTCACAAAGTCTAACATCGGCTAAAGGCACCAAGATCCTTGGAGGCAAGGGATTGACAGCCACAGCAGTGTTCCTATGCTTAAGGGGAACACGAGAAAGGGTTCAGGGAAATGCCACTGGGTCCTTGTACGTCATCGGAAAGGAGGACCACAAGGAGAGTTAGGCATACACAATAAAGGACTCTCTGGGAATTGGGGGGGAGGCACTGGGACATGGGGAGGGAAGGAGGGAGAGCAGGGGGTTCGGGGGGAGGAAGGGGGGGAGGGAACTGGTCTACCTATTAAGTTTGTATGAGCAGAAATAATAATAAAAAATGTTAAAAAAAAAGGAAACAGATCTAAAAAGACTTCTACCAAAAAAAAAAAAAAAAAAAAAGAAAGAGATATAAGCTCAGTGCAACATCAAGATGATGCAACATCTTTGTGGAAATAACCTATGTATGGGAAAAGTCAGTAATGGTGTCTCACCTGTATCCGTATTCAGTAAATCCTCTTCATTCATAGCTATAATTCTGCTAAGAAAGATGAGGAGTTATTAGATAATAATGTCTATATTAATTTTATTATAAAGAAATGTCCCCATGCTGTTGTACTTCACCAGCATGGTTGCTGATAAAATCACCATGAAATGGCTTAAGGAAACAAGGTATTAATTTTCTCTTAAGATTCTTGGTTTCAGGGCTGGAGAGGTGGCTCAGGGGTTAAGCCTCCGCCTTGCAGGCGGAAGGTCCTGAGTTCTGATCCCAGATCACACATATAGACGCCAGGCAGAAGCGGGGGCGGCCTGCGCTTCTGGTCCTGGTAGGGCGGAGCCTGTGAATCCGGGGGCAGAAGGAGGTGGAGGAGTCCATGGTGGTTCGCGAATTCGTCCGTGGTTCTACACATACACAGACACACACACGTGCGCACGCACATACACACGCACGCACATGCACACAGTTGAATAAATAATAATAATTAAAAAAAAAAGATTCTTGGTTTCAGTTGTTTGTTCAGCTTGGTAGGAGAGCTAACATCAACACCAGGGCTAAAGGAATTGCCCTCACCATATACACATAATGGCTGAGAAAAGAACAATCCTTACTTGCCAGAAAAGCATGTCTGGCCAAGTGTACACAATGATGTCAAATACCACAACCAGCTCTCTGTATTTTGTTCACCTGTCCACGACCTAGTTCCACCTTCCATGGGCTGAGTCCATCCCATCAAGTAGACAATCTCCTGCAGTTTCACTATGGGCTTAACTCAACTATCAGTTATCTACAAATATGCCCAAAGCTCAAACCTCAACCATCTAGTTGACAACTGCACCTAACTATGACACATGCTTACATAATTTTCATGATAATACCAGTTCACTTGTTGTGGATGCCTCTCCTTCAATCTCTCTTATTCTCTCTCTCTCTCTTTCTCTCTCTCTCTCCTTCTCTCTTTCTCTCTCTCTCTCTCTCTCTCTCTCTCTCTCTCTCTCTTTCACACACACACACACACCAGCAAGATCTATATCTTTTCTAATTTTTAAAACTATTTCTGAACACTTTTAAAGGCTTCCTTCTTTATTAGATTCTAACTTTAAAAAATGGATTTCTTTCCATACTGATTTTTCTGTATTAATTATTCCAAACTCATACTACCAAACTTCACAAATTAAGCTTCTCATCATACTCACCCCATCACTTCATTTACATAATTTCAGTGTTTTAATCTATATTTCATGATCTCATTTATTCACATGAAATACCAAAACTCGAATCACTTACCAAGGAAGTTCAAAGAAATTAACTTAAAAATCATCTCCTCTAGTACAAAACAAGTTTACAATAATTAGAATGGGCTGCAAAACAAAGGCAACATTGTATCTTAAAAAGATACTAATTACTTTGATTGATGCTCAAATTGTCACACGAATTGTACTATGTGATGAAAGCTATCATAAAATCTACAAACTAAAACAGTCAAGTAGACAAAACAAATTGAAATATGTTGACTTTTTACTTTTCAATTTTCTTTGAGTTTCTAGTAAAACTAGCCCTGTGGAAGCATGTTTTCCTTTTTTCTTATTTTGGATTAAATCTTTTTTATTTATTTAATAGTTTTGGTCAAACTAATTTCTCAATACTTTCATTCATAGTTTCAAATGCTGTTTAATCTGTCCTTTGAAGAAACTACATTTCTGGTGAGATGCTCCAGCCCTTTCCAGAAATAGACTCGGGATCTTTGTAAATGTCAAAGGAGAGTCACAAATCTTCAACAGATGTCAACACTAGAATATCTCTGAATGTCACAGTGATGTGTGGTACATGTCATCCATGCAGAGCTCCTGTATGAGTATGGCATTCTGTCAGGGTCATCTGAAAGGAGGGTAACATTTTAGAAAAGGATTCATAACAGTGTAGAAAAAATTTGCATGGGTCAATAGTTTTACAGGTGAACATCAACAGACAGAAATCAACCACATTTTCAAATGATTGGAATTTACTGAAGGAACTATGATTGTCTTCATGTTGCAACTGTGTGTCTAAGTAGCTAGCTATTCAATTTAAAATTATGAAGTCACTGGTGATTTTCTCACATTTTGCTTAATGACATGGGCTAATTCTGTTCTAATCAAAATGTCTTAAGTTATGAAACTTAAATACATTGGGTTACTATAGCACCAATCTAGTGATTCTAATGGCTATGGACCATGCTGTTATTCTCTACTAAAACATGACAAATTTAATCGATGGCACATTTTTTCATAAGTATCAGCTCAAATGTCTTGTTATTTACGTTTAAAACCAGAAAACATAAGATCTTGAATTTCTAAATTATTTTGAACTGAAGTATTACTTTGGACTAAATTTTATTTTTCTTATACATTTTGTACAACTGTCATAATTTCTTGCTATTTTAAGTATCCATCACACATATTTTTTGAATAATATGATGGTAGGAATGCTATGTTACATTACTTATTGTGTTACACATTATATCATGAAGATAGTAATTGGATTATTTCCTTCTATACTTTGCTGATACTGTTTCTAGAATGTCTCAAATTTATATCGTGATTTTCAAAGTCTTTCAGTGTTTACTTATTTCATTTTTTAAGAAAAATTAATTTTATTTTATTTTTAAATTATTTTTCCTAGTTATACAAGCTAAATGAGTATTCTTTTTAAATTAATTAATTAATTTATTTATTTCCACTCATACAAACTTAATAAGTACACCATTCCCCTCCCTCACTCCATCTCTCCCTGGACCCCCAGCTCCGTCCTCCCTTTTCCCATTCTTTTCGCCCTCTATCTCCCAGTGCCTCTCCCCATCCCTGGAGCATCCTTTAATGTGTATGTGAAACTTTCCTCTGGGCCCTCCTCTCTGATGAGGTGTAAGGACTCAGTGACATTTCCTAGAACTCTTTCTTGTGTTCTCCATAAGTGTATGAACACTATTATGGCTGTCAATCCCTAGCTTCTAAGGATGCTAGTGCCTTTAGTCCATTCGAGACTTCAAGGATTCAATAATGTGTTGGTCATTGCACAGGTCATGCAAAGTCCTATTATGATTGCTTCAGACCTAACTTGTGTGGAGTATCTTGCATATCATTACTCCTCCCCATCCTTGCGCTCTTACAGTCTTACCACCCCCTCTTCTGCAAATTTCCCTGAGCTTCAGGATGGGGAGAGATTAGGCTAGCCCAGTTCCAGGTGGTTGATACAGAGTCTCTGATGTTCTGAATCATGGTTTGTTGATTTTTTTTCAGTTTTGCTGCTCCTGCAATACCCTTTGCTCCATCCTGATGGGTATTGGATGTCACCATCTGGCCAGAAATAAAAAGATGTTAAAATAGAGTCTTATTATAAGAGTATGTTCAAAGGTAGATGGAATAAAAGTAGGAGACCATGGTGAAAGGGTGTCAGTCTCCCATTTGCACAATGGTTACTTTCATTCTGCCAGACTATATGCCCTCCCCATCTTGTGAGATCATATGCCATCAGTTGCAAATGATCAGGAAGGAAAGTCTGTGAACTTCAACAGATGTCTCATTACTTACTTGCAGTCCTTGATGGCAGCCAATTTTCTCTGCTGTAACATGATCCCCCCTCTCTCCTTCTTTCTGGTGTGGCCCTTCTTCCACTTTCCTCCTATTTATAATCTTTGCAATTACTGTGAGTATCACAGAGACTTATCTTTGAGTAAGTCTCTAAGTGGGTGGGTTTGGTACTAGGATCCACCTACTAGGGAGTATATATGGCACTTAATTTTCTGTGTCTGATGTACTTCACTCAATATAATTGTTTCTAATTCCATCCATTTTCTGGCAAATCTCATTAATTCATCATTTTTGATGGCTGAGTAGTATTCTATTGTATAAATAACCACATTTTCCTTATCCATTCATCAACTGTTGGATATTTGGGTTGATTCTATGACTTTGCTACTGTAAACAGTGCTGCTATGAACATGTTCGTGCTTGTGCTATCCATGGGAATTGTTGCTATTTGGGGGGTTATTACCAAAAGTGTAATAGCAGGGTCATATGGCATTTCAATCTTAACTTCCTTAAAATCGCCAGACATCTCGCCAGAGTGGTTGTATGAGCCTGTATGCCCACCAGCAATGTAGAAGAGTTCCTCTCTCTCCACATATTCTGTGAAATTTGACAACACAAAAGAAGTGGATGAATTCCTAAGTAAGCACAAGTTACCTAAATTGAATAAAGAAGTTTTGAATTATTTAAATAGTCCTCTAACATATGAGGAAATTGATGAAGTAATCTCAAATCTAACCACCAAAAAATGTCCTGGACCAGATGGATTCAACACAGAGTTCTACCAGTTATTTAAGGAGCTAATAACACCAATAATCCTTAAACTGTTCCATCAATAGCAAAGGAAGGAACACTACCAAATTCTTCCTATGAAGCTAATATTGTCTTAATCCCAAAACTTAATAAAGATATACTTGAAGGAGAAAACTATAGGCAAATCTCTTTGATGAACACAGATGCAAAGATTCTTAATAAAGTCTTAGCAAACCGGATTCCAAAACATACCAAAAAGATCATTCACAGTGATCAAGTAGGCTTTATCCCAGGCACACAAGGTTGGTTCAACATACGCAAATCAATAAATGTAATTCACCATATAAACCAGTCCAAAATCCAAGACCACATGATACTCTCAATAGATTCAGAAAAAGCTTTTGACAAGATACAATAGCCCTTTATCATCAAAACCTTAGAGAAGGTTGGAAAGGAAGGAACCTTTATCAATATAATAAAAGCTGTATACAATAAGCCCACAGCAAGGATTATACTCAATGGGGAAAAACTTGAAGCATTCCCGCTTTGATCAGCAACTATACAAGCCTGTCCACTCTCACCATTTCTATTCAGTATTGTACTTGAAGTCTTAGCTGAGGCCATAAGACAAGAAAGGGACATAAAAATGATTCAAATTGGCAAGGAAAAAGTCAAGTTATCTCTATTTACAGTTGATATGATCTTAAACGTGAGTAATCCCAAAAACTCCACCAGAAAACTCCTGGAACTAATACAGAAGTTCATCAGGGTGGCAAGATACAAAATAAACATTCAAAAATCAGTGGTCTTCCTATATGCCCATAATGAAAGAAGTGAAAAAGCCCTGAGAGAAACAATCCCATTTAATATAGCCCCTAAAAAAATGGAATACCTTGGTATAAACCTAACCAAGGAAGTAAGAGACCTGTACAATGAAACCTTTAAAATCCTAAAGAAAGAAATAGCAGAAGACACCAGAAGATGGAAAGACCTCCCATGTTCCTGGATTGGCAGAATCAAAATCAAAAAAATGACCATACTACCAAAGGCAATATACCAATTCAATGCTATACCAATTAAAATCCCAGAGCAATTCTTTAAAGAGGTTGACCAAACAATCTCAAAATTCATATGGAGGCACAAAAGACCCAGGATAGCACAAACTATCAGGAGTAACAAAACACTGCTGGAGATATCACCATACCAAACCTTAGTCTGTACTACAAATCCACAGATGTAAAAACAGCCTGGTAGTGGCTCCAAAATAGACACAAAGATCAATGGATGAGGGTTGAAGACCCAGATATAAGACCACAAAACTACAGCCATTTGATCTTTGACAAAGGAGTCAAAAAAATCCAAAGGAAATAGAACAGCATCTTCAACAAATGGTGCTGGCAAAACTGGATTTCCACATGCAGAAGATTAAAATTGGATCCGTACTTGTCATCATGTACAAGAATTAATTCCAAATGGATGAAGACCTTGTTATAAGGCCAGAGACTATAAAAACAATAGTTGAAAGGATAGGGAACTTCCTTGAGCTGATTGGGCTAAGCCAACAGTTCTTAAACATACATCCAATAGCACAGTCACTACAACCAACACTCAACAGATGGGATCTTGTGAAATTAAAGAGCTTCTGTTCAGATAAAGAGACTGTAATTTGGGGCTGGAGAGGTGGCTCAGGGGTTAAGCCTCCGCCTTGCAGGCGGAAGGTCCTGAGTTCGGATCCCAGACCCCACGTATAGATGCCAGGTGGAAGCGGGGGCGGCCTGGGCTTCTGGTTCTGGTAGGGCGGAGCCTGTGAATCCCGAGGCAGAAGGAGGTGGAGGCGTCCATGGTGGTTCGCGAATTCGTCCGTGGTTCTCCACATACACAGGCACACACACACGGGCGTGCACATACACACACAAAGACACACACGCGTGCGCACATACACACGCATATGCACACAGTTGAATTAATAATAATAAAAAAATTTTTAAAAAGACTGTAATTTGAGCACAAAGGCAACCCACAGAATGGGAGAAAATCTTCACTAACCACTTATCTGATAGAGCTCTATTATCCAGAGCGCACAAAGTACTTAGAAAACTAAACACCAAGTAATAAATGGGCCAATTAAAAAATGGGCCTTGGAACTTAAAAGAAACTTTACCAGGGACAAAATTAAAACATCTTAAAAATGTTCCACATCCTTAGCCATCAGGGAAATGCAAATCAAAACCTTCCTGAGATATCATCTCACCCCGGTCAGGATGGCAAATATCCACAATACAAGTACTTGTTTTCATATTTTTGAGTTCTAAAATTGTAACAAAACTTTTCTAAAACAAAGATATTCTCTGCATATTTTAAGATGAGAATTTCTATTACCATATATATCTCATTTATTCTCTTTTTCTTGCAAGCATGAACACCTTCTCATATTTCCTACAAAACCTTTCATTTTCCATTAATAGGTAACATAATGGCTCTTCTAAAAAATGTTTCTAAGTTTTTTAGAATCTAAATATTCATTCTTTGAAATAAGAATTTTTATCAGTCACTTATCAGAATAAAAAAATGCTTCACCTTTCCTAAAGGAAAGGGTCAATTTTTCAATACTAGCAGAGAAACAGAAGTACTTTACAAACAATGGGACTATTATTTAAAACAGCCATACTCCTCCAATAATGAGAAAAACAGCTCTTCTTGAAAGTAAAATGTATTACACCCCTCTTCCCTTTCTGCCCACCAGGGACTCTTGCATTCCAGGGAGAACACACTGCTTCTCAGGAATACGACAGACACTTCATGGAGTTGAAAAAAACAGTTCGAGAAATAAAAATTGACATAGAAGAGTTAAAACAGTCTCAAGAAGAGTTTAAAATTGAACTAAAAGACAAGTTATCTTCAACCCAAAACACAACAGAGTTTGACAACAGAACTAATGAAGCAGAAAATAGAATTTCAGATCTTGAAGACAAAGTGGAAGCATTATCCAGCTCAATGGAAGAGGTTGTTAAAGCCAAAAAGATACTTGAGAGAAATATTCAAGAGTTATGGGTCACCCTGAAGAAGCCTAACAAGCGCATCCATGGAATAACAAAGAAAGAATCCCAAAATACCACACCCAAGGAAATTTTTCACATTATCATAAATGAAAACTTCCCTCATCTAAAGAATGAGAGGCCTATACAAATACAAAAGGCATTCTGCACCCCAAACAGATATGACCAAAATAAAAACTCACCATGACAAATAATAGTCAAAACACTCCACATTCAAGTCAAACAAAAGGTGCTGAGAGATTAAAGGGAAAAAACAAAAAAAGTCACTTTTAAAGGTAAACTTATAAAATAACAATTGTCTTCTCAATGGAAACAGTAAAAGCAAGAAGAGCTTAGAGAGACTTACTTCAAGTATTGAATGAGCAAAAATGTCAACCCAGGATGATATATCTGACAAAACTATCTGTCATGATAGAGGGAGAAAGAAAAGTTTTCCATCACAAAGACAACTTGAAAGGTTACATGTCTACCAAACCAGGCCTTCAAAAAATGCTAGAAATGATACTCAAGCTTGAAGATAAAGACAAGCATATCAAGAAGAACAGAAGGGAAGTATTATACTACCAAAACCTAAAAGCCAAAAAAAGCCACTTACAAAAGCCACTTTGCAAGCCACTTAAAAAAGCCACTAAACATAAAAATGTCCAGAATTAAAAATAATTTCTCCATTGTAACATTCAATGCCAATGGAATTAACTAATTCAAGAGACAAAGATTACAAACTTGGATTAAAAATCACAACCCTTCAAATTACTGCCTTCTGGAAATTCATTTCACTACAAAAGATAGGCACATCCTAAAAATAAAAGGCTGGTCCAAAATTCTGCAAGATAATGGAATCAGAAAAAAACCAGGTGTAACTATCAGACAAAGTGGACTTCAAACCAAAAAAAAAATTATACTATATTTTAATCACAGGTACAATTCACCAGGAAGACTTCACAATACTGAACATATATGCACCTAATACGGGCCCCTCCACAATCAAGCAAACCCTAAAGCGCCTAAAGCGAGAAATCAACACCCAAAACAATAATTCTTGAGGATTTCAACACTGCCTTCTCAACCTGGACTAGATTAACAGGTCAAACACTTAACAGAGACACTTTGGAAACTTCTTCAAACCCTTACTGAAATGGACCTTACAGATCTCTATTGAACTTTTCACTCACACACCAAAGAACTCAATACCACACAGAGCTTACTCCAAAACAGATCACATATTGGGCCACAAAACAAATCTCCACATATACAGGTAAGTGGAAATTCTAGCCTATACCCTAACTAATGCCTGGAAACTAAATACTATGGTGCTGAATGAGAATTGGATTCAGGAAGAAATAACAAAGGAAAGTCAAGATTCCCTGGAAGCGAATGATAATGAAAATAAAACTTATCAAAATCTTTGGTTCACAATGAAAGCTATCCTAAGATGGAAGTTCCTAGCTTTTAATGCCTACATCAAAAAAATAGAAACATCACAAATAAATGACAATGCAGCTTAAAGCTTTAGAGACACTAGAGCAATCTGATCCTAAAAGCAGTAGAAGAGAGGAAATTAGCAAAATCAGGGGACAAATATTTGAAATTGAGATAAGGAAAGTGATACAGAGAATCAACCAGTCAAAAAGCTGGTTCTTTGAAAAAATCAATAAGAATGTTACGCCCCTAGGTAAATTAACCAAAAGCAAGAGAAGGAAAACCCAAATTAACAAAATTAGAAATGAAAATGGAGTTATTAGTACTGATACCTAAGGAACTCAGAGAATTATAATGTAATATTTCAAAAACTTATACTCTGTGAAATGTGACAACACAAAAGAAATGGATGAATTCCTAAGTAAGCATAACTTACCTAAATTGAATCAGGAAGTTTTGAATTATTTGAATAGTCCTCTAAAATATGAGGAAATCAATGAAGTAGTCTTGAATCTTCCCACCAAAAAATCTCCTGGAGCAGATGGATTCAGCACAGAGTTCTACTAGACATTTAAGGAGTTAATAACACCAATACTCCTTAAACTGTTCCATCAAATAGCAAAGGAAGGAACACTACCAAATTCTTTCTATGAAGCTAATATCATCTTAATCCCAAAGCCTAATAACAATACACTAAAAAAGAAAACTATAGGTTAATCTCTTTGCTGAACACAGATGTGAAGGTTCTCGACAAAGTCTTAGCAAATCAGATTCAAAAAACTATCAAAAAGATCATTCATAGTGATCAAGTAGGCTTTATCCCAGGCACACAAGGTTGGTTCAACATACCCAAATCAATAAATGTAATTCACCAAATTCACCATATAAACCAGTCCAAAAATGAAGACCACATGATACTCTTGATAAATGCAGAAAAAGCTTTTGACAAGATCCAACAGCCTTTTATGATCAAACCGCTAGAGACAGTTGGAATGGAAGGAACATTTATCAACATAATAAAAGCTGTATACAACAAGCCAACAACAATGATTATAGTCAATGGGGAAAAACTTGAAGCATTCCTGCTTCTGTCAGGAACTAGACAAGGCTGTCCACTTGTACCACTTCTATTCAGTATTGTATTTGAAGTCTTAGCTGAAGCTATAAGACAAGAAAGGGAGTTAAAAGGGATTCAAATCAGCAAGGAAGAAGTCAAGTTATCTCTATTTGCAGAGACATGATGATATACTTGAGTGATCCCAAAATCTCCACCAGGAAACTCCTGGAACTAATACAGAAGTTCAGCAAGGTGACAGGATACAAAATAAACATACAAAAATCAGTGGCTTTCCTATATGCTCAGAATGAAAGAAGTGAAAAAGCCCTGAGAGAAACAATCCCATTTAATATAGCCCCTAAAAAAATGGAATACCTTGGTATAAACCTAACCAAAGAAGTAAGAGATCTTTACAATGAAAACTTTAAAATCTTAAAGAAAGAAATTACAGAAGACACCAGAAGGTGGAAAGACATCCCATGTTCCTGGATTGGCAGAATCAAAATCATAAAAATGACCATCCTACCAAAGGCAATATACCGATTCAATGGTATACCAATCAAAATCCCAAAGCAGTTCTTTAAAGAAGTTGACCAAAACATCTCAAAATTCATATAGAGGCACAAAATACCCAGGATAGCAAAGACAATCCTGAGTAACAAAAACACTGTTGTATGTATCATCATACCAAACGTTAATCTATACTACAAACTCATAGTTATAAAAACAGCCTGTACTGGCTCCAAAATATACACACAGATCAATGGATAAGGGTTGGAGACCCAGATATAAGCCAACACAACTACAGCCAGTTGATCTTTGACAAAGGGGCCCAAAAAATCCAATGGAAAAAGAACAGAATCTTCAACAAATGGTGCTGGCAAAACTGGATCTCCACATGCAGATTAAAACTAGACCCTTACTTGTCACTATGTACACAACTTGATTCCAAATGGATCAAGGACCTCAATAGAAGACCAGAGTCTTTAAAAACCGTAGTTGAAAGGGTAAGGAACTCCCTCGAGTTGATTGGACTAGGCCAACCATTCCTAATCAGGAATCCAATAGCACAGTCACTAAAACCAACACTTAATGATGTTATCTTCTGAAGTTAAAGAGCTTCTGTTCAGTTAAAGAGATTGTAACTCAAGCACAAAAGCAACCCACAAAATGGGAGAAAATCTTCATTAAGAATGTATCTGATAGAGCTCTCTTATCCAGAGTACACAAAGAACTTAGAAAATTCTAAATTAAAAATGGGCCTTGGAACTTAACAGAAAGTTTACCAGGGACAAAATTGAAATGTCTAACAAATATCTTAAAAAATGCTACACATCTTAGCCATCAAAACCTCCCTGAGATACCATCTCACCCCAGTCAGGATGGAAAAAATCCACAATACAAACAACAACAAATGCTGGAGAGTATGTGGCAAGAAGGAAACTCTCCTACATTGCTGGTGGAATGCAGACTTATACAACCACTCTAGCGAGCTGTCTGGCAATTCTCAAAAAAGTTAAAGATTGAAATGCCATATGACCATGCTATTCCACTTTTGAGTATAATCCCCGATACAGCAAAAATTCACCTCAATAGCACAAGCATAGCCATGTTCATAGCAGCACTGTTTACAATAGCAGAGTCATGGTATCAACCCAAATTTCCAACAGTTGATGAGTGGATAAGGAAAATGTGGTACATTTATGCAATGGAATACTACTCAGCCATCAAAAATGATAAATTAATGGTTTGCCAGGAAATGGATGGAATTAGAAACAATTATATTGAGTGAAGTATCCCAGACACAGAAAATTAAGCACCATATGTATTCCTTAATAGGTGTATCCTAGTATTAAATCTGCTTAGTG
Source organism: Typhlomys cinereus (assembly GCA_023101885.1). NCBI lineage: Eukaryota > Metazoa > Chordata > Mammalia > Rodentia > Platacanthomyidae > Typhlomys > Typhlomys cinereus. The sequence continues at coordinate 1,616,814 of JALPQD010000280.1, forward strand.
ACACACTCAAAGATAAATCTCTGTAATACCTACAGTTATTGCAAAGATTATAAACAAAAGGGAAGAGGAAGGAGGGCCACACCAGAAATAAGGAGAGAAGGTATCATGCTACAGCAGAGAAAATAGGCCACAATCAATGACTGCAAGTAAGTAATGAGACATCTGGTTAAGCTCCCAGACTTTTCTTCCTGGTCGCTTGCAACTAATGGAGTTTGATTTCACTAGACAGGGAGGGCATAGTCTGACAGATAGAGGGTAACCATCCTGCAAATGGGAGACTGCCCCCCCCCCCGCCTCACCGCAGTCTTCTATTCTTATTCCGTTTATCTTTGAATCTACTCTTATAATTAGACTCTATTTTAACAGTCTTTTATCTCTGGTTAGGGGGTGACATCCAATACCAATAAGTAAGGGGAAAAGGGGGAGGGAGTAAGGGGATCCAGGGAGGGGTGGAGGGAGGGAGGGGAATGAGATACCTATCAAGTTTGCATGAGTTGAAAAAATAAATTTATTTTTATAAAAAAAAAGAAAGTACCCTTTTTTCCTCCCACCTGGCTGTCCGCCGGACCACGCTCCCAGTCGTCCATTCCTGGAGCTTGAGTGGGCCACTAATCCAAGTTCTAGGTCCCAGGTGAAGAATTCTGCCATCAACATCAGCCCCTCTTCCTCTCCGGCCCACAGGGGACCCACACACGTGGTCCATGGAAGACACACTGCTACTCAGAATTCAATAGAGTCCAAAGAAAACTCAAGCAAAGGTCTAAAGGTCAAAGGTCATACATCTGAACACCTCTACAATCATCCTACCTCATGGGAGAAATTCTTCACATCCAGCCCAAAGATAAGTAAATCTCCTTTTTTTCATCTAATTGTTCCTTTCTAGTATTAATCACTGTAGATTAACTTTTCCATAGAACCACCCCAAAAACATATACAACTCCAGGGAGCACACCACCCATCCTCACATATCACCATGATACTAAATCATAAAAGTGAACTAGCAGACTAATATTTACACCCTGTCTACTTAACCTGACTTAACTGATGTACTAACAGCATAATAGCCTCATCTAGGAAATAACAATAACAAAAGACAAATGTACCCAATCCAAGGCAAACACTAGTAATAACTGGCAAGGGTAATAATATGAACTAAATCAATTCAGTCAAAAACACACAGAAACTGAAAGGACCTAAGAAACAAAACAATAATGCCCAAGTCAAAGTACAGATCCAGGAAAGGCAAAACTCAAGAAGACCAATCACCCACCGAAAGAATTAACCCCATAATGATGGATTCCAACCAGAACAAATTCACAGAAAACAGCCAAGAAAGCCAAACCCAAGACAACGACTTTCAAATTATGATCAATACCATGATTAATACTATGAAAGAGGAAATCCAAGAGGAGTTAAACAACTGAATCAACCACTTTGAACAGGAACACAACAGGCACTTGGAGGAGTTGAGAAAAACAGTTCAAGAAACAAAAATAGGCATAGAGCAGTTAAAACAGTCTCAGGCAGAGTTTAAAATTGAACTAAAAGACAAGTTATCTTCAACCCAAAACTCAACAGAGAGTCTTATCAGCAGAACACATGAAGCAGAAAATAGAATTTCAGATCTTGAAGACAAAGTGGGAGAATTAACCAGCTGAATGGAAGAGATTGTTAAAGCCAAAAAGATACTGGAGAGGAACATTCAAGAGATATGGGACACCCTGAAGAAGCCTAACATGTGCATTCACGGAATACCAGAGCAAGAATTACAAAATACCACACCTGAGGAAATATTTCAAATCATCATAAATGAAAACTTCCCTCAATTAAACAATGAGAGGCCCATCCAAATACAAGAGGCATTTCACACTCCAAACAGATATGACAAAAAGAGAAACTTGCCATGGCAAATAGTAGTCAAAACATTCCACATTCAAGACAAAGAAAAGGTGCTAAGAGCTTCAAGAGAAAAAAAAGCAAGTCACTTTTAAAGGTAAACCTATTAGAATAACAAATGACTACTCAATGGAAACAGCAAAAGCAAGAAGAACTTGGAGAGACGTACTTCAAGTATTAAATGAGCAAAAATGCCAACCCAGACTGATATATCCGGCGAAACTACCTGTCATGATTGAGGGAGAAAGACAAGTTTTCCAGCACAAAGACAACTTGAAGGGATACATGTCTACCAAACCAGGCCTTCAAGAAATGCTAGAAATGATACCCAAACTTGAAGAAAAAAACAAGTGTATCCAGAAGGGAAGTATAATACCTCCAAAACATAAATGTCAAACAATATGCTTAAAAAATCCACTAAACATTAAAAAATGTCCAGAATTAAAAATAATTTCTCCATTATAACATTAAATGTCAACGGCATTATCTCACCGATTAAGAGACACAGATTACAAAGTTGGAAAAAAAAGCACAACCCATCAATCTGCTGCCTTTAGGAAACTTATCTCACCGAAAAAGATAGACACATCTTAAAAATGGAAGGCTGGTCCAAAATTCTGCAAGTTAATGGAAACAGGAAACAGGCAGGGGTAGCCATTATGCTGTTGGACAAAGTGGACTTCAAACCAAAAAAAAAAAAAAATCATAAGAGACACAGATGGGTACTACATTTTAGTCACAGGTACAATTCACCAGGAAGACTTCACAATACTGAATGTATATGCAACCAATACGGGCCTCTCCACATTCATTAAGAAAACTCTAGAGCATCTAAACCTAGAAATCAACCCCAAAACAATAATTCTTGTGGATTTCTACACTGCCCTCTCAATATGGGATAGATCAACAGGTCAGAAGCTTAACAGACACTTTGGAACTTAATCAAATCCTTAAAGAAATGGATCTTACAGATCTCTATCGAAATAAAACATCCATGCACCTAAGAATACACATTTTTCTCAGCAGCACACGGAACTTTCTCCAAAAAAGATCACATATTGGGCCACAAAATGAATCTCCACATACACAAGAAAGTTGAAATTATAGCCTGTGCTCTGTCAGATCACCACAGCCTAAAGCTGGACATCCACAACACAACAAACAACAGAAAATACACTAACTCCTGGAAACTTAACACGATGATGCTGAATGAGAACTGGATTCAGGAAGAAATTAAAAAGGAAATTCAAGATTTCCTGAAAGTGAACGATAATGAAAATACAACTTACCAAAATCTCTGGGACACAATGAAAGCTGTCCTAAGAGGTAACTTCACAGCTCTTAATGCCTACATTAATGGAAACATCAGAAATAAATAACTTAACAATGCAGCTTAAAGCTTTAGAGAAACTAGAGCAATCTGATCCCAAAAGCAGTAGAAGAGAGGAAATTAGCAAAATAAGGTGAGAAATATCTGAAATCAAGATTAGGAAAACAATACAGAAAATTAATCAGTCAAAAAGATGTTTTTTTTGAAAAAATCAATAAGATTGATACACACCTAGCTAAATCAACCAAAAGCAAGAGAGAGAAAACCTAAATTATCAAAATTAGAAATGAAAATGGAGTTATCACTACTGATACCCAAGAAATCCAGAATTTGAAGAGCTTATAATACCAATACTCCTTAAACTGTTCCATCAAATAGCAAAGGAAAGAACACTACAAATTCCTTCTATGAAGCTAATATCGTCTTAGTTCCAAAAACTAACAAAGATACACTTAAAAAAGAAAACTATAGGCCGATTTCTGTAATGAACACAGATGCAAAGATTCTCAACAAAGTCTTAGCAAATCGGATTCAAAAACATATCAAAAAGATCATTCATGGGGACCAAGTAGGCTTTATCCCTGGCATACAAGGTTGGCTCAACATACACAAATCAATAAATGTAATTCACCATATAAACCAGTCCAACATTCAAGACCACATGATACTATCGATAGATGCAGAAAGAGCTTTAGACAAGATACAACAGCCCTTTATGATCAAAACCCTAGAGACAGTTGGAATGGAAGGAACCTTTATCAATATAATAAAATCTGTATACAACAAGCCCACAGCAAGGATTATACTCAATGGGGAAAAACTTGGAGCATTCCTACTTTGATCAGGAACTAGATAAGTCTGTCCACTGTCACCACTTTTTTTCAATATTGTACTTGAAATCTTAGCTGGAGCCATAAGACAAGAAAGCGACATAAGAGGGATTCAAATCGCCAAGGAAGAAGTCAAGCTCTCTCCATTGCAGATGACATGATACTATACCTGAGTGATCCCAAAAACTCCACCAGGAAGCTCCTGGAACTAATACAGAAGTTTAGCAGGGTGGCAGGATACAAAATAAATGTACAAAAATCAGTGGCCTTCCTATATGCCCAGAATGAAAGAAGTGCAAAATTCTGAAAGAAACAATAACATTTACTATAGCCTCTAAAAAAATGGAATACCTTGGTATAAACCTAACCACGGAAGTAAGAGACCTTCACAATGAAAACTTTAAAACCCTAAAGAAAGAAATTGCAGAAGACACCAGAAAGTAGAAAGACCTCCCATGTTCCTGGATTGGCAGAATCAAAATCATAAAAATGACCATCCTACCAAAGGCAATATATGGATTCAATGCTATACAATTAAAATCCCAAAGCAAAACTTTAAAGAACTTGACCAAACAATCTCAAAATTCATATGGATGTACAAAAGACCCAGGATAGCAAAGACAATCCTGAATAACAAAAACACTGGTGGAGGTATCACCATACAAAACCTTAGTCTATACTACAAATCCATAATTATAAAAACAGCTTAGTACTGGCTCCAAAATAGACATACAGATCAATGAATAATGTTTGAAGAACCAGATATAATCTCACACAACTGCATTTATTAGATATTTGACAAAGGGGCCCAAAAAATCCAATGAAAAAGAACAGTATCTTCAAAAAATGGTGCTATCAAAACTGGATCATCACATGCAAAAAATTAAAACTGGACTGGTATTTGTCACCATGTACAAGAATTAATTCCAAGTGGATCAAGGTCCTTGATATAGGCCAGAGACTATAAAAACAATAGTTGAAAGGGTAGGGAACTCCCTCGAGCTAATTGGGCTAGACCAACAGTTTCTAAACAGACATCCAATAGCACAGTCACTGCAACCAACTCTCAATAGATCGGATCTTGTGAAATTAAAGAGCTTCTATTTAGATAAAGAGATTGTAACAGGAGCACAAAGGCAACCCACAGAATGGGAGACAATCTTCACTAACCACATATTTGATAGAGCTCTATTATCCAGAGTGCACAAAGAACTTAGAAAACTAAACACCAAGGAAAAAAATGGCCCAATTAAAAAATGGGCCCTGGAACTAAAAGAAACTTTACTAGGGATGAAATTAAAATGTCTAACAAATATGTTAAAAAATGCTCCACATCCTTAGCCATCAGATCAAAACATCCCTGAGATATCATCTCATCCCGCTCAGCATGGCAAAAATCCACAATACAATCAACAACAAATGCTGGAGAGGATGTGGAGAGAGGGAAACACTCCTACATTGCTGGTGGAAATGCAGGCTCATACAACCACTCTGGCAAGCTGTCTGGAGATTCTTAAAGAAATTCAAGATTGAAATGCTATATGACCCTGCTATTCCACTTTTGGGAATAACTCCCCAAACAGCAAAAATTCACCTCAATAGCACAAGCATGACCATGTTTATAGCACTGTTTACAATAGCAAAGTCATAGAATAAACCCAAATGTCCAACAGTTGACGAGTGGATAAGGAAAATGTGATACAACTGTAAAATGGAGTACTACTCAGCCATCAAAATGATGAATTAATGGAATTTGCTGGGAAATGAATGGAATTAGAAACAATTATATTGAGTGAAGTATCCCAGACACAGAAAATTAAGTGCTGTATGTACTCCCTAATAGGTGGATCCAAGTACCAAACCCACTTAGAGACACTTAAGCATAATTCTCTGTAATAACTATAGTAATTGCTAAAATTATGAACAGGAGGAATGGGGAAGGAGGGCCACACTAGAAACAAGGAGAGAGGGGACCATGTTACAGCAGAGAAAATAGGCCACCATCAAGGACGCAAGTAAGTAATGAGAGATATGATTACATTCACAGACTATCCTTCCTGATCATTTACAACTGATGGGGTATAATCTTACCATAAGGAGAGGGCATATAGTCTGACCGATAGAAAGTTATCATTTCCCAAATGGATGATTGACCCCTCCCTCACCGCGGATTCTTACTTTTATTACATCTACCTTTGAATATACTCTTATAATAAGACTATAGTTTAACAGGTTTTTATCTCTGGCCAGCTGGTGACATCCAATACCCATCAGGATGGAGTGAGAACATTGCAGGAGCAGCAAAACTGAAAAAAAATCAACAAACCACAGTGCAGAACATCAGAGACTTTATATCAACCACCTGGAAGTAGGCCAGCTTAATGTCTCCCCATCCTGAAATTCAGGGAAATTTGCGGAAGAGGGGGCGGTAAGATTGTAAGAGCACAAGGATGGGAGGAGTAATGATATACAAGATACTCCTCACAAGTTAGGGCCTGAAGCGATCATAATAGGACTTCGCATGCCGTGCACAATGTCCAACACACTATTGACCCCACAAGGTCTAGCATTTGCTAAAGGCACTAGGATCCTTGAAGGCAAGGGATTGACAGCCACAGTAGTGTTCCTATGCTTAAGGGGAACACAGGAAAGGGTTCTGGGAAATGCCACTTGGTCCTTGTACCTCATCAGAGAGGAGGACCCAGAGGAGAGTTTGGCATGGGCATTAAAGGATGCTCCAGGGAGAGGAGGGGGAGACATAGGGGGATTGGGAGGAAGGGAGTATGGGGGATGGGGAGGGAGGAGAGTGAGGGTTTGGAGGGAGGGAGGGGACCTGTGTACCTGTTAAATTTGTATGAGTGGAAATAAAAAAATAAAAAAATAAATTACAAAAAGAAAATAAATAAAAATGAAAGTAAAATGCATTACTATGAGCTAGCACTTGGGAAAGAAAAGGGATTATTTGTGAATCAACTATTTCTGTATTGATTTGTCCCTCTTTCAAACTTTTGTTTCATTTTTTAATGGCTTCCTAGGTATAATTGAGAAATTTATTCAATAAAACAAATAAATTTGATGTATTAGAAAATACCAAGTTTAACACCAACTTCATATATCCTGATTCATTTTCATGCACACTAATGTCTCTTCATAGAGATATCATTTGGGGTTTTATAGTAAACAGACAATGTGCTGATAAAATACAATGAAGTCATAATATTATATAGCAAAACCTATATGTACCGATTGTTTATTTCTATATAGCATTTAAAATCACCTCATCATCAAGTCCAAAAGACTTGAATCTGCACTTACTCATAGGTTATCAATATTGACAATACTTTTCTGTAAGAAGAACAGGTCAAATTTACTTTTTAAAAACATTTTTCTATATAACTTGAAGTGATTTGATCAAACACCATGTAATCGGAGCTGGAGAGGTGGATCAGGGGTTAAGCCTCTGCCTTGCAGGCAGAATGTCCTGAGTTCAGATCCTAGAACCCACGTATAGACGCCGGGCAGAAGCGGGGGCCGCCTGTGTTTCTGGTCCTGGTAGGGCGGAGCTTGTGAATTCTGGGGCAGAGTAAACAAGGAAGAGATGGAGGCGGTCCATGGTGGTTCCCGAATTCACCAGTGGTTCTACACACATACACACACACATACACACACATACACGTACATATACACATACACATGCATACATGCACAATTGAATAAATAATAAATAAATAAATAAAATATAAAAAAAACAAAAATGTAATGAATTTTAGGCATTTACTATTGAAATTATTTTACAGTATTTTGCTTTTAATACATTATAATTTTCTCAGCAATTTTCAGCCTTTTAATAATTCATAAACACCAGCAAATTTGCCACTACAAAGATACCTGATATAATTATAATACAAAATTGACTTGTGCCTAATATTCTTCTTTAGCATAAGAAAGTCTGTATGTGTGGTTGAATACTATATCTAGCAATGTAATTGCTTTGGGCTATATATTTATATGTATTCAAAATTTATATTTCAAAATCCTATTCTTCAACCTATTAATAATTACCCCTATAGTATGGGATTTAGTTTCCAGGGTACAGACATTGTAATTATTAATGCCCCTGAAAATGAGGGATCAAGGACAGATTCTGTGCTCCCAGTATCTGAGGGAAGAGACAGTTCAGTTTTTGTACCTAACAAGTACAAGTCTCAGTTGATAGCCTAATCTAAACTTCTGACTATCCAACATTTGGAAATGAACTTTTGTGCCTAATAAGGTACAACATGGGACAATTTGTTGTCTTTTTAACAGTTAACTTGATAACAAGTCTCTAAAGATGAAGCATGAAATATATCCCTTGAGAAGGTATATAATATATATATATATATAATATGACTGTATGATACTTTTTCTGTTTATATACAGAGAAATCTGGAATAATATGAGAAATAATATTAAGAACATTAACTCCTGACAGAAGCAATATGTCTGTGTGCATATGAGCCCACTGAACATAGATTGGCTTGAAAGCACTGCAACAATGTGTACTAGTTGTTGGCAGAATCATGAACCCAAATTAGGTCAGCATTAAACAAGGCTGATATGCCAGAGCTATGTTCTATCATGATTTATAAAGATACCTACAAATTGGAAAGTTGTAATGGAATTTTTCTGTGGATCTTGTGCAGATGACCTGAAAGGTTACTGTGAAAATGCTTGAATCTCTGAGTTATACTGTTGTGACTTTTCCCAAAATCAGAAATTACAGTGAAAACTCTACCATAAAATGTACTATGGTTATAAGAAGAGCCTAGCTTGGGGGATGTTATATTTTGAACATCAAATTTCCCTCAAAAGCTCATATTTTCAATGTGTGTTCACTATGTTGTACAATCATTTTGAAGACTGTGTTAATGAAACCTGCCTTGGAGAAGCAGGACTTGGGAAGCAGAACGCAGAAGGTTTTATAACTTTCTGAATCTGGCATGTGGTCTCTGACTTCTGGTCTATTATGACGGAGGAGTCTATGGCACATGCTCCTGAAGCCATGAACTCCACGTGTCCTTCCTGTGATAACAGAATTTACTTCTCAGAAACTATATGCCAAAAGAAATCTTTTCACAATAGTTGCTTCTCCTAGATATTTTGTTTAATACTTATAAGCAAATAAATGAGCAACAACAAATAAATTAATCCAAGCGGCATCATTTAATTATCAACGAAAGTTGGTAGTGCTTATCATAATGGGCAGTGAGATCAAATCACTTCTGAGAATAACTTGATTCATGAATACCACAGAATTGTCTAGATGATTTAACATATACAATGCAGTCGGAATTTTATGTTTTTACTTAATAGAAGTAGCCGAAGTACTAAACACAGATTTAACTTGTATAACTGAAACAAAATCACCCACCCCTCAGTTACATCTTAGCTGTCAGGCAGTTTATTGACTCACAACAGGTAAATATAAGGAAAGAACTGTTTCCTTGATTTGGATGTTAACTACACTTACAAATATCTATAATCAATCATTCTCCTATACATTTACTAAGACAACTATAGACTGATTAGAAGAAGCTATTCAAATTTTGGAGTGATTTCTATATATTGGCACTAATCTCTGGAATTTGGATTGCATTTGAAGCCACTCAGTCTGAGTAAAGGTGTTACCAGATAAAGTCACCAATGTGATTTTCTGTGCTCAGTTGACATTTGTTCTAGTGGCTCCTCAAACATCTGCTAATTATTTAAAACTTCCTCAAATTCATAAATAAGTAATAATACTGAGACACTAACATGAATCCTATATTGGCTCCCTAAACTTCAAATTTAGATCTGTTATTACAAAGAAAGATGAAGAGAAAATTACTAGAACCACCATTCCCTTTCTAAATGTAAACTAGTAAACTGCTGAAAGTGTGCAGAGGTCATGGGCAGAAGGGACTAGAAGATACAAAGGTAATTTGTAGCACATCTCTATCCAAGCAGCCTATTAAGCTAATGTTGGAAGCAGAGGGCTCTTTGAGAAAGACAAAAAACACTGTAGTTAATTTTCTGGATTATTCGTTGCTCAAGCTGATTAGCACAGCTCTACAGACAAAGGGAACTTTGTCATGGAGCTAACTAAGTGTACCAGTTACTCTCTCTGGTGCTAAGACCTCTCTCAGACTAAAGCAACTTAAAGGAACAATGGTAGATTTTCTTTTGGTTCTGGTTCCTGAGGGGAGATATAGTTTTTATGGTAAGACATGCATGGCAGACTGGCAGAAACTGGAAACAACTTAAGTCCCATCCATCATGGAGTCTGAGAGGGCTCAAAGTGCCAAAATCAGCATCTGACAGAAGCAAGGTGGGACTAAGCAACCTTCAGGTTCATGAGCTGTGACATGTCTTCCTCCTCCAAAAGTTGCATTGCCTTCTCAGATATTGACAGCAGCTAAGGATTCAGGCACATGAATCTGTGGGAGAGAACATAAATTTAGGCCACAACAATAAGCCACCAACACTCCTCACTGTTCTCATTCACAAATCTATCAAATGTCTAGTCTTGTCACAGGGTTTATTTTTCCAGCATCCTAGTTCACCTTTCACTTTGAAAAAAGTAACATGGGATATTGCTGCACTCCTGTTGGGGGTCTCAGTGAACTTAAGTTCACACAATGATTCAGACGTGTTGGTAAGTCATCTTTGTGTAAGAAGTTTGGAAATAAACATATCAATACCCAGAGATTTTCCTATTTCAGTAAGATTTCTGAAAAATCACAGATTGAGGGCATGTTTCACTAGCCTCTCTAAATAAAGCCTGTGTTGTTTGATCAGGAAACTCTTCTAATGAACAAAAAAACTCCACAATACCAACAGACTGTTTTCAACATCTATAAAATCACAATAATAAAAAATAAAAAATAATAATATCTTAATCATATACTCCAAAGTTTTCTACATTTGAGTGGAATTTTGTCAATAAAATTTCACACATATTGGTATTTAAAACACTGCATATTCTAAAATAATTTAATGTATCAGAAGTTGTATATTTATTGTTTTTAACAATAAATAAACCTTGGATTTTATTCTCTTGTGAGTCTTTTATGTTTTATTCTTCTGTGTACAACATGAGAGACAATTAAACCGCAAGCTGATAATATTTGCACTGCAATATTTCTGCATCTGGCCCTTCAGAATGGTCAGGAGATGGCAGTATTATGTGTTCACTTTTCTGCTTACAAATCTCAAACTAGACAACTTACTGAAATGATAACTATTTTTCTTATGACTAGTTGTAATTATAAACATGCTTATGCTGTGTGACTGAAAATGCCTTGCTGAAAGCCATCCATTCAGGTAGCAGTCCTAAATAAAAAACAACAGTGATGAGCAGCATAGTCAGAGTCCCATTTAAAGTTCGAAATTCAACTTGAGATATAGTTGCTCACTACCTGAGAACTATTTTCATAAACAAATACAAAATATTCATTTTTTCACCAATTGCTAATATTAAAATGTAACATCATTTATGTAGATTTATTATGATAGAAGCGATTTGTATACATCATCAGTTTCCCATGATTAAAAAGCATTCATGTTCAACCTATTGATACATGTAACATTGGCATGTAAAGGAGAAAAAAAGACTTGAAGAGTCCAGATGGATTACACTACTTTGTTGCTCAGAAGAAGGACTTAGTAAGTAGACATGAAGCTTATTTTGGTAGGAATTTGATATATTTCCTTTTCCAATACCAGTGCCAAATATTTTTCATCATTTTTCTTGGACTTTGAAGTAGATGTAGCATTGGTATTTAGGCAGCATATTATTTAAAATGGAATTAGGCCTAAATATTTTTAGTAACTAAAGTAATGGTTACATTTTCCATCATTACCTATGCTTGTTTCATTATTTGTCTTTAAATTATATTTGAATCTTTAAAAATAAAGATGAGAAAATACACATACTATATTAATTTCTAAATTATGCCTTTCTAATATATTTTTACTGAATAATCAAAGACATTTATTCCCAACACATAGTACATAGTAACAATATCTTTAAATCAGTGTGCCACAGTTGTTGTTTCAATTTTATGCTATTATAAACATTTAAAATTTTGAATTTTTAGTAACCATCTCAGAAGAAATAAAAGACATTGATGCTAAGAAGTGTATGTTGAAGAAAAGAAATGTATAGTACCCAAAAGACATATCCAGTTGGCTTGTGATTGTATAGTGCATATTATAGTAAATGTGTAATGCATAGAAGAAGTGTCCATAGCCATCTTCATTTAGATACCATAATGAAGCTACAAAAATTTTAGCATCTCTAGATTATAATAGCCTACATTAGAATGCTCATGTGGTATGCTCATGGAGTGCTAAGTCTAATATCAAATTAAGAACACTGAGATCAAATGAAATCATTATTCTCTGCTACCAGTTCTTTAGCTTGACTTTGTCTTTGCATTATCCATGATGCCCCAAATAATCCTCAAATTCATTATTTTTTTACTTTGTTGTACTTTACTCATGCTCATCCCCAAAGGGTATATTTCCATCCTATTTCAAGAATTAAATATTACAACATCTGTATCAGTGTTTTACATCCTGTTGTTTTTGATGTCAGTATGGAGGATTCCATTCTAAAACTTTTTTTTAAAGAACTTTTATTTTTTTATTATTTATTTAATTGTGCGTATAGTGGGTGTGCGTGTGTGTATGGGTGTGTGTGTATGGATGTGTGTGTGTGTGTGTGTGTGTAGAACCACGGGCAAATTCGGGAACCACCATGGATCGTCTCCACCTCCTCCTTGTTTACTCTGCCCTGGGATTCACAGGCTCCGCACTACCAGGACCAGAAATACAGGCCACCCCCCCCCTTCCGCTGGCGTCTATATGTGGGGTCTAGGATTCCGAACTCTGGACCTTCCACATGCAAGGCAGAAGCTTAACCCCTAAGCCACCTCTCCAGCCCCCCATTCTAAAACTTTAATTAGAGTGCATCCATGCCAGGAACATTTCCCTCTCTGTATCATGTTTCCCCCTCTTCTACATAATCTCTTTGGTATATACACATGCTTCACTTTTTTGTATTAACGGTTGTCTGTACCTAGTCTGCTGGCAGTGATTACATACCTCTGCCTAACTGTGCAATAGATAGTGATGTATGTATATGTGTGATGTCACATGTCACTGTGTATTAGATTTGGTGATATCGTGCTGTATGCCACAAGAGGCATTGCCCTTAATATGTCCAATTTACCAGAAATACTAAATAAGTCAAGCATAAGACAAGAATACTGCATACATTTCAATACTAATAAAAATACAGAATAGAAACTATATTATTTTGAAAGACTGCAATTCAGAATACCAATTAAAGTGAATAAAACACATTTTTCAAAATTATAAAGGAAATAATTCAGCAAACACACACTTTGATCATAAATACGTATGTGCTTAGCAACAGACTTTCTTATCTTCAGCTCAGAAACATTTTGATCACAGATATTCCTGCTCATCTAATCACAACTATTGCCTTCCAGGTATTTACCTTCTTATATTTCAATATGTTGAAAGTTCACATTTTATTTTGCACCTGCAAATGATCTTATAACAATATATCACCAAACCTACCTCTGAAAGGGATCAAGATTCCAAATACTGATCCTTGACCTTCATGCATTCATGCTGTTTCCACTAAAATTTTATCCTCTCATGATTTTTTTGTGCACATTTTCAACTTAGATTATTACTTTATGCGTCCCCATCCTTAAAATTACTCTTTCATTTAATCATTATTTGTATGTTGACAAGCGAATTTGAATTTCATGTATAGTTAGAATTTTTTTGCTTTCTTTTACATTGTACCTAAATCATCAATGACAGGCATATTTATATAAATGTTTGCACTTTCTTGAGCTTATAAAGGTGGTTCTACATAGATAACTTGTTCTTTTCTCACCTTTATATGAAAATTGGAATAGCAATCTTTATGAGAAATTCTGCAATTTTTTTAATACAAAACCATACCTTTTTAGAAAGTTATCTTCCTCAGTTGTAAAATTATGCAATACTTACCATTTGACTGCCACAGACCTCCATTCCAGGGTTTGCTTCACCTCTTTCAACTATGCAGTGGCTCCACTATTGAGATTGCCTGTAAATTCAGGAGACTTTTATTTATTAGTATATTTTTAATTGTTTACTTTCACTCGTCTCATAATGTTCTGTCCCTCACAGTTGTTTAAACTTGTCAGAAGTAAAAAACTGCAGATACTAAATTTTTACCAGATTCACAGAGCCTGCCACAGTCCACGCTCCAGCCTCACAGTCCAGGGCTCCCTGGACCAAGTGTGGCAAAGAGTCGGCGAGTGAGAGACAGACACACAACAACGGGTTGGGTGAATCTGAATCTATTTTATTGGAATTTTGTAGCAGCTTTCATACTAGAAAATTTTTTGGGCAGAGAATGTTGCACCTGCAGACAGACACATATCCTTCTAAGCAGCAGGAATCACCTTTAGGATAGACATTCTTTAAGAACCTAAAGAATTGTTTGAGGGTGAGACACAAACAAATCTTTATCATATCTCAACAGGTTTTTTTTTTTTTTTTCCCAGCCCTACAACAGGTTTTTCCCAGCCCCTTAACTTCTCTAAATTTATCTATTTTACAATGTACCACCAAACAGTCATAGGGTCTAAGTCTATATTGTTGCATTTAACAAAGACTCCATTTGAGATTTAGTTTCAATATACTGAGGTTGAGCTTCTTTTTAATTTTTGTCATATCTATTATACATTTTTGTAAATGGTAAAGGCGAAGTTGTTCTCTAATTTCTTTAAATCAGCATATAGATTCTGGCTAAAAAGTCTATTTACTGTGTATGACTTAACATGAAATTTCTAGTTAGAATTTAATTTAAAGTTAAAAGCAGGCTTGGTTTTTATATAGGAAACAAAAGACTTCAGGCAAATTACTTGTCATCTGTAGTTCCTGAGGCAGGAACCTAGCAGGAGGTGATAACCTAGCTAGTTTTTGGGAAAAAAACAAAAAAAGAGACCTGGGAATAGATAGGAAGGCACCCAATCCACAAAAAAGGGATTGGAGATAGGAGACTTGTACAATCACAAAAAGAGAGGAACTTATCTGTTAAAGATAAGAGGCAAGACCAGAAGGGGAGTTGTTCCTAGCAACAGCTCAGGCCCCTTGCAACTGTACATTCCAAAGAGCAGGCTGTGACCAGACAACTCCCATATGTTTCATATCTTTATTATTTATTTCAAAATAAGCCATATCCTATTTCCAGAAGGTGCTTTCTTGAAGCTCACTTCCCCAGGTTGGGATCTTATCTTACCAGCCTGGTTGGCACAGGACATGACAAAAACCTTGAATGTTTTCTTGACACCTTATTATACATGAAGCTAACCCTGAAATTATAGACACTTATTACAGGTTGATCATATAATACACTGGTATTTATAAAATAGATGGAAAAACTCTATTTCTTTGATAATAATATTAGTTAAAAGATTTAATTTGTGCATACATAGTAGCAAATGAAATAAAACACATTAAAGTCAGAGAATAATACTTCAGCAATAATGTCTAGTAAAACACCATACTATAGAAGAAAAAGTTCCAGGACTAGTTAGTAGGATGGTTCATAGCTACCCAAGCCAGTTCATTACCAGCTGGTGGCTAAAGAATGAGGCAAATACTTTGTGAGATGTGTTCTAATTTTGATACAAAGGAAACAATGTAATCCTGAGATCAAGTAGCTTAAATAAAAAGAAAGTTTTAGATTCTTCAAAGATGTTTGCACTTGTTTCTAATATAAAAATATTTAATTATATATTTATGTATATATTTCTAAGAACAGAAATCATTAAACATTGATGCGAAAGTAACTGTTTTAGAGCTAAAATGTTCTTGTTTTATTTTTATTGAATATGTTTTTATATTTGTATTAAAATTTAACTGAATAGATTTTTTTCATAAACATCAGCCTTGATTTAGCTTCAGCTTCTTGCTCAATAATTCCTTTTCCAAATTAATATATATATATATATATAAATATATATATATGTATATATCAAGTACTTTGAACTGGAAGCACAAGATATAAAACAAGAGCTTCTTCAGAATAATATACAAATTATCTGCCCTTTACACTCCTTGATTTTAATAAACTCATTTTCTTTCTTAAAATGTGATATGTGCAGAGTACACAAAGTGATTATATAATCAAAAGAAAGTAGTTATTGACATAAGAAATAACAGAAACAGAACATGGCTGGGTAGTATGTTAAACTGGCAGTGCCCTCAAAATACAGTGAAACTGAAGGGAGGGGGAGTGTGATAAATAACTCAATATTCAGTGCCAATACTATTGTGAATATTTGTTAAATGTTTTCCCTAATTTCCTTCTTCCTGATACTTCAAAGATCATTGTATTCTAGATGAGAAGTTTATAGGTATCTCCTCAGAAGACTTCAACTAGTTATTTTATTGAGATTTGTATTGTATGTATTGTATGCAGTAAGAATCAAATATGAAGTCTCAACTATTTTTCCATTACATCATGTTGAAACTTTTATGGTAGTTTGATACTAGCAAACTAAAATATTTATGGCCATTGAAATAAATTTAAAAAGCCCAATTTTTTAAGTTAATGACATTGATCTTATTTAGCTTATCCATTTATATAAATAAATTTTGAAATAATATAATGAATCAGATCATTAAAATCACATTTCACAATCAGGGCAATGTGTTTAGTACTGAATATTCAAAAATTTCTTCAAAATATGACATAAGCCAATATTTACAACCCCTGCACCAAACTGCAACCTGGATGTCCCATTGCTCATTTCAGCCCATCTATGAACATTATAAAGAGTACAGCGACTGCTAAATTGAGCATTATCTTCTTAATGTAATTCTTCATTTCATTAGAGTATTGATAACAAGATGTTTAAAAAGTGACCCTGGGGTAAATGTCATTGAGAATTATAAAAATTCTATAATTTTAAATGCTACTGATACAACTAATAATATTATAATTTTGTGCCCTTTTTAATACAAATCCATATCAACAATATGGATTGCACAGTAAATAAAGAACAATTCATTTCTTTATCTGGAGAGAGAGAGAAAGTATGTGTGTGTGTTTTCTTCAAAAGTTTAAACATGTGAAGGAATCAAACAAGAAACTGATGTAACATGGATTGTAACGTATCACCTTATTCATAATATTTCATATGCAGATGATTAATCCAAACAGATGTTCTTAGATTTATCTTTCTCAAGGAGCATCTTTTCATACTGTAAAGTATTTGAACTCTCCTTGTTAAAATATACCCTATAGGTCAGCTCTTTATCATGTGAGAAGGCACATGATGTTGCTTCTTCCTCAGCTGTCTTGCCATCTTCCTTATCCACAATGCCTTCTCCTTTTTCTGTTGCATCATGTCTTATTCTCCAAAATTCCAGTGCTCTTTCTTTTCAAACCACTCATCACTCAAAGTATAAGTCAAATTCCATGTCTGTCAGTATTC
Organism: Typhlomys cinereus; assembly: GCA_023101885.1. Classification (NCBI taxonomy): domain Eukaryota; kingdom Metazoa; phylum Chordata; class Mammalia; order Rodentia; family Platacanthomyidae; genus Typhlomys; species Typhlomys cinereus. The sequence goes on from JALPQD010000280.1 coordinate 1,634,426, forward strand.
CACTAATTTCCTTTACTCTAGTCACAATTCACATTCTCTTATCATTATCACAACTTTGGTCCTTGTAACATTGAGAGGATATACTTTTTAATGAATCTTTAGTCCATACCAAATAAATTCAGAAATATTTGGTATCTTTTCTAAGTATTATCTTGAGGGACTCTTACAGAATTAGCTACATACTAAGATTCTGTCTCAAAAAATTACAGAAAGGAATAATGAGATAAATGTGCAGATTTTTGTAAAAACAATGAAATATCTCGGATTCTTTATGCTATAAAATATTTCAGTTAAGGTTTGAGGCCATGCATGATAAAGCTATTTATATAGTCTTTCCTTTTTTAGCTTTTTATACTATGTACAATATATATATGTATATATATATATATACATGTATATATTGATTCTACCACAGTATACCAAACTACTAAACCATCTTCTATATATTCATATATATGGCATGTTTTGTTAGTGAAATAGCATGCATCGAGATTTTGAAAGGAGGAGGAAAGTTTAAGTTATTTTCAGGAATTTTCCCTGGGCATAGAACTTTTGCATTTCCTGAGTATTTTAGATGTTGGTATTACATAACCACTGCATATACTGCCCCTGACGACACTGTACATGTGACCACTGTTTGACAGAGTTGAAAGGGGTTATGATTATGTTCAGGGTTCTGACCTGTGCACATTTGAATGGTTAGTAGCCTGACATACACAGTACATGCACCTCACTGAAATCCAATATCTATGCGCTCACAGCATGGACAGTCTCTTGTGGACCATCTTGTGTGTACTTACAATGTGGACAGCATTCTGGGGCCAGACTTTGTGAGCTCATATCATGAATAGCCTCCTCACTAGGAGGATGGCCTCCCATGGATCATCCTCTGTGCATTCATATACTGTGACCTTGCTAAGCTCACAGGAGACTGTCAACATTTTCATTCTTTAACTCTATCCTAACCATGTGGATTCAGACATTCAGTCATAAATATTGTCTGTATCCTAAATGTATTTCCTCTTTTTGCTTATATATCTTGAACTATAGTCTATATGTTATTTAGATATAATTGTCAATCTGACATCTGAAGGCTGAGTTCTTGTAATCTCTGTGAAGAATTCACAGTTTAGGTAAAGCCTAAGCAAGTCTGTTGGAGAATATCTAAGTGATATAGGGAGTCCCAGACCATGGTGGTTGAAGCTATTTCCTATCCTAGGTGAATAGGTTGGAGCAAAAGATGGTTTAGTAGTTTGGTATACTGTGGTAGAATCAAAGTCAGGAAAGTGAGAAGGTCTGTCCCTTTCTCATTAATTACAGTGGATATAGTGTGGATAATTCTTTCAGCTCCTACAATTGGTTTGAACCCATATAAAGCTGAACTATGAACTACAAGCAAAATCATAAGGAAAAATTAAAACTGTTTTCCCTAAGTCGCTGGACAAAATGCAAACAAACTGCAAGAGTCCCATAAAAATAAACACTAAAATATGAAGTGAGACTTGAGAGGGGTATGTCCTATGAAAGGGGAAGGTAAAGTGTAAAATCAAAATGATCAAAATGAATCACACGCATATGTGATTGGATTGAATAAATAAAAATATTGATAAAATATACATTTAAAGCACCAGCTGTTATGTTTCAGATTTAATTAAATTTCAAGTTTGGGAACTACATATGAAAGAAGTATGATTATAAACCCCAAACATCCAAAGTTATTAAGGATGAACAAAGAAAGAAAAAGTTAATTTAACTTTCTAATAAAAAGCTATTTTTTAAAAAAATGTGTTTTGAAAAGTAGTACAGAATCACTATAGGTATTACAAAGATTTATATTTGAGTGTGTCACTAGGGTTTGGTACTAGGATCCACCTATTAGGAAGTACATATGGCACTTAATATTCTGTGTCTGGGATACTTCACTCAATATCATTTTTTCTAATTCCATTTATTTCTTGGCAAATTTCATTAATTCATCATTTTTGATGGCTGAGTAGTACTCCATTGTATAGATGTACAACATTTTCCTTATCCACTCATCAACTGTTGGGTATTTAGGTTGATTCCATGACTTTGCTATTGTAAACAGTGCTGCTATGAGCATGGTCGTGCTTGTGCAATGTAGAAGAAGATGGGATCTTATGAAATTAAAGAGCTTCTGCTCTGATAAAGAGATTGTAACCTGAGAAAAAAGGCAACCCACAAAATGGGAGAAAATCTTTACTAACCACATATCTGATAGAGTTCTACTATCCAGAGTGCACAAAGAACTTAGAAAACTAAACACCAAGTTAACAAATGGCCCAGTTAAAAATGGCCCTTGGAACTTAAAAGAAACTTTACCAGGGACGAAATTGAAATGTGTAGCAAATATCTTAAAAAATGCTCCACATCCTTAGTCATCAGGGAAATGCAAATCAAAACTTCCCTGAGATATCATCTGACCCCAGTCAGGATGGCAAAATGCACAATACAAACAATACCAAATGCTGGAGAGGATGTGGCGAGAAGGTACCTCTCCTACATTGCTGGTGGGAATGCAGGCTTATGCAACCACTCTGGCGAGTAGTCTAGTGATTCTTTAAAAAGTTAAAGATTGAAATGCCATATGACCTTCTATTCCACTTTTGGGTATAATCCCTCATACAGCAAAAATTCACTTCAATGACGCAAGCATGACCATGTTCATAGCAGCACTATTTACAATAGCAAAGTCAGGGAATCAACCCAAATGCCCAACAGTTGATTAGTGGATAAGGAAATTGTGGTATATTTATACAATGGAATACTACTCAGCCATCAAGAAAGATGAGTTATGAAGTTTGCTGGAAATGGATGGAATTAGAAAAAAAATGTATTGAGTGAAGTATCCCAGACACAGAAATTTAAGTGCTGTATGTACTCCCTAATAGGTGGATACTAGTACCAAATCCACTTAGTGATACACTCACAGATATATCTCTGTAATACCTACAGTAGTTGCAACAATTATAAACAGGAGAAAGGGGAAGGAGGACCTCACCAGAAACAAGGATAGAGAGGATCATGCTACAGCAGAAAATATAGGCCACCATCGAATATTGCAAGTAAGTAGTGAGACAGACTTTCCTTCTTGGTCACTTGCAACTGATGGTGTTTGATCTCACCAGACAGGACCGGCCTAGAGTCTGGGAGATAGATGGTAACCATCCTGCAAATGGGAGTCTGAACCCCCTCACCATGGTCTCCCTTATTCCATCTACCTTTGAATATACTCTTATAGTAAGACCCTATTTTTTTTAAACTTTTTTTTTAATTTTTTATTATTTATTCAACTGTGTGCATGTGCGTGTGTGCGCGTGTGTGTGTGTGTGTCTGTGTAGAACCACGGACGAATTCGCGAAGCACCATGGACGCCTCCACCTCTTTCTGCCCGGGGATTCACAGGCTCCGCCCTACCAGGACCAGAAGCGCAGGCCGCCCTACCAGGACCAGAAGCGCAGGCCGCCCCCGCTTCCGCCTGGCGTCTATACGTGGGATCGGGGATCCGAACTCAGGACCTTCCGCCTGCAAGGCGGAGGTTTAACCCCTGAGACACCTCTCCAGCCCCCCTAACACCCTATTTTAACAGCCTTTTATCTCTGGCTAGGAGGTGGCATCCAATACCCATCAAGATGGAGCCAAGGACAGCACAGGAACAGCAAAACAGGAAACAAAAAAACAACAAACCATAATTCAGAACATCAGAGACCCTACATTAATCACCTAGAACCAGGCCAGCCCAATCTCTCCCCATCCTAAAGCTCAGTGAAATTTTGTGGAAGAGGGAGCAATAAGATTGTAAGAGCGAAAAGATGGGGAGGAGCAAAGATAAGCAAGATACTCCACACAAGTTAGGGCTGAAGTAATCATAATAGGACTTTGCATGACCAGTGCAATGACCAACATATCATTGATCTCCCCCCCAAAGTCTAGCATGTATCACAGGCACTAGGATCCTTTGTGGCAAGGGATTAAACAGCCAGAGTAGTGTTCCTATACTAAAGGGGAACACAAGTAAGAGCTCTAGACAATACTATTGAGTCCTTATACCTCATCAGAGAGGACAACCCAGATGGAAGTTTGACATTCACATTAAAGGATGCTCCAGGAATGGGGGCGGGGGGCGGGAGCACTGGGAGAAAAGGAGGGAGGGGGAAAGGAAAGGGAAAAAGAGGGAGGGAGCAAAGGGATCCAGGGAAGGGTGGTGGAAGGGAGGGGAATGGGGTACTTATCAACTTTGTATGAGTGGAATAAATAAAAAAGAAGAAAAGTAGTATAGAATAGAATGTTGAAGTTAAGGAAAGCACTTGACAGATCCAAATGACCCAGAGTACCAGATGACCACCAAATAATACATTCTAAAACCAGCCCATCCCTTTTTGCTTCCATTTTCCTGACCACTCTGAAAGAATCATCCTGTGATTAGATTTGATACTACTTCAATCTTTTATTCTTAATAGATACTTATAAATATATTCATAATATTCTCTGAAAATTTATTTTTCAAATCAGATTTTTTTCGAATGTGTGAATTTATAAAATATGTTTTCATTAAGAAAATTTAAGGACTTTTTATTGAAAAAATAGGACTTATTGAAATGAGGCATAAAATGCAGTCAATTGTGATCCAATTTATAAGTGTAAACTGAGACAGTATTTCAAAGTTCAAAATCTATAAAGTAATTAAAATGAAATTTAGTCCTTCCACTTTCCTTATTAAAAACACAAAATTTAATTTCCTCTATTTTTAGCCCATAGCTCAGTTCTCATCAAGTTTATGATATTGAAGAACATCAAATTGTTCAAAAAACTATTATCATGAGTGATGATACATTTCACATTGCACTGAGTGTTGCACAGAACATTGTCAATGAAAGACAAAAGGCTGCTGCTCTCAAAACTCCAAATCCAGCAAAAAGCATCAGTCAGTCCCAGAAACACTGAGACAGTTGCATAATTCAATCGACAGGAGTGCAAGAGACGCAAGCAAGCACAGTAAAAAGCAAATATCTGTTGTTAGCTAATGGCAAAATGCCTCCAGATGAGAAAGTAAGCATCAAAGACAATGTCTGATTTCTCTTAGTAGAGAACTTTTGACTCAGTAATCTAGACCTTCAGATGTTTAGTTATATGCATAGTAAGATACTGAAAAATATCACTTCCAGTCCTTATGAACATGTCATAATTATACTATTTATAAAAATTATAATCTTCATATCAAAATCAAACTTAAGAAGATACAGAGCTTGAAATGGCAAAAGCTAGAACTGACTTATAACAGCTCTGTTCTTTACACTTAGGGAGATGTGAATGAGCACAACAGAATATAAAATAATCCTTTCACTCAAAGTTCCCATGGTGAACACAAGGCTTCAGCCACAAATCAAACCCCTATTTCTGCAAGTGTTAGCTAGGAGGTGGCAAATCAAATTGAGATATTCAAGAAAAGGAAGTTAGCAACCTTGTCAAGAAATAAGGAGAAACTGTTATTTAGGAGCTATGCGCTATGCTTAGGAAATACTAAAGTCAAGAAGATGGATAATCCTGCTACTATCTCAAACACCTGCGGGTCAGTGACAAAGACATTTTGCAATGAATTTCAGTGATTATGATTAGGGAAAAATATAGGAGACTACCTAAAAAATTCTTTAAATTTGAAAGGCATTTTAAGTGAAGGAGCACAAGTACTTGTGTTAGAAATGAGCTTCAGAACAGGTGATAGTAATCCACACACCACGTGACAGAATCTTCACAGAACAAGCCATGAACAGTTAGAGAACAACTGACCTATGAAATGAGTAAAATTAAAACATGTTTAAAGTGGCAAAATAGGAAGGAAGCTTTAATTTACTTATTTATTTATTGTGTGTGTGTGTGTGCGCGTGTGTGTGTGTGTGTGTGTGTGTGTGTGTGTCTGTGTCTGTGTCTGTGTAAAAGGGTACAATGTATTCTTGTAAAAGTCCAAGGATGATTTTCCCAGTCATCCTGGAATGCTTTTGTCTTGTGTTTGCTTCACCTTGGGATTTCTCAGGGTTTGCTTTCCAGAGTTAAAAGTGCTGGTTTCAGCCAGTGCTGCCCTGTGTTTTCACATGGGATCTGGGATTTGAACTCAGATCCCTCTACAAGGCAGAATTTTAATCCCTGCGCTATCTGTCCAGTGTAAGGGAACTTTAGAAAATTGGAGAGAAGGCAAATTTAAAGTCTGTTAAGTTCACAAGGACTCATTTGCATTGCAGAGAACTCTGCTCTTGGGATGCAGCCAATGCAACTGGAATCAAAGCACATCTGAAGACAGAGACCCACACACAACATTGTACTCCTTTACTCTCAGTGCTAGATAATTTGAGAAAGGGAGAGAAAGGTAGCATGAGGGCAAAGAATTCTTGCTAGACAAATTTCATACTTCACACAAACCCAGAAATAATGGAATAATACTGGAAAGACTTGCCTTCTGAAGAGATGTTAATATAAGGGTTGGTTATATCATATGTATCAAGAAAATTCAGTTTCCTTTGCTCAACAGTTTAATGGAGAAGTGGCAAGAAGGTATTTTAAAAATATCACAGATTGGGGTTGGAGATAGGGTTCAATGTATAAAGATGTCAACAGCCAATCTGGTAAACCAAATTCTATCTCTGGAAGCCTATATTGTGGAATGGCCATGGTATGCATCTCTCTCTCTCTTTCTCTCTCTCTCTCAAGAAAAAATTCCAAATAAAGCGATAAGTATAAAATGTAGCCAACTCTTGTATATTTGTTCTTTCCTGCATAATCTATTTGTCAGAATTGAAAACAAGCGTGACAAATGCACAATAGCTTGAGTAAGAAAGGGTAGGGGGAACTGTGCGTTAGGACCAACCCTTGTTGCACAATGTTTATGCTGATGGTATTTGGACAGAGATAAAGACTGTAGTGAAATAAACTACCCCCTAGAAGAAAGACAAGCACAGGAAACAGTTAAAGTTGTTAGAGTTCAAGACATTCCAATAGAAACTTACAGATTGCCATTTTGAGTGGGGAGAATTTAAAAGACACTTCTTGATATTATACCTACTGTCTGGTCCAAGGTTATATTTTCTGCTTACAGGGTAAAAAAAAGTTTCAGCAAACCTTTATGTGCATCTAACTTTTGTAGATATGTCTCTCTCATTGCATCATGTTAGAGAAAACAGAAGTACTAGCTAAATGATTTTCAAGAAGACTTTTTAAAAACCATTCTTTTCTTATTGTTTTTCTATTGTTATAGAAAAATTTTGTGATTTTCATCTGTGAATAGACTTTCTATTTGTGCCCTTGATTTAAGCTTTTTTTTAACCTATTTAGGGACATCATTAGCTCAACAATCTCTCTGATGTTACTTGATATCATTCCTATTTATTGATCCTACTCATTAGTAAACAGACATTCTCAGGTTTAGAAACCATCATTTAACTTCACATCCTATACCATTTTTCCCTTTTTTTTTCTTCTATAAAATTTTATGAAATGTTAGCTGTGCTAATGACTAAAATATTATTTCCTTCTTGTCTTCTGTGGAATGAAGCAAGTCATACATATATCTTCTTTGGTAAATTTAATAATTTCTCACTTGTCATAGAAAGTATTCTTTCTACAATTTCAATCAAAGCTTTCTCCTACAAGGAAGATAATAGGAGATCTTGGTCGGTCTCCTTCTGAGCTTCTGATACACTTTTGCAACTGACATTTATTAAGATTTTTCTTCCAGAAGAAGTTTGGATTAGACAGTATTTTATCACAACAAAGGAAAAGCAAATAGAAGATGCAAAGGCTGTAGATTTATAGTGGAAAATACTGGCAGCATGGTAAGAATAATATAATGAATAATATATTTCACACATCTTGAAAAACATCATCAGGGTGGCCAAATTTTTGAAAAATTTAACAAAGAATGTGATGAGGTAGTAAATTAAGATAAACCTGAATCATGATACCTCAGACCAACATCACTGACCATGTGAGAAGTTCTTGGATTTCCTACAATCAATGGGATTAACAATGTTTGATTTTTATGACATTTGTATTAATATTCAGGTGCAAATCATCTGGAAATATGCAACAAAATTCCAATTCTCTAAACATTAAGATATATCAAAAATCATTATCAATGTTTTCCCTTGAACAGAACACTTGATTATGTATGTAAATTTCTGCAGTCTGATTCTTCTATCTAAATTCTTCAAAATGCTAATAAGAAAGAGGTATACATGGAGAACTTTACAGAATAAGTATTCAAAATGATTTTTTATGAATTGTTTATATTTGTGTAGTGAAAACATATAGTACTACATAGGTGGAACCAGGAAGATAAAATGTCAAACAAGAGGGGCTGGCGAGGTGGCTCAGGGTTAAACCTCTGCCTTGCAGGCAGAAGGTTCTGAGTTCGGATCCTAGACCCCATGTATAGATGCTGGGCGGAAGCGCTGGCAGCTTGCATTTCTGGTCCTGTTAGGGTGGAGCCTGTGAATCCCGGGGTAGAGTAAACAAGGAGAAGGTGGAGGCAGTCCATGGTGGTTCCCGAATTCCTCTGTGGTTCTACACACACACACACACACACACACACACACACACACACACACACACATGCACAATTGAATAAATAAATTTTAAAAAAATTAAAAAAAATGTCAAACAAGAGAAAAACAGATTCAAAGCAAGGCTGATGGGCAGATTTCCAATGATTAGGTTAATTATTCATCTTTAAATTTTTGCAGTCATGTTGAAATTGCAAGTCTTCTTGTACATTTTTCCCCAGATATAACATGATGTGTTCAGACTATGCCCCAGTATTACCTAAGCATGACAATTAGTTTCAGTATCAATCTGTACCAGTTTGAAAGACTTCCTACTGCAGAGAAACTTACTATGGAAGATTCACAAAAGGCTTACACTAAAGTAAAGGAAAACAGTAATCATCAACTTGGGGCTCTCCAGAAGTAAACAGCAATCTGGAACAGAATATCCACAGGCCAAGCTGACTCTAACCCTCACAGAGAAAGCTGCAGGCTTCTAGCTTCACTGATTTCACTCAGCACAAAGGAGGTTTTTTTTTTTTTTTTAAAAAAAAAATATATATATACAGTAGTATGTAGATCATCTCTGCATCTCTAAGTAGCCCTTGCCAATACATATTCATGAACCCAATAAAATCATTGATTTGTTATATTATAATTTGACTTATAGTATTTTGGTCTTTGGTGTATCAGCATTTCTGTGATGTCTCCATAAGGAACATTTCTCACAACAACACTGAATTTAGCATCAGGATGAGGTGGCTTTTCTTGACCTCTATAATTTGGGCAGATCCATTACTTGATTTAAAATGTATTGTGCTTAATTCCTTGTTTACTAAGTATTTTCAGGTGTGAAACCCACTGTGAAATATATATATAATTTCTTACTGGTAGCCCAGGTGTTACCTTAGCATACAATTTAAGAAACAGTTTCTTTTACTTAAAACCAGTTGTTGATTAACATTAATAATATGCATAAAATTTCTTTGGAGACATATACAGGCCAATATTGCATGTAAAAGTAAAGTTTCAAGTAATAACTGAGGCAAGTGTCACCTCTAATCACAAAATATTATGCCTTTTGTTTTATAATTTATTAAGAAGTTATATATGGTTGAAAAGTATCAGCGCATTTTAACATTAAGAAAAAACTAGTTAAAAGAATATAATATAAGGGAGTATTGGAATTTATATGGAAATATTTCAGGGCAAAAAAGTTATCTGTATTTGAAAATAGGTTGTGTCTACTTATTGAATGCCAAACAATAAAAGCACAGATAAATGTGTCATCCTAACAGAAAAGTGCAAAAGATGTCAGCAGAGATCTATACCATCCATTTTAAAGGTTAGTTAATCAAGGTATTTATAGACAAACTGGTCACAAACCTTGTAAGACTGGACAAATATTGCAAGCTACTCCTAAATACTTCAAATATCTTAGCACTAGATAGAATAGAAGGCTTGTGTATTGAAACATGCTCATGAGTACAAGAAGCTTCTTATGTTAGAGTTAACAGATTCAAGCCTTGGTAAGATTTGTTTATTCTTAAATACTGTAGCAGCAGCATATTCCAACAAAATCGATACCTGATCTACAATAACAAATATGTAAAGCTAGTGTATTTGTTATCAAAGTGGTACATTTTTCTCCCTATCTTGGCTTTGTAACAAGTAAATCTTGTCCATCTAATGTTCTTGCTGATAAAGGTTAATTTAAGTTTCACCAATTGCTCATGAAAATGATTTGCCAAGATGATATTAAATGGCAGAACAATTGGAAACTCCAATCATTTGCATTCATGACATTTACATATTGATTTAATCTATAACTGCCTTTTTCAGAATATTTTGGAACATCTAACACAATTTCAGGATATTCAATTATACTCAGGGAATTTTCAGTGTTATACAACAAACTCTACAATAGCACAAATATTGCTTTAGACTTTACTGTACTTTTAGCATTTTATGACCTATAAAATGAAATCCATGTTGAATTTAATTTTATTTTCTTTAACAATATTTTATTCTCTATTTCCTATAATATGTATTTTATAACATTTTTTCTTATACAATAATCTTATTGCCTGACAACATAGATAATATCACACAAATAATTAACAGTAAATTTCTGGACACAATAATAATATTCAGGATCCTTTAAATGATCAAGAAATTTTAAATTAATTAAATATGCATAGTCTTATGATCATGGTTACAATTTATAAGAATACCATGGAGAAATTATCTGATACTAATTAATGTGTGCATTTAAGCACACATTTTGAGAGAATTATTCAAAACAAGTAATATTAAAATAACACAGATTTTATTTAAATCTTAATAAATTAAGAAACCAGGCAAATGCTATAATTTTAATAATACAATTTGGCAAACATATTTAGCAATCAAGATTATCAAATGTACAAATATAGACAGGATTATTCTACTTTCTCACAGGGAAGCATAAGCATTCCTGTACTAGGTGAAACTGATTTGCCAGTCTTTGTATAATATATATTTTGCTCACTCTAGTCATGGATAACATATAAGATTGTTAAAGACACTCACCCTATTTTCATGTCTTGAATATAATTTCCTCCCCAGAGGTTCATGTGTTTGACTTCTTAGCTGATGTTTGAAAAGGTCGTGACACCTTTGGGAAGTGAAGTCTTGATGGAGGAAGACACTTCACATGAATATAGGCTTGATATTGGTTATCCCTATCTTGTGAAGGCTCTTGCAGTTTACAATTTGCAGTGAGTTTTCTCATTCTCCATGATGGATGTAACTTAAGCTACCACCAGCTTCTGCCAGCCAGTTGTGTCTTTTCTGACATAAAGTATTGTTTCTCCCCTCTTGAACCATAAGTGAAATAAATCTCCTTTTTTCCCCTTATGAATCTGAATGATATGTTATGGCACAGAGAGAGAGCAACCAATTCACCTATACTAAATTTATACTTTTTGTGATGGCCACAAATTGTTGTGTAAAATAGGAAAGCTGAATAATATTTAAAGGCAAACTAAATTCTCTCGGTAGAAAACAAACAAAAAAAGGATGTAATGGCACTAGGAAAAAATTAACATTATTGGTTGTTAATGTTGCAATGGAATCATGATTTGATGGAAATTTGTATAAAAGCGTTCTGGAGGTAATGCCAGCAAGGTCAGTGTCAGCTTAGATTAACTGCAGCAGGGTATCTGTCAACCAAATTAGTGCTGCCTAGCAAGGAAGTTTTACATGAATACTTTGTACTGCAGGAAGGTTTTCCTTCTTGAATCATCAATTCTCTCCATCACCTTCTTCCCTACAAGGTCAAAAGTGTTTGACTGTCCCTGAAGGCTTTCTTTCCTGCCAGTTGGTTTCTATTCTTTTGTAGTTGGCAAAAAAGTGTTGCTAACTCCATGTGACAGTTTACTGATGAATAGCTACACAATGGAATTAGTATGTATTTCTTATACCTGTGTACAGAACATTTTAGCATATGTAGGATACAAGACATTTTTAGTATCTTAGGAAAAATGAAGATTATTTTCAGTAAAAATGATAATTTTAGGAAACCAAAATTATTTATTAAGAAAGATGCTAAAATATACACAAACTGCAAAAATCCCATAAGTGGCATAGTAACATTTACATAGCAAGTAATAAAACAAATATTGCTAAATATGGGATGGTAAATATTTGGTCAAATATAATGGTCTTTTATAATATAGAAGAAACCAGATATGTCTCTTAGGGTAACTGCACATTATGTCTTGAATCTTTACTCTCTTTCACAATGAAAGATTTAAATGCTTTCTCAGATTCTGAAGCACTATTTGGAAGGGTGGAGCATTATGTGAGTGTTAAGTGGGTTATGACTGGGAGAGTTCATGAGTAGGTATAGGTCATTAAAGGTCATGCATGGTTCTGGTTCCATCTGATTCCTGTCTGTGTCCCTGTGAACAGTGCTACATCTTTCATGTTCTACTATCTTGTAATTTGATTGTTGCAGATGCAGCCATTCCATCTACTATTATGCGATAAAGTGAAATGCTCCTGAAACAAGAAAGCACAATGAAACTGGTATCCCTAAACTTCTCTATGAAATGTTCTGTTTTAATATTGACAAATCAGCTAAGACATGAGAAATCCACATTGTCAACATACTGGTTCAGATAGTGAAATGAAATTTTACCACAAGCTCCAAGTAAAGAGCTTTTTTAAAGAATGGTGTGCCTTGTAATAAACACAAATGAACTAGCCATGCCAAAGCAAACTATTGACAAAATGCAAACATGTTCAACTGATCACTTACTGTGGTATATGATTATTATAATATTAGACTCAAGTAAAATGTCAGCTAATTTCCTTTTTCACATGTACAATTTTGGGCAAGAGAAAGAAAAGGCTTAAGTGATGTGAAGGAACTAATTTTATCATTTGAATTTCTTCTCTCCATAATCATAATTAAAAATTAGAATAGAAAAATGTTGCAGAATATTTAATAGGCTCAGGCTCTCTCTTCTCGATAACACTAAATTCTTCATTTCAATGTCACTTACTAATTAACTATCATGCTACATGAGTGGATACTTGATATAGTATTACAGCTGGGGAGACAGTAATTTGTTTATTGCTTTGCATTCCTCACTTTCCTGTGAAATCCGGTGGCTGTACATGACAGTTTGATTTTATATGCTTGCAGACTGCTTTGGCAGTGGGTGCTAGGCCACCAGTTCTACAAGGGCCTACACTTTTGTTGAGCAATCAGTCACAGTGTATGACAAGTATCAATTTTATTCATAAAAGTCAGTATTTCACAGTTTCCTTCTCTCATTCTGAATTCCCTTTGGCCATGAGGGAAACAGCTCTCTGAAGCTGAGCAATCATCTGAGGTGAGTATGACTAGAGTAGAACATAGTTTAAGAGTGTAAGAATGGTTAACTAACACTATGTCTTAACATTTTGGGACTTCTGTTGATCATATGGGTATTTGACTTTCTAAAGTGGTTTATTTTAATGAGAATAATTATTGGATATTTTATCCTCCTGCCAAGTAGTTAAACTGTGTGACATAACAACACTAAAAATTATTTTGTAAACAATTTCTGTCTTAAGTTTCTTTTTTTTATTATCATTTTAATTTATTTTTCCCGCTCATACAAATTTGATAGTTACCCCATTCCCCTCCCTCCCTCCAACCTTCCCTGGATCCCCTTGTTCCCTCCCCCTGTTTTCCCTTCCTTTCTCCCCTCCCTCCATTTCTCCCAGTGCCCCCCCCATCCCTGGAGCATCTTTTAGTGTGCATATCAAACTTCCCTCTGGGTCCTTCTCTCTAATGAGGTGTAAGAACTCAGTAGCATTGTCTAGAGCTCTGTTTTGTGTTCCCCTGTAGTATAAGAATACTATTATGGCTATTAATCCCTTGCCTCTAAGGATCTTAGAGCCTGTGATCCATCCTAGACTTTGGGGGGTCAAGAACATTTTGGTCAGTGATGACCATGGACTTACAGTCCCTCACTGAATATATAACAAGTGAGCTAGATGCAACAGAGCAGGCCACTTTCTTGTCTCAAAATTATATGACTTTACTAATATAGCATTTTTCTCAGCCTAGACAAATTACAATTCTCCATGAAGGGAAAAAGAAAAGAGAGAAAGAAAGAAAATACTTGCACTATCAAGTGCAAGATAAGGTTACTTGTGGTGAGGACACATCTAGCAAAGGATATGTAACTTTCCTTTCCTGAAATTTCCAATTGAAGATATGGGCATAACCCATTCAGATGATCAGTTAAGTATTTTTATCCAGAAAAAAAGACATTAATCAAAAGAAATACATTCATGTGAAGACTAAGTTCATATATTAGAATATTATTTCCTTTTCACACAAATGGTATAAAACATAAAAATTTCTTTATTTTCAGAGGTCATAAGATATTTAATTTTGAATTCAGTATTTTATAATGGTAAAATATGCTTTAGATACTTAAGATTTTCCTTGATGGCATCAAAAATACCAGTTTGAAAAGGAATATACCATTTGCTATGAAGAACAGAGATTTCAATGAAAATAAATGTCAATTTTTCCATGTAGTCAAGTAAGCCACACTGATTAAAATTAACAATAGTGAAATGTGAATACCTAAATCATTGGTTTATTTAAGTGATTGGACACACATTAGGACACACCTGGATTTTTAGATTGGACTGTTTCATGCTGTTTTAGAAGTTGCAAGTACTTGTCTATTAAAGTATTAAATTAAATGTTTGTGCATGTACATGTGTGTAAATGTGATGTGTGGTGTGTATATATGCATGCATATTCATGTGTGTGCATGTATATTTGTGTATGTGTTTGCATGTGTGTATGTATGTGTGTATATGTGGAAGGTGTGTATATGAGATGATGATGGTATATGAGTGTTGTATGGTATGCGTATATATTTATATCTATGTATATATATGTGTGTATATGTTCGTGTATGTACATATGTGGTATATATATGTATTCATGTATCTGTGTGTGACTGTATATATGTGGAATGTTTATGTATGCATTTACATGTACGGTGTGTATATGGTTACAGTGATGGTGGGTATGTGTGTGTGTATGGTGTGTGCAAATATACACATTCCTTAACCTTCCTTTTTGACCCGATGGCACCTTTCAGGAATCAGTGTTCTACTACCACCTCATGAGTTCAGGGATCTAACAAAAGTAGTTAGTCTTCACGGAACATACCTTTAGGTGCCTAGGAATCACACATTGGCTCCAAGTAGATATTTAATTATCTTCCCTGTCATTTCTCAAGAAAAACTGATCATTAACAAACTCCTGGGGGAAATCACTCAGAATCATCTTTCAGTGTTTTTTGAAACAGAGTTATCTGTTCTCTGTTGACCACACCAACTGGTGAGTACTCACTACTTTCTGAAAATCTTCCTCTGCCTCTTTGTTAGCCTTAGAATCATGGTGGATTAAAGTTTTCCACTATCACATCCAGTTTTGCATGAATTCTGCGGATCTGAACACCTGCCCTCATGTAAGCACTTTATCCACTAAGCCATCACTTCACCATATGGAAATCCTTAGCCAATTGCCTCTGAATAGTAATTAACATAAATATGCTTTTTTCAACTACAGAAATAGCCAATTTTTCAAGATTCCTGAAACTCTCAGAAAATCTGTAGAAATTTTAAAATCAACTTCTACAATTCCATCGTAATTGCAGGGGTCCATTATTTTATTTTCTCAACTAATATTTTAATTTTCCCCAGATATTTTAATATATACACATAAAATTTAAGTGTTTGTGTCTGTTCTGATGCTGTGCTGGTCAACTTACACTAAACATATATTTATTCAGCACACACTGCTTCCCTCAATCGGCATCTGTGATAGAGGTATATTATTTAGCTTAAAATACAGAAAGAGGGAGAATCAAGTTTTCTCAGGTGATAGGATTTTATTGTCAGGATGACCAGAAGAGCAGGAATGTACCTGTTGGTTTTGTCAGTTGCAAAATCATACCATAGTTTATACTGTGGTAAGTATCTTGGCTATCTCAGCAACAATTCTCATGCCTGTGATTATTTTGATTCGGTGTTTGTTCTGTCTCCCTAATATTTCTTCTGTTGATTTTGATTTGTCAGTGCCTGTTTTTGATGCAGTTTCTGCGCTACATGTCTTCATTTGTGCTTTTCCTTGCTAGCTTGGTGGTTGTGTGACTCACATTGAGTCTCTCCAAGTGTAAAGAAGGGACTTGATATTTCTTTTGATCTGGCACATCTCTTTTCATCCAATGATTGGGGTCATAGAACTTCATGAACTTTTACTGGAGTCAACATTTTGTCTTGGATCCAGTGTGTGCCTTCTGTTCCTTGTAAGAGAAAATTATTGTTAGATGAGTAAAATCATGATGAAGCATACACAAGACTTCTTTTTCAGGATAGTTACAAAAGCTGTCATCAATAAGTTTCCCTGAGGTTTCCTGATGTCTACTATAAAAGGATTTGTTTACCTTAAATTTTGAAAGCTGCTTATAATCATGTGATAGATAATCTAAGACACTGCTCACAGACTTCTCAGTTGAAGTGGTGGCAAACTTTACATGTCTATTAGTAAAGGCATAGTTGATTCATCTACCATTTGTAATTCCCTTGGTACTTTGAGTGGAGTATTATGTGGTGCAGAGAGTTTTATAATGTTTCCAGTGAATGCACATCATTTAACTGTCAGAAAAAATATTGATTTAAACCAGCGTGAATGCTAGCTGTGAAATCAAGGACATAAAAAGAAAAATGATAAAGACAGAAACATAGAAACTTATACATTGTAAGTGCAGTTTTAGAGCTCCACTGTGCTTTCCCAGCACTTAATTATTTTATAGAAGGTATTGAATTTCTTATGTGATGAATTATGATGTCTATTGAAGATACACTTGTATTAAAGGAAACCATGTGTTAGCCAGTTCACAAAAGATATATCAAAAGATTTTTATTACAAGAAACGTATGCGATTTAGGGGATGAAAAGTAATTATGTTAAATGGAAATTTAAGTAATCTTATTTTTATGTTTCCTTTATTTTTAAAATGAAAACAAAGATAATAAAATTTGCATTTCAAATAAAATGAAAATCTGCACTATTTTAGGAAAAAAAAATCTCTTTTACCAAAATGTATTTATTCCAAAATCATTGTAAGGAAACATTAACAATATAGTATATAAATTTCAATACATTCTGATATTCATTAGGTCAATGATAAGTATTCTCACAGAAGTAATATGCAAAAATTATTTTTTATTATCACCTCGTTAATAAAGACAAACATTGTTATAATCCATTTGAGAAACCTTTTGTCTTCTTTATAAAATATTTTCTTAGTGAATTTTAAAAGAGCTTTAAATATTAACTATGCTATAACTAAGCTCTGAAAACATGACAATATGTTATCACAATATTATTTTACAGAAACTACAAAGGAAATATATGCTTTAAATAAATTTAATGTTTTAACTTTTGGGTTTTAGGGATCATATTCCTTCAATGTCTATTTGATATCCAGTATTTGCTAGAACTTTTTAATGGAAAATAATAAATAAATGAATGAATGAATAAATGAACAAAAACACTATATTTTAGCCATTGGAAATTGCAGTTCATGTCTGTAATCAAATCATTCAGGATGTTAGCATCTTTTTAAAAATATTTATTCATTATTTAGTGTATGTGTGTCTGTGTGTATGTTTGTCTCTGTGGAAGAACAAGGATACTTTCAGAAATTATCATGTATTGCTTCTACCTTCTTTTCATTTTCACTCCAGGATTTCCCAGGCTCTTCCCACCAGGGCCAGAAGTACAGACCTCTGCCATTTCTGATTGGTGTTTTTGCATGAGACCTGGGATCTGAACTCAGGACTTTGACTTGAGAGACACAGTCTTAAATCCTGAGCCATCTCTTCAGCCCAAGTTTCAGGTTTTTAAAGCCATTGTTCATTTTTCTTTGATCTTCTGCAAATATATATGTGAAAATAGCTAAAAAATGAAGAACATTCATTATTGTGTGTGTGTGTGTGTGTGTGTGTCTGTGTGTGCGTATCAGAGGGCATTGTTTATCTCTGTGAAGGAACAAAGGTACCTTCTGATGGTTCTACTGAAAAACCTAATGAAGAATATTTTTTGCATATTTAAACAATTATGATGCTTTCTATTTTTAACAGTTAGTATGTTTTCATTGTTTACCAAAATTTTCATTCTCCCTCAGTACATGCATATGTGGCCCCCACAATACGTACACTCAATAGGTACACAATACATACACCCACCTTAAAGTGTCATTATTTGCTAACAATTCTGTGCTAAATGCAGATACCACAATCCTCCATGACTGTGTTGTGTAAGATTCCACATGATTTTCAGCATCATTATACTTCTACTTTGTGTATAGCCTACCTTCAGTAACAGCATACTATAGTGTGTAAAATTTCCTTTTCATTATAATTCTGTGGATACACATTCACTGATTTCACGCATTTAAAAATTCTGCTCAGAGCAAGAATTTGAATTCTATGCGATTTAGTGGAAAATTTCAAATCTATTGTAAAACTGCAGTTACATATGTTTTCTTGGTGCTCTGTATACTACTTAACCACCTGTAATTCTTAAAACTGAGATTTCACTGTGCTGAACATGTGAATTTCCTGTTAATCTATTACTACAGAAAGTCAGTATAAGACCAGGTAAGAGCACAAACAAGACTCTGCATTGAAACAAGATGAGAATCTGTGATCTTCTGTGGACAGAGACTTTCTGGGTGAACAGTAACAGTTTTCATTTCTGTGTCTGTACCTATGACTGAGGCTATCCAGAGGAAGTTTCCTCTCTATCTTTGTTTCTGTGCTCATTAGTAGTTAAGAATCTGTAACATTAGCTGCTTTGAAAGTGTATCCTTCCAAGTGAGAAAAATGGAAGCATTGTGGAGCTTTTCTAAAATCTGGAAACTTCACAGAAAAGCTTAACAGTTCATTTATGTTAGTCCTGGAACTATTATTCCTCATTTGATTCTCAGCATTTTGACTTATACATATTATATTTATCTGATAATCACAGTTTCTTTTGACTCATGAATATAAAACTACATTTCTTCACACAAACACTTACTTGAAACAGCCTATGCTGAATTTTAAGCACTGTATAAGTGTGAATGATATATAATTATATTAAATTTTCAAAATATGATAATAACTCCACTGGAAAGTATTGACTTGCATTTCAAAGACATGAACTAATCTCAAAAAACAGAAATGAGAGAGACAAAGAAAGAAAAGAAATCAGGTTTGGTGACATATGATTTTAATACCAGAGTTGAGGATTTAGAGGCAGGAAGACAAGTGTGATGTGACTTGTTGCCAAGATAGCCTATTTTACTTGAAAGTTTCCTGCACTAAGAAACTGTCAAAAATCAAGAAATGCACATTGACTGCACACCTGTGGATCATCTCTGCCCTCTAATTTCTTACGCATGTGCCCATGTACCCATACACATATGCTGACAAACACATGAACACATCTGCTCATGTACACTCATAAATGAAAAATGACTATTACATAACACTTTTTTATTTGGGTCCATATTATATTGATATAATGGGATGTTTAATGGAAGAGTGGATTAAATTGGATATGAAAATATATTCTCTATATATTATATAATTTAATGTTCTTTATTAATCTATATGGAAAGAAAGTCCTTTATTATTACTTAAGACTAACAACAACAGAAACGCCCTCCTTCCTCTAATGCTCCAAAGCACAGATAGAAAAATAGAAACGTCTTTTGCCAGGTGCCAGTAATTGCTAATATGATTTTCTGTCAGTACAGAAACTGTGAGTTGCAGGTTTTAAGGATTACAGCCAAATTGTTTTCTTCAGTAAATACAGGCTGGATTCCTAGTATGTCAAAATGATATTTTCTGAGAAACAATGAAATTTTGGATAAAAAAAATCTAAAAATTTCCAGACTACAGATACCTGCTCTTTAGTTCAAATTCCAGTGAACAACATTAAAATGCAGAGTAGAAATGCATGCTTTGTGTGTATGGGAATACCATATGACTCTGATAGGAATAGAGAATGAAAGGAAAAGAGCTCTTGCCTGAAGGACATTTTTGCATAATTGTGAAATCTTCAAGATATGTTAAAATAATAAAACTTATAAAAATGTATTATGTTACCATCTTATGGTTGGAATTATAAAAGAAACTGTAATGAAATAGAATTGAATAGTGACTATGTACTTAATAGTGACTATAATTAATAATGTCTATGAAACAGTTAAAGTGGCTAAAACTTGACACTCTCTTCCAAAAATTAGCAGCTATGGTTTTAGAAAGAAATAAATGAAAAACAAATAAACAAATAAACTTTAAAAAATATTCCTAGTAAGGTTAATATTCTGAGAAAATTCTGACCATGTGTCTTTGACCTTTCAAGGAATATTGTATTTGCTATGCATGCTCTATAAAAGGCTGTTTAAATGAATGAATTCAAGCATTCTTCTGAGCAATGGTATTGATTCTTTTAATAACAAAGCACTCCACATAAACAGAAAAGAATTAAACACTCGCCATCAATTAAATGTAGTGTGTGTTTGTTAACATATCAGTATCCCAGCTGAATAAAGATCCCCAAAATGAAATGTCCCCAAGTCCAGCCCTCTTAGAGTGAATAACAAAATCTAATTACCTTCCTGGTTAGAATGCCTCAGGACTGCGCATTGCAGTTAGCTTAGATTTTCAAGTTGCTTTCCAGCTAAATGATATCACTTATCTCCAGTTACTCTTTAAACATTTATAGAAAAGGAACTATTATAAGAGCTGGGAGATAGTGCACATGGAATAATTTAAATGTGTTGGCATTTTAACAAAGCAACACAAATGCACATATACAAGTTTATTAGAGCTTCATTGCATTGCCTGTTATTTCCCCATGTTTATTTATTACAAAGTGTTTTCCACTTTACATGAGAATTTTTCTCAAGCATTTATATATATCTGTCAACACCAACCTTAGATAGAGTTCAGATAGTTTGTACAATGACCATGAGGTACTTAGAGAATTTTTTTATCTTGCTTTAAGATGCATATGCATAAAATAGAACAAGTCATCATGGATCTACATGGCCACTCTTGCGACTGAGACACAATGCCTCCTACCTAATCTGTATTGTATCTCTTGAATCAAATTATTGCTTTCATTTGTCTCATATTTCACAGTCTAACATGTATCTTTTAATTGATTATATTGTCAATTCTTCATTATAATTAAGTGATAACTTCAATTTTATCCATTTTTATTAATGAGAGAAGAAACATGAACATGTCACATTGACTATGTAGAAGTCAGAGGACAAATTTCAGAAATCAGTTTTTCCTTTCCATCATAGGGGATAAGAGGGACGGAACTCAGGTGACCAGTTTTACACTCAAGAACAATCACTTCACAGTAATTATTCTGTGCATTTGATTGATTGCCTTTTTAAAATGCCTTTACAAAAGAAAGCTTTATGATAAAGACTGAGCTGCACTTGTCTAGGGGTATAATGATAAATTTTTAGAAGGCAGTTTGTTATCTTGTCCCTATGGCAAAACAACAGCAATTTATTCTCCCTTTTAGTACAGGCATGTCTACCAAGCTAAGTACTTGGCCTGGTTTACAAGATCAAATGTAAGTTCTACTTGAAGAGTAGGTCTTAAATCCAACTAGAAGTGGTTGGTTATAGAAATAATATTCTCGACACGTTTCTGCCAGTGGGCAGATCTTGACAAAGTGATTGTTATTGTAGTTCGAACAATTGATAGCTTAGAAAGACACTTGATTGCTTCTCTCTCTCAGAAGTGTGTCTCTGTTCAATATTTGACAACTTGAATTGTCCATTGAGCGAGAAGATTATTTAAATCTCCCATGATCACCATGTTTTGGTTGATTTGAGACTTTACATCAAATAGCATTTTAAAAAAAAACAAATTATGTGATCCAATATTTAGTGCATAGATGTTATGTTTATTTTGTTGTTCCCTTTGCTACTATGATATGACCTTTTTCTTTGTTAAGTTTCAATTCAAAGTCTATTATATCAGATAATAGAATAGTGACTCCTACTAGTTTAGAGGTTCCAATTTCTTTGAATAAGGTAATGCATTTCTTTGAGGCCACAGTTTGGTGAATCCTACATTTCATTCTTAGAGTTATCAGAAATATTTCTATAGAGATTTCCATCTCTCATAGTTGTTATGCAACCTAAAACATAACATATTTCAGCAAGGTCTGTCCCAGAAGACATAATAACCTCATATTTGACCTGATAAATTATATTATTTTATACCTCTGGCAACAGTGATATAACAACAGTTATGCAGTAGTGACTGTTTCCTATTGCTATGAGAGAACACCCAATGTCATATTACTTAAGAGAGAAAGGGAGATTTAATTCATCTTAGGGTTCCAGAGGGGAGAAGAAGACTTTCATGGCAGAGGAAACATGGCTCTTGGCTGAAGCTGGAGGCAGCCTAAGTCACTGCAAACATCCTTGGAGAGCCCCTCTTCTTTCCAGTCTTCTGTTCTGTGGTTCCTTTGATCTGGTTCTTTACTGGGTGGTTCCAATCAGGTCTAAGGAGGTTCCAGTCAGATATATGGGATGTCTTTGTATTGTAAATGTACTGATCCAGATATTCTCTTCAGGTAGTCTCACAGCTGATCTTAGTAAATCCTAGGTGTAGTCAAATTGACACTCAGGATTAACACTCACACCTTACTTCAAAGAAGACAAAGTTCTCTGCTATGGCTGCTTAGAAAAAGTTCATTTACTCTTATCTTTTAACTTTTTTCTTTCATTTTTAGTTTCTTTGTTTTGAGGGCTAGAGATAATACTATTGCAAGTTACCATAAACAGCCAAAGATTATGGCCATTTCAGAAAAATAAAACTAAGAAATGAATATAAATACACTAATAACACCAATGACTTATAAAATTCATTTCTATGTAACTAAATGCCCATGAAGTGTGTGTGTGTGTGTGTGTGTGTGTGTGTGTGTGTGTGTGTATCTGTATCGGTGTGTGTGTTTGGATGCCTATGTGTGTGTTGCCAGTTGTTGGAAGCCAGGAGTCAATGTTGTATGTTTGCTTCTGTCTGTTTTCATCTTATTTTTTAAAAATATTTTCTCTCATGGAATCTGGAATTCATTAAGCTCATCTGTCTGCCCAGCCAGCTCTTGGAACCTTCCAGTTTCCTATTCTTCAGTTTTGGGATTGTTGGATTGTGGGCGTTGGATACCCTGATGAATTTTATGTTGCTGTAGATTGAACTCAAAACATCATGATTTCTTAGAAAGTACTTCACTGACTCAGCCACCTTCCTCTCGTTACACAGACAATTTATTGGACTTACTGAACTATGGGGCTTATTTATTTTATTGGGTGATTATGTCTGAGTACTTCATTTTGTTACTTGTTATTTATTGAACATACCCAAACGATGGTAGTATTTGAGTTGTACAAACAGTCATTCCTGTTCATGCATATTTGAGTTTCTGGTTCTGTGACTTAACAAGTTCTGCGGAAAAGTTATCTTAAGGCAGGTATTTTCTGTATAACAATGCCTCAACAGACTTAGAGTTAGACTATTCAAAGATACCATTTACTTTTAAGGGACTTGGAAATGTAGAAAGCAGACTAATTTATGTAGATACAAAATGCATGTATAATTTTCCCACTCTCTCTAACACACACACATAAAGACATCCAACTGGATCTATATGTCTTTCTTTTTTTTTAGATTTTATTTTTTTATTTAATACATTTTTATTATTATTTCAGATCATAAAAACTAAATAGGTACACCAGTTCCCTACCTCCCTCTTCCTCCCCCCCTCTTCCTCTCCCCGAATCCCCTGCTCCCCCTCCCCTCACCACTCCCTCCCCATCCCCCCGTGCCTCCTGCCCCAATTCCCAGAGTCCTTTCTTGTGCATGCCTGACTCTCCTCTGGGCCCTCCTCTCTGATGACATACAAGGACCCAGTGGCCTTTCCTGAACCCTTTCCGGTGTTCCCCTTAAGTATAGGAACACTACTGTGGCTGTCAATCCCTTGTCTCCAAGGATCTTGGTGCCTTTAGCAGATGCTAGACTTTGTGAGGTCAATAGAGTGTTGGACATTGCATTGGGCATGCAATGTCCAATTATGATTGCTTCCGCCCTAATTGTGTGGAGTATCTTGCAAATCATTGCTCCTCCCATCCTTTTGCTCTTACACTCTTACCGCCCCCTCTTCTGCAAATGTCCCTGAGCTTCAGGATGGGGAGAGATTAGTCTGACCTAGTTCTAGGTGGTTGATATAGAGTCTCTGAAGTTCTGGATAGTGGTTTGTTGATTTTCTTTTGTAGTTTTGTTGCTCCTGCAATGCCCTTCACTCCATCGTGATGGGCACTGTATGTCACCCCCTGGCCAGAGACAAAAAGCTGTTAAACTGGATTCTTATTATAAGAACACATTCAAGGGTAGATGTAATACTTATACCCAAAAGTGGAATCGCAGGGTCATATGGCATTTGCCAATGGGAGTCAATCACCCATTTGCAAAATGGTTACTTTTTAATCTGCCGGACTATATACCCTCCCCTTCTGATGAGTTCATACCCCCTTAGTTGTAAATGATCAGGAATGAACGTCTGTGAACTTAACTAGGTGTCACATTATTTTCTTGCAGTCCTTGATGGAGGCCTATTTTCTCTACTGTAACATGGACACTTCTCTCCTTGTTTCTGGTGTGGCCCTTCAACCCCATCCCTCCTGTTCATAATCCTTGCAATTATTGTAGGTAATACATAGAGTTGCTTATGAGTGTCTCAAGATGGGCTGGGTGGGTTTGGTATTAGGAGCCACCTATTAGGGAGTACATACGGCGCTTAATTTTCTGGGTCTTGGATACTTCACTTAATATAATTGCTTCTAATGACATCCATTTCCCAGGAAATTCCAGTAATTCATCATTTTTGATGGCTGAGTAGTACTCCATTGTATAGATGTACCACTGTTTCCTTATCCACTCGTCAACTGTTGGACATTTGGGGTGATTCCATGACTTTGCTATTGTAAACAGTGCTGCTATGAACATGTTCATGCTTGTGCTATTGAGGTGAACCTCTGCTGTATGGGGGGTTATACCCAAAAGTGGAATAGCAGGGTCATATGGCATTTCAATCTTTAATTTCTTTAAGAATCTCCAGATGGCTTGCCAGAGTGGCTGTATGAGCCTGCACTCCTACCAGCAATGTAGGAGAGTTCCCATCTCTCCACATCCTCTCCAGCATTTGTTGTTGTTTGTATTGTGGATTTTTGCCATCCTTACCGGGGTGAGATGATATCTCAGGGAAGTTTTGATTTGCATTTCCCAGATGGCTAAGGAAGTGGAGCATTTTAGAAGATATTTGTTAGACATTTTAATTTCATCCCTGATAAAATTTCTTTTAAGTTCCAGGGCCCATTTTTTAATTGGGCCATTGGTATCCTTGATGTTTAGTTTTCTAAGTTCTTTGTGTACTCTGGACAGTAGAGCTCTATCAGATATGTGGTTAGTGAAGATTTTCTCCCATTCTGTGGGTTGCCTTTGAGCTCGTGTTACAATCTCTTTATCTGAACAGAAGCTCTTTAATTTTACAAGATCCCAACTGTTGAGAGTTGGTAGTAGTGAATGTTCCATTGGATGTCTGTTTAGGAAATGTTGGCCTAGCCCAATTAGCTCCAGGGAGTTACAACTCTATCCTTTCAACTATGGTTTTTATAGTCTCTAGCCTTATATCAAGGTCCTTGATCCATTTGGAATTAAGTCTTGTACATGGTGACAAGTACGGGTCCAGCTTTAATCTTCTGCATGTGGAGATCCAGTTTTGCCAGCACCATTTTTTGAAGATGCTGTTCTTTTTCCATTGGATTCTTTGGGCCCATTTGTAAAAGACCAAATGGCTGTAATTTTGTGGGCTTATATCTGGGTCTTCAATCCTTATCCATTGATCTGTGTGTCTATTTTGGAGCCAGTACCAGGATGTTTTTATAACTATGGATTTGTAATACAGACTAAGGTTCGGTATGGTAATACCTCCAGCAGTGTTTTTGTTACTCAGGATTGTCTTTGCTATCCTGGGTCTTTTGTGCCTCCATATGAATTTTGAGATTATTTGTTCAACTTCTTTGAAGAATTGCTTTGGGATTTTAATTGGTATAGCATTGAATTTGTATATTGCCTTTGGTAGGATGGTCATTTTTACGATGTTGATTCTGCCAATCCAGGAACATGGGAGGTCTTTCCACCTTCTGGTGTCTTCTGCTATTTCTTTCTTTAGGGTTTTAAAGTTTTCATTGTAAAGGTCTTTTACCTCCTTAGTTAGGTTTATACCAAGGTATTTCATTTTTTTAGGGGCTAGTAAATGGGATTGTTTCTCTCAAGGCTTTTTCACTTCTTTCATTCTGGGCATATAGGAAGGCCTCTGATTTTAGCACATTTATTTTGTATCCTGCCACCCTGCTGAACTTCTCTCAATTAGTTCCAGGAGCTTCCTGGTGGAGTTTTTGGGATCACTCAGGTATAAGATCATGTCATCTGCAAATAGGGATAGCTTGACTTCTTCCTTGCTGATTTGAATCCTTCTTATGTCCCTTTCTTGTCTTATGGCTTCAGCTAAGACTTCAAGTACAATATTGAATAGAAGGGGTGAGAGTGGACAGCCTTGCCTAGTTTCTGATTGAAGTGGGAATGCTTCCAATTGTTCCCCATTGACCATAATCCTTGCTGTGGGCTTGTTGTATACAGCTTTTATTATATTGATAAAGGTTCCTTCCATTCCTACTGCCTCTAGCGTTTTGATCATAAAAGGCTGTTGGATCTTGTCAAAAGCTTTTTCTGCATCTATCAAGAGTATCATGTGGTGTTGGACTTTGGACTGGTTTACATGATGAATTACATTTATTGATTTGCGTATGTTGAACCAACCTTGTGTGCCGGGGATGAAGCCTACTTGGTCCCCATGAATAATCTTTTTAATATGTTTTTGAATCTGATTTGCTAATACTTTGTTGAGAATCTTTGTGTCTGTGTTCATCAGAGAGATCGGCCTATAGTTTTCTTTTTTAAGTGAGTCTTTATTAGGTTTTGGGATTAAAGCGATATTAGCTTCATAGAAGGAATTTGGTAGTGTTCCTTCCTTTGCTATTTGATGGAACAGTTTAAGGAGTATTGATATTATTAACTCCTTAAATGTCTGGTAGAACTCTGTGCTGAATCCATCTGGTCCAGGACTATATGTCTTTCATTTAACATGGATCATAACGAATGTGATGCTATTCAACTGTAATGTGTATTTCCATTTTTTTTCCCATGGATTTTCTTAAGAAGCTATGATCTAGTCACTTAACCTTTCACTGAAGAATAGCAAGGAAAATTGTCAACATAAGAAAACTTGAATCAAACGTGATTCATTAATGTGACATAAGACAAATTTAATTTTTTTCTTTTAAAAATTTATTTTATTCTTTGAAAGTTTCATACATGCATAAAATGAGTTCAAATAAATTTTCATCCCATATTACCCAGTGCTATTTCTACTCCCACTGAAAACTTTCTTTTTTATTATTATTAATACATTTTTATTATTATTTCAGCTCATACAAACTTAATAGGTACACCAGTTCCCTCCCCCCCCCCGTACCCCCTGCTCCCCCTCCCCACCCCCTTCCCTTCCCATCCCCCAGTGCCTCCTGCCCCAATTCCCAGAGAGTCCTTTCTTGTGCATGCCTGATTTTCCTCTGGGCCCTCCTCTCCGATGACATACAAGGACCCAGTGGCCTTTCCCTGAACCCTTTCCGTGTTCCCCTTAGGTATAGGAACACTGCTGTGGCTGCCAATCCCTTGCCTCCAAGGATCTTGGTGCCTTTAGCAGATGCTAGACTTTGTGAGGTCAACAGTGTGTTGGACAATGCACAGGGCATGCAAAGTCCAATTATGATTGCTTCAGCCCTAACTAATATAGAGTATCTTACATATCATTGCTCCTCCCATCCTTTTGCTCTTACGCTCTTACCGCCCCCTCTTCTGCAAATGTCCCTGAGCTTCAAGATGGGGAGAGATTAAGCTGGCCTAGTTCTAGGTGGTTGATATAGAGTCTCTGAAGTTCTGGATTGTGGTTTGTTGATTTTCTTTTTCAGTTTTGCTGCTCCTGCAATCCCCTTCACTCCATCCTGGTGGGCATTGTATGTTACCCCCTGGCCAGAGACAAAAAGCTGTTAAACTAGAGTCTTGTGATAAAAGCACATTCAAAGGTAGATGTAATAAAAGTGGGAAACCACAGTGAGGGCGGGGTCTATCACCCATTTGCAAAGTGGTTACTGAGGGGGTATGATCTCACCAGAAGAGGAGGGCATATAGTCT
Organism: Typhlomys cinereus; assembly: GCA_023101885.1. Classification (NCBI taxonomy): domain Eukaryota; kingdom Metazoa; phylum Chordata; class Mammalia; order Rodentia; family Platacanthomyidae; genus Typhlomys; species Typhlomys cinereus. The sequence continues at coordinate 1,662,945 of JALPQD010000280.1, forward strand.
GGAAGACAAATTTTATTTATATGATATGTTGTTCTACTTAATATGGTATAAATTCTGTTAGTCTAATATAAAAGAATAATGAATCAATAAATCAAGTTTTAACAAATTGAGGTGAGCACAATATCTTGTGTTCAAAAATAGATACTTGTTAATTTATACAGCCATTATTTCATGAATATTTTAAAAAAACTAAGAGGCAACATTCTAATATGCGAGTATATATTATTTGTCTAATATCTGCAGTTATGGTTATAGTAAAATTAATTCAAATAAATCATGAAGGGATACACAAATAAATGTTTTATATAAATAAAAAATTGTTAAGATCTTGAATTCTGACAATTTATTAGTTAGAGTCAATAAACCAGTTTTTTATAATATAATATTTGTCCTATTATTTAATTATTTATTATGGGTCATTGTTATATATTATCATGTGTTAGCCAAGGGATCAGCTTATCATCACATTATTCATTAAAAGACTTTATCCCAGAAATTAAAGTTCATAGTTACTCGACAGAATTATAGGCATTCAAGTGACAGATTATAACACAAATGATCTGTCACTTAAATCATACTTCTTATTCTAGTGTATCCAGTTTTTTATTAAATAAAACATAATTAGTGATCCCAGGAAACAAGTTATATTAAATAAATGAAGCTGAAATCAAAGGCAGGATAACAGCTTGCTTGTTGCCTTAGGCAACTGTCAGCTGACACATTATGTGATGTCTGATGCTACAATATTTTCTGATCTCTTCTTCTTTTTCACAGTTTCTGTTTTTAAAGTCATAAAATAAAATAAAGTGTTAGTCCAATTCAAAAATATTCACTTAAACAGATTTGACCATACATATATTTAAATAGGGACAGATGATTTTTTATATGCAATATAGAAGCTATATATTTGCTATTTTATGTTCAAAGCGTTAATCTTGCCAAAAGTTGGCTTCAGGATGCTTCATATATTTTAGTGAAGGTTAAGGGTGACATATCAGATTTATCTGCTCTGTCTATGAAAAAGGGTCAATGAAACAGGGTACAGATTACTTTCAACGTTTTTTGTGTTTATTATATCTATAAACTAAAACAATGAGATAATCATAAATTATCCATAATTATGTAGTTAGTAGGCAGGGCAAGGAATTTAAAACACAAATTTAGCTCCAGTGTATATGTGCTTAACTTCTCAGGCTTGTCAGCAATATTTTTCAATGTAAGAAAACTGAAGCCAAGAGATACAAAATAACTTAAAGAAGAGTACACAGTAAGTGAACTGTGATCTTACTCTCAACTTCACCTTACCTCACTAATACCTCATAAATGCAGTTAGCATAAATTTGTCTCAAAGTTACTATATGACAAATGCAGAAGATCAATGCTGGCTTCAAAATAATCACAGTTTTTATGACATATTGAGTATAATAAACTTACATCTTTATTGCTTCTCTTCCTAGTTCTTTGTTATACCATATTTAAATATTTTATTTCCCACTGAAATTTATCCACCAATGAAAGCTGAAGAAAGCTAATAAAAATCAAATTTAGTCTGTGCCATTTTTAAATCTCATTTCATTCAATAAACAAGTATGATTATAGTCATAGGTAATAATTTCTTGAAGATTAAATATCTACATTTATATCAAGATTTTAGCATGGGGACTGGTTTCATTTGAGCCTTAATGCAATTTAGTTTATTCTATTATTAGTTTATTATTTTAATCATTAATGTCATTGTCATGCACTCAAGTTTCTGGAAGGACATGTATAAATACACATGCATATAATATCTTACATCTTACTTATGGTGTTTATATAATATTTTCTAATATTGTAACAGAATAACAAACTAGAATTCCTTTGGGGTGTTCTTATATGCTTTATTCAAAAATCTTAAGAAAAAGGTATGATCTCATAAGACTGACTTTTCCATGTATAACTTTGAGAAATAAAGGGGACAAAGGCAAAAGAAAATTAAATCTGAGAACTCTGGGCATTCCTCCTAATGGTTGAATGTCCATTTTTCTTACAGCAGCAACAGAGATCTTTCATATTATTTTTTAAAGTGGGGAATCTAACTATATTTTATTCATTTAGTGTGTGTGCGTGTGTGTGTCTCAGAAGGCACTGTATGTTCCTTTGGAGGCCACAAGGTGATTTTGAAAATCATCCTGGATTGTTTTTATCTCCTCCTTGCTTAGCTCTAGGATTTCCCGGCTCGGTCCTGGTATTTCCTGGTATTTTTATGTGGGATCTGGGTTTCAAACTTAGGACCTACAGCTTGGGAGGCAGAGTCTTAACCACTGAGCCATCTCTTCAGACACTCATTTTTTTTCTTAAACCACTACTTTTTTGTAAACTTTTCCCTGGATATAATTTTGCTATCCATTTTTGTTCACTCACATTTTATTACATCATATCTCTTTCACAGACAAACTCTCTGATGCTTCCTTTGCTGTAAACAGTCTTTTATGATATAATCATATTTCTAGTCTTTACCTATGTATTCTGGCATATTACAACATAACAAAGTTCATGATGTTACATTTCTCTAAATTACCTTAAATATGAAAATGTTATTTTAGAAAACTACATTAGAAACAATACAATATTGAAAAGTATTATAAAACAATATTTAAATGCTTTTTGTACTAATTATTGTTTAAATTGAATATGTTTGCTAAATATTTGCAAGGAAATGAAATAAACTGAAATGAACATATTTCTGTTGAATATACTATATATGTGACATCTGTACTCTTTGTATAGAAAAGAATAAATATTTAATTATGATTATATTATATGGTAAATATTAGTGTCTTCCATTTGTTAAGAAAAATAATGCATCCTAAATCATTTTTGCCTCTTGACATTGACTTACTAGATATGTAAATTATTCTGCAAGGCTAATAAATCATTTGAACACTACACGTTATAAAGTTAAGAAGAAAACTCCAGCGAATAATATTAGACAGCATTTTTCATACTAGAAGAGCATTTGTGATTCAACAATGAGAAATATTTGTTTTTGCATAGTACTCTGCACAATCGATGCTTTTCCACTACATATAAACTTATAGTCTTATTTGATTAGACTGGTAGGCCATGTAATAAAAGGATATTCACTGAAAAAAAATGCATACTTTTTTTACTTAGTTTTTTTCTTAGAACAGTTACAAGAAGTGAAAAATATTAATTTGTGTCCAAAGAAAGACTCGGCAATTATGTATAGTCTGATTATTTTAATTTGGTTGCTTTCAACCTACATAATCATAATCCTGGGAGATGACACTATTTTTAGGAAATATTTTGAATGTTTTATTCTGCTTTCAATTTCTTGCTGTGAATTATTGGCAACAAACAATAGCAGCTTGACAAAACATATTTCTACCCATCATGATGATATCTAATGATACCACAAATTATTCCACATGGTTGATTCTTTCACTTTTAAGATACTTAACAGCTATAATTGTGAGATGTCTGGGCCATCCTCTTGACTCCCTCTGATGACTCTTCTCTCTGCTTCCCACCGGATCAATCCATCTGATTCACTGGTCCCTGAACTACTATTGCTATTTGTTCCTATTTTCAAAGAGCTAGATGCTTGCTTTGTGACTCTATTTATAATGTTGTTTAACTTTGGTCACATTCATTGTGATCTTTATTCTTCACTTGACATTTGTTGAGAATGATGCAATGATTCTGAATTTGACCTAATGTTTATCTGTGAGCAGAAAACTACACTTTTATCATATCATTTTGCTTTTAAGTCAATTTCTATTAAGAGTAATTTCATGTGAGCATGTATTTTCAAATACTTTGCCACTTTTCCCATGGCATTCATGAATTACATAGAAATAAATTATACGTTTTCAAAGCAATATTTTAACTAATTCAGATTCATGTTACTTTATCACATATTTTTAGCTCTTGAGATTACATTGAATTGTTTTTCAGAATTGTTTGTACTGTACTCCCAAAATGCCCATTGTTTACCCAAACACATACTTGACACACATAGATACCTGTTGGCATTTTCTCATTTTTCTCTTTCACCAAGCCAGTTTTGTTTCTTTTTAAAACTCTATTTATTAGCTTTAAAGGTTAAATTATAAAAAGTGTATAAGGATAACATGTTCTTCCTCCCATAAAATGCCCACACCTTGCTCGCCACATGGCCTAATTTATTATTTCTTTTGCTCTTTTGCACCATGCATGCATAAACATTAATAATATATTCTTGTTTATTTATTTTTTAGGAAAGAGTAAGTCTATTAACAATTTATATCTTCCTTTCCCATTTAATAATACATCCCAGAATGTTTATTTTCCTAGTATATAAATATTACTTATATATTATATATAAAATACAATATTTTATTGTATTGAAGATCCATACTATAACCTCTGTTATTACATAAGTGCTGGGGATCACAGAATCAGGTCCTCATTCTATGTTGCAAATGACTTAATGATTGGGCAATCTCCCCAGACTGAAGATGTACAGAGGTCATCATAGACCTAATTTCTGATGTGAAGGACCCTTGGGCTCAGGGCCTTCACATTTTCTATTTCCTCACACTTAGCATTTGACAGCCATAGATTATTGAGAGTGATGTACAATTTACTGTTTACAGAAACGTGTCTTAATCAGTTATGACAATTTTGAGAAAACAATGCAATGTTGCTGTGTAACCATTTTATTTCAAGTTTTCATGTAAAGATGCAGATGAGAAATTACATCTGAATACTGTGATGACTGAAACAAATTGTAAATCTATACAAAACTTTACAAAACTTTTCTGAAAAGTCCAAATCCTAGAATCCATTAACACTACTTTTGAATTCTGCATATGTTGTTAACTTAGAATTTAAAAATTTTATTCATGTCTAATTGCAAGGATATAATGCACATAAGATTTTTTCTGACTTAGATTTATTTTAGTTCACAGATCTAGTGCCCATTACTAGCCCATATGTTAAAATATACCTCTTCCCCTTATTTTTGCAATGGGTGCAGAAAATGCTTCAGATGAAGGGCCTCCTGGAAGATTATAATCTATGTCTTAATGGCGCTGTATGAGGCTTGTGTCTTCTTTCTTTCAGTTCATTTCAACCATGATTTTTCTGGTGATTTACTAAAACACCTTGAAAAGCAGCAGGACCTCTCAATCTTAACCTGAAGTGCTTTATATTCTTTACTCATTGTCTCAGGTATTTGTTCTGATAACTGGCCTGACCTCCTGTAATACTACTCTGTCTCAAGTAAAATTTCAAAAAGACAATATGTGTGGCAGTTTACCTGCATTATTGCTGAGAATACCATGACAAATAGCTTAAGGGAACAAGGGGTTTATTTTCTCTTACGATTTCTGGTTGCAGTTGTTTGTCCAGCTTTACAGGAGAATTCACACCAACACTAGGATCAAGGGAAGTAGCTACATCTTCTCTAAATAATAGCTAAGACAGGGCCAGACCAGCACGTGTGTGCATGTATGCACAAGGATATCTCCTTTCTCAAACAGTTCCTTCTATTTCATTCACCTGCCCAGGAACTAGTAATACCCACTATGGGCTACAACTTCCCTATCAACTCAATAATCAGCTCCAGGTTCACTCTGGGATTAACTGTAATTCTCTACAAATGTGCCATAACTTATACCTGTTCCTAAATATGACAGTATGTTTATTTTTTTCATTCTTAGAGGCTTGAAATGATTACATCTTTATATTCACAAATACTCATTGAGTTTTTCATGGTTAATGATTTCTTTTTTTGGGGGGGGTCAGTGAGATGGGTCAGGAATTAAGCCTCTGCATCACAGCAGAAGGTTCTGAGTTCAAATCCTAGATCCCATGTAATAAAACAAGGCAGAAATAGTGGTTGCATGTATTTCCAGCTGTGGGAGGTAGAACCAGGGAAACTCCAGAGCAAAGCAAATAGGAAGGAGAAACCATCCAGGATCATTCACAAATCACCCTTGGGCTCTAAAGGGGTACACAGTGTCCTGTGGCACAGACACACACACACACACACACACACACACACACACACACACATACACACACACACACACAGATTAAAAAAATAATGATTTTTTTTCACATGAGTTGATCAGGGTACTGTTCACAAATTCCAAATCAAAACTCAACCACTATTAGTCCAGAAAAAACAGACATTCGTTTTTATATATGTATTTTTCTCCATTTTGAGAAAAAGAATTTTAGACAATCTGTAAAGCTAATGTAGCTCAATATTAAAATAGAATATGAAACAAATCTGTTCACTACAGAAAGAAATTTTAAGGATGCACAAGGCCTTAATAAAAATTGTAATTCTGTAACTGTATTGTCTGTCTTACTCTGATATCCTTGATTCAAATTGCCATAATGCATAGAACTGAGTGTATGAAAGCTGATGCTTCCAAAGAAATATAACTTTTTTGTCACCAATAAGCACTAACATTGCAACATTGATATATAAATCTGTAAGCTGGTGCCTTCAAATTTCATGAAAATAAATTTTCACTCACTGTAAATGTCCAGTCTTTTTTCATTTATCAAGAATGCTGTACTTATTTGAAGTCTTTCTGATATTTTGGTGTTCTACAGTATATTTATTTGTGTTTCATTGAAATGTGTACTGAATCTAGTATTCACTATATATGTTCATTTTCTTTACCCTGGAATCACACTTTTATAAACTTTCATTTTTGGTCAATTTTTGTTTTCTGAAAATCTTGCAGATATTGGCTCTAGTTGATCTCTTGTGGAGAATGTTACTGAGGAAAAGTCAGAACTAAGCTGGATTTATCCTTCTTGTAGTTGACTTGAGAATTTGCCAGGATGCCTGTGGAATTCTTTATCTTTCAAGTCAATTAGCTACCCCAGGCAATGTGTTAGTATTGATAGAACTGTATCATTCTATGTTTTGAACTTTCAATCCAAAGATTTGTATTTCTCCATATGAGGAACAACAATTTAAATTTCATATTTGACTGCTTTGTTTCATTAGCTCTTTTTTGAAGAAATAGTTTATATGTGTATTTTCAAAGAGTTTTTTTCACAATAATCTATTGATTTCTTTTAAATTTTATTCCTAAGCAATATGTTCTTATTTAAGACATCTAGTGTTTTCTCGTGACTGTCACACATGTAACAATCTTGTTAAATTTTGTGAAATCTGTATCTTACTTTTCCTCCTTATTTCTAAAAATAATATTAATTTATTTAACCTTCACTTATCTTCCCTATTTTATCTCTGCCTATTCAGTTGCTCTATCTTATATTTGTGGTAGAATTTCATTCTAGAGCTTTTGCTTTTTACTTTGTCAAAATATTTATCTGCTTTCAACCCATGAACCTCCTTTATTTCTGTACATAGGCAGCTTGAATTTGCTTTAATTGTTTACTTTTTCTTAATATAATCAAGGGCCCTTTGCCCTTAATTTTGTTAAAAAAGTAACTGTCAAGGTGCCTCCTAAACATGCAAATATGTCATTAACTTATTCTGAAATAGGGATCACTGGTCTTGCCCATTGTGCACTAACTCAGCAGGACTGAGGTTCTCAACCCTTTGCACATTCCTAATGTTTGCCCCTTGACTCACATCTGTGAAATCATGGCTAAGCAGTCAGAATAATGTTTAGTGTCTTTGGGTACCTGTGGCCTCAGAGTACGTCAGAGAGTTTATGAAAGTGAAGAGATTGCTGGAGTTTATGAAAGTGAAGAGATTGCTGGTGGTGTATGGACACATGCTTCATCAGTTTGACTTCTCTCCAGAAGGCTCATACTGATAACCAGAATCTGTAACAGAGGCAGTGTTTCTGTGATCAAACCTCCAAATCATCTGGATGCTAGTGTTCATGTCTACTTTCCTGAATTGGGACTACCTGCACTGCTATGACGAAGTCTTGCTGAGAGAAGGAAGCATCATCAGTGTGATTTTCATGGGAAAGTGAATTGGTGCCTGGTTTTAATTGACTCATCTTATCTGTCTTTAACTCTCTGTGATTATAGTTGGTTGCTTTTATTAAATGATAAAATATAGATTAAAAAACTTTTTAACCTAGCCACAAGAGTGATTCTAATAACTCAGTGAAACTGAGGATGATCTGGCAACCCTGGTTCCCCCACTACATGTTGACAAACTTGAATGCCTCTACTTCCTCACAGGTCAACCTGAAAACTTCTTCCCCTCTATACCCCAACTTAGCTATGCTTCGTAACAACTTCAGATAATGCTTTCAGAATGCTGTAATGTTGTCTGACTATTGCAATGTTGAAGACAAGGTGATGAAGATATATGTACTGTCTTCATGGTGTGTTTTGATATTTTTAAGATTTGGAGTACACCAGGTACTCTCTGTGTTACTATAAGATGACCCCCACTAACAACTTAAGGGAGATATATTTTTTGGCTTGCAATTGCAGAGGGAAGATATAGCTCAGCTCATTATGGTGGGAATACATAGAAAGCACCAGAAATTGGAAGCAGCTTAAATCATGTCTGTCATGGAGGCAGAGAGAGAGCAAACTGTAAACTCAAGACCAGCAGACTATAAGCAGAAACAAGCCTGGACTAACCAACCTCAAGCCCTATCCCCTGTGATATGCCCTCCTGGAGCAAAACTCCACCTTCAAAGGTGCCATGACTTTCCCAAACACTGACAACAGCTGATTCAAGCACATGAGCCTATAAGAATCAACTCACATTCAAAACATGATGTAGGGTTCACAGAGGAATCTTTGGACATAACAATTAGAAATTGTTTGCTTCAGATATGTCATCTATGATACCCAAGAAACTGGGATTTCTCATATAATTATTTATATATTTCCCATCAAAAAGTTAAATAATTAATCATCCATTACCTGTTGTAATTGTTTAAAAATATAAACATGCTGCTCATATTTCTAAAGTTACCTAGTGAAAAAATGTGTGCTATTCCTGAAACAGACAGGATAACAATTTCACTAGCAGCAGTGCATCTAGATAGTATAATAAACTTTAACTGTAATAAACTTTTATTGTAAGGCAGGAGAACTTAACTGCATTCTTCTTCAAATTTATTTGATATGAAATTTGCATGATAATAGCATATGACTAAAAGATACTTCATTTTTATTTCTTTGCTTATTTGCTGGGAGTAACAAATACATGTAGGTATTCTGAAGAAATATTGACAAAACATCAGCTTTTATCAAATGGTAATATTCATGATATTAAGTTGTTACTGATAATATTAAATCCATGATAATTTTTATGAAAGTATCTTGTTAAATGTTATTTTAATTTACTTTTTGTGTACATTTTTGCATATATAAAAGTGCATGTGCTTGTGTATGTGTGTGTTTGTGTGTGTGCATTTATGTAACAGTGTGTGTGAGCATGCGGGGTGGATATTCAGATGTCAAAGAAAAACTTCTAGAATCAGGATTCACTTTCCACCTTGTTTGGGAAGAGGATGTTTGTTGTTTCTCTGCTGCATATACCAAGCTTTCTACCTACATACCTTGGGGATGCTCCTGTTCCTGCTTCCACCTCTCTGAGGAGTCTTCCAATGACAGACATGTGTGCCGTTCATTTAGTTTACCATGGATTCTACAGATTCAAACTCAATTCCTTAAATTTTCAGGACCAATGTGAAGTCAATAGACAGAAAATATTAGTTTTATAGGTGATATTTTTTAAAAATTCTCATAATATAGAGTATATTTTTGTGAAAATAATTTTGAAGTCATTAATCATGATATAATAAAATAATTTGGTAACATAAAGTTTATTGAATGATTTCAGAATATGTATCCATTTGTCACAATGGCATAACTTTTCTAAATATTTCATTTCTTCCTATTAGTTAATTATGAATATAATATAAATACTGATTCAATTTATTGACATCTAAGAATTTTCATTTGACAAAAAGGATTCATAATCTAAAGGTTATCCAAGACTCCTAAAGATATTTGGATAGGTAATATTATTAACCAGATAACAGTGAATAGGAATGAGGACAAAATTCTCTGAGAATCACTAATTGAAGTACTCTACTGGGAAAACTAATCTTGATTGAGCAATTTATGAGGGAAGACTCAGGCCATTTTGTGTATGACTACCCTCTGGATAGGTAATGCGGGAGAAATTAATGATGGATAGAGCAACCTAGGCATAGGTAGACAAGCAAGGAAGCAAATAAATACACTTGTATTCCTTCTTGCATATGCACGTGTCATGGATGTGATGTGGGCAGGGAACTCTGGCTTCTTCTGCTTGGACACTACTTCCCAATGAACTGTAACCTGGAATCATAAGCTGGAATTCAATTTCTCCTACTGTGTTGATATGGATGGTGATTGTAGCACCAATAAATGAGGAAAAACTTACACTGATATGACTATGACCTCTATTTAGATTCAAATAAATATCTTTTATCTTAAATTGGAACACAGTGTGGTAAATAATGAAATATTAGTCCCATGCCTAATATAGTAAATATTATAACTGCATAATGTCTGTGTTATACTTTATGAACTGGAACTAATCAATACTGTGATGGTTGATATTTCTCAATCAAGAAAAACATAAAGAAAAATGCACAAATTCTCATGTTTCTATGTGTTAAATAAATGAAATAGCAAGTGATGATAATAAAAGTGATGATTTTTTCCACAGGATTTCAATGTTCAAGCAGTGTTTTTGCTTTTCATATCTCTCCTGAATTATAAAATGCCAAAAATGTTGAACACTGTAATTCAGTGTTTCAGCTAACAAAAATGGTAGTAATTTTGAAGGGCAGAGACATGAACAGTTGCATACTTGGCCTTCAGGGAAGTAGGATGATAGTACAAGAAAAGGTGTGTTTGCACAAATGTATTATATCTAATATATTTAAAATAGAAACTCTCTGTGTTACTGTGGGAATATATAATTTTACTCAAAATTAGGATGTTATGGAGGACATGAAAGGTGAATTTCTTCCTAGAAGGTAGGGCATAACAGTGAAAAGTGAATTAAATAAAGGTAATGAGAACATGAGCAAGAAAGACCTATAAAACTTTAAACTTAATAAGACATATTAATCAGGAACAAATAATTCACAATATCAATTCAAACCTTTCTAATCAATTTGAAATTTGAATTTTCTTACATTTCTCTTTTCTTTGTATCACTAGTAAACTATTATCAAAGTACTTAAACATAGTAGAGTCATTAAACTATCTCAAATATTCCTAAAGTAAGATAAAACTAGTATATTTAATGCACATTTTATTAACTCAATTTGTGGTTTGGAATTGTTTTTAAAACTATACAATTCTTAATATTGTAATGTATATAAACCAGAAAGCAAAACATATCTTAGTTTCCCTGTAGGAGGAATGGACCAGGCAGGCCTGTATTGTCTGTATGGGCCGCATGTGCTAATGCAACTTCCCCAAGCTAGAATCTGCTGCTGCTGTGCCTGGTGCTGACATCAAACCGCCTGACTGAGAGGACCAATCCAGAAAAGACAGCACAGCAAAAACTCACGCTGGGATTTATGGGATGTTGGGTGGGATATATAAGCAGCCTGATATTTACAATAAACGAGCCTGCAAGCCTGCAAGCCTGAGAGCCTGTTTTGCCACTAGCCTGACTTCACTTTGTGCCTGCTTATCCCCACCCCCAAGAGTCTCCGTGGGTCCCCGAGACTGCTACAGTTCCCCTAGATCTGAAATAGTAGTGTAAAAATTCTAATAGACATGTTTTGAGTATTATAGGAAACATAGTATTCTATATTTCAAAACATAAACTCTGTTATTCTATTGTAGACTGACATTTGGTAGAAAATATGACTTGTTCAGGGGAAAGACTTCAATTATATTTGTATATTATGTAAAATATGTAAATTTTGACCAAAAGTAAGTCTTTTTAGATTTAGTCTTAGATCTGAATTAAGCAGCTCAGAATAAAATAATTTAAGCTGAACATAGTGAATCAGAAGATCCTTTGCGGCAACACAGAGAGTACAAATAAAAATGCAAGGAGGTATGAATCCTTTAAAATAAATTCTCCAACCTCTGTTTAGCTCTATAGAATTGATATATTGAACTACAACTGCCAAACTTTGGCATTGATGAGAATTCCATTTTGAGGATAAAATAGGCTAATACTTCATTTGGTAATAGAGCAAAGGATTAGTGTTCTATGGGAGATTGTGCATTTGTCATTGCTATACATTTAGTGCAAGCCAGTTTTTCTAAGAAATGAAATGTGGATTAGCAATACACTGTGAATAGCTTGTATTTAGACTGTGCTTTAAAGATAATATCATTTGTTCTTTCAATGCTGACTATATTTGTGTTTTAAATGATAAAAATAAATTTTGAGTATTTCGTTCATTGACAATAGTAAATTGAATAATTCCATAAGTTTCACTCTGAATAGTTTCATTAATTGATGTTCGAGTTGGATGCCAATACACTATCGCCCATCATTAGCCTCCCTAGTACTAATTTTTTTTCCTTATCCAGACTTCCTTGGATGACATCAATGTCACTGAGTCTGCCTCTTGTAGTCACTTTGCTTCCAGAACAATTTCAGTAGTTTCCAAGAAACACCCATTTCCATACTTCACAGAGCATCAAGAGAGTACATTTGTATGCAGAAAAATCTTACTAGTTGATCCTCCACTTAAGACTGGCTGAAGCATTTCTCATGCAGCACTACAAAACTCAGAGATTTTCTTCAATGTGGTCTCCATTCTCCTAATTCTCTAAGTTATTTTTACTCCATATTCCACAACATAAATAGCATAAAAGAATAAGTTATCTCAATGACTAATAAACCAGTTAGAATCTGAAGCAGACACTAGATTAGGCAGTAAAGAGCTCAGGATCTTGTTTATAACTCCATAATGCTAATACAAAAATGAAGAAATAATGTTTTTTTCTATTCAAAAAGAGTAATTAAATGCTTAAGAATTGAAACACTTGAGTTTTAAGTAAGCATGTAAAAACATTGCAAAGAATAAAATAATACATCATTTTAGTCTTGACTTGTATGATAACTTATTTCTTTCCATGTAGCAGAGACTTCACAAGTCTCATTGATTAGCATTGCTTATAAATGCTTGAGTCTTGAAACCATAACACCACTATTGAAATTTACACAGGTATTTCCAGTGGGAAAATCACATGTAGATTCTTATACCTTCAAACTTACTATATGTTGGATTCTACAATGCATTTCTGTTGTGCACTTTTAAGAGACTCATGGTTACAATTAGAATTAATTTTCAAATATTAACAGAAAGCATGATTTTTATCATTCATTAAGTCATATTATATATTATACATTTTATTATTATTTTACTATTATTATTATTATTTATGTGGGGGTATGAGATATCTTTCCTGAAATTAGAATACAAAATACCATGGCTCTTGAGGTTTGCTCTTGCTTTAGCTCTGATGACTTCTGCCTTGCAAACCATGAGGAGCCCGACTGACAGGTAACAGCAAGGCAGCATGGGAATGAATAACTCATTCAAGCGCCATTTCAGTGAAGAAGCTCCAGTGGAGCCTTGATATTACCACAGCCCCATCTGACACCTCGGTTTCACCCTTACAAGTATGGGATAATGAGCTAGACACCAATTTGCAGTAATCTATTTTCAGACAATAAATATGTGTAATTTTTTGCATTTCTGTGATTTTGGAGTAATTTTCATGAAGTGATTGGTAATATATTACATTACATAGCAATAATGCTCCTTTAGCAAAACTTTGTAGACACACTATTTGTTTAAGAGTTTCCAAATTAGTGGGGTTGGGAACTAAATTAACAAAAGCTCATTTGAGAGAGAGAGTCTTCATATACAATGGGAATAATGTACACCTTTTAAATGCAATGAAATAATGGGAGAATGCATGATTTGGAAACCTACAGAATTTTATCAGCTCTAAATTGTGGTTTAAAGATGCCATTGTATTACTTAATTTCAGTGTATCATACCCTCTTTATTTTTATATCTCCACTCTATCAACAATGAGTTTCTTTCCCTTGTTGCAGTTACATTATCCAACTTTGCAAATGTACCTCACAAAAGGTTGGTTTTCGAAAACCATCACTGTTCACTCTAACCTCTATTAATCCTACAATTAGAGCAGTTTCTGATAACAGATCATCTTGTTTTCATCTTTAGAATAGGTATGTACTATCCACACATCATGAAATTACATAAAAATAATGCCATACTATTTTGCTGAATTTATCTACTTTCTCTTTGCTCTCAATAATCCATTTCAAATCAGATAAAATATTTTAAATACAAAATCTTCTCATTTTGCCGTTATAAAATTCTTCAATGGAAGCTGAAAAAAATGGTTAAGTGGGTAAACTGCTCAAGGTGTAAGCACGAGGATGTGAATTCAAATCCCCAGCATTCAGGTGAAACCCAGATTTGACCATTTTTGCCTATATTGGGAGATGGAGGCAAATGTACGCTAGGACCTCTGCAATCATCTATATGCAATAAAAGTGATGGCATAAGGAAGAAAATGATAGAGGAAGTTATCAAATTTGCTTCTTCCACATGTGAGCATATACTCACAAACATATACAACATATACACAAAAGATGCACACACGTGCATGCACACACACACACACACACAGAGTTTTAGTGATTTGCTGCTTACCAAGAATAAATGTCTTTCTTGTGTCTAAAGATTTCATCCTACCTCTATATCTTCATTGTATGTTATTCTGTCTTTTGTTAATTTTACAATATATATTATGATTCACGCAACATTTACACACACAGGTTTTTCCTTTATTACTTTCATTGCTCTTAATATGTCATCTTCCTAAAATTATTTCACACACATTCAAAATTGCTACATTTTTGATGATTTTTGGAGAAAATTATTGGAATCTATTGTGTGTACATTGGTGCTCTGTGGTTCTAAGTGCTGTGGACTCACATCCTTTTTTTTTTTTTCAGCTCATACAAACTTAGGTACACCAGTTCCCTCCCTCCCTCCTCCTCCCCCCGTAGCCCCTGCTCCCCCTCTCCACCCCTCTCCCTCCCCATCCCCCAGTGCCTCCCACCCCAATTCCCAGAGAGTCCTTTCTTGTGCATGCCTGATTTTCCTCTGGGCCCTCCTCTCCGATGACGTACAAGGACCCAGTGGCCTTTCCCTGAATCCTTTCCCGTGTTCCCCTTAGGTATAGGAACACTGCTGTGGCTGCCAATTCTTTGCCTCCAAGGATCTTGGTGCCTTTAGCAGATGCTAGACTTTGTGAGGTCAACAGTGTGTTGGACAATGCGCAGGGCATGCAAAGTCCAATTATGATTGCTTCAGCCCTAACTAGTATAGAGTATCTTGCATATCATTGCTCCTCCCATCCTTTTGCTCTTAAACTCTTACCTCCCCCTCTTCTACAAATTTCCCTGAGCTTCAAGATGGGGAGAGACTAAGCTGGCCTAGTTCTAGGTGGTTGATATAGAGTCTCTGAAGTTCTGGATTGTGGTTTGTTGATTTTCTTTTTCAGTTTTGCTGCTCCTGCAATGCCCTTCACTCCATCCTGGTGAGCATTGTATGTTACCCCCTGGCCAGAGACAAAAAGCTGTTAGAGTCTTGTGATAAAAGCACATTCAAGGTAGATGTAATAAAAGTGGGAAACCACAATAAGGGAGGGGTCTATCACCCATTTGCAAAATGGTTACTTTTTATCTGCCAGACTATATGCCCTCCTCTTCTGGTGAGATCACACCCTCTCAGTAGTAAATGATCAGGAACAAAAGTCTGTGAACTTAATCAGATGTCTCATTACTTATTTGGGTCCTTGGTGGAGGCCTATTTTCCCTGCTGTAACATGGTCCCTTCTCTCCTTGTTTCTGGTGTGGACCTCCTACCCCATCCCTCCTGTTCATAATCCTTGGAATTACTGTCTCTAAGTGGGCTGGGTGGGTTTGGTACTAGAAGCCACCTATTAGGGAGTACATACGGCGCTTAATTTTCTGGGTCTAGGATACTTCACCTAATATAATTGTTTCTAATGACATCCATTTCCTGGCAAATTCCAGTAATTCATCATTTTTGATGGCTGAGTAGTACTCCATTGTATAGATGTACCACTGTTTCCTTATCCACTCGTCAACTGTTGGACATTTGGGCTGATTCCATGACTTTGCTACTGTAAACAGTGCTGCTATGAACATGGTCGTGCTTGTGCTATCGAGGTGAACCTCTGCTGTATGGGGGGTTATTCCCAAAAGTGGAATAGCAGGGTCATATGGCATTACATCCTTTTAACAACCTCAGGCTTCTAACTTCCAGGATGGCATGGGATCTGTAGATGGCAGTCATGAGTAGATTTCAGAAGCGGATCTTGTGGATCATGTGTCTGATGATTCTGAAGGTATCTGGAATGCTATTGTTGATTTTGTAGTAATATAGGAAGTAAAACCCTTCACTGCTTTTCCCTTTAAGTCTTCTTGTGAATGATGCCTCCTTAGTCTCTTTCTGGGCAATGTTTAACTTTTTTTTATGTTTAGGATATTTTGGACATTTAGAGTTTGAGGCTTTCTTACCTGTGATTGCCACTTCCACAAATAAAGGGCTCAAAAAACCCTCCTACTTACTTTGAGATTGTCACAAGTATGACCCATTTCTACCAGTCATATGCCAAATGAGACTTAATACTTTCATTCATATTTTCCCATCCCTACATTCACTTCCCTTTTTTAAAGCATAAGAGACTTGACATAGAGACCAATGTATAACATAACTTGTGATTGCATCCAGGCTGTGTGATTAGATAAAGTGTAAAGATTACTCCAGAAGGAATTGAAGGAATGTCCTTCTGCCTTCTATATCTTTGTTAGTTATTTACCTCATTGTGATAGTGCAGCATAACCTCATGGATATCATTTCATAAAACTGATGAAGGCATAGCAGCTGGGATAGGTCTGTCTCTGGCAGCAGAATATTCCAGTATGATTTATTCAGAAATTGCCTATCTGGAAAGAAAAGAACTCAGTTGCTAACCAAATGTGGATATGGCTTGAAGAGCTGCCCTGAGGGACCCACTTCTAACCAGGTCACAGTTACAGAGGTATACAATGCCCAAAACAGTATCCTTGGATTTCAAAAAAAAACTAAAAGATAAGTGAATGTAGGATGCTTTACATTCAAACCTTCTCTCTCTTGCCCTGATAGAAATGTAGCTGTAACCCTACATATAGGGGGACACAGTTCGAGATTGGAGAGTTTGTTATCCTGAAACCATGGAGCTGTCATATACATTTACTTCCACACAAATGCTGTGATGTTATGATTCCAAAAAACTTTATTCTTGGATCTTTTGTTCTGTTTTCCTCTTTGTTAGAGCAGCTGGTGTCTGGAAGGCAATTAATATTCTTCAGAAGAGAAAAAAATGAGAATGCAGAAACTGCTGCTTAGAATCATTTTAGGTTTATTTCTTTGCATTTAGTTCCATGTGTTCACTGTTTTATGAGATTGTAGCAGCTGAGATCTCCTGTTTCTTTAGAGAGCAGGTTTCTACCTTATCCTTGTTTGAGCCACAGAATAGCTTTCATACTCACAGTGTAAGTTGTCAAATATAGTTCTTGGCTTAGAATTGTTTTGGCAATTTCAATTACCTCTGCAGAGCCCTCATCCTCTCTTTCATTTGTTATGTTTTGTTTTGTTTCTGGAAAATTATTCTCAATCTAGTACTTAAGCTCTTCCAGGAATTCTGAATTAGATAACACCCTTTCTCTATTTATTGAAAGCCAGCTGCTTCTGTGCAACAGATACCCTCATGCAACGTGAAAGCCTCATTGTACAAAGATCTCAAAGTAACAGCTCATTTTTGAAATCACTAATCATATTTCCTTAACTGTTGATAATTTACAAAGTTATATATTCCACAGGCTCTGAGATTAACAGTGTTCTTTTTACTGATATTTTTTCCTTTATTTCTACCTCAGTCAACAATGAACATATGAGAGAAAGCTTCATTGTCACCAAGGGCAAGCCAGGTGTTTTTCAGTCAATGTGTATATTGACCACTATCTTTACTTTTTGTTCTTAAGTGACATCTGAGTTGCTGAGTAAATATAGGAGAAGTTATAGCTTATTAACCACAGATCTCTAAATTGATCTAATCCTTATGTTCATCTGCATTTTTCACTATCCTCAAGTTATCTTAATTTTTGAGTTGACTATATAAGGGAAACAAACAAACACAAAACTGATCTATATTACCATGAAGTTTGCTCTTTAATTAAAATTTTAATAAACATTTTCACAACTTGGCTTCTGAAATCTTTTCCTTTGTAAGCTGAATAGAAGACTTCTTTTTCTAAAATTATGATCACCATAACTCTGAAAGATCTTTTAAAACTGAAATAGAACTGAATTCTTACTCCCTTCTGTTATATTTTTCTGTAAATTCTATTCCCAAGAGCCTGAAATTCACTTTCCTTATAACCCAGGCAACAAACACTACCTGCAGTGGAATAGAGAGGGGAAGCATAATGTATGACTTGTCAATACAATCTTCTCAAAATTATTTTTTCCAGTTATGCAAAAAGTTTCTTCTATGCCACTTACCATTATAAATAATAGAGAAGTTTTTGACTTATTCATTGAACCATGTTATATGCTTTATCACTTAATGTGAGTACAAATATTTATGGAATGAAATTGCTGCAGTCAAATAATTTTTGCCAAATAAGAATTATTAAAAGTATTTTTGCTAATCTCTAAGTCTATAAAATAGCTTGTAAATGGAGTAGCTAATTCAAAAGAATAATTTAATACACTAAACTTATCTGTTTTATTATAGGCTAATAATTGGCTCATTAGTTTAATTAAGCTTGTCAGTTCTAAAATATACAATAGCTTCACAGAATTAATTGATGAACATATTGAGAGGAGGGGTTCATGCTTCATTCATCCTTTAAGTCTTGACAATGACTTGTACAGAACAAATAATAAATGATGGAGAATTAGTTTTACTAATTTTTCTTTATTAAGAATGTTTCACATACAAACAAAACAAGTTTACCTCTCATCCTCCTCCCTTACCACTTCCCCCTCCTCACCCATTCCCCTTTCCCTTCACCAATACAGCCATGTCCCTCCTGCACTCATGACCTTCTCTACATGTGTGGACTCCAGGGGTCCCTTCTTGGTACCTGTACTTGTAAGACATCAGTTCTCTGTTCTAGTATAAGTGGCCCATCTGTGAGAAAATTCACAGGTGGGAGAGCTCCCCTTCTTTTTTACATTACCTGCCCCAGAGAGTCTCTCCAAAGTTAATTTTTTTCTCCTGAGATCTTTGCTGGATCATGGGGAATGTTCATTTGTCAGTTATTATGTAGGTCTAGTGGTAGGAGATCTCACTGCAGTGAGCACCTGGATGATGCAACCCTGTCATGACTGGAGTGTGCTAGTGGGCAGTACATGTTCCCATCTTTAAGCTCTTGCAATCTTATTGTTCCATCTTCTTTTTTTTTTTAAATATTATTTATTCAACTGTGTGTATGTGCGTGCGCGCGTGTGTGTCTGTGTGTGTGTGTCTGTGTATGTGTAGAACCACGGACGAATTCGCGAACCACCATGGACGCCTCCACCTCCTTCTGCCCCGGGATTCACAGGCTCCGCCCTACCAGGACCAGAAGCGCAGGCCGCCCCCTCTTCCGTCTGGCGTCTATACCTGGGATCTGGGATCCGAACTCGGGACCTTCTGCCTGCAAGGCGGAGGCTTAACCCCTGAGCCACCTCTCCAGCCCTTATTGTTCCATCTTCTATAATGTTTCTAGAGCCTTGGAATGAGGAGGGATTGTGATAGCCTCTGAGGGCTTAGCATTCCAGAGTTGCCAATACTCTACACTGTGGTTAGTTGCGGTTTTCTGACTACCTAGTCCTTAATTGCAATAGGGTGCATCTTGGCTGAGTGCTGAGAGTGCTTGTTATCTAATGGTACAATGAAAAGGTATAGATGTAGTTTGATGTCTGATCCTGTCTGGTGTCCATTTTCTCCCTTCCACAGTTATTTGGACAGGTTTACAGTATCAAGCACGTGTTCCCTTGATCATAAGAGACTGGGGGTTGGGATTAGTTCTCATTCAGAAGTGATGGGCTTATAAGCACAATTGCCCCACTGGATTCTTCTTATCAGAGTTGTTGAAGTTTGTAGAGTTCATAGCTCAGTGAGATCATTGATCATATTTTTCCCCACTCCACTTGACTTTTTTTGTTCCTCCTACCCATTTTTTCCCTTTTTTACTTTCTCTTTAAAATTTTCTTTGACAATTAGTACATGGACGATCCCAAAAGAACACAAGACAATAGATGAACTATGCTTTACTTATTTTTCAAAGTGTATTTGTTATAATATCTGAAAAAACATTAATATATAAACTAGAAACAGGTACAAATTTACAGTCTAGACCAAAACTCTTGTTTTTCGACTGCATAGAAACACAAACAATATTATTAAATATTTCATTTGAAATAACAAATAAATTGCATTTAATATGCACAGCAATCATTAAAAATCATTCAATATTCAAAATGTTGCTATTATCTATGCCTCAATAGTGCTGACTACTTATAATATAAATAGAATATAAATAATATATAAAGCTGTGAGAGTACTGGTTTAACCTAAAGTATATGTTCTGAGAGATGTTTAATAGTCTCCAAAATATTCATAATTATAATTAATATTAAAAGCTCCAGAATTCCAGGCATTGATCAAATTTTAGGAAAGGTAAGGCAAACAACATAACCAACTTTTGGTTAATATTTTGGCCAGTGCCTGCTATCAGAGCCACAAGGCAGATGTCATGCCTCAGATGACTGAAGAAAATAATGACTGAACCTCACCAAAATGTAATTGTTCTACTTTTCTATATGAATTATTTCATAAATACACATGTATATTACATAATTATTTTGCATATGAAAATATATTTATTTTGCTTGAACATATTTAAATTTGATCATTCATAATATTAACTTAATCATAATAGAATTTTTACTTTGCATATTGTAAAGTTTAGATGATCTATTGTAAACTATCCTTTATTTTGTATGATTTATGTGTTTCTTCCAAATCACTCATTCTTTATTTTAGACTGATAGTTGTTTAATTTTACTGTCACTGGATTGAGCAGGAGAATGGCTCAGTGGTTAAAGTCTTTGCCTCGCAAGTTAAAAGACTTGTGTTTACATCTCTAGATCCTATATAAAAATGCAAAAATTCTACTCCAGTAAGATAGCCTAGAAAATTCCAGAGGAAAGCAATCAGGTGAAAGCATAATCCATAATGACTCCCAGTATCACCCTTGAGCTTCTATAGACATAGGCACACACTCCAATGCCCTCTTGTATATAAGCTTAGATATCCATGCATAAATGCACAATACACATAAAGAATATTTTTCAATTATTTAAGGAATAGTTAATTCTGCCTTGCTACTAAGTACATATTCTTTCTTGCACATCACTTTTCTGTCTTTTCTCAATGTCTTTTTCAATTATAATTTCCCATTTCATTTTCTAATCTATAATCTTGTAGATTAAAATGTTTTGTATAATCATTATATTGTTTTTTGTATGGCTAGAACATGTATTTTGAAATAATATCTGATGTATAAATTATTAATTCTTTCTGCAAATCTTAAGATTTACCAAGTGATGAGTTATCCCCATGTGACCTTCACCATATGTTTATGTGCCTCTTATGAAGCAACTTTTCAGGACTCCAAATTAACTCTTTTGACTTTTCTAATTCCTTACCTTTTCTCTTTCTGGAATTATTAACTAGATACTAATTCTGATTTATAATTGGCAAATGGATTACTAAAATAATAGTAAACAATAGTGTTTGTCTGTTTTTCAACGTAAATGGGTGAAAGTGTGATTACTAAGACAATTTACCTACTTTTCACAATGTTTTTTGTGAGATGCTATTCTTTAGAAACATAGCTTATTCTTTGTCCTGGTTATAAGGGTCACTATTGCTTTACTATTCTGCAATTCATCCCTCAAACTTGTGATGAAATATGTTTATCTCCAATTCATAGCTAATGCAATACTACACTGAATATAATTATGCAACACATGTGTAAAATGGCTGATATACATCAAATGGTGAAATAGGTGGCCGCATATATGTTCTAGGAGGGCAATAATTTAACCATCCCATCATGTGAAGGTAAGGCTCATATTACTTAGCATTTTCTTCATTCCATGTTAGCAACTACCTTCATTAAATTAACAGATTTTTTTCAAAAGAAATATAGTCATGTATCACTGTAATTTCCAGATATAATTTAACATAAATCTATGAAAACGGATAAATAATTCAAATTAATATCTGTTCACACATGCACAGAACATGTATTCATCACAGCCATCTTTCTTATCTCTCCCTTATTGTTTCTGAGTATGTAATATAAATTCAGGTCAATTCTTGCCCCTTCTAGTCTGTTGTTTTTTGTGATTGTTTTTCTTATGCTGAGATAGAGAGAGAAAGAGAGAGAAAAATGGAGGGAAGGAGGAAGAGTATTATATAACCTCCCTCCCTTTCTCTCCAGAGAGAAAGAAAGAAAGATAGAGAGGGAAGGTGAGAGAGATATAGAGAGATAATTTTGCTTTATCTGGTAATTTTGTTTAATGTGTCCTTTAGTTTCATTCAACTGATTCCAAATAGTGAAATTCATTAACCTTTGCAAATGGAAAATTCTCAGTGCTAACTCTCTCTCTGTGTGTGTGTGTGCATGTGTGTGTGTGTGTGTGTGTGTGTGTATGTTAATTTTACTTTCATTCCTTTATCTCCCAATGGATGCGTACAACTTGTTCATGCCATGGCTACTAAAAAAAATGTCCAGAATCTTCTCTTTTGTTGTCCAATTTATTCCTCTGGTTACATTCCTAGAAGTGTGGTAACTGGATCTTAATGGGTTCTACTTATGAAAAACCCCATGATGCCTCCTATAGTGACTGCATTAATTTACATTCTTACCGAGAGCAAATATATATAGTTAATGCATTCATCATACCCAGAGTCTGTAACTAATTATATATTGTTTGATTATAATCATTCTGCAGTGATATGTTAATTATTTTGTCCTTGTTGTTGCAATTTAAAATGAAGCAACTTAAGGGAGGAAGGGTGTATTTCTTCTTCAACATAAGAAGAGATAAATTCTGTCAAGACAAGGAAAGAATGGAAGCAGAAGCACATTTCATCCAAAGTCAAGAAGCAGAGAGTAGACAGGAAATGGGGCTAGAATTTCAGCCAACAATGCTCTTCCTCAGTGATATACTTATTCCAGCAAGGCTCCAGTTCCTAAAGTTCGCAAATAGCACTGCCATGTAAGGATCAAGTGTTCAATCACATGACTCTAAGGAGGACATTTTACATTCTGACAGCAACACAGTGCACATACCATGCACTCATGGTATGGACTCATCACTTCATGTTGTAATATACAGTCACTTCAAATTCAAAAGTTCTGTTGGCATTAATAGCACCCACAGTGTTCAAAGCTGAAAAGCCTCTTGTGAGACATAGGACAAAAGAAAACTAAAAAGCAAACATCAAAAAACATCTTTTATTTTCAACATACAATGACACAGAATGTCCATTCACGTTCCAAAAGGGAAAAATGGAGGGATATCAAAAAGAGATAAAACTGAAGAAAGTCTAAAACTAAGTGCTATGACTTGAATGTGAATTTTCTCCCAAAGAACTATGTGTTTGGATCCTTAACTATTAATAGTTGGCAAGGTAGTGGAACTTTTAGAATGCAAACATTTTCTGTAGGAAGAAAGGTTACAGTGGAGAGGGCTTTGAGGTTTAGTGGACCTGAACTCTTTCTTATGAGGTTGGTTCTTGTTCTTTCTACCTCCTTAATGGCTGAAGTGACCTTAACCTGCCTCTATCCTTTGCCTTCATCCTTGTGATTCCTGCCATAATTCCTTTCTGAAATTATATTTCAAGTAAATTTCTTTCTCCCTTTTTGTTGTATCTAAGTATTATCTCACAGGATTAGAAAGAAAGTATAACTCCAGGACCTGGCTACATGTCCTTTTAAGAAAATATTGGTGGATTTTAGGCTCTTAAATTCTTAAAATCTGATATGTTGAGCCTTAGAGTGGGGAGAGATTGGCTGGCTTGATTCTAGGTGAAATGTGGCAAGGTTGTTGGTATTTTGAATTGGTTTGGTTGATGTTGCCTATTTCACTGTTCTACTGCACTTGTCTGGGTTTTGGCATCCTCTCCTATCCAAAGATAAAAAATGCTTATAGAAAGACCTTTATATAAGAAATGACTTAAAGGAGAGGGAAGAACAAGAACAGGGAACAATAGAGAGTGGGATCAGCCTTCAGGTAGCCAACCAACTTCTTACTAACCCCTAACCTATCCTCCTTCCTCCATAACAGGGAACAAATAGGTAACACTATAAATGACTCTAAACAACAGTGGATAGGAAGTCAAGTGACAGTAGAAAGGGTCAGATATTTCAAAATTTAATGGATTTTTCGTAACAGTTGCCATATTTATCTATTTAATGATGTTCGTTTCTTCCACTCTGTTGGTGTGCTGGACAAGATACTGAAGACAGAGCTGCGACAGCCAGGTATTCACTGCAATGATGCTTGTACTTTCCAGGCCAGCACAATGACTGACATATCAATATGCTCCTGTAGACTATCTAGAACCTCAACAGACATAAATTCAAGCAGAAGGAACCTTAGCAGCTAGGGCTAGACAGGTGAAGGAGAGTGCCCTATCAGTGAGTCTGTCCAACAAAGGGTTACTTGGTCTGCTCATAGAAGCAGATGGACTGGAGTGTGGGAAGGAAAGGGATAGATCGATAAAAGGAGGGGAGAGAGTGAATGATATAGAGAGATTGAGTGAGAGGAAGAGGAAAGAAATGTGGTTATAGAAGTAAGGTAAATAAACAAATAAATAGATAAATAGATAAATGGAAAATAGTACATTCTTTCCTGCACTTGTGATCTCCCTTGGCAAAGGTTTTAAAAATCTGATATATTAGTTATAGAATCCCTTCGGTTGAGTGAAACTTAGAACCATATTATGAAAATTTTAATTTTGAAAGTGAACACATATTAAGCCTTTTTATTAATTAATTAATTAATTAATTATTTTCCCAATCATACAAACTTAATAGGTACCCCAGTCCCCTCCGTCCCTCCACCCCTCCCTGGTCCTGATCCCCCTTGTTCCCTCCTCCCCTTTTCCACTTCCTTCCCCCCCTTTCTCCCAGAGCCCCCTCCCTCCATCCTTGGAGCATCCTTCAGTATGAATATCAAAGTTCTCTCTAGGTCCTCCAGTCTAATGAGGTGTAAGGACTTCCTTGTGCTCCCCTTTAGTATGGAAACACTATTGTCACTGTTAATTCCTTGCTTCTAGGGATCCTAGTGCCTGTGATCCATGCCAGACTTTGGGGGGTCCTTGATATGTCAGTTGTTGCACAGGCCATGCAAAGTCCTACTATGGCTACTGCAGCCCTATGGTTACTACGTATCATTGCTCTTCCTCATCTTTAGGCTCTTACAATCTTACTGCCCCCTCTTCTGCAAATTTCCCTTGAGGAAATTCTTAAGAGATATTTTCCAATATATTTTTGATCATCTTATTACCACTATGAATATAGATGATCCAATTTATACTTTGCTCCATTTGACATAAAATATCTTTCAATTAATACCTTTTAAAGTTTAGCATAATCTTTTCTTTTTATGTATTTGTGATGTGGTTAAATATTAATCAGTTTACATTTGTCTTGACTTTGATTTACTTAAATCTGTGGTTTTTGCATTGTTTAAATAATTGAGAATTTTCATCATTTTTTTTCTGAAACTCTTTTCCACTCCATTTTCCTGTTTAGTCCTTCTTCTGTGGGCTGATACTACCACACAAATTCCTTTCATTATTCCTCAGGTCACTGAGATTCATATCTTATTTTTCTATCATTTTCCTCTTCTCAGGTGTGATCATTTATAAATGATCTGATTTTAAATTTATGAAAACTGTTCTCCACAAGGTCCACACAGATGCTTCACAACTCTAGTGATTCTGTTCAAGAGTAATAGGCAACATGACTTTCAGTAGTGGGGAAAGTCTCTAATGTTGGATTACTGTGACATTTTCCCTCTAAGTCCTTTAATATACTCATGATAGCTTGTCAATTCCTTTCCATTGTCCTTTCAAAAGTCCACCATTTCAAAATCTAATTCATTGATAATTCTTCTAAGTTATGCATCATGAATCCTAATTTTTTACACACCCAGAAAACGTTACTAGAATCCCTAGTATTATTTTTGTGGCTTTTATGAACCATTAATTTTTACCAGCTATGTTTATTTTAATTTCATCTTTCTTCCAGAAATCAAAATATTAATAATACAGCCATTCATTTTCTTTATTTGTATTTATATTTGCCTCTTCCAGCTTCAATATAATTTCTTGAAAATAGAACTTAATCTATTCTAGGTAAATATTCTTAGCATTTTGCCAGAGGTGTAATCAGACTTTCGTGACACTTGCCACTCCTAATTCATTAGAATTCTCAGGCTTCTGGCATGCTTGATATTAACATCTGACATCATGTTAGATTCCAAGCTGCATAATGTTGCCTTTTGTTTCTGGCAATTTGAGTATGCCCATCTTTGTTCAGGATTTTATTCCATTTCTTTTTTTAAGCATCAAAATGCATAACAAAATCCAATTTTGTTGTCTGTGACTAGACATGTTACTGGACATGTGTTTAAATTCCTCACTCACATCAGAAAAGAAGTTAGAGAGCTAATCTGCTTCATATATGGTCTTCAGGGCTCGTGTATCTGAGTTGTTGATTGCTAGTGCATAATGGGCACAGATGATTATTTCTAGGTTTATAGTTGGTTGAGTGTGATGAAGAATATTAGTGAAGAATATTTTTCACATGGTATTTAAATTAGCTATTTATGTAGTCCATACTTTTGAAATATTGTATAATTTGAGGATGTAATATATGTTGTTCATCTTTGTAAAACCCAATTCACAATCAGCATTTTTGGAGTAAACAGAAGTATGACATAATAAACTTAAAATAACAAAACAAATAATAGTAAACTAAATTACTTCAATAAATTTAGTATGGAAAATAATCAAATGTTGACTGAAGTGTTAATAAATTTGATTTATATCTTACATAATCTTTGAAGGAGTACTATATCACTTGATGTAGTATTGAAAAAATAGCAATGATCATTGTATTATAAAAGACAATTTATTGAAATATTGTTTTAGCCAGTAAATCTAATATTAACTTAGTTTTATCATCCTAACCTAATAATGCAGATTATTGGACACCTCACTACCTCCTATCACAAGAAAGTCTGGGACAAAGTATTCAGCATGTATTTGTCATCCTTATGTCATCGAAATTGTAGTTTTTAAATTTTGTTGTCACCTTTGATATTTAACAAGTCATTACTTATTTCTCATCTCAAGCAAAATATTCTCTGAATATTAGCATTTACTATTTCAAGTAGAATGTGCTACACAGATAAGTGGAACAAGCAAAAATGAATTGTTTCCATACTGTAGCATTTCTGGGGTTTGGGGGGGGAAGCACTGGGGGATGAGGAAGGAGGGGTGAGGAGAGGGGGAGCAGGGGGGTCGGGGGGAGGAGGAGGGAGGGAGGGAACCGGTGTACCTATTAAGTTTGTATGAGTGGAAATAATAATAAAAAATGTTAAAAAAAAAAAGAATGTACTTAGGAAGAGATAGTCACAACAATGTCTGAGTTCAAACCATGGGAAAACTCAGAGAGGAAAGAAGAAAGCAAAAGAGAAATAATTAAATAAACTAACACAGCATATCTCTTATGAAAAGGAAAGTAGAAAAAGCCATTCAAGGCTAAGAAAGTTCTATAAGATAAACAATATGTTGGGCTTAGTCCAATAAAGCGTATTTTTGTAGAAATCTGCTAAAGTCAGTTTAATCCTAGAAGCCTACTCGGTGAAAGGAGAGAATCAACTTTCTAAAGTTGTCTTCTTACCCTCCATACACCTGTTATGACACCGGGATGCCTGCTTTCTCTCCATATTTCCGCAGTCTCCTCTAGTCTCATCTGGTCTCATCTGGTCTCATCTGGTCTGGTCTGGTCTGGTCTGGTCTGGTCTGGTCTGGTCTGGTCTGGTCTGGTCTCATCTCGTCTCCCCTCCTGTCCTCTCCTTTTGCTTTTTATTCCATTCTTTCTCTCTTCTCCTCCACTCTTCTTTCTCTCTCTTGCTCTCTTGCTCTCACTCTCTCAAATAAATAAATTACTTTTTAAATGAAAAAAAAACCCTAAAATCTTTTGAGTGTGTTTAAAATGAAATTAACATTAACTATTAATTATTTTCACTCTCAGGTGGTAGAGTGGAGTGAACATACTTTCTGAATGTTTGAAAATAAAAGAGGGAGACAGAGCGAAACAAGGAAAGGGGGGAGAGCGAATATCATGCAATTGATGCAGAAAGGCGAATACATTTCAATTTTCCTTCTTTCTTTGTTTCCTTTTAAGGCAATTATTTTTAAGGCATTCTCATTCTGCCTACATGGGACAAAATATTTTACATTTGAAGGCAGATGAGCTGAATTTTCTTCCAAATTAGAAGCTTTTTATGAAGAATAACTGAATTCAACAACCTTATCATTGTGAGCATAGGGTTCATGATTTTAGGTGTCTGAAGCGATAACTGTCACTATGTGAGAAAAACCATGCAGTGGAGTTACTGGTGTGTTTCAGGAATATGCAGGCTTTGCTGACAACTGCTACACTTTGAGAAAACACCAAGTTTTGGATTTTCTGGTGAGTTTCAGACATACACAGGCCACACTAGTAGCACTGCTTCATTTCCAAGCTGGATACAGTTTGTAAGTGTTATAACTGGACATATTAATGTCTTTGAGTTGGATGTGGATGTTGGGGGTGTCATAGAGATAATAAGGGGGCTCTGATGAATTAAGCATGTGTATTCCTCTGGGGCAGTGGAAATAGAATAGATTCATAATGAAATTTCAACCCTGCAGCTGTGTTTCACCTAAAACATTCTGTTAACAGGATTTTTCTCTTCCTTAGGCTTCCAACAGGCTTCGAAGAATATAGAAGACAAACCTTCTACTGACAGAAGCTTTAAAGTTCACTGAATAAAGTAACATACCGAAAAGCATGTATAAAAAGTAAATATCTTGTATTTTGGGAAATAGGTATCTTACTTAGCAATATTTTATGTAGCAGCATGACACAAATATTTTAGCATGTGTAATGATCCTTTTAATGTAGAGAAAATTACATGAAGTGATATAGGGCTTGCTTTCCAGGCAAAATACTGTAACTTAGTAAATTTTTTATTACAAAGTAATATGGAGGAATATCACCTGCTAGTTTTTGAAAGGAAAACATCTATGTATCTTATTAAGTACAAGTTTGAAATGTTAAGTAGATATTACAGATTCTACATACTGCTTCAGATTCTCAAAATGTGCGGTTTCCCTTTCTGAATATTTTTTAAATTATGCCACAGGCAGTGAGAATTTGGTTGAAGGGAATCTGTTACAAGTTACACTATTACTGATTACACTCTTCAAAAGAGATGGCAATTGTTATCTAATTGGAAATGCCATTGTGAAACATTAAAATTTAGCCTCAAAGGTCTGCCCTGTGAGAACAAGTATTGGATGAACTCCAAGACCTTTGCTGAGAAATTTATCCATCCTTACTGTTTATTTTCACATAACTTAAAGGGTTTTTCTTAATTGCTTTGCTTTTCAACATGCTTGCCCTGATTAATAAACCAGAAGAGGAGGCCACGTTTGCTGTGTCTTAGCAGCAACTGATAGCACCACATATGTTTTAGCCTGGGTTATTACAACTTACCCTCCATTATCTGAGTGTGAGGTTCCAAAATGCGTTTTTACCTTCACCCTGGATCCTAAAATGAGCACAAAACATGAAACTGTATCAAAGCCACTTTTTCTATTGTATGCACACATACACACACACGTGTGTGTGGGGGGGACTTTGTGTTCTGTGGAGGCCTAAGTGTGACTTCGGCAATTATGCTGGATTTCTTCTACCTCCTTTTTACTTCATCTTGGCATGTCGAAGGTATTACTTCCTTAGTCAGAAGTACAAGCTGCAGCCATTTCCACCTATAGATTTTTATGTGGGATCCAAGATACAAACTCCGGTTCTTTTGCTTGTGAGAGGCCTAAACTATCTCAAAAGTCCAGAGTCATTGGTTTTCACATGAGCAAGAAACAGTTCATCATCATAGACACTGAAATTTCTTATAACAGTGCAGATGAACACAGAAAGCCTTGTAATCTTTATTGCATATTCTGAAAGTAAATCAATAAAGACTTATGTGATTAGTGTTTCATAACAAGGTCTTCAGAGCTCTGATCAGATTTAATTTAAATTTAAGTTTTCAATGCCTTATATTCAACATGACACTTAATAAAGAATCAATAATTGCTTATTCACTAATAGTAAATGTATAAATAAATGAGTGATTGACATTTAAAGTAAAGAGTGAATTCTGAGCATTAGTATAGATAGACAACTTTGGCCTAGGACTGGATAAAGTTTAAGGAAATTTTTGTAATTAACAAAATATACTCAAATTATTTGCCAGAAATTTGATCACAAATCTTAGTCACAACTCATGATAGAAGATTCAAAGTACGGATTGTGAGTAAAGCATGGGAAACAAAACTCAAAAATTAAGCATCATTTTGCACAGTTTCACTGTCCTTCAGGTATGGTTTGTCCCTAGTGTAACAGCTTTCACACTCCTAAGCCATTGGACTTCTAGGTTTGAGATTTATTAAACAACCTATACTCAAAACTTCATCTCTCAGTATAACAGGAATGCGATTCATATCTCCTTTGTTACTTTACTGTGCTATGTGCAAATTTATCTGCTCAAATCAAAAACAATATGAATCCATTCAAAGTCAATTACTATATTTACAAATGATGACTAATCTTTTCCATAATATATTCTTCTGAATATTGCTTTCTAAGTATACACAGATTCTTTTATATATTATGTATTGAACACAAGTGACACAACTTTAATGAAAATGGTTTTATTTATTTTACTTGCTGAAGTAAAAACAGAAAAAAAATAATGATTGGGAAATGAGATTATTAATTCTCAATTTCCTAAGTTACAGTTTATTATGAAAGGAGAGTATATACCAACATCAGGAGACTTGAAATCTGGCTACACCATATTGAGAGGAAATGCTGAGAGGGGCATCATTCAAACTTCCCAGTGTGTCTAAGACAAATAATTCTCTTTCCATCCTATCTATCTGAACAGGGATGTTGAACATGGGCTGGTCTTTTCCACATCAATTATATAATTACCCAAAGGCTTTCTGTTTCTTGCATTTAGTACACAGTTCAAACATCTGTCAGCTCATTTGTCAAGTGGATTGTTGTATTTAACTGGTACAAATATGTCACAGTTTATGTCAAGATATTTTCGCAGCATTTCTATCTCAACTAAATAATTACAATTCCATACCAGTGCCCATATCCTCTTCCTTAATGGAATATTGAAGTTTTCTGTTGAATTGGGGCTAAAAGAATGCTAGACTTTTCTTGCTTGACAGAAAACTGTCCCTGAAGTTTTGAGTTATGTAATCTCCTTTAGTAAATGTCATCTATCAGCTAGGGGTTTCACTGTAACTTAACAACTGTGGAAGAACCTAGATTAAGCTATCAAAACTATAGAACACAGAACAAAAGGAAAGCTTCCTGACTGTAAACTTTCCACATGGTCTTTAATTTGTGAGATGGTAAATAGCCTTGTCCCTGAACTGTACCATCTAGATTTCCCAGTGGCGAGAACAATCAGCTTCCTTTGTAAAGCTTCTTTGAAAACAAGATGCGCTTTAAAGCTTTTTTAGATATTGTTGTGTGTGCCTCTGTAGTTGGTTATTTTTTTAATTTTTGCAAATATGTGCGTGTGCATGTGTGTGTGTGTTTTTGTCTGTGTGTGTATGTATATATGTATGTATCGAAGGGCACTTCTGTGCCTGTGAAGGCCCAGAATGACCTCAAGAATCATTTTGGATTGCTTTTACCTCCTTTTTGCTTCATCCTGTGATTTCCAAGGTTCCACATTCCACCCACCAGGTCCAGAAGTGTAAGGCTATAGCCATTTCTGCCTGGCATTTTTGGTTGTGTGTATGGGGAGGGGGATTCAGGATCTGAACTCATGATCTTCTATTTGTGAGGCAGAGGCCTAATACTGATCCATCTCTACAGTTCTGGTTATTGTCTTCTGATGAAGCTTGGAGGAATTTGGAATTTTACCTGGAAAATAAAGAATCCTGTTTACTAGAGATTAAAAAAAAATGACACTGACATCTCAGAGAGATCCTGAGAATTTAGCAATAAATTTGAAGGTGAGATTTTGTCTCTCAAGTCCTCACCTGTATATACATTATACTCTCAGTGGAAAGGAGTCACCCTTATTTTCACAAAGTAATTTTAGGCTACTATAACAATTAAAAAATTTCCAGATAACTAATTTTGGATATCATGTGGTTATAGGAAGAATTTTGGAACGGGTAAGTTTAGAAACTTGAAAATTAAAATTCAAAGTATTTTAGTCATTAAGATTTCTTAGAGTATATCATCATTCCTTTCTATGTATGTGCAAATCATATTGCAATCCTGAATGAGTCTTCACTGAGACTTAGCTTCTTGCCTCAGTGAGATCATTTAACATGGAGTGTTAAAGCATACCACTGAAATAATGTGAAACTTTACATTTTTTTCTCTGTGGCTCCACTTACTTTTCAGATGAAAGACAGCCCTAGTTTTCATTATTCCCTGACCAGGCAGCATAGAGTCTATCTGTGCTGTGATTAATTGGAAACTCTGGTAGCTGACACAGAGTAGTGCATTGATTACTTAACTATGCCAAGCAAAGTTGCAATAATTTAATGCAAATATTTCATTAGAGATATTACCTCCATTCACTTTTTCCAAATCCCAGATTAACTAAAATTAGGAATATGAAGTCATAAACTAATTGCCCTAGGTATTTTTGAAGGACTTTAATGTTAAAAAGACTGGAAACTCTTACTTATACAATAGGAGAAAGAGCAATGCAAAATACACTGTAGTTTTTTTCATCATAAAAAATACAGAAGCATAATTGCATTCTAAATTTTAGATTGTGTATATAGTTTTATTAGTTTTATTACATTGTTGATTAATGTATAATTTCATTGAATTTGCTACTTCAATAAGGACTTTACTTTTTTAAAAATCTTTTTAAACCTGTGTGTATATGCATATGTGTGTGTGTGTGTGTGGGTGGGTGAGAGAGAGAGAGAGAGAGAGAGATGAAGATGCACACATGCCAATCCAGGTAACGAGGCAGACAACAACCTGAAGTGTTGGTCTTCACCTTGGACCTTTTTGGTGAAAAGGTCTTTTATGGCATGGATGTCCAACAAGCTTACTCATAAGCTTTTCTGATTCTCCTGTCTCTCCATCTACCAACTTGCCATATGAGGATAGATATTTCAGACATGGATTGTACACTGTGAGTCTTTAGTTTGTTTCTGAGGATTTGATCTCAGATCCTCATACTCTCAAGAAAAATGCTTCACCATTCTTAACCAACTTTCCAGGTCACAGGTGTGTTTCATATGCCTGCAGATTTATTTCAAATATATTTCAAACTTATCTTCTACTGAAAATATTTTATTTTAAATGGTACATAATAATTGCATGCTTATGTGGAGTACAGAATAATATTCGATTTATTCACATAATATTTAGTGATTAATTCAAGATTTCTACTTTTGTTTTCTAAATATTTGTTTTTGTTTCATTTATTTTAGAACTTCAAATAAAGCTACAACAAAAAGAGATCAATATAACATTGTAATATTGATAACTCTGTACATGAATATATTGCTTGTCAAGTCTCTTAATTTCATTAAACTGGGTGTCTATTAATAATCATAGCTGTACTTAGTAAGGCGATACTTTATCAAGAAAGATAATGAAAAGTGAAATACATGAAGAAAAAGACTGGAAGTATAAGAACTACATATCGCTAAGCACAGGGGAAATCATTTTTGCTGTAAATAGTCAAACATAAAAGATTTCTAGTAAGGGGAAGAGAATGGCCAGAAGTTGAAATGATTGGATTGTAGATCTCAGGGAATTCCCCACTTACATTCACTACTTCATATGTCAAATGTTAGGGGGAAGAAAATACCAGCTCATGCTAAGGATCAATCTCAATACTACGACAGAAGGAAAGATTTGCAAGCAAAAATTTCATATTAATTGATCGATGGACACAAGGAACTCAACAAATCATTTATATGATAGTAAAAGAAAAACCAACTGCTCCTTTCTGTTTATTCATAGTTAAATCAGGGAACCAGTCTAGAAGCTTATATGTGGTATGTAACGGAAAAGAGAGTGAGTCAGTTATTATCCAGAAGAATTAACTCAGTCCATTCCAGTATCCCAGAGCAGGGGGAAAATCTAACATGATCAGAGTTAACAATTTTAAAGACCCGTCCTCCCTTATCTAGTCATAACCCTTTGCCATCAGTTCTTCAGAAAGAAGAGCACAGTGAAAGGTATTCATGCCCAGATACATTTCTGAGTTTCTACGTTGTCCATTGGCCCTTGTGCAGGGTTTCTTGTCTGTGCTCAAAAGAAATGGGTGAGATGGAAACTAAAAGTCCTGTTGAATCATAGTGATGAGTTTTCCCTTTAAGAGCTTAGGATAAAGTTCAACAATATTTGCATTATTTTCAGTTGGCAGTGAAAATAATAGCTGCTTAGAATCATTTGGTTTTATTATTAAAATATTATGTGTGTTCATACACATATTATCCTCTGTATATAATATTTTCCTGCTTGAAGGTCTTATGTAACTGTAAAAATTTCCTCTTACTGAGTATATTACATTCATTCTTACATCATGCATATTCATTAACAATGTCTTATAATTACTAATACTATAACATTTTGCATTTTATCATTTCCTTAATAGATAGGTCATATTATTTGTGAATCTCACTTTTTTTCATTCAAATTGGGGACAATAGCAATTATACACAGGTATACATATATTACAATATATAAAGTTATTTAATAAAAACATAACTCTAATATTTATGTTAAAAATGGAATTGAAAATAATACATTGAAATACTACAAACCTGTATTTGTATAAATAACTGTCTACTAGTTTTAGGAGGCAAGCAGGGACTTTTATTATACATGCAAATGTGATGTTAGTTAGAAATAAATAAAGTGGCAAGAATGTGATTTGTTCTATAGATTTAAATTTTCTGACACTATTTACATGTTTGGAGAAAATAATTTTTGATATCTGCACAATATATAGTGTAAATATATATTCTGTAGGGATTGTTTAAAACACTATTAACATAAATTAATTTCAAATTTCTTCATAAATAAGTTCAAACATAGCTTTAATATCACCCCTTTTTAACTTTGTTCATGTAAACACTATGTGTGCATCTGTATTTATATATTACATATATGATTATATTTTTTAACATTTTTATTATTATTTCTGCTGATACGAACTTAATAGGTACACCAGTTCCCTACCTCCCTCCTTCTCCCCCCAAACACCCTGCTCCCCTTCCTCTCACCCCTCCCTCCCTATCCCCCAGTTCCTCCTACACCAATTCCCAGAGAGTCCTTTATATGCATCACTGACTCTCCTCTGGGCCCTTCTCTCCGATGACATACAAGGACACAGTGGCATTTCCCTGAACCCCTTCCTGTGTTCCCCTTAATTAGGAACACTACTGTGGGCATCAATCCCTTGCCTCCAAGGATCTTGGTGCCTTTAGCAGATGCAAGACTTTGTGAGGTCAATAGTGTGTTGGACATTGCGCAGGGCATGCAAAGTCCAATTATGATTGCTTCAGCCCTAACTTATGTGGAGTATCTTGCAAATCATTGCTTCTCCCATCCTTTTGCTCTTACACTATTATCACCCCCTCTTCCGCAAATGTCCCTGAGCTTCAGGATGGGGAGAGATTAGTCTGGCCTAGTTCTAGGTGGTTGATATAGGGTCTCTGAAGTTCTGGATTGTGGTTTGTTGGTTTTCTTTTGCAGTTTTGCTGCTCCTACAATGCCCTTAACTCCATCCTGATGGGCATTGTATGTCACCCCCTGACCAGAGACAAAAAGCTGTCTTATTATAAGAGCACATTCAAGGGTAAATGTAATAAAAGTTGGAAACCTCAGTGAGGGAGGGGTCAATCACCCATTTGCAAAATGGTTACTTATTATCTGCCAGACTATATGCCCTCCCATTCTGGTGAGATCATACCTCCTCAGTTGTAAATGATCAGGAACAAACGTCTGTGAACTTAAGCAGGTGTCACATTACTTACTTGCAGTCCTTGATGGACACCTATATTCTCTACTGTAACATGGTCACTTCTCTCCTTGTTTCTGGCGTGGCCCTCCAACCCCATCCCTCCTGTTCATAATCCTTGCAATTACTGTAGGTAGTACATAGATTTACCTATGAGTGTCTCAAGGTGGGCTGGGTGGGTTTGGTACTAGGAACCACCTATTAGGGAGTACATACGGCGCTTAATTTTCTGGGTTTGGGATACTTCACTTATAATTGTTTCTAATGATATCCATTTCCCGGCAAAATCCAATAATTCATCATTTTTGATGGCTGAGTAATACTCCATTGTATAGATGTACCACAGTTTCCTTATCCACTCGTCAAGGGTTGGACATTTGGGTTGATTCCATGACTTTGCTATTGTAAACAGTGCTGCTATGAACATGGTCGTGCTTGTGCTATCGATGTTAACCTCTTCTGCATGGGGGGGTTATTCCCAAAAGTGGAATAGCAGGGTCATATGGCATCTCAATCTTTAATTTCTTTAAGACCTCCAGATGGCTCGCCAGAGTGGCTGTATGAGCCTGACTTCCCACCAGCAATGTAGGAGAATTCCCCACTCTCCACATTCACTCCAGCATTTGTTGTTGTTTGTATTGTGGATTTTTGCCATCCTGACCAGGGTGAGATGATATATCAAGGCAGTTTTGATTTGCATTTCCCTGATGGCTAAAGAAGTGGAGCATTTTTCAAGATATTTGTTAGACATTTTAATTTCATACCTGGTAAAATTTCTTTTAAGTTCCAAGGCCCATTTTTTAATTGGGCCATTGGTTTCCTTGGTGTTTAGTTTTCTAAGTTCTTTGTGCACTCTGGACAGTAGAGCTCTATCAGATATGTGGTTAGTGAAGATTTTCTCTCATTCTGTGGGTTGCCTTTGATCTCAGTGTTACAATCTCTTTATCTAAACAGAATCTCTTTAATTTCACAAGATCCCAACTGTTGAGAGCTGGTAGCAGTGACTGTGCCAATGGATGTCTGTTTAGGAAATGTTGGCCTAGCCCAATCAGCTCGAGGGAGTTCCCTATCCTTTCAACTATGATTTTTATAGTCTCTGGCCTTATATCAAGGTCCTTGATCCATTTGAAATTTAGTCTTGTACATGGTGACAGGTACGGGTCCAGCTTTAATCTTCTGCATGTGGAGATCCAGTTTTGCCAGCACCATTTGTTGAAGATGCTGTTCTTTTTCAATTGGATTCTTTGGGCCCCTTTGTCAAAGACCAAATGGTCGTAATTTTGTGGGCTTATATCTGGGTCTTCAATCCTTATCCATTAATCTGTGTATCTATTTTGGAGCCAGTACCAGGCTGTTTTTATAACTATGGATTTGTAGTATAGACTAAGGTTCAGTATGGTAATACCTCCAGCAGTGTTTTTGTTACTCAGGATTGTCTTTGCTATCCTGGGTCTTTTGTGCCCCCATATGAATTTTGAGATTATTTGTTCAACTTCTTTGAAGAATTGCTTTGGGATTTTAATTGGTATTGCATTGAATGTGTATATTGCCTTTGGTAGGATGGTCATTTTTACGATGTTGATTCTGCCAATCCAGGAACATGGGAGGTCTTTCCACCTTCTGGTGTCTTCTTCAATTTCTTTCTTTAGGGTTTTAAAGTTTTCATTGTAAAGTTCTTTTACCTGCTTAGTTAGGTTTATACCAAGGTATTTCTTTTTTTAGGGGCTATAGTAAATGGGATTGTTTCTCTCAAGGCTTTTTCACTTCTTTCATTCTGGGCATATAGGAAGGCCTCTGATTTTAGCACATTAGTTCCAGGAGCTTCCTGGTGGAGTTTTTGGGATCACTCAGGTATAAGATCATGTCATCTGCAAATAGAGATAGCTTGACTTCTTCCTTGCCGATTTGAATCCCTCTTATGTCCCTTTCTTGTCTTATGGCTTCAGCTAAGACTTCAAGTACAATATTGAATAGAAGGGGTGAGAGTGGGCAGCCTTGCCTACTTCCTGATAGAAGTGGGAATGCTTCCAATTGTTCCTCATTGAGCATAATCCTTGCTGTGGGCTTGTTGTATACAACTTTTATTATATTGATAAAGGTTCCTCCAATTCCTACTGTCTCTAGCGTTTGGATCATTAAAGGCTGTTGGATCTTGTCAAAAGCTTTTTCTGCATCTATGGAGAGTATCATGTGGTGTTGGACTTTGGACTGGTTTACATGATGAATTACATTTATTGATTTGCGTATGTTGAACCAACCTTGCATGCCGGGGATAAAGCCTACCTGGTCCCCGTGAATGATCTTTTTAATATGTTTTTGAATCCGATTTGCTAAGACTTTGTTGAGAATCTTTGCATCTGTGTTCATCAGAGAGATTGGCCTGTAGGTTTCTTTTTTAAGTGAATCTTTATTAGGTTTTGGGATTAAGACCATATTAGCTTCATAGAAGGAATTTGGTAGTGTTCCTTCCTTTGCTATTTGATGGAACAGTTTAAGGAGTATTGGTGTTATTAACTCCTGAAATGTCTGATAGAACTCTGTGCTGAATACATCTGGTCCAGTACATTTTTTGGTGGGAAGATTCGAGATTACTTCTTCAATTTCCTTGTATGTTATGGGACTATTTAAATAATTCACAACTTCCTGATTCAATTTACGTAAGTTGTATTTACTTAGAAATTCATCCATCTCTTTTGTGTTGCCAAACTTCAGAGAGTATAAGTTTTTGAAATATGATGTTATAATTCTCTGGATTTCTTGGGTATCAGTAGTGATAACTCCATGTTCATTTCTAATTTTGTTAATTTGAGTTTTCTCTCTCTTGCTTTTGGTTAATTTAGCTAGGGGTGTATCAATCTTATTGATTTTTTTCAAAGAACCAGCTTTTTGACTGGTTGATTTTTTCTATCGTTTTGAGATTCTTGCTCTGGTATTCCATGAATATGCATGTTAGGCTTCTTCAGGGTGTCCCATATTTCTTGGATGTTTCTCTCAATTATCTTTTTGGCTTTAACAACCTCTTCCATTGAGCTGGCTAATACTCCCACTTTATCTTCAAGGTCTGAAATTCTGTTTTCTGCTTCCTTAGTTCTGCTGATAAGACTCTGTGTGGAGTTCTGGGTTGAAGATAACTTGTCTTTTAGCTCAGTGTTAAACTCTGCTTGAGTCTGTTTTAACTGCTCTATGCCAGTTTTTCTTTCTTGCACTGTTTTTCTCACTCCTCCAAGTGTCTGTTGTGTTCCTCTTCAAAGCGATTGATTCGATTATTTAATTCCTCCCGGATTTCCTCTTTCATAGGATTGAACATGGTAATGATCATATTGAAAGTCGTTATCCTGGGTCAGGCTTTCATGGCCATTTTCTATGGGATTGTTCTGGTTGGAGTCTAACATTATGGGATTAATTCCTTCAGTGGGAGATTTGTTTACTTGAGTGTTGTTTCTCATGGATTTTCACTTTGACTTTGGCATTGTCGTTTTAACTCTTAAGATCTTCTTTCAATTTCTGTGCGTTTTTCACTAAACTGAATTATTTGATGTGGGGTTCTGGGGGTGGGCAGGGACGGAGCTTACCTACGTCGTGTTGAGGCCCGGCTAGACCGCACACGTCCCAGGCAGCGGAGTGGAGGAAGGGAGGATGGGGCGTGGGCGAGGCGCTATTTAACCTGGGGGAGCTGGGGCGGGGACCAGGGCGCGGGAGGAGGTGTCCTCCTCCCAAGTCCTGCCTGGCTCTGGCTGGATAGGCGGGAGGAGCTGGGTCCCTTGGGCTGCCTGGGGTTCTGGGGGTGGGCAGGGGTGGGGTGGGGTGGGGGGGCTGGAGCTTACCTAGTTCGCGCGGAGGCCCGGCTAGCGTCCTGGGCGGTGGAGTGGGGGAAGGGAGCATATATGATTATATTGATGAAATTTCAAGAATTTATAGGCTACTTAAATGCTTTAACTTAAAATATATTTCATCATAAAATTATCATTAATGCTTTATGTTTTGGTGAAAGACAATGCAATATTTGTTTAGGCAATTGAGAAACCAATAATTAATACGATGATGATTATGATGGTTTTTACAAGCCAGTTGGAAGCCAGTCTGAGTCTGTCATGGTTTGAAAGTAAGTTGTCCCCAACAACCTCATGTGTTTGACAGGCTCATGCCACCTTTAGGAGGTGGAACCTTGCTGGAAGAAGACAGTCACACAGGATGGTACTTGAAGCTAGGTTAGCCTGTTTGAATGAATGACTATGGTGTTGAGGTAGGAGCTGCTCTCTGCCTCCATGTTGAAAATAACCTAGGCCACTTCCAGCTTTTGGCATCATCCATGCCTTTTCTGCCAAAAAGGAATGTATCTACTCACTGTAACATAATGAGAATAAATCTCTATTTCTCCCTTAAGTCGTTTGACTTTGAATAGTGTTTCAGAGCAACAGAGAAAGAGCAGCAGGTATATAGCCCTTCAACTTACTGTGTAGCTTAGAGTGATCTTAAACTCTCAGCAATCATATAGGTTCAGTCTACCACTTCCTTATTATTTTAATTTTTAACCCTCTGAAATTTTCTATCATATTGTTCTCATAGAGATTTCAAATTATCATTTCAGGAAATCAAGACTGTCTTATATGCAAATTTCTTAGTTCAAGATTTTTTTGCATGCGAATATTTTCTTTTCTTTTTCTTCTTTGAGATTTTGACTTTAATTTGGTTCACTCAACCTTGTGAATTCACCATCATATATATATATATATATATATTATATATATATATATAGAGAGAGAGAGAGAGACAATATTTTATATGGCAAAGGGAACACATCACAATTTTCATATTTTTCCTTTAATGTTGTAGATCGGGTATTAAAGATACTGTTATGGCATCCTTCTGGGGACTGTATGTTTCCAGCTTTTTTTGTTGAAGAGTCGACAATTGAAACCAGAACATGTGTAGAGGATTAAGGGAGAGTTTATTAGAGAAGATGAAGAACGGAAGCCAGAACATGTGTAGAGGATTAAGGGAGAGTTTATTAGAGAAGAGAAAGAATGGAACTCAGGGATGTGAATCTGTGAAGGGCAAGAAGGGCCATGGAAAACTTTTAAACACCAAGTATGAAATCCATGAATGATGAGAGAAAAGTCAGGTAGGAACTTGTGGAATCCCATGAAGGGTAAGGGAGTCCATGTAAAATATTTTCATTGTAGAAATAGTCTGATGTGCTCCATTAATATACATGTTTTATGAAAGATATTTATCTTTCTCTTAAATATATTCAGTATAGTAACAAATATAAAAGTTGTTTTTAAATGTATAGAGCATTTACATCCCTATTTATAATAAGTTTATGTATTCCAATGGATATGAAAGTAAAGTAGATCATTGTAACTTTTTATTCTCTTCATGCAATATCTTTTCTTCTACCACATTTTATTTGTTTTCTTAATCATACAAGCTTATAGGTACTTCTGTCCTCTTCCTTATCCCCCCTTCCTCCCTTCCTTTAACCCCCTTCCTCTTCCTCTCCCATGGCCTCCCACTTCCTCCCTTCCATCTCCTGGAGCATCCTTTTATGTGAATAACAAACCTTCCTCTGAGTCCTCCACCCTGGTGAGGGATAAGAACTCAGTGGCATAGCCCAGAGTCCCTTCTTGGGCTCCCCATTAGTATGGGAAGTCTTTTATGACTGTAATTCCTTGCCTCTAAGGATCCTACTATCTGGAACCTTCTCCCCTGTGATCCATATTAGACTTTAGGGGATCATCAGCATGTCAGCCATTGTGCGGGTCAGGCAACCCTAAATAGTGTGGAGTATCTTGCATATCATTGGTGCTCCCCATCTTTAGGCTCTTACGATCTTGCCGCCCCCTCTTCCCCAAGGTTCCCTAAGCTTTAGCATGGGGAGAGAATTGGCTGGTCTGGTTCCAGGTGATTAATGTAGGGTCTTCGGTGTTCTGAATTATGGTTTGTTGTTTTCACTTTTGCTTTTCTTATACTGCCCTTGTCTGCATCCTGGCTGCATCCTAACTAGTATAAGACTGTTTAAATAAAGATCTTAATGTAAGAAGAGACTCAAAGTTAGATGGAAGAATAGGAGTAGGACACAGCAGTGGTGATGGGAGGGGGTCGGTGTCCATTTGCGGGACGGTTGCCATCTATCTTCTTGCAATATCTTAAATTAAATTTTCTTGGCCAATTGAGCTATTTATCAAGTAGAGGACACAGAATTAGTAGTTTTACTCTCATCCACTGAATGATTAAATAACATTTATATAAGTATCCTGTTGGTCAAGTGACATAGCCAAACACTTATCATATGTCCTTGTGCCCATGCAAACATACCTGCCCCTCCTACAAGAAATCATGATCTGATTGTTAAACTGACAATCTGCCTAAGAGGTATAAAATTTAAAAAATGAACAGAGTATGTTGACTAAGCTATGAGGCAGTTATTTCATTTTATTTGCACATAATATTCCATTAAATTGCCACAGTAGAGTTCAGAATCTTAAGATTTACCATTGATCATTTCTGTAAGTTTTCATATTTTATACATCTTTTTTTCTGTAAATATTTTTGTCTAGTTCTTTTGGTGAAAATTCTGGAAAAACAAAGAACTAATCAAACTTGCATACATTAAAGCCATATTATATTTCCTAGAAAAAGTCAAATAGGATATATAAGCATTATTAACAATTTTTATTCTATTGCTTTTTTGCAATGTTTGTTTCTTTGCAGTAAAAATACCTGCATGTGTATTCGTGTATTGCCATGAGTTCATATGGAAGCCAAGGTTGATATCAGGATTCATAATCATTTACTTTTCCACCTCATTCTCTTTGATACATTTTTTTAGATTTCTAACCGTCCCTCGAGCTCATGGTTAGGGCTGATCTGACTAGTCAGTTTGCTCTGAGAATTCTTTATCTTGTTCTAAGAAACTGTATTTGTGGTGAGCACTTCATACACTTTCTATTTTACCTAGAACCTAGGCTATCAAATCTGTGATTTTTTTTTTTTTTTTGCTTAAACGACAAGCTATTTAACCACTTAGCCAACCATCTCAGTACAGCAACCATTTTTCTTTCAAAATCTGTTTGTCTTCTATATATGTTACCTTCTAGGATTTTTTGAAGTTTTTATGTGTATATGTGCATGATGTGGGGGGGTTGTGTGTGGGGAGTGCAAGAGTGTGATTACATGTGGGTAGCCACATGTTTGTGTTTATGAGTAGGCATGAATATGACTACATATGCATGTGGAGGCCTAAGAGTAATACTATGAATCATTGCTAGCTGCTCTTCTATTTTAGTATTTTGAGGTTGAGAATCTAAATCCATAATTAACCACAAGGCCTAAACTGTTAGCTAGCTTGCTCTTTAGATTCACAGGCTCGACCTTAAATATTGGGAAATACAGGCTGGTCACCATTACAACCGATATATGAACTTTTTCTGATAAATCATCTCTTTACCCCCATTCTATA
The DNA here is from genome assembly GCA_023101885.1 of Typhlomys cinereus. NCBI lineage: Eukaryota > Metazoa > Chordata > Mammalia > Rodentia > Platacanthomyidae > Typhlomys > Typhlomys cinereus. The sequence goes on from JALPQD010000280.1 coordinate 1,706,898, forward strand.
TTCTAGAATTTTTATCATTAGCACTTTTGAGAAATTTAAGAGCTTGATATAAGGATAAAACTTATCTATGACTGACAAGATTAATGGTATGAAAATTGCACTGCTTATTAAAGGAATATGTAAATAAAATTTAGAATTTCAGAATACATTCATCAAAATATAATTTTAAAGTTTTATGATTGAAAGTTATGTTTAGAATCAGTCAAAACATTCTTTCTTTCATTGAGTTTCTTTAAAGCATTATAAAGCAGCTGTCCAGTGGTTCAGCATTAGGAAGACAAGTAGAGTACCTCTATCGTCATTCACACATGAAATCTGAGAGTCTTTGTGAGCTGGGTGTAATGATTAATTTGGAAAGATTCCAGGGTCTGAACCTGTTCTATTCCACTATTTCTGGATATGCTCTGATAGTAAGTGGGAGTTTTTGTTTGATGACTGTGTGAAAATCTTCCATCAAAACTCTGTCTGTCCAAGAGAAAAACTAAAACCTTTTTTTTTAAAGAGCATATCACAGGTTAGAATTTTACATGACAATAAATTGGTTAATGTTTTGTGGATTCATCTCAGTGACATATTTTCACATATAATGTTTTTGTCAGAGAGACAAAAACTGGTTTTCATAGAGCTTTAATGAGACTATCAAAGTTAGTAACTAGTGCATAATGTATCATGACATTTATAAAGTATTATGCAATCTAAAGCCTGTATATATAGTCAGACTCCTAAGACTTTAATGTGAAACTCAATGACTATTGGTATTTAGGGGATAGAAAAACATTAGCTTCCAAACACAACAGATTTAATATCTGAACTGATGAGACACTACAGAAATGTTGCTAGATTTCTGTGGAAAATAATGCCTGGCTGTAAAAGTATAAATACATGAAATCAATATGCAATAATAAACAAGACAATTAGAGCACTATCTTAAATATATATGACATATTTGTGATTTATCATAATGATTTAATTATATAAATATTAAACATTCTAGTGTCACCTTTTCTAAGAAATTTGTTTAGAAATTGCAATTAAATAATTCAGAAATAATTAATACAGAAGACAACCCTTTAAATTATAACCCTCCCCACAGGTTAACTTGGTGCCAAATGTATTGTTTAATTTATCATTCTTAGTAATTTTAGACAGCCTGAAGGCAGGGAATGAAGTAATAATAAATAGGGAATAGTGGATAATTAGAGAAGGAAATGTGGAACAAAATTACTAAGGGCTTTAGGTGAAGTTCATTATTACTATTTAATAGTGCCCAAGAGCATTCCATCAAATTATGATCAAGTTTAAAAGTGGGCTGAATGAAATCCTTAAGGATAGGAGTTTAATTTTTTTATCAGAATTCAGCCCAAATGCTCTAATATATTCTAAAATTCTCTCTCACAAATGGCATTTTGATCAGTATCTACATCTAAAAATTTTGGAAGATATCTATGTATGTTTTTGGAAATAAGGTGGTGTGAGTCTGCCAAAGTGGAGGGAAACTTATTCAAACAAACAATAGCAATAATAACAACAACAACAAAACCCTAGATAGGTAATATGTGATCTAGACATCTGAGATTGCTCTGAGACTGTTAGGCTGCCTGCCACTGGGACTGAGGTCCCTCTATGATGAAGCAGTAATATGCTGCTTAAGCTATAAGGTGACTGGTTAAGTGTCATGTGGTAGTTTGCCCCTCAGGCCTTTTAACGCACAAGGAAAACTTGCTTTTCTAACTGTTTCTCTTGTTTTTTTTTTTTTGTCTTACCCTAGAGCATTATGTTTTCATTATTAAACTTTAAAAAGTATACATGTATAATTCATTTGTTTTTTTTCTTATTTTGTTTCATTTCATTACCATAGTCATGATGATGCAAGCTCTGAATGCTAACCTGTCCATGGGGTATAAAGTATTTCTCTCAGTTTTGTGGGTAAATCCAGTTTATTTAAGTAATGAGTTAGAGATATGCAGTTCTAGTACATGCCTAACTGAACCTGGTGTTTAAAATCTGTCCTGAGTGACAGGAAAGTATTTCCAGCCTTTTTATTCAACTCTATGCTAAAGGCTGAGTGGCATCTTGGAAATCCCATGAGGAATAATAATAATATGCACTACTAATAATGGCATGTGCCCCATGAATTCCAGGAAATGACTGACTTATCTACACACAGATTCAATACAAATCATATAAATCATGGTTCAAGATAGCAGAGACAGACATTAATATGCTTCCTGTAAGGGAGTACAGTCACCCTATTTTAGATTTCCTCCACAATAGAGTTCATGGCAGTATTAAATACAATAAAGAATTTACATAAGAATTATTTCAAAGTTGGTGCCTATTATATTTTAGAAAACAAATCAGTTTTGTTGTTTAGTTACTTACTAATACCAATATAATTTGGAAGCATGGACAGACATGTTATTTAGTAAGAATATAATCTCCATGTAAAATGACCATATTATAAATACCTTCTTAGTTAAATGTTTCACTAACTCAGAGTAGTTTAATTACCATTTCTTAGATGTGCACCTTTTATCAGAGAGTATTATAAGATACAGAGATATAAAAAGTCGAAGACTTTAGATCTTTCAAAAGAATATTAAATGAACATGAAAATTCCTTCACTTAGGTGCTACATAGATACAACAAAAGACATCATAGTATGGTAGGTAAGAGTAAGAAAGTTTTACTAAAAGTTACAATAGTCCGACTTTGAAGAACTTGATTGGTATTTTTCCTCATTGATAAAAAGGAGTTATGAGTCTTTATTTTTATTTAGTATGCTAAGAGTTTTTAATTTATATTCTTTTAGTGTTTTTTAGATTTTTATATTCTTTTAGTGCTTTTTACATGTTTATGTTTCATTTTAACCCCTTCTTATTCAATGAAATTCACATTTTTCCCAAAACAAAATTTCTTCTTCCCCCTCAACTGCAAGTGGCTTCCATGTCCCTCAGGACATGTGTAGTTATGGTAGCTTATAGGCTACATTAATGTCATGTTGTCTGAGTACTTGCTGGAGGAAACACAATGTACCCATGGGCATATGACTGGGAGGAGCTGTTCCTCTTCTCTCCTGCCCAACCTTAATGCTCATTAGTCTCTGAGGAAAGAGTTATGCTTCTAAAAGTCTTTCCCACTTAATGATGAAAGTACAGAGGCCAAATCTTGTGGTATCCTAGAAATAGACTCAACTGCAGTGAGTTCATGTTTTCACAGGCCAGATAATATCTAGTTATGTCTAGAAGATATCATCTGGCCACCACCACCACCTCCAGGCTCTTGCATTTTCACTGCTCTTTCTGCCACAATGCTCCTGAGCCATAGTACGGGTAAGGGTTCATGTGTTTAGGGCTAAAATATTTTAATAACTTATTTGCTGCACTTTGACTAGTTGTGGCTTTGAATAAATGCCTTCCATAACAAAAAGAAGTGTCTAAGATGAGTGTTGTGTTCTCCTCTAATCTATGATTATAATGATACCTGTTTAGAAGGTAATTTAACATATGAAGTCCTTATGTTTAAACTTTGATAGTTTCCCCTTACCTCCCCACCCCCAGAGACTATATCTTCTCCTTCCATTGATTCTTATTCTGGATTACAGTGCTGGGAATGTGATGCTTGACAAAAAGCAAAACTTTAATCTAATCAGATAACAGTTGGTTATGCCTTTAATATTCATTCTCCTTCAGGATTGCTGGTCACTCTTGTCTGGGATATTGTTGTAATCTGCAGAATTCCTAGATAAATGATACTCTTCATTGCTTTTGTCCACCAGCATCTAAAGTACTACTTTCTGTTACTGTGAATGCTAATCAGAAAGAAGAAAGTCTCGTGGTCATTTCCAACTTGTTTTCTCCATGTCCTATCATCAATGTGTGCAGTTTCTTCAGCAACAGGATTATACTGTCAGCTTTGGAAGGAAACAAAGAACAATGAAGAAAGACTGTGCTGTGTGGAGGGACTGTGAGATCTCTCAGAATAATAGTTCATTGAAAGATATCACATACCAGGTATTGAGAATTTTGTTAAATTGTCTGAGGCATCTTGTAGGACCATCACTGCAGAGTTCTATTCTTAAGGACCTTATGAGAAAGGGCCTAATCAATCTGGGATAGTTTTTGAGTAGTTCAATTTCAAGAGCACAGGTCATAAACTGATTAATGAAGACAGAAATAGTACTTACGACATACTAAGAAAGCATGTGAAACTGGTACTAAAAGTGCTTGAAGTGTCCATCCACCATATAATGGAAAGACGATACATGTACACTTAAATACTAATAGGAAAATAATTATTGCAAGAGATATTCAACTATATTAGTACCCTTGTAGGGAAAATTCTAAGTTTAGGTAAAAGGAGTTTTTCTTGAAGTGAAATAAAAATAATGGAGAAACTGTCTTATAGGTGATTATTTTTGAAATTTCTTTCATGTTGCTTATAAACTCATGATCAAACAACTTAGAGGAAAATTAGGTTTTGCTCTGCTTGTGACTGTGGACACAGTTCAGAGTCCAGTTAAATAGGAGAGTTCATATCAAGATCTGATGTCCAGTGAATTGGCCTCAAAATATCCAAAGGAATTGTTGAGAAAGGGCAAAGTAGCTCATGTGAGAGAATGTCCACATGACAATATACCAAAGTATGCCAAATCATTGAATCATACTTTATATCTTATATACCTGCTCAAGATATGGTCCCACTCATCATAGACTAGGGTCTCCATTTTCAATTAGATATCCTCTCACAGGCTTGCTCAGGGCTTATACTTGCTACGATTTTTTTTTTTACAGATATGACTAAAGCTTCATCCTTCAATTCTCCCAGTCATTGATTTTGTTTCCAACACTAACAATTTGGTAATTGGAAGTGAATTTTTATAATCTGTACATGAACTGATTATGCATGGGTTGGTTGGAAATAAAGATTGAATAAAGAAATAAAAGAATGACTTGAAGGATTGCAGTTGTAGTTCTGGAATGTCTGGCCAGTGGTGTGCTTTGACAGAAAAAAACTGAAATATTAGTGAACTCAGAAGAATCTTCTCCTGACAACAGATATTTTTACAATAATGAAATGAAATTCCTAATAATTTGGGTAAATTTGACAAATAGATATTGTTTTCCTAATGAAAGTACATATTTCCATTTGTACACAAATAAGCCTTCAGAAATATCTTTTCTTATGTGCCCACATGCATGTGTATATGTGTGTGTGTGTATGTATGTGGTGTGTATGATGTGTGTGCTTTTGTCTGTGTCTCTGTGTTCATGTGTCTATGTGTGTGTCTGTGCAAGCAAGATTCAAGGACTGTGACTATATAAATCATTTCTCAGAACACTAAAATGGACAAGGAATGAGAATTAAATCTGAAATTTTCTGACTCAAGAGGTTGAGAACCAAAGAAGCATCAATAAAACAAGTTGAAATGTGTTGATGAGATATAACAAAGTTAAGAAATGAAAATCTATCACAAGGAAAGGCTGAACTTTTCAAATACTGAGTGATTGAGTAAGAAACTACATGGAAGAAAATGTAAACTTTAGAAAAGTTTTAATATAATTTGGAGAATGAAGATAATGTTGAAATGTGTGAATAGAGACAAGAGAGAATAGAAACAGGGCTTGAGAACTGAACCTGTGGTTAAACCTCTAGTAGTGTAAACAAGAGTTCAGATGCCCAGATAATATCATTGGGAAGAGTAAGGCTAGGAATCCTGAAAGGATGCTGGCTATCCAGAATAATAACCTTGTTGGCAAACTCTGATATTGACCCTGTTTTCAAACTGAAACTTCTCCTAAGGATAAGCTCAAATTTGTGGTGGCAAAAGTTTTATGACTTACTGATACTTTGGAAGCAGAAATAGTTGGTGGTGGGGAAGGCCATATGACTTCAAAGAAATCATAGCTTTACTGCACCCCTTCCAGAAATCAAAGCAAATGAAAGATCACAAATGTTTTAGAAAATAGCCATTTTCCATTTGTAGTAAATATTTTATTCTATTTCCCAGTAATATGAGAGTCATAATTTTTGTCAGTGATATCCTTGGAAAGATCAGACAATTATTCCTGATATTATTTTCTTTGCATCAGCATCTTTGAAGACATGAACTACTTTTCTCTCAGTAACTATGAAAGCTGCATGGGCAGAGGAGCAGGTGGACCCAAGGATGGAGATTGAGGGGAGCCAAAGAGAATAATTCACAGGCGGGGAGAGATGAAAGCTTGAGAAAAGAGAGGAGAGGAGGAGGCGGGGAGGGGAGGGAAGGAAAGGAGAGGAGAGAACTTGTTTGGTTGTGGCAGTGATCTTTTAGACCATTATTTTTGCTAAGAAGTTACTCAGGAGTTGCAATGGAAGGTAGGACAGTGGAGTTGAGGAAAAAGTTTGGCCCAGGTGCCAAAAAGGCAAATATTCAGTTTTTCTACCTTCAGACAAATTTATCATTGGCAACAAAATAATGTTGCTCGTTTGGGAGCATTGCTTTTGGACTCTGAGGCAAGGATTCGAATCGTCTCTCTATTACTCAGTTCTCTTCATTCACATAAAACTCCAGGTTTTCCCAACCCAGTCAGCCTAGGCAGAAGCTGGAGAGATGAATCTGAAGAACAACCAAGTCAGGTTTTTGCATTTACTCCAAGGAAACTGATATCAAACTTAGCTGGAAGATGATAGGATTCCTGGAAGGAAAGGAGAATGATCTTAAAGGATCTGGGACAGGCAGAGCTCAGATGACACACAGATTAAACTCCCTTTGGAAAAGCTGAAAACAGCTTGGCTTTCTGCAAAGTGGTTAAGTGAAGTCGTGGTTCAAGTGTGGACACTAGAATCTGTTTCCATGGAAACATCTAATTGAGTGTACATTGTTGTGTCCACAAAAACAGTATCTGTACCTCTATTCTTGTATGAACAATTGAAATTTCTCCTTTGCTACAAAGTGACTAGACATGCAAGGAGAAATGGAATTCCTTGTGTTTGTTTGCTTTTAAATAGCAACCTTATTTAGAGTTGTACATTTTTTTGCATTTAAATCTTTTTTTAAAGTTGTGTTATTTTTCTAGTTTTACAAGCGTACAGAGTTCTCATACCCGCTTCCCTCCATCCCACCTTCTACCTATCGTCCTCCCCCACTCTTCTTCAATCCATTCCACTCCCTCCTACCCTTCTTGCCCACCTGCCTTCATGGACCAGGGCAATTTTTAAGGAATAAAATTACACAATGAGAAAGAATTTGATAGTCAATGTAAGAGTAGATCCTTAAGATACCTTACATCTGTATCATAGCTTTGGAGTTTTACTGCTTAATGTAATGATCAAGGCAGTTACTAGTTTATTATTCTCTTATGTGAAGATTAAGGCTAATTTAATTCTGTGTATGATAATCATTAGTATCTTATCAGTTTTCTCTTACAAATCAGGATTTTCTTATCAGATAGTCTAGATGGAATGGCATTGCATGCCTCTTCATGATCTGCTCTCTTTTCATATTTTACCTTGTCAGTACAGCTCACTCATCTATTCTATAATATTAGCTTTCATCTCTCAAATGTATCTTCTTCCCATAGTATATTCCCATTAGTACACATAAATATTAGTTTACTTGCAGTAAAAATCTTTTCTAACATTTATGTCTTAGTAAAACCACACTCCCTTAAAAGTAGGTAGAGCATGATAATACACACTTTAGAATTGAAGTTAAACAACAATGGTAGCTGAGACCTCACTCATTGTGTGAAGCAATCTACAATTTTGTGAGTAACCTGTGCCTAAGTTCATAAATATAGAATTAAGCAGTATTGGACTTCATTAAATAAGTTTGATTTTCTTCATAACAAGAACATAAAGAACAAAAATCAAAGAAAAGCTTAGTACTGGTCTTTGCTAAATACAGCAGTTTGATATTTTATACAATCCTGACAACACTCAATAAATTATACTGATTTCAATTTTTTATGGAGAAGCTACAACCAACTACTTATATTCAAAGAGAGTCATAAGTTGATGTGTATTATAAAATCAACAGATATTTATTTCAATTCATATTTTTCAGGAAAAGTTACTATTCATATTCTTAAGAGTAGGTTCAAAAAAACTACTTTCCTAAAGAAGAGAGTTGAAGTGTCTAGTACACATAATTGGAGTATGTTTGTATCTATATCGTCTGTTTATATATTATATATCATTATATGTATTATATATCATATCTATTATAAATAAATAAATATATATCTTTATATTTGTCTCCCAATATGCATCTATAATATTGAATCCATCCTTACCGTTGCATCTTTGTTTCTAAATGTTTCACGTTTATGCTGTTATGTTTCCTTTAAAAATATGTTTCTCATTCTTTAGGGACACTAACTTATAAATTATAATCATGCTTTATTCTTCTTAAGAAGATATTCTGAACTTCAGTATAATTAAATTAACCAAATTCTGCATTCACATTTGTACTATAAAATTTCTACACCAGAAATTTCTTTATTCGCATCTAGGGTAAAGTTATTCTGTCTCAATGTTCCTTTATTAGCTTCATAACAATTGTTAATTTTTAACAATGAATCTTCACTAGATCTGAGTCCCTTTTGTTTCTTTTGTGCTACCTTAAGTATATCTGTTCTTCATAAGGAAAGCGGACTTGTCAGCTGGCATCTGCTTACAGTCTCAGTCTTGCTGTGGTCCCTGAAGTACAATAGGGCAGTTCTTACTGAACAGGAAACAAACTTAATTTCATAGTCTGCTTTAAAGCCTCTTTTTCAATTGTCTTATATGTTTTGGGCTTGGTAAACTTTAAAATCTGTGCCTAACATTTCAGTGTATAATAGTTATGGACTACTTTATTTTCTTTGCAAAAATTGATTGAGAAACTGCAGAAATTGTTGAGAAAGTAAAAACAATCCACAGAATTCATGTAAATAGTATAGTGTTCAAGTAATAAAAGTGTTTTTCAACTTGGGCAGGACCACAATTATTATGTTGAATTATAATGTAAGGACTCTAATACAGGCAAAACTTGGAATTTTTACAGTCTAATGTAAGGATCAATAACATGTATTTCATGTAACATGTATTTCACACAGATAAATGTAATAATTGAATCTGTCCTTACTTAACTTCTATTACATGTCTTCATTTATTGATAGACATGGAAGGCAGTTGAGATAGTTGTCAATCCAGAAATGATCAGTTTGGAGATCTAATACTATCTGTAAGTATTGAAGGACACAGAAAATTTTTAAGGATGTAATTTGAGTTTCTGGTGTAGAAATTTTATAGTACAAATGTAAATTTGCTCTCCTGTTAAAGTCTCTTAATAAAACACATTTATTTTTCTTTTATATATTTGGCCTTTCCTTGGCTAATTATGGATTATCTTTGTATATGTCATCATCCTTTTCATTCTTGACATGGTCAAAACTAATTTTACAATTTAAAGTATGGTATTTTGGTATATCTATCACAAATTAATAATTTCTCATATTAATGCTTCAGAAGAATCTTCTTTTGTACCATGATAGACATTCATGTCAGTATGTTTCATGTAAGTATAATAAAGAATTGATATAAAATCAACAAGCTGATCAGAGCAATCTGGAGAAAAAAAAAGCAGACGACGCAAAGGATGACAACTTTCAAAGAAATGGAAAAATCTTTGTGAAATGAAAGCTTCAATTAATTCCAGGAGAAGCAAGCGGTCTTGTAATTAGCAGATTAACCAAAGTCAGAGTTAAGGCCAGTAAAGGAAAGTGACACAGCTCTATGAAACTTCCTTAAACAACATAGGTAAAATGTATTTACTTGACAGATAGCTTCTTCCTTTAATTCCATTCAATCCATACAGACAAAAGAGTATTAACCAACAATTTTCCAATTTCAATATGGCTTTAAACATGTTCTTTTTCTTTTAATTCACACTGACTGGATTACTTTAGTATCATGAAAATTCAATTTTATTTAAGAAACTTAAATAAATTAAAAACAGGATCTATGTAAAGAACAAAATAATATAATGTAAAACTTTATTATCTGGATTTCAAAATGGTATTGCTTTATTATACATCCTTATTGCTTATTCCTTCCTCACCCCTCTCCTGTCTATTCTTTTCTTTTTTATCTTATTTAAAAATAAAATGAAATAAGCAGATTGAAGAGATGTACATTCATAGGGTTTTGTTGCGGCTATATATATGTGTGTGTGTGCAGGAGAGTAGGGTTAAGAACAGAAGAAATTGCCTAGAGATATTTCTTCAGTACCAGATGTACATTTATTCCAAAAGAGTCAGTGGGTCAGGGAAATTCTGAATGCACTAAAGTCAACATAACCAAATAACACTGCTCATGGTTGCCCAGATAGTAAGACTTTGCTAAAGACATGACACACTTTGGTTGCAAGGTAGTGAAAAAATTGAACTGGAAATGGCACAGAAATTTCCTCTTTAATGGCTAGCTCCCCATAGTATGAGAATGTTGCATACTCTGCTTGGGGAGAAAAATCCATCAATCCTCTACCCAACTATGAATTCTGGAAGCTACAAATGTAACCACAGTATCAACATGAAATATGTCTGCAATAGTGTCATGAATGTTATGAGAGTAAACAACTGCTTTGTGATGAGTTCACTATCTAGGAAGATTCATATGCACATAATGCACTAAAGCCAAATCAATTTTGTATCTTTTGAACAATTACTAAGAACTTCTTATTATTGGGGATTTCCATTTAAAGATCAGATTGTTGTTCTAGTAGGTCATCAATAAAGTAATTATTTTCAATGAATACCAGTTCTTTTTCATTCATCTGTGTTTCCTACATGCTTTAAATCTGGTCATGTACTAAACTTCTCTACTCCATTTATTTCAGCATAATTCACATTTCTTCTAGGATCTTGAATTTACTTTTGTAATTTGAAGTGTGTTGTGTGAATGTTTAGTTTATGACTAAACCTTCATACCTGGAACATTCTTGTCCATCATAAAATGTTGTAAATTTATTGCAACTGAAATTTAAATACACATCACAACTTGAGTTTAAAAATATGCACTTAGTCTGTTTTTCTTTAATATAAAATATAAAGTAAATTTTGCTGTATATTGCATAGATGTTCTCAATTTATTAAAGTTTATATCATAACTTTCTTTCAAACAGAAGAAAAGGAATTTTCCAACGTATGTCTCTTCTGAATTAAGCTTCTTATTGGATTTGTTTATTTGTTTGTCTATTCATTCATTCACTAATTTGCTGCTACTTCATTGAGATCATTAGTTTAATTTTTATTTCCTACCTGGTTTTTGATTCAATGAATACTACGAGTAGTAAACTTGAACCAAGGAAATATTTAGATCTAAGGCTGATCAATAAACGAATGAAGCTAGTGGGTACCCCCCTTAGAGGAGTGCCTTGGGTGACAGCCATCCCCTCAGACTTTATACTTCTGGTCATTGATCTGAAAAACTAGTTTTTTTTTTTTTTTTGTTTTTTCTGTTTCACTGCATCCTTAGGACCATGAAAAGTTTGCTTTTTTTGTTCCATCTATGAACTTTTCAGGGCTTGATCAAAGATAAGAATTGTTGGTGCTCCCACAAGGAATGGCAAATAGTCCAGCCTTTTGTCAAACTTATGTGTATAAACTGATTGAACCATTGATAGGAAATAAAGATATTCTTATATATGTTTATGTGGATGATATTACCATTGGACATAGAGATCCAACTAAGTTACAATCCCTTATTCAAGAAGTGATTAAATATTTAGAAAGGGGAAGCTTACATATCACCCCTGATAAGGTCCAGGAAATGCCTCCTTCTAAAGTTTTAGGAACCTATTTGACACTTATGTGGGCATCACCTCTCAGACCATATATAAATGTGCTTAACATATTACTATCACTAGTTTACAACAATTATTAGGAGAAATAAATTGGTTTAGGCCATGGGTGGGGATCTCCACTGAGCCCCGAGCCCCTCTTTTTAACCTATTGTCCTGCAGACAACCTGGAGATACAAATAATTTACAGGAAAGTCACAGTTGGATAATGGAATAGATTTAGGATGCACTTAGGGATGATCAATTGGCTAGATATAATCCTGGGAAACCCATTGCCCTGATTTCAGGAAGGGGGCTTCTTACAGCAGCTCTATCACAGGTTGGAGAAGTTCTACAATGGATCCACACGTCCCTGGGAAACGCCCCTAGAGTTTATACTCCTACAGATCAATTAGCAGATATGACAAAAAAGGGACGTGAGCAGACATGTAGATACTATGGTAAAGATCCAGACTCTATTGTCTTTCCCTATAGACTGGCTGATGTGGAATGGCTAACTAAATATCACCCCCATTTAGCTTTGGGATTAGAAGGATACCTAGGGGAGATAAGCTGTCATTATGGCCCATCTAAATGGGTCATGCCCCTTTAACGCTTACCACTCGTGCCCAAGTTCTTTGTTAAAATACTTATACCAAACGCCCCACATGTATTCACCGATGGGGGAAAAACAGGATCTGCTTATGCGACCTTTGCCTCAGGAAATTTGATTCATCTATACAGACAAAAATTCCAACCTGCCCAAGGATCAGCTCAAAATAAAGAGATGTTAGCAGTTATAATGGCATTAAGAGATAATAAAGAGGTTATTAACTTAGTCTCTGACATTCTTTCTATACGTTGTAAATTTACTCCTGGGGGTAATGCTCATATAATATTATATAGCAATCCTATATTGCCTAAAGAGTCATTCTGGCCTGCCAAGATTCCTAACCCAGGGTAATGATTTAGCTGATGAATTACCTTCACAAGAGCTGTGGGTTCTTAATGTTCAGGAAGCCTCTGAACTTGCCTAACTCACCTTAATTGAAGGGGCTTACTCCATAAGTTCCCTCAAGTTCCTGTAAAGAACTTACAAAAGATTATTCAAACCTGCAATTCACGTCAACCCTTTCTCTAACTCCCATGCTTACAGGGACCAGGTGTTAATTCCCGAGGGCTAAAACCTAATATGCTGTGGCAAACAGATGTTACTCATTATGCCCCATTTGGTAAACGTTAATACGTCTTTGTTTCCACAGATACATTCTCTCAAGCATGTTGGGCATTTGCACATACAGGGGAAAAGGCCAAACATGAACAATCACATTTTTTACAATGCTTTGCCAACTTAGGGTTACCTAAACAAATTAAGACAGATAATGGCCCTTGTTTTATTAGTCAGACATTACAAAACTTTTTTCAGACTTGGCATATTACTCACACCACAGGAATCCCATATAATCCCTGAGGACAAGCTATTATTGAAAGAAACCACCAGTACTTAAAGGCCCAATTTCAAAAACAAAAAGGGGGAATAAGCACACATTAGCAGTTAGGGCTAGCATTATTTACAATCAATATTTTAAATTTTTAAAAGAAACAACCAGAGTCATGATTTCAAAGGCATTGGGGTCACCTATCCACCAAACCTTCTATCAGGGTGTACTGAAAGGACCCCCTCACTGTTCATTGGAGAGGACCAGACCCCTTAGTCACTACAGGATGGGCGTTTGAATGTTTTTCCCCATTGGGGAGTCCTCTTCAATTTGGGTAACAGCTAGGTAGCTTAAATTTTGCCTCCAGGAGAACCTTCATGACGTGACCAAGAATGGCCTTCCTAAAAGGAATGATGGATCACCCATGTAGTTAACTGATCACAAATAAAAAAGAAAACATCACAATAAATGACAAAAAAGTAAGCATAAGAATAAAGATTATGCCATAAAAAACAAGGGTAGACCACCCTTGAGAAAATCTTTCTATGCTTTTTGTTTCAGAACCTACCAAAGATCTCAGTAGCTACAATAGCCAAAGGGTTACTAGCACTACTGTTCCTGCTGATCCTCATAGACTCAATGAAAGCAAGGCCACACAGTGCCCATCAGCCTCAGCAGGTCACATGGCTAATTATCAATTCTCAGATGGGCAACGTCGTCAACCAGACTACTAGTACCTAACCTCCAACCACCTAGTTCCCTGACCTTCTTTTTGACTTAGGCGATTTGGCCAGGGGCTCATGGGATGTACCAGACTGGACTGAAGGATATGCCTGCCGGCCTGAATGTAAAGGGAAGAAGGGCTGTACCCTGCCTCTCACTGGGTTACCTAATGACCCAGGATGCTCACACGTGTTAAATGTCTGCCCTGGACTTTTATTGCAAAAATTGGGGATGCAAAAATACAGGGACAGGGCACTAGGTTCACCGCCAAGCGTTGATCATGGTAAACCAAGTGCATCAAAGTCATATGGCAATGAATCTTCTATATGATAGATGCGTATCTTGGCATTGCAACCCCATCAAGGTGCCATTATGACAGGCTGCCCACTCGACCCCAACAGTCCTACCTACACCAAGGTGGACAGTGCCAAAGGCCTGATCTAACCCAAGGTGGTCTGATCAACACCTTACCTAATCCAAGGTGAAGTCAATCTAGGTTCGACCTAACATGTAGTTCGACCTAACTTTGGCTCATAAAAAACAAAAAGGGGTAGATGTTGGTAGATGGCGCTGGGAGGAACAAGGCATAGCACATGGGGTCCTGTTTGCATTACATGGTAGACCTGATTGGTTCATAAGAGTCCCATGATGCTGACCGTAGCCCGTGAAGCCTGCATGCTGTACTGACCTTTAATATGATTGGCTGCCCTTTTCGTGCCTTGCAGTTTTTGCCTTTATAAACTGCTGCACTGCATGCAATAAAGTAAGTTCATACTTTGACTTAACTCCCTGCTCTGCCTGTCTCCTGGGACCTGGGAGGTGGAGGGGCAGATAGCACGCTCACCTCTATCCTTCCAGGCGGCCAGGAGCCAACACCCACATTTATGAATGTGAATAAATTTCCAATATAAAATACTCATAAATTATTGTCTTGCCTGACAGACATGAATAACAACAATTAGTACTTAATTCCAAATGAAAGGGGAAATGACATAGATATTTAATAAATAAAGAAATATTTTCACAAAGTAAATTTATGTGTCATTTTGTTATTACAAGAGAAATAGGGTAAAAATTGCTATATAGAATTATACATATGGCAACATTGTTAATTATGTACCAGCAATTTTCATGCCACCTGCATTTCATTTGGATTACGGAGGGAAATATTTTATGCTAGTAATATGTACATTTTAATGACTTTAATGTGAATTACATCACTAATTACATTAATCAGGTAAACTTGTATTCCTGTTAAATACCATCACTTATTTTTACCACATTTAAAAGAATGAGCTCAAGCCATAAGCCTGTTGGGCTCTTCAATACACATTTAAACTGAACAACAGATGACTTCTGGAGATTTAGCTAGAAACCCATCTCTAAATATACCTCCCACTTTTACAACATACAGTTTTCCAATATGTTCTTCAGCTTTTAAAGCTGAAAATAGAGAGACAACAGACTTTCACTGTACATTGTCACTTTTGATTACTTCTGTTTCAAATCTTGCTGGAAACACTGACATAAATATCAATAATTTTCTTTCTCTTTTTTAAAAGTATGGAAACTGCAAAACTTTAATTTTCCTTCTTCCTTTTGTCCATTGTTGGATGGTATTTACATGCTGCACCTTACCATATTGGGTTTAAACATAAAGCCTTTTGTAAAGTACCAAAAAATGGCTGATTGTAAGATTTCAGTGAGAAAGTTTACTCCATCTACAGAGACTTATAGTGATCGAGAATCACCCAGACAAAAGAGTGCTAAATTAGAAATAACCACAAACTTATATATAGGATAAATATAGATATGATTGCTTTAATTACAGGTATTTTTAAATCAGGTTTTCTAGTTCATAGGTTTATTGATGTGCATTCATTAAAAGATTTTTCAAAGTTTTTTGTGATAGTTATGTTGCATATAATTAAAAGCCTATTTATTTCATGTTGAGTATCATATAAGTATCTTTGTAATCATTATCAAATTTTATTAGAAGTTTTATACTATTGCTAATGTAATGTATTTAATTATGCTTAAATCAGTAATTATATCATTAATAATGTGGGTTACTTTATTGAAATTCAGAAATGTTATAGTAAATATCAGTCTACTTCAGATAAATTGATACCATATGTATGCATAACACATGCAAACAAGCCTACGTAGTTTGGAAACCAATAGTTAAAGAAGTCAGTAAACAAGACAGACTACAAATGCAATACGTTTTCTTTTCATTCCAAAATCCATAAGTCTTCACTGAATATTCTCTCAACTGGTTCCAGAAAGCTGAGTTTCTATTAAATGAGTGTAACAATAATATTTTCTAAACGCATCCTGTTTAGACATTTAATGGATACATGCTTGGTTATTTGATTTTAACTGATGACACATTCTTCATTATCAAATGCAGACACTTGTTGGGGATGCTTATTACATCAACTTGCATTTAAGCTACTTTTGCAAATTCGTCATCATGCACCTTTAAATCATTTTCACCCTGACTGACTGGCATATATTTTGTTAGCATAAGCAGCAAATTAGTAACATAAATACAGACTAGAATAATAATAGATAATGTTATGGGAAATGCTGTAAATTTTGAGTCTCCCTTTCCAAGGTGTTGATGCAAAGAAAATTTGTTTGTTATCTTATGATGTAATATATAATATATTTGCTTAACTTATTGTCACTTCATTTTAAATAAAGCTACCTAGTTCTTCATTCTTCAGTGTCAATGTTGGGTTAAAAAGCCCAGAGTGTTAGCTCAGCTCAGTGTCCATGGTGACAAATCCCAGGCTTGACAAGAGCAACAGGATTTATAAGGTATTGCTCCTACGGTGTATTTTTTTGGACTTTATATTTCATAACATAACAGAAAAGAAAGAGCAAAATACAAGTCCACTCAAATCCTTGCTTAAAAGAATAGAATTCAGTTTATTTTGCAAGTATCACATTAACTCATTTCAAATCATAAAGAAAATCAATGGCTTCAGATAAGATTGTCACTATTTATGTGAACTGTTAGGAAAAAAGAGAATTATCCAGTTGAGCATACTGAAAGATTTATTATTACATACAAATCATAAAAGTCAGTATGAAAATAGATATGTGTAGATATTCTAAATATTTAATCTGTTTATTTGTCTAAAGTAATCACTTAAAAGAGAGTTACATACATTTTACAAATTTTATATCATTAATGAAGCAAGTTCCTTCCTTCCTAAGGCTGTTTACTACATACTAACAATAACAGCTATTCTACTCATTCTTCTAATTATCTGTAGTGTATTAATCTTCCATCAATAATCTTCTATCTATCTATCATATATCCAAAACTTGTCAATATATCTTCCATCTATCTATGTAATATATCGTGAATACCAATAAAATATTTTTTGTCTGAAATTTATTCTGAAAGAACTATATTAACTTACCATCCATGCAATCATACATATACATAAGCACTAACATATGTAAATTAACATAGATCAATCATGTTAAAAATATGGTTGTCGAATTTTAATTTTCTTGATTACAGCATTTCTAGTGTCTCATTTCTTACTAGACAAAATATAGATCATCAGAGACTCTCAGTATTTATATTATTTTTAACATTATTTTTATTTCATTGTTTATTAATTTATAACATTTTATAATTAATAACATTATTTATGTCATTAATTAAAAATTACTGATCATTTAACTTTATAAAAAAAACTAACATTTCAAAAATTATCATAAAGGCAACCTAAATTCAAAATCAGTTGATATTCCTTAGGAAGCATTCATATACCTGAGGTTATTATAGTAATTCCTTACTACTTTTTAAATTTTACCAATATGTGCTGAGTACCTCTCCAATAAATAAATACGATACTACTTCACTTCTTTTATAAACTTATTTAAACAAACCAGAATGGATATCAGATTTATTCAAACTTTATTATATAGATAAAAGTATAAAATGATAATGCAAGAAAAGACCATTGATAATTTTGCTAAATGTTAAGTATATTATATTTTTCACAGTATACTGCTTTTTAAAGTAAAAATTATGACTCAATAATTCAACATGATATAGATTCCATAAATTATATAAACCTTTGAAAATAAGAAATTTAGTTTTTTTTCTGCTTTTTTATTTTTCTACTTTTACAAGGATATGGAGTATTTATCCCAACTTCCCTCTGTCCCCCCTTCTCTTCTCCAGTCCTTCCCACTCCCACTCTCCCTTCCTGTATGTTTCTATCCCCCTTTCCCCAGTTCACTCTAGTTTGTCTAGTATGTGGCAGCTCAGGCCACTGAGGTATCAAGTTATCTCTCTTCAAGCCAACCCACTGATAATGTGTATTTCCCTTCACTTATACGGTTATAGACCCAAAGATTTCCACTATGAATTCTCATTCTATGGGTATAATAGCAAGTACCTATAGACCATTTTGGTGTACTGTCTTCCTACCTGTAGGTTTATTGACTGTCATCCCTGTTAATCTATTTCTTTCCCTTTTTTAGTTCTTGTTCTAGTTTACAATAGCAAGAATGGGCACCATTCTGACAAGCAGATCTTGGATCCAATTAGAAAACTGTTGGTTGGATTCTTTCTTTTCTCTTAAGAAGTAATACCAAATCAGTTTATCGAAAATTAGAAGGAAATGCTATCTGAATCTCTATATTTATTTATTTCTTAAAAATAAAAGTTTTGTTAAAAAACTAAATAGAAATTTTTGATGAAAGTGGTACAGTGTCATACATTTTCATGGTTTTACTCCTGTTAAAGTCAGAGTTGATATCAATCACTCATTACCCAGTAGTTTAGGAGTTGCATTATTCAAAATCCATAGGAATTGATGGAGAGCAGAATAGTAAAGATGACATTTTCTAAAAGTAGGAATGAGAAAGTTTGCATATATTGTACATAGGTTTTTACATTGAAAACATAATTGCAAATCTTTTGAATATACAGCATTCTCTTACAGTATTTTATAATGTCATTTCATGAAAAAAATGCATGAAAAATTTTAGAGGTTTGTAATCGCTTCATATTTTACATTCTTTGTATTATAAATATACGTTGTGCCCACTAATACTTCTGAGTAGACACTAGAATTATTAAATTGTCTACATTTAATTTCCAGAACTGACATTTTCATTATTGCTATTTATTCTCATTTTAGCTTATTATACAATAACTGACACCTGAAGTTTGGGATGTTAGTCCTCTATTGTATAATTTATAATATTTAGACTCTGTTTAAGGACTACAGACACTAGGATCCTTAGAGGCAAGGGATTAACAGCCACAATAGTGTTCCTACACTAAAGGGGAACACAAAAAGAGTTATAGGTAAGGCTACTGAGTCCTTACACCTCATCAGAGAGGAGGAACCAGAGGGAAGTTTGACATGAACACTAAAGGATGCTCCAGAAATCAGGAGGTGGGGAACTGGGAGAAATGGAGAGAGGGAAAGAAAGGAAGGGGAAAGAGGGAAGAGAGCAAGGGCATCCAGGGAGGGGTAAAGGGAGGGAGAGAAATGGGGTACTTATCAACTTTATATAAGTGGAAGAAATAAAAATAAATAAATAGATAGATAGATAGATAGATAGATAGATAGATAGATAGATAGATAGATAAATGATGTGTTCAGGATATTGATATTTTGAGTTTGAAATGTGCCGTTTCCTATGATTATTCTCCAAAGTATCACACTCTTCCTTTAAGGAGTTCAAGCCTTCTCTTTGACATCCCTGGTCAGATCTGGACTTAAACCACACATCTTTCCACTGGCTCAGATTAATGATCTTTTTTACTACTTTATTTCAGGTGTTTAATTCCTTTTATGTAAATGAAATACTTTTAAATCTTTACTAGCACATGTATACATAATACTTTATGGCACTGTAACCTGAGCAATAATGTTAATAAATACCTCAAATGTTAAGATTTTATGTATTAATCATATTTTTGCAATGACTTTGATTTTAGTATCATTTTGTGCAAATTTACAATCCTAAACTAGTCTTAATGTGGAAATTAATTGAATAAAATCTAAATAAGCTTATGCTCCTGAAGCCATATAAATATGATAGCTATTTGTGTGAATGAACTATTATATTCGTGTGAATCATATAAACACTTATTCTTACTAAAGTCTATATATTTCACTAATAATGAATTTAGACTGGGAACCTTACTATGCAGCCTGTGTGTGTGTGTGTGTGTATGTGTGTGTGTGTAGAACCACGGACGAATTCGCGAATCACCATGAACGCCTCCATCTCCTTCTGCCCCGGGATTCACAGGCTCCGCCCTACCAGGACCAGAAACGCAGGTGGTCCCTGCTTCCAGCCCGGCTTCTATACGTGGGGTCTAGGATCTGAACTCAGGACCTTCTGCTTACATGGCAGAGGCTTAACCCCTGAGCCACCTCTCCAGCCCCTTGATTAAGATCTTAACAGAGTTTATTATCATCTAGCTTCCAGACCCTAAATTTTATGTGTGAAAATACTTTCAGAGATTAGCTGAATAGGCAAAAGTTCTCAATTCTTTATGAGCAAAAAAAAAAAAAAGTAGAAATCATCAGGAATCTGCCAACCTTCTTTATATGTAATGTGCATCTGTTTCCATCAGACTCTAGTTTTTTTGACATTCCCTTGTGACTTAATACCCTTGACTCCTTACATAGGAGACAGGCTATAAAGACATTTGGGAACTCCTGAAGCATTCAGTTTTGTATGGTAAGCAACAAACAACTGTTTTTATTCTTGAACTACTTACAGACTGTTACATAAAATCATATATGCAGACATGTATAATCATTGGGTTCTGCTACCATTGAGAACCTGTCCTAATGCTGAAGAAGACATAGAATCTAGTATCTCAAGCATCAAAGATTCTTTCCGTAATCTCTGATTGCTGCTTCATAACATAGAAGCCCAGAGTGGCAGAGAATTGTGGTCATTCAACCTGATGGCTTTGTGGAATACCCTCTTTTCATGACATTGCTGTTATAAATTAAAATTTCTGCAATGTTTCTTATCTTTCATCATGTTTTTGTATCTTTATAAACCTAAAATTGAGGATTAGAACATTTCAAAAACAAGTACAGAAAAGGGCACATTGGAAAACTGTCTATGCAAATCCAGAAGTGTATAAAATCCTGAAGAACTTGAAACTAAAGTATTTAAAGGGCAAAAATCTGATACCCAAGCTTATTATTTCTAAGATTCAAATGTATGGGGCTGGAGAGGTGGCTTAGGGATTAAGCCTCTGCCTTGTAGGCGGAAGGTCCTAAGTTCAGATCCTAGACCCCACGTATAGATACTAGGCAGAAGTGGGGGCGGCCTGCATTTCTAATCCTGGTAGGGCAGAGCCTGTTAATCCCAGGGCAGCGTAAACAAGGAGGAGGTGGAGGTGGTCCATGGTGGTTCCTGAATTCGTCTGTGGTTCTACACACACGCACACACACACACATACATGCACACACGCACAATTTAATAAATAATAATTTTTTTTAAAAATTCAAATATCTGTTGTCAAAAAAATACAAAGAATATAAAAAGAAGGAAAATATGACTTCTCTATAGAAAATAAAAATGAAGTTTTAAAAGCAACCAGAAAGAATTGTTGAACAAATGCACAATGAAATTTATTAGTAGACAAAAATGTCATAGAAGAAATGCAAAAAATAGTGTGTTCCTGAAAGTCATAATAACTAAAATGAAAAATCCTCTTTCTGAAAAACCAGAGGATTTGAATAACACAAAGGAAACTATTTGTGGAACTCATAAACACATAATCACACCTATCCACAAATGCAAAAATACACATACATGCACATATATGCACAAATTCACACACACACACACACACACACACACATATATGCACATATACACACAAGATAAATATAGCCTATAGAAGATTTGAGACCACATTGTGTCTTCAGAAAAGCATTGTGACAATGTTCAAAGAAAAAGTAGACATGAAATAAGCAGAAGAAATATACAAAGATGATATATTCACATAAGTGATAAGGAAGAGGTTTCTAATAACCTCATTTAAATTTTTTTATTATTATTTATTCAATTGTGCCCGTGTATTTGTGTGTGTGCATGTATGCGTGTATGTGTGTATAGAACCACAGACGAATTCGGGAACCACCATGGAGAGCTTCCTCCTTGTTTACTCTGCCCCAGGATTTACAGGCACCACCCTACCAGGACCAGAAATGTAGCCCCCCCACCCACCCCCCCAGCGTCTATACATGGGGTCTAGGATCCGAACTCAGGACCTTCCGCCTGCAAAGCAGAGGCTTAACCCCTGAGCCACCTCTCCAGCCCCTCTAATAACCTTTTAAACTACCATACTATGCTTAGGATCACTAACCACTTTGTTTACTGCACTATGTGGTCTCACACAAAATGATACCAAAAAAATTGTAGCATTCTCCACATCAAGTCAACTCATCCTAATAATGGTTACACTAGTAATCAACTAACCTTACCTAGCCTCCATATCTGTGCGCATGCTTTTTTTCAAAGCTATACTATTGATATGCTCTGGTTCAATTATTCACAGCCTAAATGATGAACAGGACATTTTAAAAATAGGCAGACTATTTAAATGATTGCCCTTCACCTCCTCAATGCCTACCCTTGGTATCCCAGCATTAACAGGAATACCCTTCCTCACAGGATTCTGTTGGGCCTGCCTAGGAATAATGGTCTGGGAGGTTGTGAGCCCCTAGGGCATGGCTTAACACATGGGACCAAAGATGGTGCTGGGAGCTAGTGTCCTACGCGTAACCCTGATCACATTACAGAGAGCCCTAACTGGCTTATAGAAGCTAACATAGATATATGTTTAATCTGACCTATGCAGAGTGTGTGCTGTGCTGACCATTAAGGTAATTGGCTGCCTGTTTCATGCTCTCTGGTTCTTTTTCTATATAAGCTGATTTGTTACTCCCAACAAACAGATCTTGCTCTGACAAACTTCCCGTCCATGGCCAAGTCTCTGGAGGGCTGAGGCAGAGGTGCGGGCAGTCAGGCTTTACTTATCTTCTTCATCATCGCAGCCAGCAGCTGTGTAATTGAGTGAATAAATGAGTGAGTGAGTGAGTCTCGCCTTGACAAACTCCCTGCTGTGTCTGGAGTCCCCTGGATTTGGGTGAGGGGGTGAAGGACCTGCAGCATGTTCATCTTTCTCTGCCCCAATGGCCTGGAGTCGTCACAGCATGTGCATGGGAAAATCAGACCCGCAGGATTCTACTGAAAAGACCTAATCATTGAATCCTTCAACACACCTTATACCAGCACCTGAGCTCTTTTATTTACACAAATCGCTACATCCCTCACTCTTATATATAGCACACTCATCATCTTCCATGTACTAATAACTAAACCATGCTTTCCACCAAAAATTATTAATGAAAACAACTCCAACCTAATTAATGCTATCAAATGACTAACCCTTGGAATTATCTTCACAGGGTTTATCATTTCAAACTACTTACTCTCTATAACCATCTCCCCCAAAACAATACCATATTACCTCAGAGTAACAGCCCTAATAGTTACTATCATAGGTTTCTCCATTGCAATAGAACTTAAAAACTTACCATTAAAATTTTACAAAAAACTACTCCCCAACAATTATATTCACAACATTATTAGGTTTCTTCCCCATAATCATGTACCACCTATTACTAAACAACATACTCTTAAATACCCTTAAGTGAATCATTAGCCTCTAAACTTACAACCTATTCTGAACAGAAAAAATGAACCCCAAATTAATCCCTAGCATCAACATATTTTTAGCTACCAACACATCAAACAAAAAAGGCCTAATAAAATTATATTTCATATCATTCATCTTAAGTCTTGCAATTTCCCTATTCATACTTATCCCAAAACCTATTTCCATGGGTAATCTCAATAACAATAAAAAGTATCATAAAGAAAGATTACCCAGCCACTACCATCAGCCATCCACCATAACTATTGATTATCAAAATCTGCTCCACCTAAGTAATTCACACCATTAAAATTACTTCCATTAATAATCCCATTATGATAAACCCAAAAGCAAACATATATGAACCGCACCAATCATGGTATTCCTCAATGGCTATAGTCATTATAAAATCTTACAAATTCTCATAGGCCTATTTCTATCTATACATTACACATCAGACACAACTACAGCCTTCTCATCAATCACACATATCTGCTGTGACATATACTATGGCTGACTGATCTGGTATCTCTATGCTAATGGCACCTTCATATTCTTTATCTGCCTTTTCCTCCATGTAGACCAAGGTATATACTATGTAGTTCTTACACCTAAATAGAAACTTAAAGCACTGGCATAATTCTCCTGTTCACAGTTATAGCAACAGCATGCATAAGATATATCCTTCCATGAGAACAAATGTCTTTCTGACTGGCAATTGTCATCATCAAACTTCTATCCACATTTCTTTATATCAAGACCACTCTAGAGAATGAATCTGGGGATTTTCCACAGACAAAGCTACTTTAACCTTGTTCTTTGGATTTAACTTTGTCTTACCTTTCATAATTGCATCCCTCACCATAGTACATTTAATCTTCCATTCCATCCTTATTTCAGGATTAAAGATATTTGAGGCTTTCTCATCACACTCATCATTCTCCTATGCCTAGTCCTATTTAACCCTAATATACTAAGAGACCTAAACAATAATACCCCAGCATTAAACCAGAGTGATACTTCTTATTTGCCTGCACTATCCTCTGATCCATTCCTAACAAACAGCTCTAGACCTATCTATCCTGATTCTAGCTAATCTGCCATTTATTCATAGCTCAAAGTAATGAGGAATAGCATTGTGCCCTCTTAGTCAATGTTTATACTGAATTCTAGTAGCCAACCTATTTACATTTATTTGAACTGGAGGACAACCAATCAAATACCCTTTTGTCATTGTTGGCCAAGTCACCTCAGTCATATAACTTTCCATTTTCCTAATACTAATCCCCATTACTAGCTTAATTGAAAATAAAATCCTTATGTGAAGAAATGTCTCAGTAGTATAAACTATTATTTTGGTTGTGTAAGCCAAAAATGGAAAGTGAATTTTCCTGAGATTTTCAAGGAAGAGACAACTACCACCGTTAGTCTCCAACAGTTACTATTTTTGGAAAATCTGTCCCTTAAAATTGAAAGGAAAGCAAAGAAATTCTTGGTTGCTCAAAAATAAGTGAGTTTATACAGAAGAGATCATTTCATAACAAGACCTAAAACCAGCAGGACAAACTCCAAATCTTGCAGCTCCAATCCAATAGGTTAGCCTCTTGCTGAAATCATCTCTTTTCCAAAGTGCTTGTGTTCCATTCCTCTAACACAGCTGTCTATAAAACAAATCATTCTCTTGGGCTGACTCCTCCAAGGAAAAACAGCTAACTTCTCAATGGCAAAACAGGCTTTAATGCCACAGCACAAACTGCCCTTTTAAGGCCTCTAAACTGCAGACTTTCTGCCACATGCCCTCTGCATTCCACCATTCTCTGACACCTTTTTCCTTTGCATCATGTGGATGACTTTGCCAAGTTTTGCTATAGTCTTGGGTGAGAGATTGTCCCCCTTGAATCACAGCTGCTTTGCTTCTCTGTGCTATTTGGGAATGTAGATAAAGAATCTACAAGAATGCTCCATGTGTTACACATCCAGTTCCAAACACAGTCTTTATTTCCCTCTGTACCATAAAAAGTTGGGCTTCCACTGCCTGTGTCTATCATAGTTTTGTTTTCACAAGAAAAGCCCATTTAGCCCCATCACCAAGATGCAAAGACATTTCAAGCCCAAAGTCCCAAAGTTCTCCATATTTCTCCCAACAAATATTTCCAAAGGTACACTAGCAGCATCACAAAATTAGCCATACTGCTAGATAACAACTTCTCTTAGTTTCAGAAGCAGCTTCACTTTTTGGTACAAGATTCTCTTGGTCTCACATAGCAACACTACTTCTCTGTTACAAATTTCTCTCAACTTGAAAACACTTCATGTTGTGGTACAAGGTGCTCTTAATCTCACAGCAATACCCCACTACTCAGTACTAATTTTTGTAATAGTTATTCATGTATTGCTCATGTGTGTGAGAGAGCATTCAAAGTCAAGTAACTTAATTGGGGAAAGGAAGATTTATTTATTCAGTTTTTGGTTCCAGGGTGAAAATACAGTCTTTCATAGCAGAGGATGCATGGTTGACTGGCTGAAGATGAAGACAGCTTATATCGTACCCATCTGAGAGGATGAGAGCTACCAGACTGCTTATTGCAAAGGCAGCCTCCTCTTGGAGGTAAGGTGGGACTAATCCATCTCAATGTCTACTCTTTATGACTGCCTTCCTCCAGCAAGGCTCTACCTCTCAAAAGTACGATAACCTTCCCAAATATATGAGACTGTGGGGGATACATTTCAAACCATGACACCAGTATTTCCAGTAGTTTAAAGCCACAAAAGATGCTGCAAGAAAAGAAGTAAAGAAGGAAGAGAGGGAAGAAGGAAGGGATAAGGGAAGGATGAGGAAAGTTTAAAGGAGAGAGGGAGAAAATGAAGTAAGAAATTGAGTGAGAGGGAGGAAGAAATGAGTAAGAAGGAGAAAGGAAATGAAAGAGTTTATTCTGGATGATCGAACCAAAAACAGCAGCTCAGAATTATGGAAACTAATGTACATCAAGGTCCTAATGGATTTTCCTAAATTAGTTGTGTGTGTGTGTGCACGAATGTGCCTGAAAATACATATCTCATGCAATGAAGCATTACAATTCACTAAATGATTCCTAAAGTTTTAAATTTTCTTAAACATTTGAAACAGTTGTGAATTTGACACATCAGAGTTGGATCCTAAAGTGCACCTGCACCTACAAGGAATTATTTTCTTTAGGTAAGTCTTCAGAAGACACTGCTACAATTACATGGTTGATGTGGAATGACCCATCCCACACACCATGAATGAGACCATTGCCTGGACAGGTGAATAAGATGGAACATGGTAGATGCAACTAGACAAATTGGCAAGCTGACAACTAAGAGAGCAGGATTTGTATTTTCCTCTCTGTTTCAGCTGTGAATTCTATGTGGTCAATTCCCTTGGTTCCACTGGTCACTCTCTTGTTATAAAGTTTGCTAACCTAAAACCAAGAGCATGAATTAAATTCCCCTCCTATGAATTGTTTGGATTCAGTACTTATGACAGAAATTGAGTGAGAAACTAAGAGAATATATATAGGAGAAATGTGGTATGCTGTACAACATAAAAACACAATAATCAATAATATTAAAACTTTTATACATATCTAATAATGCTCTAAATAATTTCAAACAATTTTGCTATCTGTACACATGATTGATCTCAATAATTTCAAATATTGGTATTTATACACATGACTGAAAAGCAGAATTCAAACTAGAATATTAAGATACAGGAAAACACATCGAAGAAGTTGGAAGTTGAAGGAAATACAATATACCTAGAGAAAAGATAGTAAAAGTGAATTGGGTGAACCTCTATGAAAGACCTTAGTCCATGCTAAGAAGTCTAGACTTTGTCATGAGTCATTGACAAATGCCAATAGGTTTAATGTAAATATAAACCAAAAATTAAAATAATGACTATGGCTATAACAAACAACTGTGGAAAAAAAGAAAAAATGAATATGGGGAGGGAAGCAAATCACTCAGTAGATGCTGTTTCTGCCTTATAAATGCACACTAGACCTATTATGCATAGATTGCCTACCATTGAATTTATTATAAATATATAAGCTTGCTGCAAGCCCATGTATTCTATTATTCCATTATATTGAGATATTTATGAAATACATTAAAAATATAAAATAAAACAGCATCACCATTGACTATATAATTCACATGCAGATCACGAAAAGAGAAGGTTTGTTGTTGTTGTTGTTTTTCAAACCATCAGAGACCCTACATTAATCAACAGAAACCAGGCCAGCCTCATCTCTCCCTATCCCAAAACTCAGGGAAATTTGCGCAAGAAGGGGCAGTCAGATTGTAAGAGCCTAAAGATGGGGAGGGGCAACAATATGCAATATACTCCACACAAGTTAGGGCTCAAGTAATCATAATAGGACTTTGCATGACTTGCACAATGACCAAGATATCATTGATCCCCAAAAGTAGCATGAATCACAGACACCAGGATCCTTAGAGGCAAGGGATTAACAGCCACAATAGTGTTCCTGTACTAAAGCGGATTACAAAAAAGAACTCTAGGCAATGCTACTGAGTCCTTACACCTCATCAGAAGAGGAGGACCCAAAGAAAGTTTGACATGCACAGTAAAGGATGCTCCAGCAATGGAGGAGAGGGGGAGGAAGGAGGCACTTGGTAAAAGGAAGGGAGGGGGTAAAGGAAGGGGAAAAGGGGTGAGAGAGCAAGGGGATCCAGGGAGGGTGAAGGGAGGGAGGGGAATGGAGTACCTATCAAGTTTGTATGAGTGAAAAAAAATAAAAATTTAAATTTAAATTAAAAAAAGAAAAGAGAAGGGAAGAGTAGGAAAGAAGAGCTGAAGGGAAGAGAAGGAAAAATAGAAAGGAAAAAAGAAGAGATTAAAGGAAAAAAGAAAGAAGGAAAAAATTACAGAATAAGTGTTTTGAGAGTAAGTGAATGTGTGTTTGTTTTGGGAAAATAATAATGGGTTCTAGGTGAAGAGGAATTTTGATAAACTAGTTGGGCAAATAGATCATGAACACACTATAGAGAGTATTTATATTGTGCTCTATGGAGGAGTACACATTTCTGATTAACATTTCATCTTCAAATTGAATATCACAAATAATAGAGGGAATTTTTAAGGGTAGGAAATATGTCTCAAAGATATATAAATTCAGTAATAAACTTTAGTATAACTCAATAAAATTAAAAAAAATAAGACTTTCCATTTCTGGTGGCAAACAAGGTGATACTTAATTCACTTAATCAAGTTTTTCATCCACAAACATGATTTTATGGAACAGGATATGGGTTCTTAAACATCTTTGTAATATTTCAGTGCACATTCCTATTTAATACAAATATCAGCACAGAAAATGTGTTAATGAGCTCCTTTGAGTTGCTATAAATAAATGAATCAAAGAGTTATATTCATCTGTTGTACTTATTTTATGAAGAAATATTTTAGAGCCAAAGCCAATTAAATTTTCAGTAGCTTATCATGGAAATTATATGAAGCAGCAGGCCAGTCTGTAATGACTTTGCTAACGGAGTGCTTACATTATTTCCAACAGAGTTCTATTACCTGGATTCCTATCACTGTAGAGCAGGGAATGGATTGTTTTTTAATTTGAGAAATTAATTGTTTATTAATCCAATTGCAGCAATATTTAATTTTCATTCTCATCATTCACAATATACTACTTCTGAAAATACATTAGTAAGAAGACAGTAAATGACACGTTGAGGATAGTGGCTAATTCCCTTACAGGAAGGAATTCTCAGGATCTCCTCTTCATAGACAGGTGTTAGAGACCAACCACATTTTTCAACCCTGATATTTACATTGTTAAAAATCAAGTTTCTGTTTTCATTTATTTATAGCTGCACTTAGCATAATATGAAAGGTCTTGTGTAATCTCTATATAGGTCAAGCTTGTCATGCAAGGAAGGAATCCTATGCAACTTTCTCTGTGCTTCTTTCATGCACATGGAAAAACTGGTGTGGTCAGGAAAAAAATTCTTCATAATATTGCTGCATAAAATTGAATGAGAAAGTAAGTTGAGGGAAAAATTTAACTGTTCTAGAAAAATGTCAAATACATAAGCACAGACATGCCAATGGGCCTTCAAATGAAAAGACTGAGTGAAACTGCCAAGCCACATTGACCCATCTGCTAACAAAAAAAAACGTGGTCCCATCCTAGACCTGAGATGGGTCTTCCTTGTGTTTTTATCAAATACTGTAGCCTGTACCCATCATGAATATACTTCTAGAAGAATCTATCAACCTGTTACACAAATGCAAGGAAACAAATATATATTGTGATTTTTATCCATAATATGCACAAACTTCATGAAGTTGAGTTGTTGACATTTTTGATAAAATATTTGAGATAAAAATGCACCTGAGAGGGCTGAAGAGGTAGCTCAGGGGTTAAGCCTCTGCCTTGCAGGCGGAAGGTCCTGAGTTTGGATCCTAGACCCCACATATAGACGCCTGACAGAAGCGGGGGCGGCCTGCATTTCTGGTCCTGGTAGGGCGGAGCCTGTGAATCCCGAGGTTAGAGTAAACAAAGAGGAGGTGGAGGCGGTCCATGATGGTTCCCGATATTCGCCCCTGGTTCTACACATACATACACACACACACACACACACACACAATTAAATAAATAATTTTTAAAAATCCACCTAAGATTCTACTGAATAATTTACCTTACATGAAGTAAAACATGAATATGCAATCATCTTTCAGATTCCAAATATTGCACAAATGTGATTTAGCTTAGAGAAAACCATAAGATCACAATACTGTCTTTATTGTTCAGGACCTTAATCTGATCGCAGGCTTAGTCTGATTTACCTTTAGCTATCCAAGGTATTTGGTACATATGTTAACAAACCAAATCACTGTGAAGTCCAGATTTATTTAAATATGTACACAAATTCTGTAACATTCTTTTGTAATTTGAATATATGCACTGTAAAAATTGAGCAAACTACAAAGTAGAAATTGCATTGTGTATGATATGAAACATGTAGTTATGACTACACAAACATATCCACAGTTTATATATATATATATAATTTAAATCTACATAAACATTATTTAATGATTGTTTACCTTGTACCTTAATATTTCAAACTAGTTGAGAATTTATTGTAATTGATTTGCTATTTAAATAAAATTAAGAAGAAAGTCAAGGATAAAACCTTTGTTGCAATACCTGAAGGAAGGTTGCTGATCAATGTCTTATTGAACTTTACCTATAAAAAAATAGCATAACAGGAAATGAATTGGGGAGATTTTGAAATGATGTAGAACTCAAAAAAGATTTAGGATACATATTCAGTGATTTTAGAATTTCCACTTTTAGAATATCAGCTTTATTTGTAACTTTCAACATAGATACTCCACTTTAGGGTAATCATACTTAAATGCTGGGGATATAACTATCTGGAAGAGTTTGTACCTAGAATTCAAAAGGCCATTTATTTCATGTCTGATGTCTAATAACCTGGCATGATATGAATATCTTCAAAATACTACTTATGGTAGAAGCAGAAAGATCAGGTGTTAAAAGTTATCTACAGCAATATAGCAAGTTAAGGACAAATCTGGAAATGCATAACATTTTTCTAAATAAATAAATATTTAAATAAAACTAGAATAAAAATGAATAACATTTTTCAAATTTAAAAATTCAATAATGTTTTCATATATTTTGTCATGGGGAGCTGGGTTAAAGCTTTTCTTTGCCAGCAAAAAGACCTGAGTTTAGATTCCCAGATCCCATGTAAAAATGTTGTACTAATATGGTAGCAGCCTGTAATTATACTTCTGGAAAGCAGAATATAGTAAACCACAGAAAAAACCAATATAAGTAGATTGAAAAATCTGTGATGATTTTTGAGGTCACCTTTGAGTCTCCGTAGGCATACACAACTCAAGTGCTCTCTGACACACACACACATACACAAAAAATTAATCATTTTTTAAGAAAAGTAGTTTTATAAGTTAATTATGTAAATCTTAACAACTTTCTCTTTTCTCCCACTTCAGGCCTTAACAATAGTAAATATGGGGGCTGGAGAAGTGGCTCAGGGTTTAAGCCTCTGCCTTGCAGGCAGAAGGTCCACAGCTCAGATCCTATACCCTACTTATAGACCCCGGGCGGAATTGGGGGCGGCCTGCATTTCTGGTCCTGGTAGGGCAGAGCCTGTGAATCTCCGGTAAACAAGGAGGAGGTGGAGGTGGTCCATGGTGTTTCCCGAATTCGTCCGTAGTTCTACACACACGTACACACACACACACACATACATACACACACGCATACACACATAAGCGCACAATTGAATACATAATAAAAAAGCAATAGTAAATATGATAAAATAAGTTAAGTAAAATATGTAGCACCTAAAAGGATTGCCTGATACTTAGAACTCTTCTTATCTTTTCTTTTTTCTATTTTTAGTACACATATTTGTAGTTTGTAATGAATTCACTGAATAAAACTTTTGAAGCTTCTTTTTTTAATACATTTTTATTATTATTTCAGCTTATACAAACTTAAAAGGTACACCAGTTCCCTCCTTCCCTCCTCCTCCCCCTGAATCCCCTGCTCCCCTTCCCCTCACCCCTCCCTCCCCATCCCCCTGTGCCTCCTGCCCCAATTCCCAGAGTCCTTTCTTGTGCATGCCTGACTCTCCTCTGGACCCTCCTCTCCGATGACGTACAAGGACCCAGTGGCTTTTCCCTGAACCCTTTCCCCTGTTCCCCTTAAGCATAGGAACACTACTGTGGCTATCAATCCCTTGCCTCCAAGGATCTTGGTGCCTTTAGCAGATGCTAGACTTTGTGAGGTCAATAGTGTGCTGGACATTGCGCCGGGCATGCAATGTCCAATTATGATTGCTTTGGCCCTAACTTGTGTAGAGTATCTTGCAAATCACTGTTCCTCCCATCCTTTTGCTCTTACACTCTTACCGCCCCCTCTTCCGCAAATGTCCCTGAGCTTCAGGATGGGGAGCGATTAGTCTGGCCTAGTTTTAGGTGGTTGATATAGAGTCTCTGAAGTTCTGGATAGTGGTTTGTTGATTATCTTTTGCAGTTTTGTTGCTCCTGCAATGCCCTTCACTCCATCATGATGGGCACTGTATGTCACCCCCTGGCCAGAGACAGAAAGCTGTTAAACTGGAGTCTTATTATAAGAGCACATTCAAGGGTAGATGTAATACTTATACCCAAAAGTGGAATCGCAGGGTCATATGGCATTTGACAATGGGAAGGGTCAATTACCCATTTGCAAAATGGTTACTGTTTAATCTGCTGGACTATATGCCCTCCTCTTCTGGTGAGTTCATACCCTCTTAGTTGTTAATGATCAGGAACGAATGTCTGTGAACTTAACCAGGTGTCACAATACTTTCTTGCAGTCCTTGATGGAGGCCTTTTTTCTCTACTGTACCATGGTCACTTCTCACCTTGTTTCAGGTGTGGCCCTTTAACCCCATCCCTCCTGTTCATAATCCTTGCAATTACTGTAGGTAATATATAGATTTACCTATGAGTGTCTCAAGGTGGGTTGGGTGGGTTTGGTACTAGGAGCCACGTATTAGGGAGTACATACGGCGCTTAATTTTCTGGGTCTTGGATACTTCACTTAATATAATTGTTTCTAATGACATCCATTTCCCAGCAAATTCCAGTAATTCATCCTTTTTGATAGCTGAGTAGTACTCCATTTTATAGATGTATCACATTTTCCTTATCCACTTGTCAACTGTTGGACATTTGGGTTGATTCCATGACTTTGCTATTGTAAACAGTGCTGGTATGAACATGGTCGTGCTTGTGCTATTGAAGTGAACCTCTGCTGCATGGGGGGTTATACCCAAAAGTGGAATCGCAGGGTCATATGGCATTTCAATCTTTAATTTCTTTAAGAATCTCCAGACGGCTCGCCAGAGTGGCTGTATGAGCCTGCATTCCCACCAGCAATGTAGGAGAGTTCCCCTCTCTCCACATCCTCTCCAGCATTTGTTGTTGTTTGTATTGTGGATTTTTGCCATCCTGACCAGGGTGAGAGGATGTCTCAGGGAAGTATTGATTTGCATTTCCCTGATGGCTAAAGAAGTGGAGTATTTTTTAAGATATTTGTTAGACATTTTAATTTCATCCCTGGTAAAATTTCTTTTAAGTTCCAGGGCCCATTTTTTAATTGGCCCATTGGTTTCCTTGGTGTTTAGTTTTCTAAGTTCTTTGTGCACTCTGGACAGTAGAGCTCTATCAGATACGTGGTTAGTGAAGATTTTCTCCCATTCTGTGGGTTGCCTTTGAGCTCTTGTTACAATCTCTTTATCTGAACAGAAGCTCTTTAATTTCACAAGATCCCAACTGTTGAGGGTTTGTAGTAGTGACTGTGCCATTGGATGTCTGTTTAGGAAATGTTGGCCTAGCCCAAACAGCTCGAGGGAGTTCCCTATCCTTTCAACTATGGTTTTTATAGTCTCTGTCTTTATATCAAGGTCCTTGATCCATTTGGAATTAAGTCTTGTACATGGTGACAAGTATGGGTCCAGCTTTAATCTTCTGCATGTGGAGATCCAGTTTTGCCAGCACCATTTGTTGAAGATGCTGTTCTTTTTCCATTGGATTCTATTGGGCCCCTTTGTCTTAGACCAAATGGCTGTAATTTTGTGGGCTTATATCTGGGTCTTCAACACTTATCCATTGATCTGTGTGTCTATTTTGGAGCAACTACCAGGCTGTTTTTACAACTATGGATTTGTAATATAAGGTTAGGTATGGTAATACCTCCAGCAGTGTTTTTGTTACTCAGGATTGTCTTTGCTATCCTGGATCTTTTGTGCCTCCATATGAATTTTGAGATTGTTTGGTCAAGCTCTATAAAGAATTGCTTTGGGATTTTAATTGTTATAGCATTGAATTTCTATATTGCCTTTGGTAGGATGGTCATGTTTACAATGTTGATTCTGCCAATCCAGGAACATGGGAGGTCTTTCCACCTTCTGGTGTCTTCTTCAATTTCTTTCATTAGGGTTTTAAAGTTTTCATTGTAAAGGTCTTTTACCTCCTTGGTTAGGTTTATACCAAGATATTTCATTTTTTTAGGGGCTATAGTAAATGGGATTGTTTCTCTCAAGGCTTTTTCACTTCTTTCATTCTGGGCATATAGGAAGGCCTCTGATTTTAGCACATTTATTTTGTATCCTGCCACCCTGCTGAACTTCTCAACTAATTCCAGGAGCTTCCTGGTGGAGTTTTTGGGATCACTCAGGTATAAGATCATGTCATCTGCAAATAGGGATAGCTTGACTTCTTCCTTGCCGATTTGAATCCCTCTTATTTCCCTTTCTTGTCTTATGGCTTCAGCTAAGACTTCAAGTACAATATTGAATAGAAGGGGTGAGAGTGGACAGCCTTGTCTAGTTCCTGATCGAAGTGGGAATGATTCCAATTGTTCCCCATTGAGCATAATCCTTGCTGTGGGCTTGTCGTATACAGCTTTTATTATATTGATAAAAGTTCCTTCCAATCCTACTGTCTCTAGCGTTTTGATCATAAAAGGCTGTTGGATCTTGTCAAAAGGTTTTTCTGCATCTATCGAGAGTATCATGTGGTCTTGAACTTTGGACTGGTTTACATGATGAATTACATTTATCGATTTGTGTATGTTGAACCAACCTTGTGTGCCGGGGACTGAAGCCTACTTGGTCCCCATGAATAATCTTTTAAATGTGTTTTTGAATCCGATTTGCTAAAACTTTTTTGAGAACCTTTGCCTCTGTGTTCTTCAGAGAGATCGGCCTATAGTTTTCTTTTTTAAGTGAGTCTTTATTAGGTTTTGGGATTAAAACGATATTAGCTTCATAGAAGGAATTTGGTAGTGTTCCTTCCTTTGCTATTTGATGGAACAGTTTTTTTCTTCACGCTTGAGTATCATTTCTAGCATTTTTTGAAGGCCTGGTTTGGTGACATGTATCCCTTCAAGTTGTCTTTGTGCTGGAAGATTTTTCTTTCTCCCTTGATCATAACGGATAGTTTTGCAGGGTAAATCAGCCTGGATTGACATTTTTGCTCATTCAATACTTGAAGTTTGTCTCTCCAAGCTCTTCTTGCTTTTACTGTTTCGACTGAGAAGTCATTTGTTATTTTAATAGGTTTACCTTTAAAAGTGACTTGTTTTTTCTCCCTTGAAGCTCTCAGCACCAGTTCTTTGTCTTGAATGTGAAGTGTTTTAACTATTATTTGCCGTGGCGTGCTTCTGTTTTGGTCGTATCTGTTTGGGGTGCGGAATGCCTCTTGTATATGGATGGGCCTCTCTTTTTTTAGATGAGGAAAGTTTTTCCTTGATGATTGTTTGAAAAATTTCCTCAGCGGTGGTATTTTGAGATTCTTGCTCTGGTATTCCATGAATATGCATGTTAGGCTTCTTCAGGGTGTCCCATATCTCTTGGATATTTCTCTCAAGTATTTTTTTGGCTTTAACAACCTCTTCCATTGAGCTGGTTAATACTCCCACTTTATCTTCAAGATCTGAAATTCTGTTTTCTGCTTTGTTAGTTCTGTTGATAAGACTCTCTGTGGAGTTCTGGGTTGAAGATAACTTGTCTTGTAGCTCAGTTTTAAACTCTGCTTGAGTCTGTTTTAACTGCTCTATGCAGTTTTTGTTTCTTGCACTGTTTTTCTCTACTCCTCCAAGTGTCTGTTGCGTTCCTCTTCAAAGCGATTGATTCGATTATGTAATTCCTCCCGGATTTCCTCTTTC
This sequence comes from Typhlomys cinereus, assembly GCA_023101885.1. Taxonomy (NCBI): domain Eukaryota; kingdom Metazoa; phylum Chordata; class Mammalia; order Rodentia; family Platacanthomyidae; genus Typhlomys; species Typhlomys cinereus. The sequence goes on from JALPQD010000280.1 coordinate 1,743,387, forward strand.
ATAGTATTGAACATGGTAATGATCATATTTTGAAAGTCGTTATCCTGGGTCAGGCTTTCTTGGCCATTTTCCATGGGTTTGTTCTGGTTGGAGTCTAACATTATGGGATTAATTCCTTCAGTGGGAAATTTGTTTATTTGAGTGTTGCTTCTCATGGATTTGCACTTTGACTTTTGCATTGTCGTTTTAACTCTTAAGATCTTTTAATTTCACTAAACTGAATTATTTGATGTGGGGATTCTGCGGGTGGGCAGGGACGGAGCTTACCTAGGTCGCCGTGAGGCCCAGCTGGACTGCGTGAGCGTCCTGGCCGGTGGAGCGGGGTGGGGAAAGGAGGAGGGTCGTCGGCGTGCAGCTATTTAACCCGAGGGGAGCTGGGGCTGGGCCCTGGGTGCAGGGGGAGGTCCTCCTTGTCCTTCGGCCCTGCGCGAGGCTCCGGCTGGATGGTGGGGTAGGAGCTGGGTCCCTTGGGCTGACCTGGGGTTCTGGGGGGCAGGGCGCCGGCGGAGCTTACCTAGGTCGCGGTGAGGCCTGGCTGTGAACGCCGGCTGAATGGGGTGGGGAAGGGCTGAAGCTTCTTTATTGTGAACAAATTCAAGATCTTCAATAAAAGTGAATCTTCACCAAAATTTGCACTAGTGAATACTACACAGAAAACCTTTTCAAGGATTTGAGTGGATCTGATACTTGGAAGATTTTTGCAATTTATACTATTCTTGCAGAATAATACCACATATATGACCAAGATGTACAGAAAAACTTTTAAATATCAAAATGGGAACTTTTATTAAATAAGGAGAAAGAAGGATAATATAAAATGTGCAATGGTTACAGAAAGGGACAAGAAGTGAACATGCAATGGGATGGAAAGGAAGTTTAGAACATAGATGTGATTCTGCTTTATAGTATTGGCAAGTTCCAAGATTGCTTTTCTAACTTGAATTGTAATCTGAATGATGTCAGTCAGTGTAGCTTTGTATGTAAACCCAAATTCTGTCGCAGATGTTCTGAGATTAATGCCATAGCCTTTCTAAGAAAAATAAGACTTCCTGCATGCCTTAGTGTTGCAGAACAGCCAGGTAGGCAACCCTACAGCTGCACACTACTGCATCATATAGAACCTGAGCCCATTATGTACATTATGTACATTTCAACCTCTAACAAGCTACTGTGTTCAATGTTGTAAACAACTGAATTAAAAAAGAGAAGCACAGGTTTTGAGTATACTGAGGATTTACTGAGAAGTAGTCTATTTCTTAAAAGCTTATTCACATTTCTTTTTTGGGCTTCAAATAAGTAATGAAGTAGGGAAAGTGGAGGTAGCAACATTATGTTTTTATTGAAATAAAAGAAGAAACATATATATTTGCATGTAGGACAATCCATGTAGGACAATCTTAGCATGTTAGGGTCTGGGATGCATTGATTTGAGTCACTTTGAACTTCTTTTTGCAGATTGGTAGTATGTTGGATTAGGTCCAGAAATAGTAGTAGATACTGAGTGGGGAACCTAGTCAAGAATTCACCTTTGTTATTATATGGAAGAAAATAACAAGTTTAAATTTTCCTATAGAAAATATTCTATGTCAATATATTCATGTACATGAAATTTCAAAAATTAATAATCAATAAATGGAGATCAAATAGTATACGAATATGCTGGATATTGTAGAGTAACTTGAAAACAGTTTAATATATGTAATTGAGGATTTTTTCAAATGTTCTGTTTATAAAGATCTTTGTGCAATTACACTGTTACTGAAAGTCTGAATTTGGGTCAATAAAAGCAGATATTTAATGTAGATTACCAAAATGGTACATTATTTCAGATTGTTATTACCTTCTTAAATGGGAGCACTTGTAAATTATCTTGATCTTCCCTTAAAATTAAAGACTTGCTTATAAAATATTGTTACATTGCAACATACTTTTTACATGTTTACTTAGCAAGCATATATTTCCAAATAGACGTATGCTGTTTATAAATCAAAATAAACACATAAATCCTATTACACTCCCAAAATGAAAGAATGGCTAAGCATTTTTAAAACTTGTAAAACAGAAGAAAGCCCTGATGTTTTTGGTATTTAGGTACTTACATACAATATAAACACAGGAGCAAAGATAAAAATTTTCCAAGAAAATGACAATGCGGTCCCATGTTTGTAACGATTTTAAAAGACTATGACAGTATCTTGATTCTATCTCTCTTAGGCCTGTAAAAAATACTTTCCTTTAGGAAGCAAACTGTCACAAGACATAGAAGATAAAAATCTGCTGTCACTAATTCTGTTGAATTATGTAAGCAGTTAAAATGATGACTTTTTTGCTACTTGCTGTATATGTTCAAGGGAGGAAACACACATTTGCAACACTTATTTTCCAAACATGTGGCTTGAGATAGGAAAGAGAGTCTATGCCTTTCTGTTTCATTTTGCTGGACATATAAATACAGGAAAATGTGTGGAAATTCAATGAATAGAACATGAAAAAATACTTTAAAAGCATGAAAGAAAAAGCACAAAAAATGAAAGTAGAAGAGAGCCTGATTAGGAAGAAGAAAAATTTCACTAAAAGTGGGAGAGGATCAAGTATGTGGGTGAAAATTACTTAAATATAATGGACACATGTAGGAGCCTTTTGAGAATCAAAGGAAATACAATCTTAACAATGGAAACAATTCCTAAATTAAGTGAGTTCTTCACTGTGGTAGCAGTAAATAAGGCTAAGTATGTGGTACTGGCATTCAAAAGTTGAATACTTATATTGAAACAGAAACTATCCTGAATATCCAAAAAGTATTTTCTTTTACATTTTCATATGACTTTTATTGTAATTGTGCAAAAAAGATTAATAATGGCACTCCTACATGTGAGTGTACACTATGCATTGATCATGTCCAAACACTGCTACTCTCCCTGCTTCCCCTGCACCCTCTTCTTTCCAGTTCCTATTAATAGGTCATCTCTTTGTTTCCATAGATGAAAGAAAAACAGAAAATTTGTAATTATTTCACTTAACATGAACAATCTTGAGAAAGAAGAATAAAGCTGAAAAAAAGCAATTTTCTCTTTTTGACATGCTTTTTAAAACCACAGTGAAAAAATATGGTAATCCACACTAATGTAAAATCTTCCATCTTATTTAAGGGAACTTTAGATTCAGGGTAAGATTTGGAAAGAAAAGATAAATGTACTACATGCTATGGATACTTTCCTCTAATGAAATAAAAGGAAGTGCATGTTAGAGGTCAATTTTCAGTTTTCTATGGGCTTGTTAACCCTTTAAAGTACTTTGTGTCTTCCAGAGTCTGATGAGTCTCAATGTGGATTCATATCTGAGAATTAAAATTAACTAAAGCCCCAAGAATGGAAAACAGATAATGAATTAATAAAATAATACTGAAATAATGAATTTCATATTGTACAGTATAAAGTTTAACTTATTACATACTTTATATCATGAATAAAATGTACCTAATCAATTAACACATGAAACCCTTGAATGTACTCATGGAGAATAAGCTTTAGTATATTGGTTGGTCAATATTTTATAGTGGTTATAATATTCACAGATAACAGAAATTATAAATCTACAGCAAACATAGAATTATCTGTACAACAAAAGCAAATTAACAGAAGAAAACATCAATAGAGTGAAAAATACTTAATGGGATAAGAGTTGTTATTTTCAAACCATGTATTTGTTAAATTAACATGCAGGCTGGAGAAATGGCTCAAGCAAAAGAATCTGAGTTTGGATCCCAGACATCATGTGAAAATGCCAGGTGGAATGGCAGAGGCCTGTATTTCCATCCCTGGTGGGTGAAGCCTGATAAATCTCAGAGTGAAGCAAATAAGAGGTAGAAGCAATCTGGGATGATTCCCAAAAGTCACTCTTGGTCCTCCACAGGGACATAAGTGTCCTCTGATGGACACACATGCAAAGATATCAAGACCCTGGACAAGGCCTGTTGGAATTTCCTGAGCCTAGCTAGAGTTACATGATCTGTTTAAGCTGCCTCACCAGCATAATTCAGCACAGCCTTGTAGCTGATGCAATATAGCCTTAGGTTGCAACAGCAAGTGGCCCATAGTAACGCCCCACTAGCCCATAATAATCTCATGAGACTGCAAATCTCACGAGACTACGCCTTCTACAGTTGGTGCTATTAAACTGCCTAGCTGAAAGGGCCAATCAGCAAAGACTCATGCTAGGATTTATGGGATGTTGGGTGGGGTATATAAGGGCCTGACTGTTGGAAAAAAGAAGGGCTCCTGCTTCAACCGAGCTCCTGGCCTGGTTTGTCTTTTCCAGGTGGTGAGGGGGGCCGGCGACACTCATCATCCTGCTCATCCCCAGGTTGTGCCTGGCTGGCAGCACTCCTTTCCTCACTAGCTGCCACGAGCCCAGCACACACACTCAAAATAAATGAATAAATAAATAAGCTATTAATAAGAGACTTATGTATTACCAGAAAAAGTTTTAAAATCCATTAAATATAGGTCATTGATATATGTGCGTGTGTGTAGAAAGAGAGAGAGAAAAACAGCTAGAGGGAGACAGAGAAAAACAGAGTCATGTTCTTGAATACGTTACAATTATAGCAAAAATATGTAAGTGTAGATGTAGAAAGTCTTTTTAAATCATCACTGAAATGAAAATTCTGGATATAGTGAAAAACTACCTCATATCTCTCAGCATGATATCATTTCTAAAAAGACAAAATGTTAAAGAGGGTAAGTGAAACTGCATACCATACAGTATTGAGGGTACACAGACTTCTAGGAAAACAACATAGAAGCATTTTCAAAATCAAAATCAATAATACCTTATTTTCTAGTGTTTTAGATACTCCTTTCAGATACTGTGAAAGAATACCAAAAGTCAAGCAACTTAAGGGAAAAAGAGATTTATTCAGCTTATGGTTACAGAAGAGAGAAACAGTCTTTCCGAGTGAAAGCAACATGGACGGCTGTAAAAGCTGGAGACAAGCTGAGTCACATCTATCTGGGAAGCTGAGAATTGCCATACTGCCAACCTCAATAGCCCACTTCATCTGGAAGTAGAGGGGTACTAATTTACCTCAAGGCCCACCCCTTGTTACTATCTTCCTCCAGCAAGGCTCCAACTCCTAAAGGTGCCATGACTTTCTCAAATACATGAGACTGTGGGGGGACATATTTTAAACCATGACATCTAGCAATTATACTCCTTGAATTTTATCCAAAGTAATTGATCACAGAACTACCAAGATCTGTGTAAAGTGCAATAGTTTTTATTAACCTGGATATAACAGAGATATAAATAGAGCAAAGAAGATTGTTGCAAACAATAAAATACAATACAGTATACATAAAAAACAATGTTTTCAGCCTCAAATTAAATCCTGCAGGACATGAAAACATGGAAAATCTTGAGAACATAATATTAAATTAAACTTTAGTCATTATGTTAAATCAGCCACCAAAATAAAAACGACAGTTTTCACTAAAGTAGAAGTTTAGAGATAATTAATCTGAAGTGGTTGAATAGTGGCAATTAAGATATGACATGGATAGAGAAGACTGGAAGTTTCTTAACAAATTGCATGAAATAAATAAGTTGTAGGCATTAGCTCTGCAAGGTTAACCTGCAGTATTATGCATTGAAAATTCTCTAAAAATGGTGAATCTTGAATTGTCTTCTTATAAGAAAAAAAATAAAGCCAAAAATAAAGGTCAACATTACACCAGATGAAAACTGCATGTACTCAAAATCATTTTTGGCAACAAATATCTGAAAGTTGTCACTGAATTTTGCTACACAGCAGGATGCTGTCAAAAATTTTATTAATAGATAAGAACTAGAGAAGTGAATCAGAAATCTCAGCATGTCCTTTTGAAGGCCAACAGTCTGACATCCCTGTTATATTAAACTCTAGGAGAAGCTAAAGGTTTATAGAACAATGATGTCATTTGTCCTTTCATAAATGAAACTAGTGTTTTCCATATCACTTACCTTCATATATTTTCCTATGTCTTATAGACAAAGGTTTTGTATTTAATTGTAAAGAGATCAGAAACTTATCAGAATTATTATACATGAGTAGACTGGACTACAAAATTAAAAGATAAGTAAAGAAATATAAATACAATATACCTCATATGGTAGTTTAATTTAGGCATGTAAAGGATGTATGTTCAGTAATTATAATGGACTTACTGGGATTGTAGCAAGACTTTGTCACTGATGCATGTCATAAGCTATTTCTAACAAATAGGAGGAATGCAAGTGGATCTCTTAGGGTAGTGAACAAAGAAAAGCAGAGAAGTGGAATCCCAAAATAAATTAAACTAAAGTAAAAGGTTTCCAGACACAATCACAAAGCCTTGAGAAATCAGTGTTATCTGTGGTTAATTAATATATTGTATAATCATACATTAAGTAGCTTTTTGATTCATTAAATTTTTGAGAAATTATACCACAGAAACTTACCTGATAGAAAGACTAAGTTTCAGATTTACCACAGAGCCAGAAGTTTGACCACTGTGAAGATAAAAATAGAAAAAGGTCTTCAAATTATATAGCCATCAAAAACCCTCTATGTCCTATCTAAATGGAGAATTTTGTTTGTACAATGCTTTTGTCCTCCATTGCATTGAGAAAAAAATATTAATCTGTGTAATTTTAGCCAGTGTAAATTGGTAGCTGTGATGATATTTGTCCTTAAGTTTGATTATGTTTGAATATTTTTAAATTATTTTTACATTCTATGTTAATACTTATTTTTAACTAGCCAATACTCAAACAACTATTCTTCCATTTGTTTGTTTTTCACTATTTGCAGTATACAACACTTTTATGGAAGAGAATGCATCATTTTATAAACTTCTTACTATTCTCAAGTATTTTGCAAAACAAAAGGACAAAAAAATTAGCCACCATATTAAATCTTCTAATCTTAGACCGTGATGCTAATGGAATAGTTCACTGGACTGTAGCAATTAAATGCTCTCTTTTCTCATTCAAAAACATAGCCAGAATGAAAGTTTTCCTTTTGTTTTTGTACTACATTAGTTTTTCATTTTCGTTATGAATTTATAACAAAAGAAAAGTAAAATATCCGAAAGTATGTGACATTGTTTCAAAAAGGAAAATAATTTGGAATTAAAACTCACAGAAATTGAAACTAGAAAAATATGAGTAATTATTCTGCCTTTACTATTGCTTGTTGTTTTACATTAGGAGAAAAAAAGAGTCATTTTATTCCCTAAATCACAGGTAGCATGATTTTAACAAAGACATAGTTTAAAAAAGTACAATATTATTGCAGAAAGAAGCTAACTCATGCTTCATGGTCCAAAGATATATTTGTTATTTATTTTTCTTGATTAAAAAATACCTCAAGGGATTCTTAAAGAAATTAAAGATTGAAATGCCATATGACCCTGCTATTCCACTTCTGGGAATAACCCCACATACAGCAAAAAATCACTTCAGTAGCACAAGCACGACCATGTTCATAGCAGCACTGTTTACAATAGCAAAGTCATGGAATCAACACAAATGTCCAACAGTTGACGAATGGATAAAGAAATTGTGGTACATCTATACAATGGAGTACTACTGAGCCATCAAAAATGATGAATTACTAGAATTTGCCAGGAAATGGATGTCATTAGAAATAATTATATTAAGTGAAGTATCCCAGACCCAGAAAATTAAGCACCGTATGTACTCCCTAATAGATGGCTCCTAGTACCAAACCCACCCAGCCCACCTAGAGACACTCAAAGATAAATCTCTGTAATGCTTATAGTAATTGCAAGGATTATGAACAGGAGGGATGGGGTAAGAGGGCCACACCAGAAACAAGGAGAGAGGGGACCATGTTACAGCAGAGAAAACAGGCCTCCATCAAGGACTGCAAATAAGTAATGAGACTTCTGGTTAAATTCACAGACTTTCGTTCCTGATCATTTACAACTGAGCAGTTATGATCTCACCAGAAGGGGAGGGCATATAGTCTGGCAGATAAAAAGTAACCATTTTGGAAATGGGTGATTGACCCCTCCCTCACTGTGGTTTCCTACTTTTATTACATCTACCTTTGAATGGGCTCTTATAACAAGACTCTAGTTTAACAGCTTTTTGTCTCTGGCCAGGGGGTGACATACAATACCCATCAGGATGGAGTGAAGGGTATTGCAAGAGCAGCAAAACCGCAAAAGAAAATCAATAAACCATAATCCAGAACTTCAGAGACTCTATATCAACCACCTGGAACTAGGCCAGCCTAATCTCTCCCCATCCTGGAGCTCAGAGAAATTTGGGGAAGAGGGCACAAGGATGGGAGAAGCAATGATATGCAAGATACTCCACACAAGTTAGGGCCAAAGCAATCATAATTGGACTTTACATGCCCTGCGCAATGTCCAACATACTATTGACCTCACAAAGTCTAGCATTTGCTAAAATCACCAAGATCCTTGGAGGTAAGGGATTGACAGCCACAGTAGTGTTCCTATGCTTCTGGGTCCTTGTACGTCGGAGAGGAGAGCCCAGAGGAGAGACTGGCAGGCACATTAAAGGATTCTCAGGGGATTGGGGGGAGGCACTGGGGGATGGGGAGGAAGGGGTGAGGGGAGGGGGAGCAGGGGGTGGGGGGGAGTAGGAGGGAGGGAGGGAACCGGTGTACCTACTAAGTTTGTATGAGCGGAAATAATAATAAAAAATGTTTAAAATAATAAAAAAAAGATACCTCAAGGAAATCTCATAGAAACAGTTAGGGACACAAGTAAACTTCAGCAAGTACTGGAATCAAAATTCAAATGCTGTTTATCCCTTCCCTTCTTTTTGCTTCTTGAGAGTTAGCTGTTTCCTGTCACCTCACTGTTTTTGTTAAAGAAGGAAAGAAAGAAAGAAAGAAAGAAAGAAAGAAAGAAAGAAAGAAAGAAAGAAAGAAAGAAAGAAAGAAAGAAAGAAGAAAGAAAGAAAGAAGAAAAGAAAGAAAGAAAGAAAGAAACAAACAAACAGCAAGGAAACAAGGAATCAAGGTTTTAAATCTTTCAGATATCCCATCCATTAATGAACTGAAGAATTTAGTCCTTTATTTCTACTATAGTGCCACATTTTCTTCCTCGGTGGCATTTTTTTATGCTTTATAGAACTCTTTAATGTATTCAATGAATGCTGTCAAAAGCTATGTGTAAAATAGTTCTTCAGTTTTCATGGAACATCTTGACCTTCTGTAACTGAAATTGACCTTTCTGTAGCTGACCAGCATGAATGACCTCTCTACAATATGTTTTTCCTTCTCATTCTTACCTATCTGCTCTTGAAGAGATTGTCTTTGCTTGGTTTTTCCTTTCGGAAGTTTCTATCACATGATTCAACAGAAGTCCTGTCTCATATGTCAAAGACTGTAAAAGTTCACTGCATAAAATCTTCAATCATCCCTACAAAAATATTAAGAAATCTACGAAATATCATTCTGATGCAAATTGAAATTGCAGATACCTGTGAATAGAATAACAGGGACTTGCCTGTTGCCTACCTCTGTAGCTCCCTATTTGCATAACAATAAGCCGCATCAATGGAAGGGAAAAGATCAGAGAGGTAATTAGTTTACCAGGATTTCAGATTTTACAGACTTACCATTGTGTAATTCTAATATAAAATTCTGAAATGAAAATGTGAATATTAGTTATCTTTTACAGAACAATACATGACGGAAACAATAAAAAGTTCTTTGTTCAAAAGTCATCACACTTTTATACAGTCTACAGATATTATTTGAGAGCTTTTTTTCTTTCATTAGAACATTTCTATTCTCAGTTAAGGTCACTGTAACCCCAAAGTCCTGTACATATTCTGAGTTAAAAGAGACCACTTAAATAGTTAGGTGGAAAGATGTTCCATTTCTAGATTAGCAAATTTCTCACCAAGTATTCTTTTAAGTTTATTTTTTCTGCTATTGGATCCAGATAGTAGCTGGATGAATTGAACAAAAAAACTCTCACAATATAAACCACATAAAAAGCCTATCACACAAATGTGCTCATAAATAAAAAAAATTTACAAAGCAATGAAGAAATATTTCTACCACATCTTTACCTAAATATTTAGCAGAATGTTAATTTTGGTAAAGTGAAACATAAAGCTCAAAGGAACTTTTGATGGCTTTGGAATTATATTTCTCTCTTAGTTGGTTAAAATGTGATAAAATTTGACTTGGTGCTAAAGCCATGTTAAAACCATAGAAAAGTATTTGAAAGATAGCATTATTCAAGAATAGAAACTCTAATACTGGAAACTTACATTTATTAGCAAAATAAATAAGAAAATATATATTCAAGCAATAATTAAGATTATTTTGAAAATACTTTCAGCTTCAAATACTCTCAGTATGAGTAGTTTCTTATAATATTGCAGGTAAGAAGCTAAATCTTGCTTTCTTGATTCTTATAATACATTGCAAATATGCAATATTCTTCAGTCGTGGATATAGATTTTTTATGCTCAATAGATTATAAAGAAATTTCAGATTGTACAGTGGATATCACTTAAGGTTAAAGATATTAAATCACTGTGTTCCAATTACTTGTCTGTTTTCTTGGGTTTGTGGAATCTACTTAGGTTATCATTCTGATTTCTTCTTGCTTTGTTTGTGAACATTGTTTCATGGTTTATTTGAAAACACTCTTGTTATATTAGCATGTATTAGAAAGTTTAATCCTTATATATTATGCTTTTTCATTTGTGATGATACATTATAAAACCAAACTGAAATACTTCCTATAGAATACTGAAGCACAAAGCACCTGTCTCTTCACCTAAAAACCAAAAGACTGGACTCAATCATCCTAACAGTTTGAATTTACCATTCAGTTCTATAGGATTCTTTTGTGGAATTCTCTGTGTGCAGAGCTTTCTGATAGTACTCTGAAGATTTTCTTAAGAAATGAAAGACAGTATAATATTTATAGTGATTCAGAAATATGCTGAGAATGCAGGTAAACTTTTTTGGTTTCTTTTATATGTTGAAATTATGCTTTGATTTTTAATGTTTTTCATAGTCATTATTATTTATATTATAATCAACACCCTTCATTCTGACATTGACTTCATCAGTGTACCCAAATGAATTTTAAAGGAATGTGTACAATGTAAGAAGAATAAAGAATAAGCAAATTCTTTTTCAGTCTTTGGACAGCAATACAGCAAAAGCAATCACATTTTATGTTATAGTGAATAGATTATATAATAGATTATATAAAGCTAATATCTAAACTGTATATGAAAACTTTTGTGGTGAAATATGTGCTACAAATGAACAGCCTACCCTGTCATAATGAAGCAATTGAGAGGCCCTGTCATAATGAAGTTATTATAAATGAAATGTAATCAAAATTTTGACTTCCTACACTTGTGAGGTTTTGTCATAGTTAGGCACAGGTGTCAACTTGACAGCTGAGGGTTTGAGCTCTGGGCACATTTGTAGAGAATTAATGGTTGAGTTAAGCCCAGAGCAAACCTGTAAGAGACTGTCTAGCTGATGGGGAAGGCCCAGTCCATAGTGGGTGGGAATAGGCCCTGAACAGGTGAATAAAATACTGAGAGCTGGTTGAGGAAGTCCGCATCCTTCTGTTCACTTGGTCTGACATGCTGGTCTGACAGGTAAGGATTGTCTATCTCTCAGCTGTTATGTGGTGATGGTGTGGCCAGTTCTCTCAGCCCTGGTGTTGGTGCCTGCTGTACCATCAAGCTGAACTGAGAACTGTAACCAGAAATCATAAGAGAAAATAAGCCCTTGTTCCCTTAAGCTGTTAGATGGTTATTTATCAGCAACCATACAGGCTGACTACACCAAATTTGTATAAGTTAAATGAGAGTGTAGAAGAAAACGTTAATTGTCATGTCAAGCTGCTATATTTTGAAAATAATTAAGATCTTATCCTTTCTTTTCTTTGGACAGTTTTTATAAGGACCATGGTAAAACTGAAACCATACGTGAAGAGAATTCACATACTTCCCTGAGCATTGGTCATGACAATTAAGTATCAATGATCTTCTGGTTCTTCATGTATCAACATGTCCCCACTTCTGCCCTACTTGCTGTTTTCTTTTCCATTATTTCTGGGTCATTGTTCTCAAAATAGACCCTTAGTTCTTAATGATTATCTCCTAATATCGCTTTCTTCCTGATAACACTATAGAATATGCAAAATCTGAAACAGGAAGGACAGAGATGAAGGGGGAAACCAGCAACTAAAAATGTCTTGAGAAGAAATGCACCCTGTGTTCTGCTTACTGACCAAACATTAAGGGACCAAAAAGGAAAGGGGAAATAGAAGTCAGTCTCTCTGACAGAGAAGGATCTCTTATTTATCAGTTATGGAGGAAGAGAGAAAAGAAGGAGACAAGTAAGTGAACTGCAATGTTACATTTGGGAATCAAGAGATAAGGTGGGGGATGTTAAAAATATTTAGTTTCCAAGAGTAGTGGCCAACAAAGGTCCATAGGCTAGAAAGTGTAATAATCCGAGAATTGCCTTTGCATCAACATAAAGAAGTTTTCACCAAAAATTTTATACATAACAGAATATTAAGACCACTACTAAATTCTGACAATTTTTATTACATTTTACTTATTATGAAACTTATGTCATACTTTTATAGTGCATTTGCATCGATATGTAAATGAGAGTTTTAGGAATTCTTCTATTGCTTTGATTATTCCATCTTTTTTCAGATTATGTGTTGAATCCAAATATACTCATATATTTATTCTAACTCTCCCAATTGGATTGTACATAGAATATACTTAATAAAATATTTTAAAATATTAGGAAATAGTTTGTTATTAGGAATAAAAAATAGCAGAATTTGTTTTATATAACATAAATGTTAATTGAAAGTTAATAATTAGAACATTTCATTCTTATTTCATAATATCACTTCAGAATAAGTTTCCTTAAAATTTTATGATAGTAAAAAACAACAGCATAAAAATTATCATAATTTATATAGACCTTTTAAAGTAATATAATTTAAATGTGAAAAATGCAATTGATAGGGAACAGCTCTGCATCTTTGATAGTCTATACATTTACAAAGTTAATTACCTGTTTACTATGGCTAATCTGATATAATTTTAGAAAATCTGAGGACACTTTACTCTTCCAGAATTACTTTATCTACTGATATTATGATTTTTTTCTCCATCCCTAAGGAAACATAGAAACTATGCATTCAGTCCATTATCTTTTAGCATAATAGAAAACTACACAGAACTTACTAGTTAGATTAAAGCAATTCCTATTAATAAGCAGAAAATCTGGATCCACATTCATTATTTTATTTAACTGGGCCATGATAAGAATCAAAGAATAAAGAAGCTAATAAGCTAGCAGTTCTACATCTATCGCATGCACACACACACACACACATGCACACACACACACACACACAATTAATTTAGTCTCCTCAATGTTAGTAATTTTACTTCGGTGACAAATGCCTCAGAAAATTTCTATCTATAACATTTTGTCAAAGAACCGAAAATTCCCTCAGGTTGTGTCTAAGGGCTCCAGTTGACTTCTGAATGAAGTTAATTGACATCTACAAGTGACCAAATTCAAGTTCATAACTTACAATAATCATTGCAATATAACTTGGAATTACTTGCTGCAGAGTCAGAAATACTAGGTATAATGTTAAATGACAGAGGATCAGAAGCTATTCATACAGGTACCATACTTAGGTTTTGTTGACATTCTGTTCATCCGTTTAATAAATTATAATTCAAGTTATTATGATCATACCCTATGGCTATAAAATTATGAGGAATGACCATGAAAATGTAGTGATGAAGAAGCTAAAAAATTCATTTATATGCTTTCATTCACTGAGTGGAAAAAAGTCTTAATTTACCATCTTTTCTGAATAGTAACAAAAATTCACAGTTATGGGCTGGAGAGGTGGCTCAGGGGTTAAGCCTCTGCCTTGTAGGTGGGAGGTCCTGAGCTCGGATCCCAGATTCCACTTATAGATGCTGGGCAGAAGCAGGGGCGGCCTGTGCTTCTGGTCCTGGTAGGGCGGAGCCTGTGAATCCCAGGGCAGAGTAAACAAGGAGGTGGAGGCCTTCATGGTGGTTCCTGAATTCGCCTGTGGTTCTTACCACACACACACACATACATACATGTATACACGCACAATTGAGTAAATAATAATGATAATAAAAGAAAAAAATTTTAAAAATTCAGTTATCCTTATAACCAAACCTCTGAATTAATATTATTTCTTAGAAGATTTACTTTGATTCATCTCTTTCAATTTCTTTCTCTCCCTTCTCTCCAGTGCCTGCATCCTTTTTCTCTATTTCTGAATGTCAACTAATGTTTAAAGTATTAAATATGATGCTACATACAGAAAAATATTTTACTTGCACCCCCAAATTCTTACTATAAATATATTTTAAGCATTTTGTTATGATTCATTCTTTTGTATAAAAGATTTTTAGAGGAGTTGGAAGAATTGTCGGTGTTTCCTGGAATGGTAGGAAGAAAATTTGTGAAAATTACAAGGATTGTATCTAAAAATAAAACTTTAAAAATTGTCAGGCAAAGTGTCCTACAGACTGGAAAGGAAGGGGAACCAAAATTGAATGGAGTTGCTCTTGCCAGAAGCAAAGGACATTTAAGTAGATTTCTCGGTGCTAGGAAAGCAACACTTCCAAGAGCTGTTGGAAGCTCAAAGGCTCCCAGAATAAAATAAGTAATTGCATTTATGTTGATTACCCTCTAGAAACCAATAGTAAAACTTTATTGATAGATACACAACATACAACAGTCATGGGATATTTGGAAAAAAAAAATAGCAACAACAAACTAGAATGGAGAGGGAAGCATCTTCCATGCAATCTAGTCTCATGAAGCCAGAAGGTGTGAGGGAGGCTACCAGGTAGAAGTAGCAATTAACACTCTGGCCCAGCCATGAATTTTGCAATCAAAATAACAACTGTGTCTGAGAAATCCAGTAATGCAACAGTGGCTTGTAAGGTATGGGTGTAACCATTATTTTCTGACTGGCATTAAGGCCCAGTTCACCACAGTAAGCAAATATATCCCTAGTAAACAAAGTCAAATGCATATGGGTTGTGAAAGCATCGACCTCAGGAAGGAATACATTTCTTAGTGTTATCTATAAATATTTGATAGTAAGTTTCCACTTAAACATTTGCTATTATAACCATGGACAAAAAGTTCATTCTTCACTCAACCAAATATTCCTGGACAATGGAAGATGGCTAACTCAGAAAACCACATCTGGGCAAAGTGTAAAGTAAAAGTAATTGTGGACAACCCAGTCTTAACCAAAGCATCTAAACCATCCCCATTTTGAAGCTCAGAGAACCTTGTGGAATAGTAGAAGAGCTAGAGGATGGACAGAGGTGCTATCAGCCCATAGCCTCTGTTCATGTCAAGGCTACCATACCATGAACTTAATATAATGAGATCTCCACAATAGCTGGTCAATCAACATTTTATCATACAGCAGGGAAGATCACATGAAAAATGATACTATCCTGAGAGACTGAATGGAACTGGTGCTGAGCAAAAGATAGGGTGAGCTTCTATATTCCACAGTTTACACACTGATGGGTACCTACCCAGACAGTAGCCAGTTAGCACAACTTAGATGTTACCCTTTGGATTCCACATGCAGGGGCATGCGGGAAATGGAAGTACATTGGTTGGAGGGGAGAATAAGTGGGATGGAATGAGGGTGTGTGTAAATATTAAGTGATAAAAATATGAAATTATTGATAATGCAATTAAAAATAAAGTATAATAATCATGAGAATTATTGCTGGAATATATGAAAGATGAATGCAAATTGCTGATTTTCTTAATATTGTGTGTTCATGTTCATGTGTATGTATATATGTGCATGTGTGTATGCACAGATATGTATCGTGCTAAAGACTGAATCTTGAACACATGATGCCATGAATGCTACTAACACATTTTACTAATGAGTTACATCCAAAGACCCTGTCATTTAATTACAATATATAGGGAAATTAATACTAATACCAGGTTTTCTGGTTTGATTGAATAGTTTTACTCTTAGATAGCTAGCAAGGGAAGAACAAATAATTTCTATTACAATAGATATGAGTCAGATGGCAAATGTAAGTGACATTTTAGAATGTGATTGTTATACCAGTATAATATGTATTGTAAATCCTCCCATACAGTATAAGTTAACACTTAAGTTTGCCTGACTTTTACCTTCATAGAATTATTGGTATGAGTTCTGCTATTGAATAATTGTGACATACAGAATATTAAATTTAATGGTTTACATTTTCATTACTGTGAATCCAGATTAATAATAATATCTTCCTAAAAGTGGTAAAGATTAAATGAGTTCACATACATGTTAGAATTTAAAATTCCTGACTTATGCCAAGCTCTATGTAAGTGTTGGCTGCTTATAATATTTTTAAGAAAAACAACGTGATGCCAAGTTGGAAAGGTTTAAGTTCTATGGAAGATAAGTGAGAAAATAGTACATTTGCCTTCTCACAAAATCTTTTGTGAATACCAAATTTTGCCATTTAAAATTTATGTATTCTTGAATATGTTTCTTAAGTTATAACACAATGACAATAAAAAACATTCACTGATGTTGTCATGAAAATTATATGAAGGAAGATATCTAAAACTTGAGCATGTGTGCAGGCATAGCTTACCATCTTGGTTATCATATTAGGAAACAAATATAAGAAGATGCTGCAACACAATTCTAAGGGATAACATAATTGTATGAGTGTGATATATAAAAGAAAGTAAAAAATGATCACACAGAAAGAAGTACATACATCATTAACAGTTTCTTGAAACTAAAAACAGTCTTTGCAAATAGAAATGAAGCTGGCAGTAAATGATCTACTTGCATCAGAGAAGTAGTAAAGGAGAGAAGCTAATGGTGGTATTCAGAATCAGAAAAAATAAGCCTATGGTTAAACTTGAAGTTAATAAAGTGAAAATCCACATCAATTTAGATAAGCTGTAATTCTAATGTCAGTTAGCCAAGTCTTAATGAATCTTACAATACATTGGAAGTTGAACACTTGATATGGTTTTCTTGCTCAAAATGTGCTTTTTGAAGGTCCAGTATGGGCTAACTTCCCCAGAAGAAAGAGAGTCAAAAAAGTATGACAACTCCATAGAATGTTGAAGTGGTCGCATATTGCTGGGAAAGTATTTCAGTTATGTTATCAACTGTATATTTCATTGGACCTTGCCGTGATAATCAGTTGTACAAAAATATCACATAGATTTTAACATAAATAATTGACAAATGACCTATTTTGTGCCAATTAATTTATACTGCACAGCTAGTATAATTTTCAATGAACAATACATATACATACATATACAATTAAATGCTGTATATGATACTTGCTTATCAAATCAAACAAATTAAAACTTGGCCTCTATGAAACATTGCTTCCCCAGGCAGGGGTAGCCGTTATGCTATTGGACAAAGTGGACTTCAAACCAAAAAAAAAATCATAAGAGACACAGATGGATACTACATTTTAGTCACAGGTACAATTCACCAGGAAGATTTCACAATACTGAACATATATGCACCCAATACGGGCTTCCCCCACATTCAGTAAGAAAACCCTACAATGTCTAAAGCAAGAAATCAATCCCAAAATGATAATTCTGGGGGATTTCAACACCGCCCTCTCAACATGGGATAGATCAACAGGTAAAAACTTAACAGAGACTCTTTGGTGCTTAATCAAACCCTTATTGAAATGGACCTTACAGATCTCTATTGAACTTTTCATCCACGCACCAAAGAATACACATTTTCCTCAGCAGCACACAGAACTTTCTCCAAAATAGATCACATATTGGGACACAAACCGAATCTCCACATATACAGGAAAGTTGAAATTCTAGCCTGTACCTTATCAGACCACCATGGCCTAAAGCTCAACATTCACAACACAACAAGCAACAGAAAATACACTAACTCCTGGAAACTTAACATTATGATGCTGAATGAGAATTGGATTCAGGAAGAAATTACAAAGGAAATTCAAGATTTCCTGAAAGTAAACGATAATGAAAATATAACTTACCAAAATCTCTGGGACACAATGAAAGCTGTCCTAAGAGGTAAGTTAATGCCTTTATCAAAAAACTGGAAACATTAGAAATAAATAACTTAACAATGCAGCTTAAAGCTTTAGAGACACTAGAGCAATCCGATCCCAAAAGGAGTAGAAGGGAGGAGATTAGCAAAATAAGGGGAGAAATATCTGAAATCAAGATTAGGAAAATGATAGAGAAAATCAACCCGTCAAAAAGCTGGTTCTTTGAAAAAATCAATAAGATTGATACACCCCTAGCTAAATTAACCGAAAGCAAGAGAGAGAAAGCCCAAATTAACAAAATTAGAAATGAACATGGAGTTATGACTACTGATACCCAAGAAATCCAGAAAATTATAACATTATATTTCAAAAACTTATTCTCTGTGAAATTTGACAACACAAAAGAGGTGGATGAATTCCTAAATAAACACAACTTACCTAAATTGAATCAGGAAGTTGTGAATTATTTAAATAGTCCTATAACATATGAGGAAATTGAGGACGTAATCTTGAATCTTCCCACCAAAAAATGTACCAGACCAGATGGATTCAGCAGAGTTCTACCAGACATTTAAGGAGCTAATAACACCAATACTCCTTAAACTGTTCCATCAAATAGCAAAGGAAGGAACACTACCAAATGCCTTCTATGAAGCTAATATCGTCTTAATCCCAAACATTGCTTCCTTAAAGACTGATAAATTATCATTTATTTACTCAATTTTATGGTTTTTGCCATATTTAACTTTTATATATATATATATCAGTTGATGTATTTGAATATGCTGATCTTGTATTTATTTATTTATGTGCAGGTTTTTCTGTGTGTGTGTTTATGTGATAATCCAAAGATTAAAAATTTAATATAATGAAACAAGGTCTTTCACTTGAACAAATTTTCATCAAGTAGGCTGAGTTGCCTGACCTGTGAGCTCCAAAGAATCTGTTTATCTTGGTTTCTGAAACACTGAAACAAAACACACATGCCACCACATATGCCATGTTTTTTATCAGCGCTCATGTCCTTGTGTTGTAAGACAAACACTTTACTATATGAAATAGTTACTTAGGTCTAAATGTTAAATTTTAGTTGAAAAGATTTGTTTTTACAGTTTGATTGTAGTGTACATACTTAGTCATATGTCTTCATGTAACTCCTATTGATCAATTATTTCCCTATAATCTCTTATCTATCTATATTTATCTACATATATATATATATTATCTACCTATCTGTCACCTATATGTATCTCCATATACTTTTCCACCAATCTTTCTACCCATCTCCCTAACTCTGTATTTATGGATCATTTGTCATTTTTTCTACTTCCCTGCCTTCTATGTACCTATCATCTACTACCTATTTATCTATCTTCATTATGATCATCATCTATCTTCATTTATCTAACAATATCTAACAATATCAGTTTATATGTCATTTACATCTCAATCCAGACCCATTCTCATTATAACAAATCTATCTAACTCTACCTCCTCTAACATTTTAATAACTTTATTTCACTCTAATTATAGAATAGGACTGTTAAAAAAGTGGTATTCAAAATTCATAGTATATGTGTAGTTATTTCTGTATATTCTTTAAAGCATGTAGTATTTTTGTTATTTTACCTGTAATGTCTAGGAAGGGTCATGCTACTGTATTTTAAATGTTATTTCAAAGAGGACTATGACCCTGATTGCTGAATAAAAATGTATAACCATTTTGCTTTACAATATTGCATTTTTGTATCATGCATGATGAATATGTGTGGAAAGTACAAACAGAAAGAGAGAAACAATACAAGTACTGCTTTAGAGATAAACAGAAAACTGGCATTAATCAAGTACTAAAGCACTTTCATCACTCAGTACAGTAAAGTTATTCCAAGGTTAAAGTATATTTATGGGGCTTAGTGTTTTAGGCAATTTTTCTCCGTAAGTCTTCTGAAGTTTGCTGGTATTACTTCTACAGAAGAAAATAGTCTCTTTGCCAGGTCAAAATTGAAATAAAGCAACTATAATATGTTAAGTACAACATTTATATGCTTATCATTCTACATAGATTTTACTTCCTGACGATAGAGAGAAAAAATTAGGAATTTTGTTACTAACTATAAAAACACATTCTATTAGGTGATGGATAGAGATGGCTCTAAATTTCTTAGAATTTAAACTCCAAAATTCACATAGTCAGAAAATGAGATATTAGATTGCTTCTAGGAAAAAATGTGAATTCCATAAAGAGATAATCTTTCACATAGAAATGATTGGTTTATGGTAGTGTAGATAGCTTCACATACAGTCATTTGACAGTACAAAACTTTATAAATACACTAATTGAAAGATGTCCAACAATGCCTAAAAGTCATTTTTGATATTTTTTTCCAAATAGTTCATTCACTTGCAAAAACTCATCTATCATTAGCTTATTTGTTTTTCACATTTAGGACTGACCTATCAATAAAAATGAAGATCCTTAACTTCTTTTAATTTAAACCAATTTTTTAGCAGGTAGTTTGAATCACCAAAGAAAACAAAGTCAAAAGAAAGTCATTGGAAGTCTCCCTTGTTCACATGATATTCCATGGGATTGATGAATAGCTTCAATTTTCTCAGTTCTATGACAAAGAGAATTGGAGTCTTTCTGTGGAGATCTATAAGATGCTGGCTGCAGTCAGATGAAAAATGGCATTTCTTGTACTGTTATTGGAAAGGTTAAAGCTTTTTTGCAAACAAAAAGCTTTAGTTTTTTGTTGTTTTCAGAATTCAGCATTGTTTATGGGATGATTGCCTTGGTGAATGGGACAGTTGAGGAAATTTTATGAAGTGTTAACTATGTTCGAAGATATCTGAAGATAAATCCTGAATTCTTTCACAGTGTCACAGTGTCACAGTGCATCCTTCTGAAATTTCCTTTCCTTTTTGGTCCAGTAAAAGCACAAAAGGTTTTATATTTTTCCTATGAGATGTTGTTGCTATGACCACATAGTGGCATGGATGCAAATAGTTATGTAGAAATGAATTTGGTACAATATAAAACAATATAATTAAAATAAAAAAGATAAACAGGACTTAGATATTGGTCTGGACCAATAGATATTGTTATGTACAAGTGATCACTGCTAAAATAAACTTCAAGTTCATCTCTGAAAATGTTATAGACTTAGAATAAATTGCATGTAAAGATTTCCATATAATGGGTTAGATATCAACAGTTTTATGATGAACACTTTAAGGCATTGTCAAAATATATGGTTTTCAACTTGTGTGGTATTTGGCTCATGAATATTTAAGTTTTCGCATTGATAAATGCCATTGCAAAATTCTGTTGCTCCCGTATTTTTACCACTCTTCTTTTTTCAGGTTTTTATTTAAATTATTTAAAATTGCAATTGATTTTGTTTGTTTTTTTCAATGTATTTTAGCTCTCTTCCTCACACTGAAAATTTTCTTTTTCCTAAAATGCTTTCTTGCACCCACATATCTCTGTTTCCATGGGTCTCACTAAATTCAATAAAGGCCACCTGCTCTTCCCTTTGCTTGGAACCCCCTGTGACACAGCCAATATTTTAATAGCAGAAGCTGTGATGAAATAAAAACCTTTCCTCTGGCCAATTTCAACCATCTATGATAAGTAAGACCACAAATAAGAAATCCAAAATTCCACATTACCAAACCACAAGTTCCAGAGTATTCAACAGAAATGGCTACAGAATGTGGGAAAAAAAAACAGTATAGCTTCTTCCCTCTTCCTACATTTATAAATGTATGTGGTACTATATGCTTACCCACTCTTCTGCTAATGGGATATATTTTCTTTTCTTCAAGGGTAGTATTAGCTATCAAATCAATTTTGCAAAACTATGCAACCTACAACCTTCAAGAGTGATGGTGTCTGTCTTTTACCTTAACCAAATTTGTAATTATATTTATTTCATTTTTCTCAATTAAAAACTTTTATGTATAGAGTATAACTTGAATTGAATGAATTGCCATAGAAATTTCACATTTCCTTACCAGTATACTTCCATTCTTTGCATTTTAAGAATCTTCTGTAATATTTTCAAAAATGATGCATTTTTAAATCAGAAAACAAGAATGTATCTATTACACCTATTGAAAAATTTTGCTTTCATAAAAGGACTGATTCTTAATAATGTTGTATAAGATTGAATGAACCAAAATTAGCTTTTCTTTATTGTCTCCACTTCTGAAATGTGTTTTTTAGGGCCTGGGGAGATAACTCAGATGGTAAAAGTGCTTGATACATAAACAAGAAGATATGAATGTAGATCCCCAATACACACATGAAAAATGGATATGGGATCTTAAAAACTTATTTTCTAGTCAGTCTAGCTAAAAAATAGGTTATCTTAAAAATCAATGAATTACACATAGGTACAAACACATACAGACACACACGTACAATATGAATTGCTTTGATAACTTAAAATTTTGAAAAATGAGCTTAAGTTTTACAGCATCATATCAAAATATATCGTAGTTAGTATGTCAGAGATATTTTATGTTTAATTTGCTATGTAGTATTCATAGTAAATTCTAACTTTTGTTTTTAACTTAATTTGTTTTTATAGTATTTTGCTTAGATATAAGAATTAATTGATCATGCTGCCTATATTGTAGTACTGATTTCTTAAATACTTACCATCTTAAACATCAGTCATTGTTGATCAATACTAACATTTTGCATTTTTAAAGTATCAGTAATTGAATATAAACATATAATCTCATGGATAGTAACAGTTTTCAAACTTCTGTGACCTTTAATATCATTTCTCAAGAATAAAAATTTCTGTCCAATCTTGTAATCAACAAGTGACTGTTTCTAGATCATCTATTCTGAATTACTTGTGGAGATAACTTCTTTCACATGCTAATTAGTATTCAGAGATCAGCCCAAAGATGAATAAAGTTATGCCTTTGGCTCTGATTAGTTGCATTGTCTTTATTTATATACATTGTCTCAGCACTAACATGTAACTCCCCATCAGTGAAATTGAAAGAGAAATTGAAGATCACACTTGTTGTTTATTTCATAGTGTTAGATATTGAAGAGTTGAACAGCACACAAAGCACAGAGTATTGGAGTCAGTGATTGCACTTTAGTATTAGATGCTGAACAATTGAAAAGAGGTTTAGCCCCAAAAACATGAATGTTGCCATAAATAAGGAAGTTACATGAAGCATATATGATCATCAACATGATTATTTAGGATATTAGTGATTTAAGCTTAAGATATTTGTGGATGCACATGTTCATTTTTCATAGTTACACTATTGACCCTAGCAATTTATATTCCCACATGGTATAAATATATCTGCAGCAAAATGCTACATATTGTTTATATAGTCAATTTACTCTCATAGTTTTTTTATTTTTTATTAACTTATTTTATGTGTATGTGCATGTATGTATGTGTATCTGCACGTGTGTGTGTGCATTAGAGGGCAGTATGTGTCCCTATGAAGGAACAAAGTTGACTTCAAGAACCATCCTAGATTGCTTCTACCTCTTTCTTGCTTCACTCTGGGATTTCACAGATCCCTCCCACCAGGGCTAGAAGTGAAGTTTCTGAAGTTTCTGCCTGGCATTTTGTTACATGGGACTTGGGATCTGAACTCAGGACCTTCTGCTTGGGAGACAGAGTGTTAACACCTGATCCATCTCTACAGCCCTTCTTTCATTGTCTTTTGATCTTTGCACATAAACATTTTAAAAATTGCATTTGAAAGTGACCAAATTACAATTTATAATCTTCATTTCTTAAATTCTTTAAGAGTACAATGAAAACATGCATTGACTCTCGATATGATGGTCCTTTTATTATTTTTTTCACATTTTTATGCTGGATATATTTTACAGTATATAAATTGGTCACTATCTTTCTTATTTAGCAAAGTTCTGTGTTCTTTTCTTAATTAAGTTCTAATTATCTCCATGGGGCTGGAGAGGTGGCTCAGGGGTTAAGCCTCTGCCTTGCAGGCGGAAAGTCCTGAGTTCGGACCTTAGACCCCACGTATAGTCACTGGGTGGAAGCGGGGGAGAGGGAGATGGGGGGATATGGGGGGAAATGGAAGGGTGGGGGGAGATGGGGGTGGGGGGGCAGCCTGCGTTTCTGGTCCTGGTAGGGCAGATAAACAAAGAGGAGGTGGAGGTGCTCTATAATGGTTCCCGAATTTCCCCGTGGTTCTACACACACACACAAACACACACATGCACACACGCACAATTGAATTAAAAAAAATTGTAATTATCTCCTGTCTTGAAGTTTTTTTCCCTACATATGAGAAAATACACTCAAGGACTATGTACTCTTCGATATGAACGAGAGTGAATATTTTGTAATGAAAAAGAAAACTCTTGAACTTCTGTATAATTTTCATTGTTTTTGGAATAAGTCCTTACTCTTTCTTTTATCATTGATAGGGTGCATGTTTCCTTTTTTTGGCAGATACATAAATATGGTTAAATTTTGTGAATTACTTTCTGTAGAAAGAAGTTATCAAACATTCAAATCTGTACTTTCAAATGCACAGCCAGCAATATTAGCTTTTTAGACTTGTGCAGTGATGTATGTCCATAAGATCGGACCTTGGAAGGCTGAAGTAGGAAAATGTGCACCACAAGGTCCATCTGTGCTCCCTAGCTAGAATTTATTAAAGAGTTTCCTTTTACTAAGAGATGCATTAGTAAGGAAGCAGTCTTCCCTTTCTCATAATATTATAAAGATGCATTACTATCAAATGATTTCTTACCATGGATTGTTCATATCTCAAAATAACCAAAATTTTCAATTTTCAAAAGACGACGGGATGGTCGGGGCAAGGAGCACAAAGTGATGACCTTAATCCCCAGTTTAGCTTTCCTGTCCAAAAAGAACTGCCAGTGAGACAGTATTTTGTACATTCTACATCTATTACCATCCAATGGACTTAAATAAACATTTGCACTGGATAAAAGATAAAGATGACTTTGCTTGGTCTCCAATGATGTTTCATGGGCAAATGAATGAAACCGTATATTTAAAATCGATGTTTCTCATAATATCTCCATGGAATCTATTCTTTTTTATCATGGATAACTTGTTTTTGTACACAAAGTGTGTCTTCATTCTCCTGAGCACACGTTTCATATGTATGTGTGTGAGGAGGTGGGAGGGCTGAGTGTGTTGGAGATGTGGGAGTGAGTTACAAGCAATGTCTATTTTTAATAGCTACTTTCATAGAGAATAAAAGTCTGTTTGTAATCTACTATAAAAAGCCAAACATCCACACACAGAGACACAGACACACAAACCTCCCACTTCAAACAGTAGATGTATTAAAGGTATAATGTGCTTTTTACTTTCTCACAGATGTTAGTGTTTTTTTTGATAGTAAATGCACATGAGGGCATTTTTCATTCTTAGTCAAAGGACCCCTCTGAATGACACACACTGATTTGCTTAGGACACCAGGCCTCATAAAAACACAACTGTCTCTCCATCTGTGGACCACCTGTCTTCTGTGCCAAGAGAAAAATTATAGAGATGCAATACAAAAAGAATTGCAATCTATTTAAAAGCAGGTCTGTGCCCAGTTAAGCAATGAAAACTTCTCAACTCTTTCAACAACGTTGTATTTTGTCCATCTTATTTCTAGAATTTGTTTGCATTTCTAATAAATATTTAATCACTGACAAACTTGAAAGAAAAAACATAAAGTTTTAAAATTCTATTTTCAGTATGTATGTGTACATGCAAGCATCTTTATCTATGTATGCACTTATTTATTTATATAAGATTTTTAATTTTTGAAGCAGGAAATCCATGATATATACTGAACTATTATTAGAATAATTATACACTTGTACATATACAGTGATTAAAAACTGTGTATTAAAAACTGATGTAAAATTTAAAGAAATGTTGATCATTTACAACTGATGGGGTATGATCTTACCAGAAGGGGAGGGCGTATAGTCTGGCAGATAGTAACCTTTCACAAATGGGTGATTGACCCCTCTCTCACCACCGTTTCCTACTTTTATTACATCTACCTTTGAATATACTCTTATAACAAGACTCTAAATTAATAGGTTTTTATCTCTAGCCAGGGGGCGATATCCAATACCCATCAGGATGGAGTGAAGGACATTGCAGGAGAAGTAAAACTGAAAAAAAATAAATCAACAAACCTTAATCCAGAACTTCAGAGACTCTATATCAACCACCTGGAACTAGGCCAGTCTAATCTCTCCCCATCCTGAAGCTCAGGGAAATTTGCGGAAGAGGAGGGCAGCAAGATTGTAAGAGCACAAGGATGGGAGGAGTAATGATATGCAAGATACTCCACACAAGTTAGCGCCGAAGCAATCATAATTGGACTTTGCATGCCCTGTGCAATGTCCAACAAACTATTGACCCCACAAAGTCTAGCATTTGCTAAAGGCACTAGGATCCTTGGAGGCAAGGGATTGACAGCCACAGCAATGTTCCTATGCTAAAGGGGAATACAGGAAAGGTTTCTGGGAAATGCCACTGGGTCCTTGCACCTCATCAAGAGGAGGACCCAAAGGAGAGTTGGCATGCACATTAAAGGATGCTCCGGGGATGGGAGGGGGAGGCACTGGGGGATGGGAAGGGAAGGGAAGGGGAGGGGGGCACAGAGGGTGGGGGGGTGGAGGGAGGGAAGGGACCTGTGTACCTGTTAATTTGTATGAGTGGAAATAAAATATATATAAAACAAAATATATATAAAAAAAAAGAAAAATTTAAAGGAAATGTATTTTTTAATTTTTATTATTTTTATTATTTGTGTGTATGTGCGTGTGTGTATGTGTGGTGTGTGTGTGTGTGTGCGCGTGTGTGTGTGTGTGTGTGTGTGTGTGTGTGTGTGTGTAGAACCACAGGCGAATTCGGGAACCACCGGGGATTCACAGGCTCTGCCCTACCAGGACGAGAATTTCAGGCCGCCCCCACTTCCACCCGGTGACTATAGTGGGGTCTAGGATCCGAACTCAGGACCTTCCGCCTGCAAGGCAGAGCCTTAACTCCTGAGCCACCTCTCCATCCCCAAGGAAATGTATTTAAATATGCACTTCTAACTTATATAACATAACTTTAATATAACTTAAGAAATAATTTAAAATGGAGAAATTGATCTACTTTATATAACCTTAAACAGAACACAATGCGAGATGAAGCAATTATAAGAGGATTACAGCATAGCATGGAATTAACTTTATAATAAAGAATACCCAAACCCATTTTGCAATTGATGATATGGGAGTTCAAAGAGTTTAAGAAGCATGTCTTTAGCAATGTCACTGACTATTTGAATGACTAATTCCTGATCTAATTATCTGAAATATTTCTAAAATCACTTCAAATAAAAATTTCATTTTATACATTTTAAAATACCAAGAAACAAAATGGAAAGTGAGAAATTTACCTAAAAGTGACAACTAGTGTCAAATCAACTTAAATGACTGATGGATGACTAGGGCATATCTGTCTTTTTAATATTTTTTATTTTACTTTAGAAATTTTAGGCATCACTTGGCATAAACCAAAAAAGGAGGGAGTATTTTTAGTCTTTCCATGCATTAAATAGACATCACTATTAGAATATGTCATTTGCAAAATACAGCAAATATCATACTACTGTATTACTACAGGCTTCCTAATTTCAATCATTTAAACACTTTTATTTTCTATTTTTGTAAATAATTCTATGAAATATATTTCATAATATATGTCAATACAGAAATAAGAAACATATGAAAGATGACTAAAATTTTCATTTTTAACAAAGTTTAGCAAGAATTATAGTACAGTAGGTTTACAAACAACTGAGAAGAGAAACGTTCAAAACCCACGCATAAAAGAATGAAGGGATAAGAAGTCAGAACACTTGTCTTCTGCTAATGTTTACAAATTCCTGTCTTCCTTGTCTTTTGTTCCATTCCTGTGCCAAAATGAAATCTACTCCAATGAATTTTCACTAACAATGAGATCCTCTAATTTTGTTATCTGTTTATTCTTTAAATAATCCTCAAAAATTTATACTACTTTTTCAAAATAGGAATCATTAAAATTACACAAAACAATATAACTTGCTATTTTCTGCTGCAAAAGTAAAGCCAACATCCAAAAGAAGAAGATAAAGGAAAAGGAAGAAGAGGATTGTTGAAATTAAAGAAGTTGTTTTCTCAAGGGATAATTTATACCCTGTTATTATAGTCTCTTTAACTTACTAGATACTTTTTGAAAATGGCCTACTACATATGTCAATTTTGAAAGTTATTATTGTTTGAACTGCATAAATAAACAAAACAAGATAAAAACATCTTCCACCAAAAGATTGAAACTCAACATATAGTTAATAACTACAATTGCGCATAATAGTTCTTTATAGTATTTGTCTCAATATAGAATTAATAGTTATGATTGTGTTTACTATTTCTTAGTGACATTTAGCAATGTTTGCTGGTGCTTAATTCCTGATCTTATGTCCCAAATTGAGGTGGGCGATGTGTCCTGTTTCACGTTAGCACCAGATTTTATTAGGCATAAAGCCAACCAAAGTCATGTTCCGTTTCAAACCCTATCTAAGAGGAAAATGTGGAATATCTGTGATAAACATTAGTTGCAACTTATTGAAGGATATGACTAAAAGACCAGATAAGCCTGCCTCTGAGCCTGTGAGTGGTGACACACCTGTGAGTCAAACAGAAGATAAAGACTAATGAATGAATTGATCTCTCTAAAATCTCCTAACATGCTGGTATTGTTAGTGCTTGGTGATAAGTAGTGGTATGTGGGGCTTAGTGAGAGGAAGTGAGTCCTCAAGGAATCATACCTGCCTGAGACTCCTCATGCTTTACCATACCTATGTCACCATGAGAGATAAGTGTCTCTTAATGTATAAACCCTATGTCCTTACTGTACTCAAGTACTTTAATCACAGCAATGTCTAATATAAGAATCAAGTGTTGATTTCTTCCACCATTGTCTATATTTAATGAGGAAAGATCTGATTGATTGAATGCTAGATATAAATAATCAATGTATGTGATGAATTTCATAGAGGTGGTTAAGGACCTAAATGGAGGTTTATAAAGAGGACAGTTTCAGATAGAATTTGGAGAAATATATTAAATATTGCCTAACTATATGATTTTAAGGTAGATTCCAGAATTCAGTTTACCGGTTTAAGAAGATTTTAAAAAATTGAGAGAAAAAAAGTACTCCCTCCCCAGACTTTCACAAGAGGCCTAGGACCCTAGATATATCCTGTTTGGCACAAACTAATCAGGTACTCTCTAAGTATGGTAAACATTTTCTGTAACACTAAGTGCTGTTTTGCTTCTGTAATTTTTGCTTCTTGCTTTAGGGTCATAAAACTAGATAACAGTCAAATGTCTTGGGACTGACCACTGGATGTTCTTTCCTAAAGTTTGAGTAACCACCTTGTGTTCCTCCACATGACTTCGCTCTGCTAACCCCATGATAAACATCGCATCACCTGGTTCTTTCTTTCTTTACCGGGCCCCCTATCATGTTTCTATGGTAACCCCAAGCCCCCCCCATTGTAGTTTTCTGCTATAAAAACTGTTCCCGGAAGCCCATGCTACACTTTCGAGTGTGGTCCTGGAGCTCCAGTTTTCTTCTGCCTTACAATAAAGACGTTTCCCTAGCCAGAATCAAGAGTCCTATCATCATTGGGAGGATAGCAGGACCCCATAACAATTCATAGTATTGAAAAGTACTGAAATTTTAAAAAGGGATGTATACTCATAGTTACTAAAGTAAAAAGAAAGGAATGAAAATTAGAGTATAGTTTAAAAGAATAAAATCAGAATAATCATTGGGAAACAAAAAAGAAGAGAAAAGCAAAAATAATAAAATTATTTGAAAATCACAAGTTTAATGATTTCAGAAAAGAATAAAAAATTAAGCAAAAAGAGAAGATATAATAGCTTTCTTTTTCTCCAGATCTTCTGCAGTTTGACACATATGAACATTACCTATCTGTTAGACATGAAACATGATAAGAGAAATGAAAAATAAGAGAACAGGCAATGAAAAGAGAATATTATCTTGGACGGATTCTTCACAAGAAATAGAAGTCAAATAATATTGGAAAGGACTGTGCTGGGGAAAATACACTGAAATCTTACCTGAAGTACATGATAAATATGAAATTAATATATTCTTAAGCAAAAAATTAACATATTAAAAAGTTTAAGTTAAAATATTTATGCAGAGCACCACAGATTGAAAAAAATTAAACAGTGCCAAGGGATGGGAGGAAAGTCCAATGACTGAATCCTAGTATAGCCACAAAAGCCCTAGATTAAATCCTTTAGCTGTGAAAATGAAAACAGCAGTGAATAAATAAATAATAAATAAAATATAAATGAATAAGTACAGAAAGAAAGAGAAAGAAAGAGAGAGAGAGAGAGAAAGAAAGAAAGAAAGAAAGAAAGAAAGAAAGAAAGAAAGAAAGAAAGAAAGAAAGAAAGAAAGGAAGAAAGAAAGAAAGAAAGATCTCTCTAAAAGCTCCTAACATGCTGGTATTGTTAGGGCTTGGTGATAAGAAGTGGTATATGGGGCTTAGTGAGAGGAAGTGAGTCCTCAAGGAATCATACCTGCCTGAGCCTCCTCATGCTTTACCACACCTATGTCACCATAAGAGATAACTGTCTCTTAAGGTATAAACCCTATATGCTTACTGTATGCTTGCTATATGCTTACTGTATGCTTGCTGGTGTTTAATTCCTGATCTGATGTCCCAAATTGAGGTGGAAGATGTGTCCTGTTTCACATTAGCACCAGATTTTATTAGCCATAAAGCCAGAACCAAAAGGTTGTCTCTACAGACATAATTAAATGTGATCAGAGATGGAAGAACAGATGTCCAAAAAGTAATTAAGTAATAAGACAAGTATAAATAGATAAGTAAAATGAATACTGAATTAAAACCAATCTATGGAATATGCCTAAAATACATACTATAGTAAATAGAGAATAGCAAAGACAAATTTGCAGATTTTTGAAGTGTAACATATTTTGAATTGATCAACGGTCAACTTGTGTATCAAGCAGTCCAGATGAAGACATAAGCAAAATAATGATACCTATGCATTCACAAAACTGTGATTGTAGTAAAGTCTGAAAAGAAATGATAAGAACACTTGTTAGATGTGCTGCCAAAATGGATTAGGAAATTGACAGCAAATTTACAAAATTTGGGAAAAAAGGCAACTTATACTAGTATAAAACCACAATGCTCTTCTATCTATTGAAAGAGTGATTTTAAAATGTTTCCTCAATCGCTTCTCGGCCTTTTGGCTAAGATCAAGTGTAAAATGTTTTCTCAAATAACTCATTAAGAACAGGTAGCTCCCAAGGAAGAGAGGGGGAAACTGCTATTAGTTTATTAGTTATACTTATGTACGCAAAATTTTGACTTAAATATTTTCAAAAAGAATGCCTATTATTGACTTAAGTAAGAATAGAAATTCAAAATCACACACTTTACTTAATTTCTAAATTCTAAATTTGGCTTTATCCCTAGGTTATCAAATGATATGAAAGTAAATTGCTTTTTTTGTCATTTAATAACACTGAAAACACAATTTTTAATAGAAATAAGACAAAGAAAAGTTTGCTATAAAAGATTGGGAAGATAATTTCTGAGAAAATTAAAAATAACTTTACAAAGAGCTAAATACTATTGAAAATATATAGGAAGTGGATGAATGAATAAACTTTTTTGAAACTGAATACTAAATAAAAATTATAGATATATTATATCTTCCCAAATATATATACAGATTCAGCTGATACACAGAAACTGTGCAAGAACCATTTTGGAGAGTGAAAATTTAATTGCAACTTATATTAAAGGCAGATGAGAAAACTGTAAAGATTTATTCAATGAGATAGTAAGAATAATGATAAACTTGAAAGGAAGTATTGGTAGGTAGGAGAATAGATCTACCAAAGGAGCACAGTGTATTTCGGAAATTCTCCACATGAGGAAGTTCATTGGAATCTTGTGAATTTTCTCTGGAAAAGTATTTCTGGAAATCATAGTATATAAAGAGATCGATGTTTTGCAGAACGAATGGGCAAGAAAAATCAATAACTATTAGTTGGAAAATTAAAGTTTGTTCCATGGGACTTGCTTTTATTATCCCTAAAGATAGTTCTTCAGCTTTCATATAGCTTAGCAATTCTAGAAGATCAATTGTTCGTTATCTTTTAAGTCACATGATGGTAACATTTCTTTAAACTGAACATGGTATATACATTAGTTACATGAAAAATAGAAATAGCACTAAAAATAAATTAGGGCAGTTATCTACCAAGAATTAGTTTTAAATGTGTGAAAGTGAAAGATAAGCAATGTTATCTTTAAAGATATTCTTCAGTTTTCATATTTCTTAGCAATTCTAGAAGATCAACTGCTCATTATCTTTTAAGTCACATGATGGTATTTTTTTAATCTGAACATAATATATACATTAATTACATGCAAAATAGAAATAGCACTGAAAATAAATTAGGGCAGTTGTCTGCCAAGAATTAGTTTCAAATATATGAAAGCAAAAGATAAGCAATGAAACATATTGACAGTACCTAATTTTCGAAGTATTTTATTTATTATATAAAAGTAATTGGGCTAGAGAGTTGGCTCAGGAGAAGACTTTGCCTGGCAAGCAGAAGGTCCTGAGTTTAGATCCCAGATCTTATGTAAAAACGCCAGGCAAAAATAGCTGGGTACCACATTTCGGCTTGATGGGCAGAGCCTGAGAAATGACTGGGCAAACCAAGAAGGTGGTAGAAGCAATCCAGGATGATTCCCAAAGTCACCTTGGTTTTCCACAGGGACACATGTACCCTTGGGTACACACACACACACACACACACACACACACACACACACCAAACGAATGAATAAATGAATGTAAAAAGTAATCGCTGTAAATTCTTTGCTTCATACTTCCAAAATTTTGTCAAAAACAGAAACCAGAAATCACAAATAATGTATTGTATATGTTATGTAACATATCAAGCATTTATGAATTGTCTAAAAGTGTGTTTATTTATAATATTTAAAATACTCAATATTCTATTTATTTTATTCGATTTAATGGCATTTAATGATTAGATTTTTCCTAAAACTTCTACAAAACCTATTAAAAGAAATTTTAGACAAAAATCATTTTGTTTCCTAACTTTAAACTGCTTCATTACCCTAGTAACTAAAAACTAATTTTTCATAAATTGAAGGGAGTATTTTTTAAGTCATATTAGAAACAGTATTCACCTTCTAATTTCTGTTGTCAAGACAAAAGACTATCAGTTTTCCAAATATGATCATTATCTCTTTTAGTTGGCAGATATGAAGACTTTTGTTCCCTAAGGCTATAATATTAAATATACATGCTTCTGTGCATTTTTTTAAAAATGCAAATGTGGGAGCTGGAAAGGTTGCTCAGGGGTTAAGCGTCTTCTGCCTTACAGATGGGAGGTCCTGAGTGTGGATCCTAGACCCCATGTATAGACACCAGGGGGAAGCGGGGGCAGCCTGCGTTTCTGGTCCTGTTAGGGCAGAGCCTGTGAATCCCGGGGCAGAGTAAGCAAGGAGGAGGTGGAGGCGTCCATGGTGGTTGCCGAATTCATCCGTGGTTCTACATACACACACACACACACACACACACACACACACACACACACACACACATACACACGCGCTTGCTGGACTCCTCGACAAGAGATGTGTAGAGGCTGCACAGACCAGCTGGGCAGGCCCTGGGGCTGAGTGGGATTATGAGTGTTGACAGTCTGGAGCCCCCCTCACCACCGGGGAGGAACCCACCAGGCTAGGAGACTTGTCAAAGCAGGATCTCACTTTATTGTATCAGGCAGGCACTTATATAAAGTTGGGGGAAGGGGTGGGGGTATAGAGATGGGGGCGAGGTGCAAGGGCCAATAAAGGGTCACCACGAAAGCAGTAACTAGGCAGGGGCTACTCCTTATCAGGGTGTCAAAAGTTGAGTCACCCTGATGTGGAATTCGCAGGCCAGAGATAGGTCACCAAACTTTAGTCAGGCTCAGGAATTTCTACCAGGCCTCAAGTCAGGCTCAGGAATTTCCACCAGAACTCAGGCCCAGGCTCCATGAGGCCCAATATCTCCCCATTTTGTTTTATGAAAAGGTCCAGGAGGCTACCTGCAACAGAGCAGACCATATGGTCTTGAGTGACTGTGCCTGTCTTTGGTGTGAAAAGCCACCCACTGTGGTCTTACCCATCATGGGATCTTGTAGTCTCCAGGTTTTATACTACAAGTCATGTCTTAGGTTGATCCATGGCCAGACTTTCACTTACCTGTCTCTGGCTACCAGTCTTCTGTATGAAACTGGCTTAACCAGACTTGAGGGTTTGAGCTGTATCATAAGGCTCGTATCACATGTTGGATGTGTACTGCATTTCAAGATATGACACGTCCTTGGTAGCATAGCCAAAAAATAAGAAATGCAAAAAGGACCATAAAAGCGGCAGTTCCCGCCCATCCCCTGAAGAGGTGTAGGCTCTGTTGGAGAAGAGAACTGGGAAAACTCGAGCATTCGCTCCAAGAGGCATTAGGGAGGGGAATGTCTTTAGTATAGCCCAATATTCACTTCTCGTAGCCGCGGTGATCAGCATCAAGATCACCAGCAGTCGCATCGCCTGATTGGGATTCATCTTCAGATCCTGGGGAGAGAGCAAAGGAACAATTCTCAGGGGTGAGGCACTCCCTGGAGTGAAATGGGTCATCATCCCCTTTATGGGGTAAATATTTCAAATCTCTTGCCAGGACCCAGATGGGTTCTTTTCCATCTTGGGTAAAGATGCATCCAAACCCTCTTCTGGCAGTGAGGAGGGTGTCTGGCCCCCTCCAGGCCCCAGTCAGAGGTCTCGACATACCTAATAGAAGCGGACCAATGTCTTTGGAATGGAGGCAATTGATCGTCTTTGGAAAAATTTAAAATATTCAGAGTAAATAGTGCCTTTTTTAACTGGTCATGGGGGGCTAGGGATTCCTCCTTTTGTTTTTGTAATTGAGCTTAAGGGTTTGGTTATAGCGTTTCAGGATTGCTTGTCCTCTTGGGTTATATGGGATACCTGTGGAATGTTAAATATTCCAAGTCTGGAGGAAGTCTAAGAAGGCCTTGCTTGTAAAGCAAGGGCCATTGTCGTTTTTAAGTTGGTCAAGCAACCCCAAGGGTTGCGAAACATTGGAGCATATGGCTTATGGCATGTTTAGACTTTTCTCCAGCTTGTGCCGAGGCCGAACAGGCATGGGAGAAAGTATCTACCGTCAGGAAGATGTATTTTAATTTTCCAAATGGGGAATAGTGAGTGACATCCATTTGTCAGAGGTGATTTGGGTGGAGCCCTCGGGGGTTGCTTCCTGTCATCTGGAGTGGGGGTATTTGAAGAAAAGGCTGACAGAATCTGCAGGTTTGAACAATTTTCTTTAGATCCTTAATAGGCACTTGAGGAAATTTGTGCCTAAGTCCCCTCCAGTTAACATGGGTCAGCCAATTGAAGCGTGTAGCTTCTATTACTATGTTACATTCAGTGGAAGAAGCGAGTTTATCAGCCAAGGCATTTCCTTGTGATAAAAAGTCTGGTAAATTTTGGTGACCCCTAAGATGTTGTAGGAAGATGGGGTTGACTCTCTGTTTAAGTAGGGACCGAGCTTGTAACATCAAGGGAGATAAAGGATTAGAGTCTAATTTGATATAGGCATCAACTAAATTAGGCAGTAGATTAACAATATAAAGGCAGAAAACAGATTAAATGACTCAGGTGTAGTGCTTAGTGCTAATACCACTGCAAACAGCTCTTTAAATTGTACCGAGCCCTCAACTTCATGGGTAATCCTTTTGAGGGGGGACAACAGTTGTCCTTTTTTATGAGGGGGAAATGTCACCAAGGAGGCTTCTAGGCACCCTCCATCGGTAAATACAGTAAGAAAATTACGGTCAGGTTGAGGGAGGAAGAGCCTAGGGGGTCTCCAATCCAGTCTAGTAAATGAGCTCATTCATTTACAAGGACCATAATGGCAATCATCCTTTCCCAAGAATCCTTCAAAGGCTAAAGCAATCCTGTCATTTCTTTGAAGCCAGGTGAAATCTGAAAGCTTAAAAGGGATGACAAGAAGGTGAGGCTCTAGCCCAAACAATCGGGTGCAATCATCTCTGCCTTTGATGATACAGTCTGCGACTTGGTCAGTCATGGAATAGACTCCAGGGGCTCCTCCAATTGAGAGATGGATCCATTGAAGGGGGTCAACTCCTTGTGCCAACAGGGCAGTACATAACATCTCTCCAGAAAAGAGGTAAAGGGTAATGGGTAGATCAGGACCATATCTCTTTAGAGCAGAACCATCTATTGCTCATTGAATTTTTTGAAAAATTTGGCGATGATAAAGAGTGAGGGTCACCTGGGAGAAGAGATCCAAGCCCTTTAAAAGATCAAATAGGGGAGACAGTTCCTCAGTAGTAATGGGTATCCATGGCCTCATCCAGTTAATTTCTCCCAGGATTTTCTGGAGTTGGGGCAGTGTATAAGAATCTTTAATATGTAACTGAGGCTTAATAAGGGATACTGTGTCAAGGGACAGCACAGAGCCCAGGATCTTAAAAGGAGGGACAGTCTGAATCTTATCAGGAGCCACCCTAAACTTCTTGGCCTCCAAGATGGTAAGCCATTCACTAGTAACTTCTGGGGGACCAGTGGGGCAGGGAGCCCCCAATATTATGTCATCTATATAAACATAAAATAAAATGTCAGGGCAGTAATTTGAGGGTAAGTAGAGGCCACTGCTCAAGCCATATTGGGTCTCCTGGTGTCCATTGAATTTTAGGAACCAGGGGGCGAGCAGTGGCCTCTAGGAGTAGGGATGGACAGGAAGGTGATTTTTGTCTTAGGCACTCAAAATGAGGGTCATTTCTATAATTTTGGTGGCTAGCCCTGCCCGCCTCAAATTGTTGTTCATATTCTTCATGATCAAGTACATCCTCATAAAAACCCTTATGATCAGTTGTAATATAAGCCTCAGCTTCTCCTAGAATGTCTGGCCCAAAAGATTAGCAGTTAGGCCAGATACCACTAGGAGGCGCACCTCTCCGTGGTTCCCATTGGGATCAGACAAGGGTTGGGAGTCAGCAGTCTCCCAGGATGTAGTTTGTCCACTCACACCCAACAATGGAGGGCCCAGGACCAGCCACCAGGATGAGGGCACTTCCTCCCTCCTTAGGACAGTGCGGTCCTAAGGAGGTCCTGTGTCGATAAGAAATTTGAAATTCTTCCCGCCAATGGTTAGGGACATATTAGGTTTCAGTCCCGGTACTAGAGTCACAGTCCAGTGAGCCCTAACTGTTCTTTTCCCCTTATTTAACTGGGCTGTGGAGAGCCCCTGAGGGAGTTTAAAGGCTCATCCCAAAGATTAAACTTAGACTTGCAGTCCTTGGCCCATTGGAACCCCTTCTTACATTGGGGGCAAGGTGTACGTGGCAGGTTAGGGGCTGATGAGGCTGTTAGAACACCTTGGGCCCGGTTGGGGCACTGCCTCTTAAAGTGACCTTCCTTGCCACACCCAAAACAGGGCTGCCCTTTTTCCCCAGAGACTTAGAGAGCACATATCAGGGTGGCCATGTCCTCATGGCGAGTAGCCTGTAATACTGAAGCCATGGCCCTAGCCTGATGGGAGGTGGACCCTTACGTCCTTAGTAGCTATAATCTACCTACTCATGGAATGATCCTTCAGCCCAGCACAGGCCAGCTTGTGGTCACTTGTCATGCCCTCCCAGACTAGCATTTTGATAAACTGTTCACATAGGGGGCCAGGAGGAAACTTTCTTTGTAAACTCTTCTCTACTCTTTCTATGAAAGCGACTAAATCTTCACGAGCCTTTTGGGTAACCCCTGTGATGGGGGGTTCTGAAGGGGCCTCCTCTGCTTTTTCCATGCAGCTAATCCTATGGCCCGAACCTGATCTCGGTATGGATCCAGTACAGTGGCCTGTAGGAAGACTGTAGAAAATTGGTCATTGGTGCCAGAGAGCATCCTATACGTGATTGCAACCTGAGGCTGAGCAGCCTGGTTTCATTCTGCCTGGATACGATACTCATCCTGGAAGAAGGCACACCATTTTATATATTGGGAGCCAGAGAGAACAGCCTTGCCAAGGTTTTTCCAATCCTGAGTAGTGCAAGGCTGGTGGGCAAGGCCCTGGAGAATGGTCTCTACCCAAGGAGAATTAGGTCCATCCTCTGAGACAGCCTTTTTAAGATCCTTTAGATCTTGAGCCTCCCAAGGATACCAGGCAGCAGGGCAGTTGCAACCCGGGTTATATTAACAGAAAAGAGCTAAGCCTTTTGGCTCACAGAGGGAGGTGGATAGGGCAGAGGCACAGAAGGGTGATAAAAAGGATTAGCTGAGGAGGGAGTGGGAGGATCTGAAGAAGGTGAAGGTCAGGGAGCCCTTCCAAAAGGTCTAGGGAGGGGTAAGGAGAGTCAGATCGGTAGGGAGAACTCAGGCTAGAATTTAGCTTCAGCTTTGTTTCTTTCTCAGCTTTGTTCTCACTAGGGGTCTGAGCTTCCTTCTTCTCTCTTGAGGGTCTGGGTGGAAAACAGCCCTTTAAGCAGAAACATTCGGGAGGGCTCCCAAAGGAGGGATCTCCCCTTTCTCTATTTGAGCTCTCCTAATCAAATTCTCTATTCTATCCCATGTGTCCCAGTCAAAGAGATTACTCTCAGGTAGTCACGGAGCAATCTTAAGCAAACAGCCCCAGGTTTGAAGGGCCTGACTATCAGTGGGATTAAGGCCTTGGCTTTTTAACAGAACTCTTAAGGATTCTAAGGCTGGGTTTGGTTTAGATGAAAACTGCCCCATAATTTATGGGGTTACACTCACCCGCAGACAGATTAGCCAGTCAGTGTTCTTCCGTGGAGCGACCGCCTCACAAGGGGCACCAGTTTGCCAGACTCCTCGACAAGGGATGCATAGGGGCTGCACAGACCAACTGGGCAGGCCCTGGGGCTGAGTGGGATGATGAGTGTCGATAGCCTGGACACCCCCCCACCACCGGGGAGAAACACATCAGGCGGGGAGACTCATCGAAGCAGGATCTCACTTTATTGTATCAGGCAGGCACTTATACAGAGTTGGGGGAGGGAGTGGGGATATAGAGATGGGGGGTGAGGTACAAGGGCCAATAAAGGGTCACCACGAAAGCAGTAACTGGGCAGGGGCTACTCCTTATCAGGATGTTAGAAGCTGAGTCACCCTGATGTGGAATTTGCAGGCCAGATACAGGATGCCAAACTTTAGTCAGGCTCAGGAATTTCCACCAGGCCTCAAATCAGGCTCAGGAATTTCCACTAGGCCTCAGGCCCAGGCTCCATGAGGCCCAACACATGTGCATACACACATACACACACAATTGAATAAATAATAAATAATAAAATTTTTTTTAAAAAATTGGAAACGTGAGATAATCTACTTCAATCCATATACCATATGAATTTGTGGTTAATGTGATTTTAATGCAAACTATGAAGGTGTTACAAGAAATAAATACATGGTCTCTGAATGAAAGTTTTATGAATAAAAGCCTTTGACTCTAGGTGACATTTTTCTTATTTTATCTAAATTTTTTTTGCTTGTTTGTAATAACACAAGTCTCTTTTATTGCTTAGTACTCATGAAAAGGGCATTTTTTGATTTTACTATTTAAAGTTCTTTATTTTTCCAGTTTCCTAATCCTTAATATCTGGAGGAGGCTAAGTCACCACAGACATCTTGGAAGCCAAGAGCTGCAGACTGCCTGCAGCAAAGGCTGACTTCTCCTAGAGGTAGGATGGGACTAATCCACCTCAAGGCCCACCCCTTGTGACTGCCTTCCTCCAGCAAGGCACCTCTCAAGGTGACATGACCTTGCCAAACACATGTGACTGTAGGGGACACATTTCAAACCAAGACACTCCACCCCTGGCCCCCACAGCCTCATTGCCATCTCATTATGTAAACCATACTCAGTCCAACTTTAAAAGTCTTCATAGACTACATCAGTAGTCCCAATATAGTCCAAAAGTCCAAAGTCCAAAGCCTCTTGTAAAATCAAAATACAAGTTACATACTTCCAACATACAATGGCACAGAATAAACATTCCCATTCCAAAAAGAAGGAATGAGGGCATATCCAGGAAAGATTGGTCCATAACAAGACCAAAAACCAGTAGGACAAACTCCAAATCTTGTAGCTCCAAGTCCAACAGATGAGCCTCATCTTGAAATCATCTCAGTTCCAAAGGGCTTTGGTTCCACCCCTCCAATGCAGCTGCCCATAGAATATGTTGGTCTCTTGAGCTGACTCCTCCCAGGGTATACAGCTCTCCTTGGCAGGTGTCCCACATTGTGCCTGGAATCTCTAACATCTTTACTTCTCAATGGCAAACCAGGCTTTAACTCCACAGCACAAACTGGCCTTCTTGGGCCTCTAAA
Organism: Typhlomys cinereus; assembly: GCA_023101885.1. Taxonomy (NCBI): domain Eukaryota; kingdom Metazoa; phylum Chordata; class Mammalia; order Rodentia; family Platacanthomyidae; genus Typhlomys; species Typhlomys cinereus. The sequence goes on from JALPQD010000280.1 coordinate 1,784,127, forward strand.
CTGCAGGCTTCTTGCCTCATGATGCCTGGATTCTGCCAATTTTTGAAATCTTGGAGGAGGACTCCATGATCTCCTCCCTGTGAATCACTGATGCCTCTAAAACCAGAACCACGTGGACGACTTTGCCAAGACTGGCCCCCTTGAATCACAGCTGATTCTGCATATCTATGTTGACCATCTCTTTCACTCCTGGGCAACTCTTGCTTTGGAACTCCATGCTTTAGCTCCAGTCTTCTGAAAGGATTTGCATTCTTATGAGTGGGAGCCTTCCCTGAGGATCTTGCCCTCACGCTAGGGCCTCTCCTTCAAATAAAGAGCAGGCTTTGATTTACAAATGGAGCTAATCTCTTCAACAGCCATTTTGTTTTCTGCTTCTTCCTGGTCCAAACCTTTAAGTTTGCCATTGTATTTTTCATCATTGGATCTTACAGTTTTTGCTTCTTTCTGCCTGATTCTTTACTCTTTTTCATAACTCTGAAGACAACTAAAGAGTAGCCATATCACATTGTCAAGACTATATTGCTTTGAAATTTCCTCCGCCAAGCACTCCAGTTTAATTTCAGGCAAACTTTCAGGACAAGGACAAAACTTCACTAAACTCTCAGTCAACACATGGCTCCATGTGTCACTTGTCCAGTTGTAAACACAGTCTCTGTTCCCCTCTGGACCATCACAAGCTGGGCTTAGGTCCCTTTGTCCCAACTGGCAAGACACAAAGACTTTCCCAGCACAAAGTCCCAAAGTTCTCCATATTTCTCCCAACAAACAGTTCCAAAGGCACACTAGCCTCATCACAGCATTGGCCATACTTCTGGGTACCAACTTCTCTCAGCTTCACAAACAACTTCACATTGTGGTACCAGTTGTTCTTAATATCACAGCAATACCCCACTACACGGTACCAATTCTGTATCAGTTACTCTTTACTATTGCTGTGAGAGAACACCCAAAGTCAGTCAACGTAAGGGAGAAAGGGAGGTTTATTCACCTTACGTTCCAGAGGGGAGGTCTCTCAAAACAGAGGTGGCATGGCTGCCTGGCCAAAGCTGGAGGAGGTTAAGTCATCGCAGGCATCTTGGAAGCCGAGAGCTGCCCCATATGATTCTTTATTCACTTGCTGAGCTAAATTTTATAGTTAAAGATTTTTATGGCCATTTACTTTTGTACTTTCCACACATAGTGACACTGAATTGTGGGATTTGAGTAAAAATATCTAGTAGTACAACAATGTAATGAGCATCTGAACATCAGAATCGAGTTCTGTAATAGGTATATTCATCCTCCAAAAACATACAAAGCTTGGTTCATAAAACTACTCAAAGTGAGCAAAAGGATGAAATATAAACATAATATCAAAATATTTTATATATTCTGGAGTATTTTATTTCTTCAATTCCCAGCCAAAGTGGATTGATTGACACCATTTCAGAATTTTTATAACCTACATGTTTACTAAAATTCCTGATACTTAGAGATTTTTTAAGAATTCCTGTATAGAAAACTCATCATTTTTCTTGTTTGTGCCCCAATATACTTAAACTTTGACCTTCTTAATAATCTACTGAGGATTGGATATCCAAATAAATAAGATTGACTTCAATATGTTTTCCACATCAGCTTATTTTTGTTGTTAGAAAATGAAGTAACAAACATCATAAAATAATAAATATGTGTATTATGAAAACACATAATTCATATAAATTTGATTCATATAAGCATATTATCAGGTCAATTAGAAAACCTCAAAAATTGAATATAAATTTTGGAAATTTATATTTATAAATGTTTTCATCTGATTTATCAACTATACCGGTTATTATGCTCCCATAAAATGATAACCACAGAGAAAAATGTGAAGATTTCAGCTGTCTTCTGAATTAAAAGAAGATGTGTTTTTCTGCAACAATTAATTAGATGAATAGATAACAGTCCTGGCTAGAGTTCTGACACTGATGATGTGTGAGAGATCAGAGGTGAAAATAACTCCTGTGCAGCAGCAAAAGGGTGACAAGAAATAAAGACCAATAAAAGATTGCCACACAGGAATTTCAAGGAATTTCATTACCTTGCATAATATGATTCACAAAGTTTTCTACATTAAATGGCAGAGAAAGGATTGCTACCTATACAGGAATTTGAAAGGAACGAATAACTTTGAATATTCCACCACCCAGATATCTTAAATAAATCATGAAAACAGTTTCTCCATCTGTGCAGTTTTATCTGTTTATCGTTCTACAAAAATGTTCAGTTTTTAGCTACCTGTCACTTTTGCAGTGTCTCTTACACTTCTATCTTCAATACCACTTAATCTTATTATTTTGTATTCCTATTTCCTACTTTGTTGAATAGAGTTTAGTAGATTTGCTACAACAAATGGAAAAAATGGATACCAAATCAGATAGTAATAATTATTCACTTATTTAATTACCTCCATAAAAAGTTAATTTTTAATGAAAAAATAATTATTTTCATAATGTGAAATAAATGTCTTTAATTATCTAAAGAAATACTGTTATTGAAATACCGAAGATTCTAACTTTACTGGAAATAATATGTAAAGTGACGATCTAGTCACAAACCTTTATTGTGACATTCAGGTCAACAGTCTGATCAGAATCATTTTCTGCCTAGTCACTGGGTTAGAGTCTTGAGATCCTAATAGTTTCATTTTTTCAAAACTGTCACTCTTCAAAAACTGTGGGAATTCTGGATTAGGTTCTTGCTTTCTTCATTGTTTCAAACATCATTTCATTTTTAATCACTTCTTAGTTTAAAATAAAACATTCAAATTGAAAATTGAAAATACTTGATACAAACATGTCAGATTGCTCTTATAGAAAAACTCTGGATAATTTTTTAACTTGGGAAAATAGGTGTCATTACTATACTAGTAATACAAGAAAAACATATATTATCTAATAATTACTGCACATGTAATGGATATTTTCATTAATAAACAAGAATAATTTCATTTGAGCCTGAAACAACTGCTGTAAGCAAAGCAAGTAACCCAATTTCAAGATGACATTACTGATCAAAGTTTAACTACTGCCTCAAGTTTTCACATAGTTCCAAGTGCATTAGTATGCTAAAAGATACTTTTGACCATTAAAAAAAGGGAATCTGGATGCATATGAAAAGATCTTCTTCGATGTGTCTGTGTTTATCTAAATGAAGTGAACATTTGATTTAGGAGACTGAAAAAATCAGAATGCCCTAAGCTTCATGCAATCCACTGAATTTCTTAAAAGCCAAAATGTCAGGGTGGGAAAGAAACGGTTTTCTGACTTTGAGATGTTTCTGGGCGTCTCTTATATTTTTACATGTACTTAGAATCCCACATTATTCTCTCCTGATTTTCAGACCTCTAGGTTCAGTGTGGAAACTATTATGGATTTCCCTTGATTCTCAGGAATTTGAAATTTAATGCTAACTAAAGCATGAATTCTTCTACTGAACTAAGACATTTGAGCCTCCATAATTACATTGGCCACCTCCTTCTAATAAATCTCTATATTTCTGCTCCTCTCATTGCCTCTCATTTGCTATATCTCTCAGATAGAAAAATAGTCTGAAAGATGGAAGACAAATTGATAGATAGATACATAAATAGATACATGGATTGATAAGTAAAGTGAAATTTTTACTGCTTTTGAATATCTATAGAATTCTGACTAATAATCTGGTGTGGTAATTCTGTACAGGAATATGAATGGAGAAAATGTGAGTGAACTTGTTTGAATGTGTGCGATCAGTTATGCATCTATGTTAAGGTGAGAGATGTTGGTTGTCCACTATCACACTCCATTTTATTCTGTTTTTATGAGTCAGAATTTCTCATGGAACCATTTGCTCACCATTTTGGCTAGATTAATGAGCCATAAACTCCAGGGATTAATTTGTCTGAAACTACTGCTTTCTTGTGGGTCCTGGGAACCAGAATCAGATCCTCATGCTTGTGCCACACATGCTTTACCCAGTAAATCATCGCCCAAGCCGAGAGAGAAGGTTTTTAAACAGTCATTTTAATCCCTAAAGTAATCATGTGCAATAATGTCATGAAAGAAGTGACAATGGGGCTAGAGAGATGACTCAGCAATTAAGAATGTGCCTCTCAAGTAGAAGGACCATATTTTGAATCCCAGATCCCACATAAAAACACCAGGCAGAAATAATGGCAGCCTGCACTTCTCATCCTGGATAACAGAACCTATGAAATTCCAGAGCAAAACCAATATGAGGTTAAAGCAATGACAATGACTCCGCCTGTCTCTCTTGGGCCTCCACTGGCACACATAGTGGCCAGTCACACACACACACACACACACACACACACACTTAAAAGGCCTCCAATCTATAGATGAGTGCCAGCACAGTGATATTAAACATTTATTGAAAATAATAAGAATTATTCAAATTGTTTAACTAATTAAAACCAAATTAGAGTGAGGTTTTTTCCTATAAAAAAGTGTTAATGAATTGTGGATCCCCATCTCAGGTAAGAAATTATGCGCCCACCTCCGCCCCCAGTCCTCCAGATCCCAGGTGAGTTTGCCCAGCCCCTCCCAGGTGGCCCCTATCCCAGTGGCACCCAGGTGGCCTCTGGTTTTGCCTAGGCCACACCCGGGACCCCAGCCCCTTTCTTCCTACTGCCAGCTGGTCCGCCAGACCAGACAGGACTTGCTCACATCAGGGACCCAAGGACTTGGTCCACGGAAGACACACTGATACTCAGAATTCAATAGAGTGCAAAGGAAACTCTAAGGGACAAAGGCCATATATCTGGAGTCCTCTACAATCATCCTATCATGTGGGAGAGATTCTTCACATCCAGCCCAAAGATAAGTAAACCTCCTTTTTATCACCTTACTGATCCTTTCTAGTATCAATTGCTGGACCAGATGGATTCAACACAGAGTTCTTTCAGACATTTAAGGAGCTAATAACACCAATACTTCTTAAACTCTTCCATCAAATAGCAAAGGAAGGAACACTACCTAATTCCTTCTATGAAGTTAATGTCATCTTAATCCCAAAACCTAATAGAGATACACTTAAAAAAGGAAACTATAGGCCAATCTCTCAGATGAACACAGATGCAAAGATTCTCAATAAAGTCTTAGCAAATTGGATTTAAAAACATATCAAAAAGATCATCCATGGGGATCAATTACGCTTAATTCCAGGCACACAAGGTTGGTACAACATAACCAAATCAATAAATGTAATTCATCATATAAACCAGTCCAAAGTCCAAGACAACATGATACTCTTTATAGATGCAGAAAAAGCTTTTGACAAGATCCAACAGCCTTTTATGATCAAAACCTTAGAGAAGGTGGAAATGGAAGGAACCTTTATCAATATAATAAAAGCTATATGCAACAAGCCTTCAGCAAGGATTATACTCAATGGGGAAAACTTGAGGGATTCCTGCTTTGATCAGGAACTTGACAAGGCTGTCCTCTCTCACCACTTCTATTCAATATTGTACTTGAAGTCTTAGCTGAAGCCATAAGACAAGAAAGGGACATAAAAGGAATTCAAATTGGCAGGGAAGAAGTCAAGCTATCCCTATTTGCAGATGACATGAACTGGAACTAATACAGAAGTTCAGCAGTGTGCCAGGATACAAAATAAATGTACAAAAATCAGTGGCCTTCCTATATGCCCAGAATGAAAGAAGTGAAAAAGCCCTGAGAGAAACAATCCCATTTACTATAGCCCCTAAAAAAATGAAATACCTTGGTATAAACCTAACCAAAGAAATAAGAGACCTTTATGATGAAACTTTAAAACCCAAATGAAAGAAATTGCAGAAGACACTAGAAGGTGGAAAGTCCTCCATTGTTCCTGGATTGGCAGAATCAACATTGTAAAAATGACTATCCTACCAAAAGCAATATACATATTCAATGCTATACCAATTAAAATTGCAAAGCAATTCTTTAAAGAGGTTGACAAAACAACCTCAAAATTCATATGGAGGCAGAAAAGACCCAGGATAACAAAGACAATCCTGAGTAAGAACAACACAGCTGGAGGTATCACCATACCAAACCTTAGTCTATACTACAAATTCATAGTTATAAAAACAACCTGGTACTGGATTCAAAATAGACACACAAATAAATGGATAAGGTTTGAAGACCCAGATACAAGCCCACATAACTACAGCCATTTGATCTTTGACAAAGGGGCCCAAAAATCCAATGGAAAAAGAATATCTTCAACAACTGGATCTCCACATGCAGAAGATTAAAATTGGACCCATACTTGTTACCATGTACAAGACTTAATTCCAAATGGATCAAGACCTTGATATAAGACCAGAGACTATAAAAATCATAGTTGAAATGGTAGGGAACTCCCTCGAGCTGATTGGGCTAGGCCAACAGCTCCTAAACAGACATCCAATGGAACAGTCACTGCTAGGAACTCTCAACAGTTGGGATCTTGTGAAATTAAAGAGCTTCTGTTTAGATAAAGAGATTGTAACACGAGCTCAAAGGCAACCCACAGAATGGGAGAAAATCTTCACTAACCACATATCTAATAGAGCTCTATTATCAACAGTGCGTAAAGAACTTAGAAAGCTAAACACCAAGGAAACATATAACCCAATTAAAAAATGGGCCCTGGAACTTAAAATAAATTTTACCAGGGATGAAATTAAAATGTGTAACAAATAATTTAAAAATTGTTCCAAATCCTTAGCCACAGGGAAATGCAAATCAAAATTTCCCTGAGATATCATCTCACCCGGTCAGTATGGCAAAAATCCACAATACAAACAGCACCAACTGCTGGAGAGGATGTGAAGAGAGGGGAACTGTCCTACATTGCTGGTGAGAATGCAGGCTCATAGAGCCACTCTGGCGAGCCGTCTGGAGATTCGTAAAGAAGTTAAAGATTCAAATGCCATATGATCCTGCTATTCCATTTTTGGGAATAACCCCCCATACAGCAAAAATTCAACTTGATAGCACAAGCACAACCATGTTCACAGCAGCATTGTTTACAAAAGCAAAGTCATGGAAGCAACTCAAATGTCCAACAGTTGATGAGTGGATAAGAAAAATGTGGTACATCTATACAATGGAGTGCTACTTAGCCATCTAAAATGATGAATTAATGGAATTTGTTGGGAAACGGATGTCAATTATATTGAGTGAAGTGTCCTAGACCCAGAAAATTTGGTGACGTATGTACTCCCTAATAAGTGGCTTCTAGTACCAAACCCACTTAGAGACACTCAAGGATAAATCTCTGTAATACCTACAGTAATTGCAAGGATTATTAACAGGAGGGATGGAGTAGGAGGACCACACCAGAAGTAAGGAGAGAGGGGACCATGTTACAGCAAAGAAAATAAGGACCATCAAGCACTGCAGGTAAGTAATGAAACATCTGGTTAAGTTCATAGACTTTCCTTTCTGATCATTTGCAACTGATGGGGTATGCTCTCACCAGAAAGAGAAGGCATAATCTGGCAGATGAAAAGTATCCATTTTGCAAATGGGTGATTTACCCCTTCCTCACTGCGGTTTCCTACTTTTATTACATCTACCTTTGAATGGGCGTTTATAAAAAGACTCTAGTTTTAACAGCTTCTCTGGCCAGGGGGTGACATCCAATACCCATCAGGATGGAGTGAAGGACATTGCAAGAGCAGCAAAACTGAAAAAAATAAATCAACAAACCATAATCCAGAACTTCAGAGACTCTATATCAACCACCTGGAACTAGGCCAGCCTAATCTCTCCCCATCCTGAAGCTCAGGGTAATTTGCGGAAGATGAGGCAATAAGATCGTAAAAGCACAAGGATGAGAGGAGTAATGATATGGAAGATACTCCACACAAGTTAGAGCCGAAGCAATCATAATTGGACTTTGCATGCCTTGCGCAATGTCCAACACACTAATGACCCTACAAAGTCTAGCATGGACTAAAGGCACTAGTATCCTTGGAGGCAAGGGATTGGTAGCCACAGTAGTGTTCCTATGCTTAAGTGGGACACTGGAAAGTGTTCTGGGAAATGCCACTTGGTCTTTGCACCTCATCGAAGAATAGGACCCAGAGGAGAGTTGGGCATGCACATTTAAGGATGCTCTGGGGATAGAAAGGGAGGCACTAGGGGACGGGGAGGAGGGGGAAGGGGGCACAGGTTTGGGGGGGTCGGAGGGAGGGAGCGGTCGTGTGTACCTGTTAAATCTGTATGAGTGGAAATAAAAAAAGAAATTATTCAGTTTTTTCATAATTACATTGCAAGTAATAAATAAAACTCACAGTTCTCAGACTTTATTTTCCTAGTTGCCTGAGTTAGACACATATGTCTTCATGTCCAGTTCAGAACAATTTCACTGAACAACAATGCCTTTCTTCGAGGTGGTGTAATGTTGGAATATGTATCTTCTGCTTTGGAATATCTCTATGTCAAACTTCATCTATTTTAGCGTCATAAAAATTCTGTCTTATGAGTAAGCTGAAGGTCCTGGAAATCCATGCATGGCTAAAAAACATGTAGACTTTCAGGTTCATACAAAACAGAAAACAAATACCTCAACAACTTTACTTCACATACATGAAATGTCTATGTTGTTATATTTAAAACATGTGAGTCTGTGTAGTAACAGAGAAAGAGACAAAGAGAGAGAGAGAGAGGATAGAGGAAAGATGAAAGATGAGAAAAGGAAATTGGAAGGAATATATTTGAAAAATTAAGGAATAAACATTGATAAATTTTCTTCAGTCAGAATAGCCAATTATGTGTGTGCATTTACAGGTATGGTGAATCCATACATTGGCATGTGAGGCCCTGTACTCAATTAGCCATCTCCCACTCCCCAGGTCAAAGATTTGCTTAGTTGTCTTTAAATATATATATATATATATATATGCACACACACATATATATATACACATACATATACATGTATATATAATTTGTTTGCTGAATTATTGCTATCATATAATTAATTATTTTGCCTTGTGATAATGTTATTTTGATTTTGAATACACTTTCTATATATCCTATTTCCAATAGGATATATAGAAATATATAGAATATAGAAATAGGATATATAGAAAGAAATAAATAAAGAAAACAGGTGAAGTTGACTTATTATTTCAAAAATGTATTTCACTAAAAATATTTTCCAATTTTCAATTTTCCAATTTCCTTCTTGAACTTTCCCTGAGCTTTAGGATATGGAGTGATTAGGCTGGCCTGGTTCCAGGTGCTTGATGTAGTCTCTGATGTTCGGAATTATGGTTTGTTGATTTTTTTTTCAGTTTTGCTGCTCCTGCACCACTGTTGGCTCCATCCTGATGGGTATTGTATGTCACTCCCTGGCCAAAGATAAAAGCCTGTTAAAATAGAGTATTATTATAAGAGTAGATTCAAAGGTAGATGGAATAAGAGTAGGAGACTACTGTAGGGGGGTCAATCTCTGCAGGATGGTTACCTTCTATCTACCAGACTCTATGCCCTCCATTTCTGGTGAGATCATACTCGATCAGATGCAAGTGATTACTAAGGAAAGTCAATGAGCCCAACCAGATGTCTCATTTCTTGGAGTCCTTGATGGTGGACTATTTTCTCTGCTGTAGCATGATCCCCTCTCTCCTTGGTGCTGGCAGGGCCCTCCTTCCCATTCCCTCCAATTTGTAATCTTTGCAATTACTGTAGGTATTGCAGATATTTATCTTTGACTGTGTCACTAAGTGGGTTTGGTACTAGTATCCGCCTATTAGGGAGTACATGTGATGCTTAATTTTCTGTGTCTGGGATACTTCATTCAATATAAGTTTTTCTAATTCCATCCATTTCCTGGAAAATGTCATTAATTCATGATTTTTGATGGCTGAGTAGTATTCCATTGTATAAATGTACAACATTTTCCTTGTCCACTCATCAACTGTTGGGCATTTGGGTTGATTCCATGACTTTGCTATTGTAAACAGTGCTGCTATGAACATGGCCATGCTTGTGCTATCAAGGTAAATTTTTGATATATTGGGGGATTATTCCCAAAAGTAGAATAGCAGGGTCGTATGGCATTTCAATCTTTAACTTCTTTAAGAATTGCCAGACGGCTCACCAGAGACATTGTATAAGACTGCATTCCCATCAGCAATGTAGGAAAGTTCCCTTCTTGCCACATCCTTCCAGCATTTGGTTTTCTTTGTATTGTGGATTTTTCCATCCTGACCTGGATGAGATGATATCTCAGGAAAGTTTTGATTAGCATTTCCCTGATGGCTAAGGATGCGGAGTACTTTTTAAGATATTTGTTAGACATTACAATTTCTTCCTTGGTAAAGTTTCTTTTAAGTTCCAAAGGCCAATTTTTAATTGGGAAATTTGTTTCCTTGGTGTTTAGTTTTCTAAGTTCTTTGTAAACCCTGGATAATAGAGCTCTATCAGATATGTGGTAAGTGAAGACTTTCTCCCATTCTGTGGGTTGCCTGTGTAGTCGAGTTGCAATCTCTTTATCTAAACAGAAGCTCTTTAATTTCATAAGATCCCATCTGTTGAGTGTTGGTTGTAGTGACTGTGCTATTTGATTTCCGAATAGGAAATGTTGGCCTAGTCCAATCAGCACAAGAGAGTTCCCTACCCATTCAACTAAGGTTTTATAGTCTCTGGCATTTTTTTTAGTTCCTTGACCCATTTGGAATAAAGTCCTGTACATTGTAACAAGTCGGGTCGAGTTTTAATCTTCTGCATGTAGATATCCAGTTTTTCCAGCACCATTTGTTAAAAATGCTGTTCTTTTTCCATTGGATTTTTGGGCCCCTTTGTCAAAGATCAAATGGCTTTCCTTGTGTGGGCTTATATCTGGGTTTTCAACCCTTATCCATTGATCTGTATGTCTATTTTGGAGCCAGTCAAACATTGCTTTTATAACTATGGATTTGTAGTATAGACTAAGGTTTGGTATCGTAATACCTTCAGCAGTATATTCGTTAGTCAAGACTGCTGTTCCTATCCTGTGTCTCTTGTGCCTACATATGAATTTTGAGATTGTTTGATCAACCTCTTTAAAGAATTGGTTTTGGATTTTGATTGTTATAACATTGAATCTGCATATTGCCTTTGGTAGATGGTCATTTTTATGATATTGATTCTGCCAATCCAGGAACATGGGAGGTCTTTCCACCTTGTGGTGTCTTCTGCAATATCTTTCTTTAGGGTTTTAAAGTTTTTATTGTAAAGGTCTCTTAGTTCCTTTGTTAGGTTTATACCAAGGAATTTCATTTTTTTAGGGGACATAGTAAATGGGATTGTTCCACTCAGGGCTTTTTCACTTCTTTCATTCTAGGCATATAGGAAGGCCACTGATTTTTGTACAATTATTTTGTATCCTGCCACCCTGCTGAATGCCTGTATTAATTCCAGGAGCTTCCTGATGGAGTGTTTGTGATCACTCAGGTATATGATCATGTCATCTACTAATAGAGATAGCCTTACGTCTTCCTTGCCTTTTTGAATCCCTTTTATGTCCCTTTCTTGTCTTATGGCTTCAGATAAGACTTCAAGTACAATATTGAATAGAAGTGGAGAGAGTGGACAGCCTTGTCTAGTTCCTGATCATACTGAGAATGCTTCGAGTTTTTCCCTATTGAGTATAATCCTTGCTGAAGGCTTGTTGTATACAGCTTGTATTATATTGATAAAGGTTCCTTCCATTCCAACTGTCTCTAGGGTTTTGATCATAAGGGCTGTTGGATCTTGTCAAAAGCTTTTTGTGCATCTACAGAGAGTATCATTTGGTCTTGGATTTTGGATTGGTTTATATGGTGAATTACATTTATTGATTTGTTTATGTTGAACCAATTTTGTGTGCCTGGGATAAGGCCTACTTGATCCACATGGATAATCTTTTTGATATATTTTTGAATCCGATTTGCTAAGTCTTTGTTGAGAATCTTTGTTCATCAAAGAGATTGGCCTACAGTTTACTTTTTTTATTATTATTATTTCTGCTCATACAAACTTAATAGGTAGACCAGTTCCCTCCCTCCCTCCTTCTCCCCCGGAACCTCCTGCTCCTCCACTCCTCACCCCTTCCCTCATCCCTCCCGTCCAGTGCCTCCCGCCCCAATTCCCAGAGACTCCTTTAATGTGCATCCCTGACTCTCCTCTGGGCCCTCCTCTCCGATGACCTACAAGGAACCAGTGGCATTTCCCTGAATGCTTTCCCGTGTTCCCCTTAAGCATAGGAACACTACTGTGGCTACCAATCCCTTGCCTCCAAGGATCTTGGTGCCTTTAGCAGATGCTAGACTTTGTGAGGTCAATAGTGTGTTGGACATTGCACAGGGCATGCAAAGTCCAATTATGATTGCTTCGGCCCTAACTTGTGTGGAGTATCTTGCAAATGATTGCTCCTCCCATCCTTTTGCTCTTACACTCTTACTGCCCCCTCTTCTGCAAATTTCCCTGAGCTTCAGGATGGGGAGAGATTATTCTGGTCTAGTTCTAGGTGGTTGATATAGAGTCTCTGAAATTCTGGATTGTGGTTTGTTGATTTTCTTTTGCAGTTTTGCTGCTCCTGCAATGCCCTTCGGTCCATCCTGCTAGGCACTGTATGTCGCCCCCTGGCCAGAGACAAAAAGCTGTTAAACTGGATTTTATTATAAGAGCACATTCAAGGGTAGATGTAATAAAAGTTGGAAACCTCAGTGAGGGAAGGGTCAATTACCCATTTGCAAAATGGTTACTTGTTATCTGCCAGACTATATGCCCTCCCCTTCTGGTGAGATCATACCCCCCTTAGTTGTAAATGATCAGGAACGAACATCTGTGAACTTAACCACGTGTCACATGATTTACTTGCAGTCCTTGATGGAGGCCTATTTTCCCTTCTGGAACATGGTCACTTCTCTCCTTCTTTCTGGTGTGGCCCTCCAACCCCATCCCTCCTGTTCATAATCCTTGCAATTACTGTAGGTAATACATAGATTTACCTATGAGTGTCTCAATGTGGGCTGGGTGGGTTTGGTACTAGGAGTCACCTATTAGGGAGTACATATGGCGCTGAATTTTCTGGGTTTGGGATACTTCACTTAATATAATTGTTTCTAATGACGTCCATTTCCCGGCAAATTCCAGTAATTCATCCTTTTGATAGATATACCACCTTTTCCTTATCCACCCGTCAACTGTTGGACATTTGGTTTGATTCCATGACTTTGCTATTGCAAACAGTGCTGCTATGAACATGGTTGTGCTTGTGCTATCAATGTGAACCTCTGCTGTATGGGGGGTTATTCCCAAAAGTGGAATAGCAGGGTCATATGGCATTTCAATCTTTAATTTCTTTAAGAATATTCAGACGGCTCGCCAGAGTGGCTGTATGAGCCTGCATTCCCACCAGCAATGTAGGAGAGTTCCCCTCTCTCCACATCCTCTCCAGCATTTGGTGGTGTTTGTACTGTGGATTTTTGCCATCCTGACCGGGGTGAGATGATATGTCAGGGAAGTTTTGATTTGCATTTCCCTGATGGCTAAAGAAGTGGAAATGTATCTCTATTAGGTTTTGGGATTCAGATGATATTAGCTTCATAGAAGGAATTTGGCAGTGTCCCTTCCTTTGCTATTTGATGGAACAGCGGAGTATTGGTGTTATTAGCTCCTTGAATGTCTGGTAGAACTCTGTGCTGAATCCATCTGGTCCAGGACATTTTCTGTTGGGAAGATTCGAGATTATTTCATCGATTTCCTCATATGTTATAGGACTATTTAAATAATTCACAACTTCCTGATTCAGTTTAGGTAAGTTGTGCTTATTTAGGAATTCATCTACTTCTTTTCTGTTGTCAAATTTCACAGAGCCTAAGTTTTTGAAATATGACATAGTAATTCTCTTAATTTCTTGGGTATCAGTAGTGATAACTCAATTTTCATTTCTAATTTTGTTAATTTGGGTTTTCCTTCTCTTGCTTTTGGTTAATTTGTGTAGTGGTGTATCAATCTTATTGATTTTTTCAAAAAAAAACAGCTTTTTGATTGGTTCTTTCTCTGTATTGTTTTCCTTATCTCAATTTTGGATGTTTCTCCCTTTATTTTGCTGATCTCCTCTCTTCTACTGCATTTGTGATCAGATTGCTCTAGGGTTTCTAAACCTTTAAGCTGCATTGTTAAGTTATTTATTTGTGGTGTTTCCACTTTTTAAATATTTTTATTCATTTTTATTCAATTGTAAGTGTGTGTGTGTATGTGTATGTGTGTGTGAGTGTGTGTGGAACCATGGACAAATTTGAGAACCACCATGGACTGCCTTATTTACTCTACCTGGGGATTCACAGAGTCCACCCTACCAGGACCAGAAACACAGGCCGCCCCTGCTTCTGTCCCACATCTATACGTGGGGTCTAGGATACAAACTCAGGACCTTCTGCCTGCAAGGCAGAGGCTTAACACCTTAGCCACCTTTCCAGCCCGGTGTTTCCATTTTTTTGATGTAGGCATTAAGAGCTATAAACTTACCTCTTTGGACAACTTTCATTGTGTCACAAAATTTTGGTAAATTGTATTTTCATTATCATTTGCTTTCAGGAAATCTTTAATTTCCTTTGTAATTTCTTCCTGAATCCAATTCTCATTCATCATCATAGTATTAAGTTTCCAGGAGTTAGTGTATTTCTGTTGTTTGTTGCATTGTGGATGTCAAGCTTTAGTCTATGGTGGTCTGATATGGTACAGGCTAGAATTTCAACTTTCCTGTATATGTGGAGATTTGTTTGATGTCCTAATATGTGATCTATTTTGGAGAAAGTTCCATGTGCTGCTGAGAAAAATGTATATTCTTTGGTGCATGGATGAAAAGTTTGATACAGATCTGTAAGGTCCATTTTGTTAAGAGTTTGATTAAGTTCCAAAGTGTCTCTGTTAAGTTTTTGACCTGTTGAGCTAACCCATGTTGAAAGGGCAGTGATGAAATTCCCAAGAATTATGTTTGGGGGTTAATTTCTTGCTTAGACACTGTGGGGTTTGCTTAATGATGTGGAGGGGCCCATATTAGGTGCATATATGTTCAGTATTGTGAAGTCTTCCTGGTGAATTATAACTGTGATTAAAATGTAGTATCCATCTGTGTCTTTTATGTTTTTATCTTGGTTTGAAATCCACTTTGTCTGACAGCATAATGACTACCCCTTCTTGTTTCCTGGTTCCATTAGCTTGCATAATTTTGGAACTTTTAGCCTTTTATTTTTAGGATGGGCCTGTATTTTGTGGTGAGATGAGTTTCCTGAAGGGAGCAGATTGATGGGGTGTGATTTTTAATCCAAGCTTGTAATGTCTCTTGATTGATGAGTTAATTCCATTGACATCAATGTTATAATGGTGAAATTATTTTTAATTCCATATATTTTTTATGTTTCATGGCTTTGGTTCGTGTATTGTTTGGCTTTTAGGTTTTGGTGGTACTATACTTCCCCTCTGTCCTCCTGGATATGCTTGTTTTTTTTCTTTTCTTTAGTATCATTTCTAGCATTTTTTGAAGGCCTGGTTTGGTAGACATGTAAGCCTTCAAGTTGTCTTTGTGCTAAAATACTTTTCTTTCTCCCTCAATCATGATGGATAGCGTTGCAGGGTATATCAGCCTTGGTTGACATTTTTGCTCATTCAGTACTTGGAGTAAGTCTCTCCAAGCTCTTCTTGCTTTTACTGTTTCCATTGAGAAGTCATTTGTATTTTAATAGGTTTACCTTTAAAAGTGACTGTTTTTTCCCTTGTAGTTCTCAGCACCTTTTCTTTGTCTTGAATGTGGAGTGTTTTAACTATTATTTGCTGTGGTGACTTTCTATTTTGGTCATATCTGTTTGGGTTGTGGAATGCTTCTTGTATATGGATGGACCTGTCTTTTTTTAGATGAGGATAGTTTTCCTTGATGATAGTTTGAAAAATTTCCTCAGGTGTGGTATTTTGGGATTCTTGCTCTGGTATTCCAAGAATACACATGTTTGGCTTCTTCGGGGTGTCCCATAACTCTTGAATATTTCTCCCGAGTACCTTTTTGGCTTTAACAACCTCTTCCATTGAGCTGTTAGTACTCCCACTTTGTCTTCAAGGTCTGAAGTTGTATTTTCTGCTTTGTTTGTTCTGCTGATAAGACTCTGTTGAGCTTTGGGTTGAGGATAACTTGTCTTTTAGTTCAGTTTTAAACTCTGCTTGAGTCTGTTTTAACTGCTCTATGCCTATTTTTGTTTCTTGAACTGTTTTTCTCAAGTCCTCCCAAGTGTCTGCTGTGCTCCTCTTCAAAGTGGTTGATGTGGTTATTTAACTCCTCCTCCTCCTTCATAATGGTAATGATCATGCTTTGAGAGTAGTTATCTTGAGTTGTAGGGACCTCAGTCTAGGTGACCTCAATAATCTGGCAAGGTTAGACAAAGATGTTTTGATGGAGGAAGTCTGGAGGGCAGCTCAGGATGTTTTGACCAGCTCAGGGGAAGTCAGGAGTGGGTGGCTCAGGATATGTTGAACAGCTCAGGATGAGGAAGTCAGGAGGGAGTATCTCACCGTGTTTTAAAGAAATTTCGCTACATACAGCCTTCATGCTGGCCTCACCTTTAAGAAGATTGGTTGTTCATTTCCCCCCCTGGAATTCCCATTGGGTTATCTACCTTTATAAAATGACTCCGGACTTACAATAAATGAGTTTCTCCTTGACTAGACTCCCTGTTGCATCTGATGTCTGATTGTCCTTAGGGAGGAGGGCTGGGAGTGGGCAGACAGCACACTCACCTTTCCCCAATCCCCCTTAAGGAGGACCCGCCAGACTGGCCTGCAAGACAGAGCTGTGAAACCCGGGGACTCCCACATCTGGCTCCCAATATGGGGCCCAACATGCTCAAAGTGTTGTAGAATTTGATCGGGGCCAAGTGGTCTTCGAGGTGAGTGACCCTAAGAAATTGGTAATGCAACTACTAAGTCTAAAAATCCAGCGCTCAAGGTGCTGATATACATGCTTAAACGTAGGGGCTTGGAAATCTCTGATTCCAAGGCTTTAAAGCTTTGGGAGGTGGTTGTGCAACTCACCCCCTGGATCACATCCACCAATCTGTTTAACTGGGACACTTGGTACCTAGTCTAACGATTCTCAAGACAGAGAGAGATCCATCAGGGGATTGGCCCTCCATTAGGCTTCTACCCCATCATATCCACTCTTAAGGAATGCTTTCAACTCGAGGGTCATGAGCCCTTTGCTCCATTGGAACCCCAAGCCAACTAGCACTGAGCACTGATCCATCTCTTAAAGATTTGGAAACATTTGATGAGGACAGGAAAAACATTAAAAGTAAAACCTCCACAGCCTAAAGTGACAGATTGGCAAATAGGGCCCTTAGAAATGGCCCAGGAAGATAAAAATGTTTTGATGGAGGAAGTCTGGAGGGCAGCTCAGGATGTTTTGACCAGCTCGGGGGAAGTCAGAAGGGTATGGCTCAGGATGCGTTGAACAGCTCAGGATGGAGGAAGTCAGCAGGGAGTATCTCAGGATGTTTTAAAGAAATTTCGCTACATACAGCTTTTGTGCTGGCCTGACCTTTAAAATGATTGGTTGCTCGTTTCCCTCCTCTGGAATTCCCATTGGGGTTTCTACCTTTATAAGATGGCTACAGACTTAAAATAAATGAGTTCCTGCTTGACTAGACTCCCTGTTGTATCTGATTGTCCTCGGGAAGAAGGGCTGGGATCAGGCAGACAGCATACTCACCTTTCTCGATCCCCCTTGTGGAGGACCTACCAGACGGCCTGCAAAAAAGGACAGAGCTGCAATCCCTGGGGACCCCCACATTGAGTCAGGCTTTCTTAGCTATTTTCTGTGGATTTATTCTGGTTGGAGTCTATCATTATGGGGTAGCTATTTGCTGTGGATTTATTCTGGTTGGAGTCTATCATTATGGGGTTAATTCTTTCAGTGGGAGATTTGTTTTCTTGGGTTTTGTTTCTCATGGATTTGCACTTTGACTTGGGAGTTGTCATCTTATCTCTTAAGACCTTTCAATTTCTGCATGTTTTTGACTGAACTGAATTAGTTCATATCACTACTCTTTGGCAGTTATTAGTGGTGTTTGCCTGGGTGCTTGTTACACTTTTTGTTATTTCCTAGATGAGGCTATTAGACAGTTAGTAGAGGGGGTGGACAGGGGGTGAATATTAGTACTTTAGTGATATGGCGTGAAGGTGAGTGGTATAGTCCCTGAAGTTGTATATATTTTGGCATATGGCTATATGGAAAAGTTACAGTAAAAGGAACAAAATGGTAAAAAGGGGGGTTACTTATCTTTGGGCTGGATGTGGAGAATTTCTCCCATGTGATAGGATGAATTTAGAGGACTTCATATGTGTGGCCATTGTCCCCTAGAGCTTTGTTTGGGTGTCCTTTGGACTCTGTTGAATTCTGATAAGCTGTGTCCTTGCTGGACTTCCTATGTGTCCTGGGCAGGGAAAGGGCAGAGGTGCTGGTGGCAGGCACAATTAATCTAAGGACATATGGTGTGGCCTAGGGGTCCTTCCAGGCCTGGAGCAGCACCTGCTCTGACTGGCTGGTGGGAGGAGCTGGGACGAGCAGGTTAGTTGGGGTTTGGGGGTGAGCAGGGTGTGTTTACCTGAGGCGTAGTGTGTCCTCTGTGGACTGCACATGCGTCCCTAGTGGGCGGGTAAAGGGCCAGCCGTTTTCTCATAGACAAGTAGCACTAGTGCTATGTATAAATGATTGTATTACCTAAATCATATATCTATTTGTGTTCCTTTAGTTTTTCAAAATATTGACACATTAATTGTGCTACTTTAAATTTTTTCAATATCATGATTTCTAGAGTAGATTTCCTTTATGGCTACAATATATCAAATTAAGCATATTAACAATTTGTTTAAATGTTCATGGGTTTAGAGTTTAGATATCTAAGCAGTTTCATTTTAATTGTTGGTATTTTGTACTTCAAAGTGTTTGTTGGGTTGGGTACTATTGGTAGTACTACTCACCATATATTTCAAATTGTTGATGCAAGTTACATTTTGGGATGCTTGGTTTGCTTGTTGACCATTGTTTGAAAATAATTCTCCAGACTTTTATTCTTGATCTTGACTACCTCTGTGTGCAAAGCCAAAAAGCACAGCAGGAATCATTTGCTTGTTTTCTAACATTCTGATTATTAGACAACCATTTGTCAATATTCTCTGCTATATAGTGCTTATATCATTAGATATGACCTTCTGCATCATCTCTCATCAACTCACTTGCTGTGGGATAATTTTTTTCATTATGCAACCAAAACAATTATGTATGTAATAACCCACTCATAGTCTAAGGGAAGAGGGTACGTGACATTGAATAATTCTGAGTTCCCACATCATCCATGGAACAGCCTACCAATTACTATCAACTTTTGAAGCAATATCTTATTTTGGAATACTTATTCCATTTTTCAGCTGTCAATGTTATTGTAGGTGCTGGTAGCAGGCACAGTTAATCTAATTGAAAATAATCCCAAATATATCAGTTCCATACAATCAATACATCATAATACATTGTGGAAAGGAAATTACTCGATTAAAAGTTGCAACCTTTAAAAGATTAACCTCTGATTTGAGAACACTCCTTTCTCACTACAGTGATGAAAAAAGGAAATTTTTTTATGGAATTTTGGTTCTATCTGCTGTGCAACATACCACTTAAGTAGGTGAAAAGTAAAAATATATTATTCATTATATACAATATTTAGGGTAACTTCATGAGGATAATTATATATATCCTTTTTATATAATTTCATATTTACATTCTGTATGTAAAATGGGAAAGAGCAAGGGCTCATCTGCCACACTGAATCATACCTCCTTCACACACCAACTCTGAAAATTTGGCAGTTGCTTATCATGTGCATATCTTAGAATCCTCGGCACTGAAAAATATATAACAACATTAACTAACTACCCTACATTAAATAATGCATGAAAGTCAGTAAATATTTAAAACTCCATTCAGTTCATATTCAACTAATTAGTGACATGCATTTGTTATATGAATTATTTTTTCAGGCTATATTTAGAATTTTAGATTGAGTAAAATGCTTGTTTCTATGTTTACATCTCTAAAGTATGTATATAATGTAAACACCTATTATCATATTACCAAATAACATTTTAAAGTAATTTTAATTTAAATTTGATCTTAATTTTCAATTGTTTTTCAGATTTACACTCTTACCTTATACAAAAATAGCTATGTCTTTTCACTTTTTTCAATTAAAAGTCTATTTTCCTGTTTTCATACAAAAAAATCTAGTCTTTAGTTTTTATTATTGTCACTTTTTGTGAATAGTGAGGAGGAAATATTTGAAAACAAATTTGTTTTACTGATTCATTTTTCTCTGGCATAAGCTTGAATTCCCTGTTTTTATTGTGCTGAAATGTTACTGGTGTCTTAAGGACTTACTTAATTTTTTTCAGATTTTGTTCATGATTATTCTATACTGTAAATGTAGCATCCACTTAAAATTCAATTTGACATTTAAATTTTTTAGAATCCATAATTTTTTATTTTAGAATATTTGTTCTTTTAAGATTATATTTGTATAGTAAATTTGCTCTATGTTTGGAAATTATAACTTTTTCTGTTTTCTGGCATTTTTTCAAACTTCATTTTTTGGATTGGTTCAGAATTGATAGAATCAAATGTTTCCTTTCTTGAATGTTTCCATTCTTGTTAAAATTCAAAGGCAAATTTTTTATTCTTTTTGACTTTCCATGATCATTTCAGAAAATAAAGCATCCTAGACAAGATGAGACTAGAAGTCTGTCCCAGCACTCAACATATTCCAGAGAAGGCAACTCCACAGGTATCAAATCAAAGTCAGGAGTACTTCAATTCGGGACCTCAGTATTGGTTTCTCAGAAAAATTGAGAGAGGTTATTGGGTAGTTATTTGCTCTGAATTGAAACATGCCCTCCTGGAGGGAAAAGGAAGACATAGATGATTGAGCATGCTATGAAAACTTACAGGAATCTCAGAATTTTCTTCTTTCAAACTTTCTGTGAGTTCTCACCTATCTGGAGGTGAGCGTTTGGTGATGCAGCTGTCTCTGAGTTATTCTTATTCCTCTAAGCAATCTCTAATTACCTTCAATAACCTCATGGGTTCACCATGCTAAACAGATAAAATTATTTTTTTCTTTGTTCTTTTGCATGATTGCATGAACACATATTAGTTCACATTTCAACATACAACACAAGTTATACTCGAGGAAGAAGAAGAACCATGTTTAAGAATGAGAAGAGAGTGTAATGGCCCTTGGAATTAGCAATCACATTCAACTGATACTGGTGGGTCCCAGGATTGAGTTTCTGTGGGAACAATCCTCCTGTGGCTACCTTTGTCTATATGGCATGCTGTTATAATTGTGTGACTTCTTGCAATAATGGAAATTTTTATTGTATGTGGTGATGGGTGATAAAACATGCAGCCAAGGCTAAACCATCTGATGAAGAAATTTCTTTGGAATAGATTAAAGAGAGTCTGTTTTCCTCTATGTGACATAGGAACCTCCCTGATGAATGGGGTCCATAGGCCTTCCCAATATGGCTGAGAAAAAAAGAATTTATTGTAGACCCTTAAATAGAATAATTAGAATGGTGTCATAAGCAGGATGTGGCAATTGCATAGTCACTACTTTGGGAGACAATGCAATCAACCGAGTTTCAGTTGATTACACAGAGAAAACTTGTCCATGTAAGTGATGGTTCAAAATGAGAAAAAGATAATATAATATTGTCCTTTGCATTAATCTCTACTCGGCGGGTAAAAGAAAATGGATTTGAAGTAGTGGAAGTGGTAACCTGGCTTTTTTTTCCCCATGTGGTAGTATATAAGGAAAGGAAAATACAAATCAGATATATACTAAAGTTCCCTTTCTAGCATCTAAAGAGTTTCAAGCTTTGGGAAGAATCAGAGTGAATATGTAGAAACTAAAGCAGAAGTAACAGAATATAAAACAAAGGTGTGACTTTTAGTAAGGAGATAATAAAAACTCATCTAATCAATATACAGGAGGTCTTAATCGTTGTCAAGTACCAGGCACTATGTCAATCAGGACTTAATCTTCTCCAAGATACTTGTATTGGAAAAGATTTTTAAATAAGAAAAGAACATTTCTTAAGAGATTGTGGAGACAGGGGCTGGAGAGGTGGCTCAGGAGTTAAGCCTCTGCCTTGCAGGCAGAAGGTCTTGAGTTCTGATCCTAGACCCCACGTATAGCCGGGCAGAAACGGGGGCAGCCTGCGTTTCTTGTCCTGGTAGGGCAGAGCCTGTGAATCCCCGGGCAGAGTAAACAAGGAGGAGACACACATACATACACAGGCACACACATACATACACGTACAATTGAATAAATAATAAAAAAATAAAAAAGAGATGGTGGAGACTGGGAAGCAACAAAATCAGTCTCAATTACCACAGAAATACATGAGCTAAATAATATAGCTATGTATCCCTTCTCAACGCAAACATGCATAATCTTGAGGCAATACTTTGGAAACCTGTCATCCTGGCTCACGTGAACCATAAGCACACTTGTTTATTGATGACAATCCCATGAAAATAAGAGTTTAGAAGACAATAGAGAAAGTTCTAGAGATTACTGAGAATGGAATATTACTGTGAATGGAACAGAGATAGCATTTGAGATCCACTTCACAAGACCATAAAAGACTGCTTGCTAGAATGATGAGAAAGATGATTAGTAAGAAGTTGTAGACTGGTGTGGAACTTTAATGGCTTTGCTGCTGCATTGCAGGATGTTACATTTATGAGGTGGGAGGCAATCAAAGAGTGACCATCTTTGAAGCCTGCTACTCATGGCGTGCTATGTCTGGCATCCATGAGTTCTTTTCCAGTTCCTTGGCCTTCATGGATTCCATGCCTGGAGTCCTTAGTTCTTCAGGGTGTCCTTGAGTCTGTTCATGATTATGCTACACTGTAAATGTAATATCCACTTAAATTTCACTCCAGTTTATGAGTTCTGCTCTTTCTCTCCTTTAATAAACTTTGCCCAAATCTTCTACTTGGGTTCTGGTTCCAGCTTTTGGACCCCCAAACACAAGAACCTGAATTCCATAACAGAGTGACTATTATTAAAAATATATCAATGCAAAGGAAACATCTGGGCTAGTGAGACTCTGGAAAATTCAAATCCCAAGAAGTAGTTCATGTAAGACCTAAATAATAAAAAGAATATAGGTGAAAAAGAGTTGTCCTAAGTGTGGTCTGTTACCTCCTTAGAGTTTGCCTCATAAAAAGAAGTATACTAAATGGGCATTATTTACCAAGTTTGGAGTCATCTGACTAACAAAGTGTGACTGATCCAAACACTACCCCTGGATCTTAACATGAGTAAGAAGCTTACTCCAACAACATGCATAGCTGTTGAGATACGATAATTCCTTGCTCCCTCTAGGGCTGAAGTCAAGCTTAAAAGTTGACTCCAAGGAGTATGGAGAGATGTATGGCAGTCCCACAGCAGTGACCCGTGAGAAAACAGGAAGTTTAATTTTGATTGATTTTTGAACTATGGGGAAATCTAGGGGTACATGTCTTCCATTCATGTTCTTTCGGTACATGTCTTCCATTCATGTTCTTTCACCCAATTTTGCTCTTTTGATAAAAGTTGGTAAGAGTAGTGATAGCTTTTTATTCTGTACTGCACCTTAATAATTTTCTTTAATTTCTCTCTCTCTCTCTCTCTCTCTGAAAGTGTTCCTTATTTGTTGCCCTTTAAAATCATCTTAATTGAAACGGATATGCGTGGTCCTTCAGAGCTCTTTTCACTCTCTTTAAAAAAAGTTTAATTTTACAATATTAATTGTAAAGAATCTTACAGATTTGGGAAAAAGGATCTAAAAGAACTAGTGAAAATGCTGGAACCAGAGTTTGTACAAAGTCACTTTCATGAATGGAAGAGTGCAAATTCAAAAACCACAGGGCTGAATAAAAGCCCCACAGCCAAGAATGGGATGATTCCTTCAAAGTTGTTTGCCATAGATGCACACTGAGGCACCAGTCTTAATACAGAATATTGCTACTGCTGCATTGTACAAAAGAAATGGATTATAAAACCATATCATTGGATATTTTCTGAGCTTTGACAGCAGAAAATGAAAAACTATTAAGGTAAGGAAGTGCTGGGGTTCCATCTCTACTGGATGACACTTGAAGTGACAGAATCAGCAAAGCTAGAACATGTGGGGGAACTTGTTTGATGTGTACAATTATGTACTGTACAATTATAAATCCCACCTAGTATGCTACCAGATCCTCTGAAATGATATGATCACCAGTAAAAAAAAAAAAAAACTATTGAAATAGCTTATATGATTTTCCAATTGGAATTAAAGTCTTCTACACAGGAGTGAATTTATGCCTGTACAAAAGTCCAAGTCAAGATCCTGTGGCTAGGGAAGTTAGAGACTCATTGTAGTAATATCTATTTTTTAAAAAGCTCATCTGATTAGCTTCTCAAATTACATATAAACATTTTATTATGTAGATTACTGCTCCTAAAATAGTTGATTATGTAAGGAAACTACTCTTAGATATAGGGTGATGGCAATTACACATGACTGAATGGTGAGAATAAGTGATTCTTTTTGTACTACGGTTGCACATTGTTCAATCACAATTTAATTAAAATAGTAAATATCTATATCATCCTCTCCAACTCTCAGGTATCACCATTATGTGAGATATTAAATAAGTAATATAAAATATCAGAAAATGTGGTAAAATTGGGGCTGGAGAAGTGGCTCAGGGGTTACGCCTCTGCCTTACAGGCAGAAGGTCCTGAGTTCCGATCCTAGACCCCACGTATAGATGGCGGGCAGAAGCGGGGCGGCCTGCGTTTCTGGTCCTGGTAGGGCGGAGCCTGTGAATCCCCGGGCAGAGTAAACGAGGAGGTGGAGGTGTCCATGGTGGTTCCGAATTTCCCCATGGTTCTACACACACACACATACACACACACACACACATACATACACACACACACACACACAATTGAATAAATAATAAATTTTAGCTCCCGCACCGCCTCAGTCCGAGCACCATCCCCAGGTGAGTGAGCCCGTCTGGTCCGGTCTGCCCCGGCCTGCCCCCCAGCAACCCACAGGTCGCCCCTTGTCCCTGCGCCCAGGCCTGGCCCGCCGTGGGCTTAGGTCTACGCCCTGCCCCTGGGCCCCACCCCCTTTCTTCCTCCCGGCCACCTGTCAAACCAACTGGACAGGACTTGCTCACATTCCTTCATCCCTGGAGCTTGGAAGGGCCACTAAGCCAAGTCCCAGGCCCCAGGTGAAGACTTCTGCCAACAATATCAGACCCTCTGCCTCTCTGGCCCACCGGGGACCCACACAAGTGGTCTACAGAAGACACCCTGCTACTCAGAATTCAATAGAGTCCAAAGAAAACTCAAGCAAAGTTCTAAAGGTCAAAGGCCATACATCTGAAAACCTCTACAATCATCCTATCACATGGGAGAGATTCTTCACATCCAGCCTAAAGATAAGTAAACCTCCCCTTTTTTTTTCACCTAACTTTTCCTTTCTAATATTAATCACTGTAGATTAACCATTCCATACAGCCACCCCAAAAACATACAACTCCAGGGAATACACCACTCACTCTCACATACCACCAAAATATTACATCGTAAAAGTGTACTACCATACTAATACTCACCCTCTGTCTACTTAACCTGATTTATCTGATGTACTAAACAGCCTAATAGCCTCAGCTAGAAAATAAAAATAACAAAAGACAAACATACCCAACCCCAAGGCAAGCACTGGTAAAAACTGCCCAAGTGTAGTAATACCAACTAAATCAGTACAGTCAAAAAAACACAAACTGAAAAGCCTTAGAAGACAAAACAATGTCCAAGTCAAAGTGCAAATACATGAGAAACAAAACCCAAGGACACCTATCTCCCACTGAAAGAATCAACCCCTTAAGGATGGATTCCAACCAGAACAAATTTACAGAAAATAGCCAAGAAAGCCAGACTCAAGACAACAACTTTCAAAGTATGATCATTATCATGATTAATACTATGAAACAGGAAATCCAAGAGGAAACAAACAACCACATCAGCACTTTGAACAGGAACACAACAGGCATTTGGAGGAGTTGAGAAAAACAGTTCAAGAAACAAAAATAGGCATAGAGCAGTTAAAACAGTCTCAGGCAGAGTTTAAAATTGAACTAAAAGACAAGCTATCTCCAACCCAAAGCTCAACAGAGAGTCTTATCAGCAGAAATAATGAAGCAGATAATAGAATCTCAGATCTTGAAGACAAAGTGGGAGAATTAACCAGCTCAATGGAAGAGGTAGTTAAAGCCAAAAAGGTACTTAAGAGGAACATTCAAGAGATATGGGATACCCTGAAGAAGCCTAACATGTGCATTCATGGAATACCAGAGCAAGAATCTTATACCACACCTGAGGAAATTTTTCAAATTATCCTAAATGAAAACTTCCTGTAACTGAAGAATGAGAGGCCCATCCAAATACAAGAGGCATTTCACACTCCAAACAGATATGACCAAAATAGAAAATCATCACGGCAAATAATAGTCAAAATACTCCACATTCAAGACAAAGAAAAGGTGCTGAGAGCTTCAAGAGAAAAAAAGCAAGCAACTTTTAAAGGCAAACCTATTAAAATAACAAATGAAGTCAAATGGAAATAGTAAGAGCTAGAAGAGATTGGAAAGACATACTTCGTGTATTAAATGAGCAAAAATGCCAACCCAGAATGATATACCCGGCCAAACTATCTGTCATGATCAAGGGAGAAAGAAAAATTTTCCAGCACAAAGACAACTTGAAGGGATACATGTCTACCAAACCAGGCCTTCAAAAAATGCTAGAAATTATATGCAAACTTGAAGAAAAAAACAACTGTATCCAGGAAGACAGAAGAGTAGTATAATACCACAAAAACATAAATGTAAAATAATAAGCTTACAAAATTCAGTAAACATAAAATGTCCAGAATTAAAAATAATTTCTCAATTATAACATTAAATGTCAAGGTATTAACTCACCGATTAAGAGACACAGATTACAAACTTGGAATAAAAAATCTGAATTCGAGATTAGGAAAACGATAGAGAAAATCAACCAGTCAAAAAGCTGGTTCTTTGAAAAAATCAATAAGATTGATACACCCCTAGCTAAATTAACAAAAAGCAAGAGAGAGAAAGCCCAAATTAACAAAATTAGGAATGAATATGGAGTTATCACTACTGATACCCAAGAAATCCAGAGAATTATAACATATTTCAAAAACTTATACTCTGTGAAGTTTGACAACACAAAAGAGATGGATGAATTCCTGAGTAAACATAACTTACCTAAATTGAATCAGGAAGTTGTGAATTATTTAAATAGTCCTATAACATATAAGGAAATTGAGGAAGTAATCTCGAAACTTCCCACCAAAAATGTCCTGGACCAGATGGATTCAGCACAGAGTTCTACCAGACATTGAAGCAGTTAATAACACCAATACTCCTTAAACTGCTCCATCAAATAGCAAAGGGAGGAACACTACCAAATTCCTTCTATGAAGCTAATATCGTTTTAATCCCAAAACCTAATAAAGATTCACTTAAAAAAGAAAACTATAGGCCGATCTCTCTGATGAACACAGATGCAAAGATTCTCAACAAAGTCTTAGCAAATAGGATTCAAAACATATCAAAAAGATAATCCACGGGCATAAAGTAGGCTTCATCCCCGGCACACAAGGTTGGTTCAACGTACACAAATCAATAAATGTAATTCATCATATAAGCCAGTCCAAACTCCCAAGACCACTTGGTACTCTCGGTAGATGCAGAAAAAGCTTTTGACAAGATCCATCAGCCTTTTATGATCGAAACGCTAGAGACAATAGGAAAGGAAGGAACCTTATCAATACAATAAAAGCTGTATACAACAAGCCCACAGCAAGGATTATGCTCAATGGGGAAAAACTCAAATCATTCCCTGTAGGATCAGGAACTAGACAAGGCTGTCCTCTCTCACCAATTCTATTCAATATTGTACTTGAAGTCTTAGCTGAAGCCATAAGACAAGAAAGGGACATAAGAGGGATTCAAATCGGAAGGAAGAAGTCAAGCTATCCCTATTTGCAGATGACATGATCTTATACCTGAATGATCCCAAAAACTCCACCAGGAAGCTATTGGAACTAATACGGAAGTTCAGCAGGGTGGCAGGATACAAAATAAATGTACAAAAATCAGTGGCTTTCCTATATGCCCAGAATGAAAGAAATGAACAAGCCCTGAGAGAAACAATAGGGGTTACTATAACCCCTAAGAAAATTTGAAATACCATGGTATAAACCTAACCAAGGAGGTAAAAGACCTTTACGATGAAACTTTAAAACCCTAAAGAGAGAAATTGCAGAAGACACCAGAAGGTGGAAAGACCTATGTTCCTGAATTGGGAGAATCAACATTGTAAAAAATGACCATCCTACCAAAGGCAATATACAAATTCAATGCAATACCAATTAAAATCCCAAAGCAATTCTTTATAGAGGTTGACCAAACAATCTCAAAATTCATATGGAGGCACAAAAGATGCAGGATAGCCAAGACAATCCTGAGTAACAAAAACACTGCTGGAGGTATCACCATACAAAACCTTAGTCTATACTACAAATCCATAGTTATAAAAACAGCCTGGTACTGGCTCCAAAATAGACACACAGATCAATGGATAAGGGTTGACGACCCAGATATAAACCCACAAAATTACAGCCATTTGGTCTTTGACAAAGGGGCCCAAAAATCCAATGGAAAAAGAACAGTATCTTCAACAAATGGTGCTGGCAAAACTGAATCTCCACATGTAGAAGATTGAAACTGGACCCGTACTTGTTACCTTGTACAAGACTTAATTCCAAATGGATCAAGGACCTTGATATAAGGCCAGAGACTATAAAAACCATAGTTGAAAGGGTAGGGAATTCCCTCGAGATGATTGGGCTAGGTCAACAGTTCCTAAACAGACATCCAATGGCACAGTCACTGCTACCAATTCTCAATAGTTGGGATGTTGTAAATTAAAGAGCTTCTGTTCAGATAAAGAGATTGTAACACGGTCTCAAAGGCAACCCACAGAATGGGAGAAATTCTTCAGTAACCACATATCAGATAGAGCTCTACTATCCAGAGTGCACAAAGAACTTAGAAAACTAAACACCAAGGAAACTAATGCCCAATTAAAAAATGGGCCCTGGAACTTAAAAGAAACTTTACCAGGAATGAAATTAAAACATCTAACAAATATCTTAAAAAATGCTCCACTTCCTTAGCCATCAGGAAAATGCAAATCAAAACTTCCCTGAGATATCATCTCAACCCGGTCAGGATAGCAAAAATCCACAATACAAACAAAACCAAATGCTGGAGAGGCTGTGGAGAGAGGGGAACTTTCCTACATTGCTGGTGGGAATGCAGGCTCATACAGCCACTCTGGTGAGCCGTCTGGAGATTCTTAAAGAAATTAAAGATTGAATTGCCATATGACACTGCGATTCCACTTCTGGGAATAACCCCCCATGCAGCAGAGGTTCACCTCGATAACACAAGTGTGACTATGTTCATAAAGGCACTGTTTACAATAGCAAAGTTATGGAATCAACCCAAATGTCCAACACAGTTGACGAGTGGATAAAGAAAAGTGGTACATCTATACAATGGAGTACTACTCAGCCATCAAAAATGATGAATTACTGGAATTTGCCCGGAAATGGATGTCATTAGAAACAATCATATTGAGTGAATTATCCTGGACCCAGAAAATTAAGTGCCATATGTACTCCCTAATGGGTGGCTCCTATTACCAAACCTACCCAGCCCACCTAGAGACACTCGACGATAAATCTCTGTAATACTGTAATTGCAAGGATTATGAACAGGAGGGATGGGGTAGGAGGGCCACACCAGAAACATGGGGAGAGGGGACCATGTTACAGTAGAGAAAATAGGCCTTCATCAAGGACTGTAAGTAAGCAATGAGACATCTGGTTAAGTTCACAGACGTTCGTTCCTGATCACTTACAACTGAGGGGGTGTGATCTCACAAAAAGGGGAGGGCATATAGTCTGGCAGATAATAAGTAACCATTTTGCAAATGGGTGATTGACCCCTCCCTCACTATGGTTTCCTAATTTTATTACATCTACTTTTGAATATACTCTTATAACAAGACTGTAGCTTAACAGCTTTTTATCTCTGGCCAGGGGGTGATATCCAATACCCATCAGGGTGGAGTGAAGGGCATTGCAGGAGCAGCAAAACCGCAAAAGAAAATCAACAAACCATAATCTAGAACTTCAGAGACTCTATATCAACCACCTGGAACTACGCCAGCCTAAACCTCTCCCCATCCTGAAGCTCAGGGAAATTTGCAGAAGAGGGGGAGTTAAGAGTGTAAGAGCACAAGGATGGGAGGAGCAATGATATGCAAGATACTCCACACAAGTTAGGGCGGAAGCAATCATGATTGGACTTTGCCTGCCCTGCACAATGTCCAACACACTATTGACCCCACAAAGTCTAGCATTTGCTAAAAGCACCAAGATCCTTGGAGGCAAGGGATTGACAGCCAAAACAGTGTTCCTATGCCTAAGGGGAACAAAGGAATGGGTTCAGGGAAATGCCGCCTGGTCCTTGTTCGTCATTGGAGAGGAGGACCCAGAGGAGAGTTTGGCATGCACATTAAAGGATTCTCTGGGTATTGGGGGAGGGGAGGCCCTGTTGGGGTGGGAAGGGAGGGGTGAGGGGAGGGTGAGCAGAGGGGTCGGGGCGAGGAGGAGGGAGGGAGGGAACAGGTGTACCTATTGAGTTTGTATATAAGCGGAAATAATAAAAAATGTTTAAAAATTTTTTTAAAAAATGTGGTAAAATTTCATGTGTCTATTTCCTTTTTCTCTATTTCCTGTATCTATTTTCTGGAAGCAAGAAGTAAGTTAATATGTTTCAGGAAACTAACCACAGTCATAATACTCAGACAAGCACTGACTCTGGAAGCTCAAAATAAAAATCATCCAAGACACTTTCCCAAAGTTATAAAGAAAATGAACAAATAGTTGTAGTAGACTCCTTTGTAAACATAGGTATAAAAGCGGAAGGGATGAAGTTTTGTTAGTTATCATTTTACATGGATGAGGGTTTTCATGACACATGCTACATTTGAATCAACCCTACTCTTTAGAAAATCCAAATGTCGGGGCTGGAGAGGTGGCTCAGGGGTTAAGCCTGTGCCTTGCGGGCGGAAGGTCCCGAGTTCGGATCCTAGACCCCACGTATAGACGCCTGGCGGAAGCGGGAGAAGCAGGAGCGGCCTGCGTTTCCGGTCCTGGTAGGGCGGAGCCTGTGAATCCGGGGCAGAGTACACGAGGAGGTGGAGGCGTCCATGGTGGTTCCCGAATTTTCCCGTGGTTCTACACACACACATACATATATACACACACATGCACATATATACACGCACAACTGAATAAATAATAATAAAAAAATTAAAAAAAAAAAAAATCCAAATGTCCTTTTTTATACCAGTCTAGTTTTCAGTGGAAGTGTTTCTTTGCTATTTGTGTCCATTCTGGGATGAAAAGACATTGAGCCACATCTCCCCAAGAAGAGTCACATATCACAGGAATTTATAATGAGGAAGTCTCCTGGGGCATAATTTATTCAGAGTTAAGATTTTGATGTTGTAAAGTATAAAAAAGTTCCAAGTAAATCTGCACTCATTTAAGCAGGAAATATTTTTAGTGACAGCATTTCTAAATGTTGTGTGATAGACATACAGTAAAATCATTAGTCAAAATTTGTCTGAACTTCAAATTTATCTGATACCTATATCGTTTTTTCCTTATTCTGCCAGTTTAAATGCTATAATATGATTAAATGCTATAATATAATATAGTTGCAAAATCAGCTAACTTTTTTCCCATCACTCCTGTAACATTTCCTTTGTAAGTATAAGAAATGTTAATTAAATTTTGTTTAGAATCCCTTCTCATCATTACGTTGAGGCTGTTGGTTTGCAACTACAGAGATTGTTGATTTACAGAAGTTTAAACAGATCTGTGTGAGGAAATAATTGCCCTATTGTTTCTAGTTTTGATCATCAGTCATAATCATATCTGATAAAATATGACACATTTAATTTCACAGATTATTAATAATTTCAATGCTGGTATGTTGGTGAATTGAGAACAGAGATCATCCTCAAAAATGATGTTAGATACATTTCTATTACTTTGATTGAAAACACAAGATAACCAAATTTAAGTAGCAAAGATTTATTTTGCTTATGAATTCAAAGTTGTTTTTTTTTAAGTTCACAGTCAATAACTTTGGTTGGTACTGAATTCTTGGATAGATAAAGCACTTTAGAGGGGAGTGCATGGCAGAGAAAACTGATCACTTTTGGGGGGCATGAAAATGAGGGCTAAGGATCTGAGTTATTATAATATCTTTATACTAATTCCTATCTCTAAATAATGCAATACACTCTAATAACAGTAAAGTTTGTTCACCAAGAGCACCACATTGATGTTTGGAGAATATTCATAGCCTAAAATGTACACAATCAGTTCAATATTGTATTGAGACATTTGTTTCAGTTCTTCAGATTTTTGTCACTAATTCATGCTGACCATAAGTCAATCACTCTTGTAGCAAATAGATTAATAATTATGATTAATTCCAATTAAGTTTCTGATATTGAAATCACAATCAAAAAATTCCTCTTAAAAATAGAACATGGATAATTTTTTGAAAAACATGATATCTGGGCATATTATATATTTCATCATGTGCTGAGTATTCATTTAGAAATAAAGAATGTATTAAAATTACAATTTCATATCTTAGCAGTAATGGTCTGCTAGGGGAAATATTCAGATAACCAAAAGTCTGAAAGAGCAGATCTAAACTCATGTGTACCTTCTCTGTGAGAAATCAGCAGTGAAGAAAACTAAACAATTAAACAGAAGTTAGTGGGCAACTACAGCACTGAATCATACCTCAGTGACCAAGTGATATCAGTGATCTTTTCCCCATGAAATTAGGGGCAAAAGGTTTGACTGTGCCTATTCCAAACACTTCATTTTTGTTTATATTTAGTTATTTGTTTTGCATTTGCTTAAAGCTGCAGTTAGACTTTGCTCAAGTAATGGAGAGGTAGGACTTGATGTGCTCTAAGATGGTTGTTACTTCTAGACTTTTCACTTG
The DNA here is from genome assembly GCA_023101885.1 of Typhlomys cinereus. Taxonomy (NCBI): domain Eukaryota; kingdom Metazoa; phylum Chordata; class Mammalia; order Rodentia; family Platacanthomyidae; genus Typhlomys; species Typhlomys cinereus. Next base: position 1,817,448 of record JALPQD010000280.1, read on the forward strand.
GGGAATTCACTATGTGACGTTGGGGATGTAGAATTAGGTAATAATGACCTAGAAAAACAAAAACAAAGACACTAGAACTTTGGACAAATCCACATAAGGAAATAAGGCCTGTTTCTCTATGTAAGTAAAACATCTAGGATTTATGGTAACATAGGCAATTGAAGAAATTCCTTAGTAATTAGAGAGTAAGTGTTAAGTGAGTTGCTATATTGTTCAGTTCTGGAAGCCAATAGTTGGATAAAAGTTCTCCTTAGCTGTCTGTGTCAAATTTTAAAATAGATGAGAAAACAAATCTTAGGAAACAACATTTTGTATGTCTTAAAATAATTTTATAGGCACATGGAAAGATAAATTTATAGAAGAATAAAGCTCATCACATAAGTCATAAGTATCAGGAAGTTCAATGTGTCCCACCTGTTTCATTATAGTTCACAGACTATTTGAGATGGAGATATAGCTAACATGACCTATAACAAAAAGAATTCTGTCATTTTCAGACAATGGAATCACATGTGTAGTCCTTATATTTTCAAATACAGACTTCATCAAACCTACTGATTGAATTAAGACAGGAAAAATACATTGTGTGCATCAGCAGATCACAAAAAATTTATGTATTAGACAATGCTAACTGGTCTTCACACAACTTTTTTATCTATATTTTAAATTATGCTGTTTTCATAATTAATTTTTCATGAATGTCACATGTATACTACATAAACAAATGTTTCAAACTAGTATTAATAATCCTATATTTTAAAACTAACAATGGTTCTTCAAAGAAAAATAAATAATTTCTACTTATTTCTTGGGTTTAATAAAGAAATTTGAAAAATCCTTTTTTAAAAAAGTTAAACCTTGGAATTGATTTTTGTGCATGTTGATAAGTACAGGTTCGATTTCAGTCTTCTGCATGTGGATATCTAGTTTTGCCAGCCCTGAGTTTTTGGGCCCCTTTGTCAAGGATCGGATGGCTATAATTGTGTGGGCTTGTGTCTGGGTCTTCAGCTCTTATCCATTGATCTATGCATTTGTTCTCTGGAGCCAGTACCATGCTGTTTTTATTACTATGAATTTGTAGTATAATGTCTAGTATGGTAATACCTCCAGCAGTGTTTTTGTTATTGAGGGTATTGCTACACTGTGGTTTGACCTTGCAAGACATGCACAATGACTAACATGTCAACAAACCCTCAAAGACTAACATAGACCTCAGGGGAGAAGGTTTCAGGTAGCAGGCTACTTAGAGGCAAGGAATTAAGTAGATATATTAATTATTAAATAATTATAAAATAATTATGGAAATATTAAAATATTCCCATATTTGTAGGTGGCCCAAGAAGGGACCCCAAGGTATGCCACTGAGTCCTGAACTCTCACTAATATAGACAACTCAGAAGGAAACTCAGTGCCCATATTAACACGTATTCTGGAAGGTGCGAGGGAGCAGATAGAAAACACTAAGAGAAGAGGAGGGAGGAAAGCAGGTGGGAGAGAGGGAAACAGGAGAGAGTGGAGGGAGCCAACAGGGAAGAAGCAACAGGGGTACCTACTGAGATTGTATGATTAGTTAAAAAATAATAATGAAAGGTAATCATTGACTATGGTAATTAGTGTACTTTCATTCCTATTAAGTGTAAAGGAATGAGTTTCTGCATTCATTTTGCATCTCCTGTTGGAGATCTCTAAAACTAAATGTATCAGACATGAAAGCAAGGTATTCATGTTGAAAATTTCCATCATGCATGATTAATTATACTCAATTTATTCAACATGAAAATACTTCTCAAGATAAACTATCACTTCTATTAACTAACTTCAAATTTGTCAAAGAATTTATTCATAAAGTATCTGGGAAATAAGATAACATGCTGAAATTTTTTTCAATAAGGGTGATCAACATTGGTAAAATAAAACTTAAATATCTTTCTATGCTCATATGATATTGTTTTAATTTGCTTTCTAATATATTATTCATGATAATATCAAACTTTCTACATAGCAGAGACTGGCCTTGAACTGGCCTTGATCTTCCTGTTAGTCCCCTGACTTAAGCCTATGTCATCACAATGTACCTCCAAACAATTGTAAGAATTAATAAAAACATTTTCTCAGACTCCATGCTGCATATTAGGATGTAGGAACTGGTGGTCAAATAATTGCATACAAATGGAAAGCATTTGTTTTCTTTCCTTGAGTCAGGGTCTTTATTTTTCTGCTATTTACTACATATGTTGATCTTAAACTCCTAGCATTATTGCCTTAGCCTACAGAGAAGCAGCATTCCTAGGTCAAGTTCATAAATCTTAAGAAATTATTCATAGGAAGCATTACAACTTGCCCTTACTTATTTAAAATAGTTTTGCTATGTTCAACTTCTGGATATGTGAACATTTATTTTAATCATTGAATCAATGATTAGCATTAGACTTGGACATGAGATTCCAATGATGGAAATTTTATCTTATTAAACAAAAATGTAATGCAATTGAAAAATTATATTTCATTTTTGAGAATTTTATTTCAAAATATTTGGCTATATTTTCCTGAAAATATTATGTTAATATCCTTTTTATGAAATATGTACATATTATCCTGAAAGTACATCTATATTAATGCATATGTATGATCATTGGAGTGTTAGCTAGTTGCAAAATTCTGGATAGGCCTGTGTAAGAAACATTCTTACCTGTTTTTGTTACCAGGGATTTATTGTGTGCCTTCTGGAAAGCTCAAATTTGCAAAAATGAGGACATTTGGGGATACAACCCATGTTCAATGTTTATACTTCTTATTACTGATATGTATATGGAAGGTTCAAGTACAAATAATAATCAAACTAATGCTATTGCTGTGGCAGCAGGCAAAACTCTCAGGTAAAATGCATAAACAAGTTCTTCAAATTTTCTGGGTAAAAGCAGTATTTATACTACATTCTTTGTGAACTTTAGATTAAAATCGAGTTGACAGAATTCTTCTTAAGATCAATTAAGATAGTATATGTGAAAGTAATTTGTCATTTGTGATAAAGTGTATAGCACAGAAAGTTTTTGTAAGGACAGTTTAGAAGATACTTGTGTTATCAATTAAAAGATTTTATTCCTGCAAACTTTTTCCTTTTAATTCTTTCTTTCTATTGAGATGAAACCCCATTCTGTAAGCAGACTGGCCTTGAACTCATAGGAAAACCTCTGCATCAGGATCTGTAATGCTGAGATTACAGGCATAAGCCACCATTCCTAACCTCTCTTTTTTACTAATAAATTCTTAGTTAAATCATAAAAAAAATCTGCTTAAATAGAAACAAAATGTTAATAATGCCATAAAAATAATGTTTCAAAATATTAATGAATATGCTTTGATAGACAGGAAAATGCATTCAAAAATTAATTAATTTAACAATGAAATATATAAAACTAGCATTCAACACTGCAAAGACTGGAGTGATTTCTAAGTGAATATTTTCATCAGTATTTTACAGGTTTAAATTGTTTTCCCAAAAGTGAAATGCTTAATTTTTTTTTTGGTTCAGCAACTTCAATTATTATGTTAAGCCTAAAACATTCATGGCATGACTTTACACCTTCTGGAAATACTTTCTTCACTTATTTGTTTGTGAATTTCAAAATAAATACATATTTAGCTTTCAAGAAATTAACTTTTAGAAACTCCAAATCTTATCAAGTCAAAATGTTTGTCAGTTGTACCACAAAATACAATGGAACATAAATCAGGGTGGGGGTTTGAAGACAAGCCCAAAAGATCAGAGACAAAAAAATGAATAAGACAATTATGGAAAAATGGCTTTAAAGGGCAGGAGGAAAGTCAGAATATAGAAAATGAAGGATGAGCAAGAAAAAAAAGCTACTGACTCAAGTGGTAGGGGAAGTCATTAACCTCCTTTTTTTTCAATTTTTTTTTATTATTTATTCAATTTGTGTGTGTGTGTGTGTGTGTGTGTGTGTGTGTGTGCAGAACCACAGGCCAATTTGGGAACCACCATGGACGCCTCCACCTCCTCCTTGTTTACTCTGCCCCGGGATTCACACTTTTCGCCCTACCAGGACCAGAAACGCAGGCCGCCCGGCGTCTATACGTGGGGTCTGGGATCCGAACTCAGGACCTTCCGTCTGCAAGGCAGAAGCTTAATCCCTGAGCCACCTCTCCAGACCCGTCATTAACCAGCTTTGAATCCTGCAAGCTACAAGAGCAATAACTGGCAAGAAGAGCAATGGTGTTATGTAATATCGTGGAATAACTAATGATACTCTGAAAGAGTCCTCAGCCCCCCTTATGGTCAAAGATCACATGCTCAGTGCTGTAAACATACCCATGTAGCAGTTCAAGGGGAGAACGTAGTCTTTACACAGTAACACATCTCTACATGTTAACTATAAATGCTTCGAATTATACTCTTAGATAAGAAAATCTTCAGCATACAACCAAAATGGATCCTTTTGCAATGGTAGATCAGTGGTGCAGAGAACCGTAACTGGCCAGAGTGCAGTGTACTGTGACCCTAAAATGCTTGGCCCCAAACAGGTCATTAAAATCACTTTCCCTCCCAAGGCTAAGGGAATCAGGCAGAAGTGGCAGATTGAGAAACAAAAAAATAGAAGTCGAGGAAAAGGAATAGAAAACATTATTTTGCAATCAGGAACTTTGATAATTATAAATTTCAGAAGCAAAGTTAATAAGAATTGAAATCACCTTTCTAAAAATCAGAAATCCAAGATGAAAACCACCAAGATGGAGTACTCTGTAATTCAGTAAGCAAATCTGCTATGGTTAAGTTCATTAAGATGAGTAAAATCATTTGATCATTAGTTCTAGTAGCACAAAGACACTGGCAAAGAATGAGAAAAGATGATATAAAATAGAAACCAATGTCTCATCCTTATTGGTATGTGTGTGTGTGTGTATATATATATATAGGTTAAATGTATCTGTATATGTATAGTATGTGTATGCATGTGTGCATATGTGTATGTCCATACATGTGTATAGGTTAAATGTGTCTATATGTGTTTCCTTTGTTGTATAATTATTCACATGTATATGCGTAGGTGGAATATTTTGCATTTTTATAGTTTTCATAATTTGGTTTTTCAGTGCAAATAAGTAACAATAGTTCTGGTCAAAAAGATTAGAAAGGGTTACTTAAATTATATTTTTAAAGTAATGGTTAGGATTGTCTTAATGGTATGATTGTCATTTGTACTTTCTTGTGACATGGTTAAATAGAACAGAAATATACTTTTCCTTAAAAAAATGCGCCAACATATTCTGTGTCAATTTTGTATAAAGCCAGTACAATCAAGAAAGCTCCATGTTGAAGCATTTCTGTGCAAAAGTTACTATTTATACTGTCACTTTCAATGATGTCAATAATCCATATTGCAAGTGAAGCAGCACATAAGTAGTTTTGGATAATAATAGTGCTTTCAGGCAGTATTCCAATGTGCATACTATAAAATTGAGCACTAGCAGTCCATTGTAGCACATCACAATGTTTTCACTGCCTGACTCTATGAACTACTGTGTAAGACTTTTTCATTTATTTGGCCTTGCCTTGCTGCTGCTGTTGCTCATGAGGAAAAGTTTCCAAACCAGTTGCTTTTCTATTTAAAAGCTTCTTTGTTGTGGATTATAGTAAATGATTTAGCTAGTTGGCTCTATGCTTGGTGGAGCATCCTCAGGCTTATTTTCACAGCTAAGCAAGATTTTGTTAGATGGTCTTTGAATTCAAAGGTTGCTTTTGGCAACTCCAAGAAGAATAGTGCTGATTATTTAAAAAAAAACCTGTAAGTTGATAAATTGCCACTCTTCAGTGGCAGGAAATTAATGGCAGAAGAGAACTAACTAGGTCGATTTCATTTTATTCACAACCTGAATGTATCATGAGGAAACGTTGATCTAGACGGTAAATGAATACAATAACTGCAGAGATGGCTTAGGGGTTAAGAATCTGCCTCACAAACAGAGGTATCTGAGTTTGGATCTCAGATCCCATGCCAAAATGTCATGCAGAAACAGCAATGGCATGCACTTTCCAACTCAGGAAAGCAGGCCCTTGTAAATCCAACAGCAAGACAAGAAGGAATTAGGAGAAATCCAAACTCTTTCCCAAAGTCATTCTTGGACCTCCATAAACACGCACGGTGAGCTTTGATACACACATGCACGCACACACAGACAGATACACGGCCAAAAAATAAAAACCTATGGAAATCTATAAGATGAAAGATTCTCTAAAAGATTGAAAGTATAAAAATATTCTGTAATTGTGTTCACTTATTTTTAGTACTTTAATGTTGGTGATTACTTAGGGTAAAGAGGTATTTGGGTGTTAGTTCTTAAGCAGGCCTTACTGACCAGGTGGCACAAATAGAATATACCTATGTGTTCTTTGATGTACTATGTTTAAATGTTTGCCATGTAAGTGCATTCAAGAAGCTAAGCATGAGTTAGCTAACTGCTAGAAATAAGGAAATTGTTTGAGTTTTTATTCTCCAAAGACATACCGAACCCTGAAAATTAGAATAATTGGAAATATTAAATTAATCAACATGATATGTGGTAAAATGTACTAAAGTATGATTTGAAATAAAATTAATTTTCATTATTTTTGGCATTTTTCCCTATAGGTCTTGAAGAATAAGCTTCTCAGATTTTTATGATTTTAAAGCATTTCTAGGCTAAAATCTAGGAATTACTGAGTCCAGAATTAAGCATGTCCTATGAATATTTTATCTAATTAAAGTATACCCATTCTAATGAAATTCAGACTGAGCTTGTGGATCATTGATACACAATTAGATTGCCAACAGTTAAGTTGTATAGCTAGCAGTCCTCTTAATTTTAGGATATTTAAGTAGAGAATTCACACTACTAGAGGTATTTTAAATTGCTATGTTAATGCTACATTGATTTAGACTTGTAGCTCTGGGTATTGGACAAAATGAATAGGAGTGCCCTTGTATTCTCTGAATAAATCTTTATTATAAAGGTTGATGTTTATGCTGTAATGAATTTAGACATTGCAATTAGGAATAAGGTCTCTGAAAAGTTATTACCTTAAGGCTTTAGGGGTCTGAATCAATAACTGTTTACTCAATCATAGATGAATATCATGACTTGAAATCTCCAAGAAAAACCACAAAATTGAATGTGTGATGCTAACAAAGTGTCTATTTAGCCACAAGCTGACAAACTAAAGTTTTAGAAAGAAAGAGAATAATTACCTAAAAAAAGCACTGAATCAGTTAGATGATATTACACAGCCCCTGTTCTCTGACTGGTATATTGATTATGCAAAACAACAAAGGTACAAGTTGTCATTTTGATCCAATATTATCTGAATTATAGCTTCATAGGAATGCTGATAAGTTAAACCTAGAATTTGAAATCTAGGCCACACATGAGTTCCATCAAAGTATGTAAGTCAAGATCTGGTTTTTGTTCTTAAATTATTTAAATAAACTAATAAAAATGTATTATAGTAAAAAATTGTTTATATAAAAAACACTCATTTTACATGTTCATTTCTTTAATTTTCAACATATATTTCTTGTTTGTTGCATGACATCCAAACATAACTTACGTTATATGTTATATATATATATGTTGTATAAGTTATATATATAATACAATATATGTATTTTACTTTTTAATTTTTCTTTTGATAGTGTATCTGTATGTACCCAATGATGGCCTTAAACACTATGTAGGAAACAAGGGAGTATCTTTCTACTCTCTTGGCTTAGAATGACTGCTGTGTATACAAACAACATCAAATGCTGGAGAGGATGTGGAGAGAGGGAAACTCTTCTACATTGCTGGTGGATGCAGGCTCATACAGCCACTCTGGCGAGCCGTCTGGAGATTCTTAAAGAAATTAAAGATTGAAATGCCATATGACCCTGCTATTCCACTTTTGGGAATAACACCCCATACAGCAGAGGTTCACCTCGGTAGCACAAGCACGACCATGTTCATACCAGCACTGTTTACAATAGCAAAGTCATGGAATCAACCCAAATGTCCAACAGTTGACAAGTGGATAAGGAAAAGGTGGTACATCTCTACAATGGAGTACTACTCAGCCATCAAAAATGATGAATTACTGGAATTTGCCGGGAAATGGATGTCATTAGAAACAATTATATTACGTGAAGTATCCCAGACCCAGAAAATTAAGCGTCGTATGTACTCCCTAAGTACCAAACCCACCCAGCCCACCTTGAAACACTTATAGGTAAATCTATGTATTACCTACAGTAATTGCAAGGATTATGAACAGGAGGGATGGGGTTGGTACAGTAGAGAAAATAGGCCTCCATCAAGGACTGCAAGTTCTGGTTAAGTTCACAGACGTTCGTTCCTGATCATTTACAACTAAGGGGGTATGATCTCACCAGAAGGGGAGGGCATATAGTCTGGCAGATAAAAAGTAACCAGTTTGCAAACAGGTGATTGAGCCCTCCCTCACTGAGGTTTCCTACTTTTATTACATCTACCCTTGAATGTGCTCTTATAATAAGACTCCAGTTTAACAGCTTTTTGTCTCTGGCCAGGGGGTGACATACAGTGCCCAGCAGGATGGAGCGAAGGGCATTGCAGGAGCAGCAAAACTGCAAAAGAAAATCAACAAACCACAATCCAGAACTTCAGAGACTCTATGTCAACCACCTAGAACTAGGCCAGACTAATCTCTCCCCATCCTGAAGCTCAGGGACATTTGCGGAAGAGGGGGCGTAAGAGTGTAAGAGCAAAAGGATGGGAGGAGCAATGATTTGCAAGATACTCCACACAAGTTAGGGCCGAAGCAATCATAATTGGACTTTGCATGCCCTGCGCAATGTCCAACACACTATTGACCTCACAAAGTCTAGCATCTGCTAAAGGCACCAAGATCCTTGGAGGCAAGGGATTGTCAGCCACAGCAGTGTTCCTATGCTTAAGGGGAACATGGGAAAGGGTTCAGGGAAAGGCCACTGGGTCCTTGTACGTCATCGGAGAGGAGGGCCCAGAGGAGAATCAGGCATGCACAAGAAAGGAGTCTCTGGGAATTGGGGCGGGAGGCACTGGGGGATGGGGAGGGAGAGGGGAGGGGAGGGGGAGCAAGGGGTTCGGGGGGAGAAGGAGGGAGGGAGGGAACTGGTGTACCTATTAAGTTTGTATGAGCTGAAATAATAATAGAAAATGTATTAAAAAATAAAAAAAGAATAACCGCTGTGTGTTATCAAAATCTATATATACTGTATACATCTCTGGGTAATGTCTTTTATTGTTGGGCCTGCCCAGGATTTGCCCCAGGGTATGGCCAAGCACATGGGACTAAAGATGGCACTGAGGGCAAGTGTTCTGGGCGTGACCCTGATCATTTCACAGAGAACCCTAATTGGTTTTCAGGTATCTACCTGCATCCTGTGCTGAGTGACATTGAACTTGGCCACTAGCACCTAAAGGATATTTTGACCTTTGACATAATTGGCCAGCCATTTGGTGCTTTTTGTCTTTTGCCTATATGAGCTCCTTTGTTTCCCCCAATAAACTGACTGCTGAAGCCGAGACAGACTCCCCGTTCTGCGACCGAGTCTCTGGGGAATGGAGGCGGAGGTGGGAATGGCCTTTTCCTCAACGCAGCCAGCAGCTGTGTAATAGAGCGTGTGAATTAGTGTGTGAGTGGGCTGAAACACGCTAAGTGTGTGTGGGGGGGGTGAGTGGACACTACATTTTATCATCTCTATTACTTCATGTTTAAGTGTTTTTTATAGGAAACATATCATTTAGTTTCATCTGTCAGCTTGACATTGGTTACACATATGAGGATTATTTTAGGTAGACTTCTGGGGGGCATTAAGAAATTTTCATAAAGGCATAATTGATGCATAAAGATACAGTCCATTGTGGCACTATACCATGTGCAGGAAGAGGAAATGAGACTGCTTACCTGTTTTCACAATCTATTAAAATCTAAAAGAGTATCAGTTCTTGTTCTTCTGTTCTTGCTATAGATACAATGTGGTAATTTCCCTTGGGTGATATACATTCAGGATCTATAACCTGAAATTGCAAGTTGGAATAAAAATTCTTCCTCTCCATAATTGTTTGAGTCATACTTTCATGACAGAAGCTGAATTTGAATCTCAGACATAATTTTTGTGATAAATATCTATTCCCCAGATTATGGTACTATTGGGAAGTAATAGGATTTTACAGGTATTAACTTCAACAGTGTGCTAATCCATTGATCAAGCTTAATGGGTTAAGAGGTATTGCAGGACACAGTCACTGGGACCTTACCTATATTTGGCCAGCCATTTGGCGCTTTTTGTCTTTTGCCTATATAAGCTCCTTTGTTTCCCCCAATAAACTGACTGCTGAAGAGGAGACAGACTCCCCTTTCTGCAACCGAGTCTCTGGGGAATGGAGGCGGAGGTGGGAATGGCCTTTTCCTCAATGCAGCCAGCAGACTATGAAGGATACACAATGACCCTGTCCACTTCCAGTCATTGTATATGACTATGCTGTGAAGTGAGTTGCTTTACTACTATTGTATGCTTCTCTGCCATGATGCTCTTCTCTGCCAGAGTTATAAACAATGGAACCACTGAAATCAAGAGTATTTTTAGCCTTTGTTATGTTTTAGTCATACCTCCAAAGAATCAACTCAGCTAGCATGCATTTGTCTTTCTGAACAAGATGAATGCATACATATACACAAATATTCTGCATGAAAATATGTTTACACAGAAAAAATATAGACACAGATTGAAATAATATATATAGACAATTTATGTCTGTATACATGTGTATGTACATAGCCTCCTATAATATGATCACAATGAAATTTTCCTGGTAATTCAAGGGTTTTCACTTACTATCAATCTGTAAGTCAACTCCATCATACTTGCATTTGAAACTCCTTAAATAAATTTATTTTGTTAAGAATAGATGGAAAAATAAGTCTGCCAGACAATATCCTTTCATTAGAACAGGACTGCCACACCAAATATCTGACTAAAGTTATGTATATTTCACCATAGATGAAAAAAAATCTCAAGAAACATTGTATCTCCCTGAGAGACTATTTAAGGCAAATTTTGGACAGGAGAAGTGCAGCTTCTTTAGTCAATGAAGTACTGAAACACTTGCCAGTAGTCACCTGAGATGAAATCCAGTGGGTCACACATGCATAAAAAGCAAGAAAATAGGAGGGAACTTGACTGGTAACTGGAAAGCATAGCACAGGACAGTATAGGGAAATGGGATTGGAGGTTAAAGGGTGGAAAAATAAATTTGTTGTATTTATACCAAACACTATGGTAAAGCAAAAGACTTACTATAAAGATCTAAATGCAATACCAGTACTTATAAAAATCCAAGCATTTTCACTTTACATGTCTTCACAATTTGAAATGTATGCACTACTATTCTATACAAGTAATGATGAAGAGAATGTTTTTGAGTCTTTAGACCACTTTTCAGGATAATGAGTACTGTTTTTCTAGTGGAAAGCTCTTGCTGAGATGTCTGTAATACTCTGAAAGCTCCAGGTATTTGATTATTTACCTCACTGTGGTTAAACTTTCAGTGTCAGTTATAATTCATCAATTCTAATGCTTATCCTAATTCTGTTGTTCACAAATTAAGAGCATGCAAACTGTGTTCACTCTCTTCAGCCCAGCTTTCCCCAAAAGTTGAAAATGTGATGATACTATTTTGTCTGAGAGCATTTCCTTTAATTTAAATTTTGTCATTCTTCTGATCTTAAATACCTTCAAGAGTTTTCATTAATACTTTGAATGTCTGTTTGACAAGAGTAACACAGAGTATACATAAGTAATGCTACTTAAAAGACATAAAGAATTTTCTACTGTGCAGATATTTATCTTCCGTGAAAACAACTATTTGAAAGAAGAAAATTTCTAATATTCTGAAAATTATAATTTACTTTTTAATTTTAAGAAATAGTTGACCTTCCTTCTTCAGGGTGGAGAAATGTTAATTCACTGCTTTTGCAACCTTCGTTGCAAAAAAAAAAAAAAAAAAGATTATGAGACACTAAATTCTGAATCCTGTCCAACTGCTATGGCTGGAATTCAAATTCCTGTGCATTGCCCTTATAAAATTGTTGACATAACAAAAAAATAAAAGAGCTTACATATTTTAATTGAGAGATTCTGTGAATAATAAATCCCACAATTAGAATTTGTATTACACATGCAGACATGTTTAGCCTTTATTTAAAATACATCTTTAACACACACACACACACACACACACACACACACACACACATACACACACACACACACACACACACACACACACGGTCAGAGAAATGACTCAGTCAATAAAGTGTTTGAGATGCCATCATGGGGACCTGAGTTCAGAATCCTAGTATCACATAAAATGATGGGAGTAGTAATATATTTCTGTTACCCACAGCTGGAGAGGTGAAGACAGGAAGATCTCTGGGGATTCCTGGCCAATTGGTTTTGTCAAATAGACACACTTCAGTTCAATAAGACTCCATCTCCAAAAATGAGGTGGAAAAAGACTGAGGAAGACAGCAAATTAACATCAAACTCTGGTTTCATCACATATGCATACACACAAATATGCACAGAGGCAAAATGTGGACAGACAGACACACACACAAGTATACACACAATCATGCACACTAACACATACTTGAGAGAGGGACAGAGTAGATACACATGTATATTCATGCTACTAAATATACTTATGATCACATATATTCAATACCATTTGTCTTGAAGTTGAGACAATCATCTTAGAACTAACATTATATAGAAAAATGCTGAGTTTTGGGTGTTGGAGAGGTGTCTCAGGGGTTAAGCCTCTGCCTTGCAGGTGGAAGGTCCTGAGTTCAGATCCTAGACCCCACGTATAGATGCCGGGCGGAAGCGGGGCAGCCTGCGTTTCTGGTCCTGGTAAGATAGAGCCTGTGAATCCCCGGGCAGAGTAAACAAGGAGGAAGTGGAGGCAATTCATGGTGTTTCCCGAATTCCTCTGTAGTTCTACACACACACACACACACACACACACACACACACGCACACACACACAATTGAATAAATAATAAATTTAAAAAAAAAGAAAAATGCTGAGTTTTGAAGTAGTTATACCAACGTCTACTCACAATAGATTAATGTGTTCTATTATTTGTAACAAACAAAATTATATTTTTACATTTTTCATATGGTAATGAGCTAATGACACATGCTCAAAAATAGCAATTATTGGACATTTTGCTTAAAAAATACTTGATAAATGGGAGGAAAATGTAACTTGTGTCCAATGTTTGCTGTCCTTATATCCAGAACCTTGGTAATTTTTTTCATTCTTCTACAATAAATGTCTCTAAAAATTTTCTCCTTATATTAACAATTCTTATCTTTTAGATATATTGATTTGATTTATTTTTCACATTATCTGAAGTATTTTAATTACTTTACAGCTTGGTTACTGACAATTTTATTTAATTTTTCCACATTAAATTATACTTATGTTCTGAACAACAATACCAATGATACATGCCTAGTGACCAGTTTCCCTAAGAAATTATGCAAAGTTATTCTACATTCAAACAGTACCTGACAAATTAGAGGTCCCAATAAGAGTTTATTAAATCATTAACTACACATTTTCCATGTCACAATTTAAGTAGGAGGTTATGTCATTTGTCACTAGTGAGTCATTCCAAGGTAGACAGTTTTTGCCATGGGGATGACTCAAGCTGACAAAGAAGTCAGGTTGTCTGATGTCAATCACCACCATTATGTGAGCTGTCTAGGATTCCATGTGAATGACATCCTTCTAAGCAAGTACTTTTAAATAAATTGAATGAAAACCAACCTTAGTTGACTGCAGTGGGACTTTTTGCAAGGACATTTTTCACAATCTTTTTTGTAATAATCTAAATATTAATTTCTTTGGTTAAACTATTTTAATTACTAAGGGAGAAAATTATAGAATTAGTATTATAACAACTTTTGTTTATTTTTGCTTAGTAACTAAGCTAACTTTAGAAAAAATCATAAATTATGAATTAAAAAAAAGGAAAGTCTACAATTTAGAGTCATTTCAAAGATTTGATAACTGGGTAAGTAATCCAACTGTTCAGAGTATTGCAAACTTGGAAATAGAAGTTGTCTAAGGTGGAAAGTAAATTTTGGGTTGCCAAACTTGTAGAAACAAGCAGGACCCTTTCAGTTACTGAGGACTGACTAGTTCACCACCATTAATATTTGTTAGATTACTTAATGTTGCACAGAATTTAGGGACATAGAAGGCATAACTCATCCAGAGTACATTATTTTGTTTGGAACAGCTTTGAGAATCATATTTGCCATTAGGAAAAGATTTTAACTGGATAGTTTATTTGAAATTCTGACTTATATTTTCTTAGGTTTATGACTCCCATAGTTCTCTACAGATAGAGAACAATGACCATGTAGCTAGTCAGATGAGAAGTAGCTAGAAATATAGATGAATATGTAGATAGACAAATAAATAAATGAGTAATAGAAGATAGGTGAGATGTAGTTTTGATAAGATAAATATCTATACAATTTATAAACATATAGATTTATCAAAATAATGTATAGATAATGTTAAATGTCAATATGAAAAATCTGTTAATGTGAATAATTTTGACTGAAATAATGTGTTCAATGTTATTGGAATTTAAAACAAAAAATCTTTACAGAACAATCTTGTCTTTTTGGCTTATGCTGAATTATAATATTTGTTATCCAGTGCTATTCCATTTACATTAATATTTCCTATTAGTGATCCATAGAATTCATTTCATAACTATTGACATACGATGGCTCCCATTTTCTAAATCATTGTTTTGGAAAAGGTGTCCTTTTTTAGTCTAGTTTAAAATATGGCATCCTGTCTTAGAGAAGACACATGAAAATACGGCATGTTGCTAAACCTCTAATATTTCCAATATTTGAAAGCCAGTGGTAATGAGGCATATCCTGAGTGGAAATAATTGTGACAGTCATAAGAATAAAACTGTGACTGCTGCCTGAGCGTCAACCAGCGTTACTCGTTGCTGTGACCAAATTCCAGAGAGAAAACACTTAAAGGATAAAATGTTCGTCCTGGCTCATTGTTTCAGAGATTTCAGTTGAGAGGGTAGATTTGATGAGGAGAGGGTAGAACAAATCATACCATAATAACTAGGAGGCAGAGAAAACCAAGTACTAAGAAGAGCAAAGAGAAAAGTTTGATTTCACAAGGACACAGAGCTGTGATATATATCTTCACCTCCTATTTTTTCACAGCAACAAATAATGTTGTCATGTTATTAACCCACTTAGGGTTTGGTCAGTTGATTTGCTCAGAATCCTTGGGATCCCATCAGAGTACCTAAACCCATCAGTTGGCAACAGTTTCCCTGTTATAGGCTTGTGGTAGGGAATTCATCTTTATACTAAAATAGTTGAGAATTTGAAAGCACATCTGTATTAAGAATAGAGTCAATAAAGCAAAATACAGTAATGAAGAGCAATGGGTATTCAAGTTCTTTTTATTAGGAAAACCATTTTCACGAAGTGTGAGAATAAAAGAATCATCTTCTGGATTCAGAGACACATCTACATAATGTAGTGGAAAAGCAGATACTTTGTCATAAGAATATAATACAGACTAGTCAATTAACAAAGATTGTACATTTGTTGCCCATTAAAATAAAAAGCTGAAGATTAAAGCAAAGCTGAAAATCAAGGCAATGGATTCTGATAACTTCTCAGAATATTCTGACCAACTCCACACATGATGAAAAACAGAACAAATGATCTAACTGAATACATAATGAATCTTTGTTGAGCATTGGTCACCTTCACTAGGGATAAGTATTCATTGCCCATTCCACACAATTTTCAATGCTCTCTGTTGCCTTCACTCATTCTACTGCTGTGAGATAGTACTCCAACACCACTTAAGTAAGAGAAAGAGAATTATTTGTCTTATTGTTCTAGAGAGAATGGATATAGTCTATATCTCATAGCAGAAGTTGCTAGAGGCATAAGTTGGAGGATATTTCAGGTCAAAACAGCCACCAAGAAGGCAGAGGCAGTAAGAATTAACCAACAGGAGGAAGAAGAGAGTTACCAAAACATCTAAGTCTAACCTTGTAAAGTACCTTCCTCCAACAAGACTCCACACCTCTCAATGTTGCCACAAACTTCCCAATATTAACACCATCAAAGATGCAAACCATGAGCTTAAAAGGAACAATCCATATTTAAATCAAGACATGTCACACTGACAATATCTAGATCTGTGTGCAAAACATTAGGAATCCACAAAGAAAGGTCTAGATTTTTTTTCACTCATGATAATGAAAGTAAAAATGCTACTGGAAGTTGGAATATGAATGTATGGTTCTATATTATAATTTTATGTCAATAATACACCAATGAGAAGGGTAGAAATGACTATGTATATGTATTCTTATAAAAATATTTTAGTCTTGGGCTGGAGAGGTGGCTCAGGGGTTAAGCCTCCGCCTTGCAGGCGGAAGGTCCTGAGTTCCGATCCCAGATCCCACGTATAGACGCCAGGCGGAAGCGGGGCGGCCTGCGCTTCTGGTCCTGGTAGGGCGGAGCCAGTGAATCCCGGGGCAGAAGGAGATGGAGGAGTCCATGGTGGTTCGCGAATTCGTCCGTGGTTCTACAAATACACAGACACACGCACACACAGATGCGCGCGCGCACATACACACGCACATGCACACAGTTGAATAAATAATAAAAAAAGTCTTTAAGAAATATTTTAGTCTGCAAAAAACACTGCAACATTCCATATCTTTCACTGCTCAATAAATATAATATATCCCATAAAGACATACATTCGTTACTGGAATGACATACACATACATATAAATAACATTATATATGTATATGCAAGCATATAGTTTATATATATGCAACATATTTGCCTAAATTTCATTGGTTTTTAATTGCTATTTTGCAGTGTTTTATGCAGTAATGATACATGTAATTCCTTTGGAATATTTTTATTCATGACTTGGAAAAACTTTTAATGCTTTAAATTCTCTTTATCATTGCTATTTTTCTAAATGTCGATTTGATGAAAAGTGTTGTATGTAGTTAGTAGTACTTACCTTGTTTTTAGCTATAGACCCCTAAATGAAGAGTACATTAATTCAACTGGAATAATCTGGTTATTATGGAGTTTAAAAAAGAAAAGTAAACATGTTTTTTGATTGACCGAGATGCTATTGCTTATATTCAAAAATATATTTCTCATTTTCCCCATCTCTTTACAGAAATCTGTAAAGAAAATAGAACTTTGCATAAACCGCCTTGCTTAACGCTGCATAATTCCACTTTGTTGCACATACCACAGCTTTATCCAGTTCTTGTGACTACTGCTGCCGGGGGGGGGGGGGGGAGAGAAGGGAATAGGAAGGTAATTAGGAAGGTAATGTGCCTCTGAGGAGCTGGTCTCATTTCTTTGGGATATATGTATGGAATGGAGGTTGCTGAGCTGTGTGATGATTAGAGTTTCACCTTTATTAGCATCTCCCTTACTGCTTCCCCATTTCTCTTGGTGTGGGGTTAGAACTCAGGGCCTCCCACTCAGCATGTCACCACTTTACCATCAAGCTTTTTTTATTGTCTTTTTACTAATAGCTATCCTAACCAGTATGAATCCATCCTACATTACCATCATATGCCAATTACTATAGAATATACTGTAAACTTTTCTATCTTATTAAATGTAGCACAGAAAAAGCAATTTTGTTTTTGGTTCAGTGAATGAGGGTTTTAATAATATATATCAAGCATCATAAGCATGTTTCTGACCCTGTGTGATAATTTCTTGTCACGAACCACATCATGGGTGATCCTGGAAGGAGCTGCACCAAGCTAAATAAGTCAGCCACGGAAAGAAAAATACATAAACTCAGGGAAACCTGCAACCAACCAAACAAACAAAACCACAAAAACAGGAAGAGACTGAAAAGAGGTTACAGGAGACAAGGAACAGGAGAAAGGTGGACACAGATGTATGCTAAAGAATTCAGAGTGCTAAATATGGAGGACGAGAGAGTTTAGAGCATAAATGCCCAGTGTGAGTACTATAGCCAATAGGATTGGCTTAGGATTTTTGATAAGTGACTACAGCTCAGTCTCTCTGATCACAGCAGGAAGTCACATGTCACATGGTAAAGTGAGGGTGGGGCTCATCTTTTTGGCCTGTGTCTTTTTTTGTTCTTCCTATATCCTACACCATCATGATGCAGCCCTCAAGTGCAAGAAACAAAAATTATTCTGTAAATTTTTCTAAAAGGGAGAGCTGGAGAAGTAACTTTGGAAGTGGTAAATTGAGGGAAATAAAATGTAGATTACACCAAAAAAAGAACTTTGCAAGAAAATATTACAGTAAAATGTCTCAACAGGTAAAAGTACTTGCAACCAAGTCTGATACATGGAGTTCAGTCCCCAGAACTCACATGGTAGACAGAGAACAACTCTCAAAGGATTTCCATTAGCCTCTTTAAATGTTCTGTATACAAAAACAGATGTAATCTTATATACACACACGCAGATACACAAAATAATCATGAAAGTGCCAAATGATTATAACCACAACAAAAAAGAAGTTATTTACACAAGTACATAAATTTATGTATCCCTCTACATATTTTTTTTATTTTTCTCCCACATTTTATTTTTTTCCTAATCACTCAAGCTCAATAGGTACCCCTGTCCTCTTCTTCTCTCCTCCCCTCAGCAGTCAACCCCATTGCACTCTCCCCCTTTACCCCCTTTTCTTTCATTACCCTCTCTACCTTCCCCCTCTCTCAGTGCCTCCCCCCTCCTCCCTCCCATCCCCAGAGGATCCATCCTTTTCTGTGAACTTCAAACCTTCCTCTGAGTGTTCCACCCTATTGAGGGATCTGTATTCAGTGGTATAGCCCAGAACTCCTTCCTGGGCTCCCTATTAGCCTGGGAACTCTAATATGACTGCATAATCCCGCCCCTTTAAAGATCCTACTGTTTGGAGGCTTCTCCCTTGTTATCCATGCTAGAATTTGGAGGGTCATTGACATGTAAGCTATTGTGCAAGTCAGGAAAAGTCCATTCCTGGCTGCTGCAGCCCTAACATGTGGTGTATCTTACATATCCTGGATCCTCCCCATCTTTAGGCTCTTATAATCTTGTTGCCCCCTCTTCTTTTTTTTAAATTTTATTATTATTATTTATTCAACTGTGTGCATATGCATGTGTATGTGCGTGCGTGTCTGTGTGTGTGTGTGTGTGTGTGTGTGTCTGTCTGTCTGTGTATGTGTAGAACCACGGACGAATTCGCGAACCACCATGGACGCCTCCACCTCCTTCTGCCCCGGGATTCACAGGCTCCGCTCTACCAGGACCAGAAGCGCAGGCCGCCCCCGCTTCTGCCTGGCGTCTATACGTGGGATCTGGGATCGGAACTCAGGACCTTCCGCCTGCAAGGCGGAGGCTTAACCCCTGAACCACCTCTCCAGCCCCTGTTGCCCCCTCTTCTGCAAGGGTCTCTGAGCTTTAGGATGGGAGAGAGATTTGGCTGGTCTGGTTCCAGGTAAATAATGTAGGGTCTTTGGGTTTCTAAATTATGGTTTGTTATAAGATAGATGAAAGACTAGAAGTAGGACACAGCAGTGTGTGGGGAGGTCAGTGTCCCTTCATGGTTATCGTCTATCTTCTAGTCCCTATATCTCCCCAATTGATGAAATCAAACCTGTTCAGTCCCAAGTGACCAGGAAGGGAAGCGAGCTGCACCATATGTCTTGCTACTTACATGAAATACTTGACTGTGGCCTATTTACTGAAGTGTGATCTCCTTAAAAATGATATAGAATATTCTACATCATTTTTAAAGGAGGGGTTTAAAGGTTTTGTGCAAAAAAAAAAACACAGACATAAATAAGGATGAAGAACTTGCATAAAGTATCACTTCAGCAAATTCAAGTTTGTGTTGAATTAATATAATCATGGGCAGATACATAAAACATCAATAAGAGGGGGCCAGAAAATGCTGCTATAGCCTTTGTACAAGGGCCTTGATCACAACTAGCAAGACTGACCATATTCTCTCCCACAAAAGCATGTTCCAATTATATATTCTTTAGTTAATTACACAAATAAATAGAAAATAAAACCATGAAGGTTTTTTAAAGTTTTTTTGTGGATTTTGCATGGATCTGAGTGAAAATATCAGATAATTAAATTTCTGCCAATAAATACCTCCAATAATACACTACCTGAAGGTTAAAAAAACGCATTGCTATTGAGGAGTGGACAAGAAAGCAAGTATCTAGACCGAAGTTCTCAGGAGGCTTACAAGTCAAGTATTCGTGAGAACATATTTCACCTGCTCCAGGTGTTTTTTTTTTTTTTTTTTACTTCATGTTTTAGTACTTTCAATTTCTTTCTTTTTCTGAAAAGAGAAAAAAAAAACAAAAAACAAAGTCTGTGCCCTTCAAAACATTTTTCTAGCAGAAAAAAGGTTAAAAAAAGCCATCTCTTAAGGGTTTTTGATTTTGCACTGCATTCAAATGCTGAATTTTAGTTTCATAACTCATCTCTGTATAATTCTAATTGCTTGACAAAGCCTACCGTCTTCATGCCAATACTCCATATCTACCAACATGGCATTTTACAGAGTTCGCATAAGTTACGATGTCCTAGGAATCATGAGCCAAGTAGTGGTGCTAGATACTCAAAAGCCACTTTTCTTTTTTCTCTTTTTTTCTGCATATCTTATTCTTCTATTTTTATGAGCATATTGGGTATTCATCTTAGCTTCCTTCCCTCCCCCTTCTCCTCCATCCACTCCCTTCCCTTCACCATTCTCTCACACTCCCTCCTACCCTTCTACCTAGGTGCTTTTATAGAAAAAGCTCTGTCTAATCTTGTGTGGCTTAGTCCTCTGAGGAAAAGGAGGAAGAAGAGGGAGGTATGTGAAAAGAAGGGGGGAAGAGAGAAGAGTGCAAAGGGTCCTGAGGAGGGGAGGAGTGAGGGAGATGAAAAGGGTAGATATTGAGGTTGTATGATTAAGAAAAAAAAATAAAATGTGCTATAAAAAATATATCCCAGGCCTGGAGAGGTGGCTCAGGGGTTAAGTCTTTGCCTTGCAGGTGGAAGGTCCTGAGTTCCGATCCTAGACCCCACGTATAGACGCCGGGCAGAAGCGGGGGCAGCCTGCTCTCTGGTCCTGGTAGGGCGGAGCCTGTGAATCCCAGGGCAGAGTAAACAAGGAGGAGGTGGAGGCGGTCCATGGTGGTTCCGGAATTCGTCCGTGACTCTACACACACACACACATACATACACACACGTGCACACATGCATACACGCACAATTGAATAAATAATAAAAAAATTAAAAAATATATCTCACAACACTTCTTTCATGTGTGGCAGTTTGGACTGGTCGATGCTCACTTCCATCCTGGTGTAACGGCTCCAGAAGCACCTTGGGCCAGTGGGTGACTGAGGGCTTTTAACTCGACCTCAGACACCTGCTTGGTGAGCCACAGCAGTGGGTCACATCCCAGGATTGTAGATCTATCTACATAAGTTTTTGTATTTAACTGTTTAATTTAACATTAATAAAAGGAATAGCTTTTTATTTCAGTTATATTAGGCAATGAAATCAAGCAAATGACATAAACTTTACCCTAAATCCCATGCATAAAACTTGGAAAAATTAATTCTATTTTATAAGCCTCAAGCAATTCAAAGACACACATCCATGATTTTCCATTAGGAATGAGTACAAAATTCTTTACTGAAATGGTACACGAAATCTTGATATCACTAGATTACTTTCAGATTCATTTCCAATGTTGAGCAAGATGACAGGGTTCTACTATAACAGAATAATGACAATGCTGTGAGGGTAAGTTTCACAGTGAAAGTCATGTTTCATCAGTTGGAACTTCTCAAGGAAGTCAAATTCACAAACTAGTAAGAGTGATCTCTTAGGATTAGGAAGGAACAAAAGGAAAGAAAAAGACAGGAATCACCAGAAACAAAACGTAAGGAAGTACAAATGAGTTTCACATATTTTAAATATTTACTTACTATTTATTTATTTATTTATTTACTTATTTACTTATTTAGTGTGTGTGTGTGTGTGTGTGTGTGTGAGTGTGTGTGAGTGTACCAGAGAGCACTTTGTGTCCCTGTGGACCAAGAAAGAGTTCTGGAATCATCCTGGATTGCTTCTACATCTTTCTTGCTTCACTCTAGGGTTTCCCAAGCTCTGTCCACCAGGGCAGATGTGAAGGCTTCAGCTGTTTCTGCCTGGCACTTTTATGTGGATCTTGGATCCAAACTCGTGAGACAGAGTCCCTGAGGCAGCTCTCCAGCCCCAAGGATTTCATATTTTGATATTGTGACGTCCCAGCAGAGAAGCTTCAATCCAGAATGCTGGAACGTGATTTCCGTGTCTGGGACATCCCTGTGACTAGAAGACTGTCACTGACATCTATAATCTGTAATTTGAAGGAAGACACTTATTTTAGGTTTCCTTGCTTTTATGCTACTGAAGTTTTAGAATAGCACATGGTTTAGTAAAAAAGAAATAGCTTTCTATAACAAACTTCATACTTTGGGTCTAAAAACTTTTATGCATGAAGATCTTCATATACCTCATTTTAAAGGTCTAACATGTACATTATACAAAAAGTAAATTCATAATCTATATTTACACAGAGAAATTCAGTAAAATGAAAATATGTGAAAGCCTAGTGTTCTTAAAGAGTTGGAGACATGCCTCTGCAGGGGAAATTACCTGTGCCCAACCCTGGGAATCCCATTCCATTTCTGGATTCTATTTTCTGAAAGGAGAGAATCACCTTACAAAAACTGATCTCTGACTTACATTATGATGCATACACACTTTCTCTCTGTGTTTCTCACTCTCTCTATTCCTCATTCTCTGTCTGTCTCTCTTCTTCCCTTCTTTTCTTTCCTGATTTCTCCAAAAAATAAATAAGATTCTATTAAAAATAGTGATTAAGGCTGGCGAAATGGCTTAAGGGTTAAAGCTCTTGTCTTGCAAGCAAAAGACCTCTGTTTGAGTTCCATATTAAATGTAAAAATGCCTGGTATAAACAGCCTGAAATTATGATTCTGGAATGAGTCTGGGAAATTCCAGAACAAAGGAAAAAGGAGGTAGAGTGATCCAGGATAATTTCCGAAATTATCTAGGGTCACCACAATCTGACATT
Source organism: Typhlomys cinereus (assembly GCA_023101885.1). Classification (NCBI taxonomy): domain Eukaryota; kingdom Metazoa; phylum Chordata; class Mammalia; order Rodentia; family Platacanthomyidae; genus Typhlomys; species Typhlomys cinereus. The sequence goes on from JALPQD010000280.1 coordinate 1,840,746, forward strand.
CAAGTGCTATCTACTGCTACTACTACTTTGCTACAAAGAGGGGAGAGAGAGAGAGAGAGAGAGAGAGAGAGAGAGAGAGAGAGAGAGAGAGAGAGATATCAGTCAGTAACTCCTTTCTTTTGAAGCTGCCTTAGTGTTTGTTTTTAAACCTTTGTATCCCTCATGAATCTCACTTTTAACAGTTTCTTCCTTGTGATCAGATAATTAATTTGACACTGGGAGGAAGGAGGAAAAAAAGAAAGGCTTATGCAGAATCATTATGAGTCCCTTAACTTAGATTCATTCACTATTTCCACTCTTCTTTTTGTTTAATTAGTCTATTTTCATACAAGCACATATTACACTAAATCATCAGCAAATAAGTTAGTTAAAGATTATATATATATAATATATATGTATATATCACTAGCCATAACTAGTTTCTCTTTTTTTTTCCCAATCATGCAAGCTTGATAGTTACCCCGTCCCCACCCTCCCTCCCCTCCTCCCCAGTCCCCATTGCATCCTTTCCCCCTTCCTTTCATCTCCCTCCTTTCCTTTCTTCCAGTGCCCCCCTTCCCTCTTACCATTCCCTGGAGCATCCTTCAGTGTGAATGTCAAACTTCCCTCTGCTCCTCCAGTTGTTTCTCTTATAAACAGGGCATTCCCTTAGAAACTCGCTGAACCATCATCAAAACCAGAAATGAATAATGAAACAACACTATCATTTAATGCATGCTGAACATTGAAAAACATCAAATGGTTCAATAATGGATCTTGTAGTAACTGCATCCTTATACATAGAATCAGTCCTAGACCCATTATTATATTTAGTACTTTGGTTTGTTTTATCTGGTACAGTTTAGAACTAGCACAGTAACATATTTTTTAGTGGAGGTCAATTATTTTTACAAAATAATTCTTAATTTAAGTTTCCATATGCTTATATTGGATAGATATAGATAATGTAGTGCAGTTTAGTTAGGAGCAGCACAAAACTGATATGTCCTTTTCAGAGCATTATATTTAATGGTATTTAACAGCACATCATGTGTTGGTATATTTTATAATTGATTTACAGTCATAGTTATCATTGTTTCTGACTGTACAGTTATATATGTCAAATTTGCTATTCAGTACATCACCAAAACAATAATTTGAGAGTTTTAAATATTATCTTTTTAACACTTTTTCAGTGTTTCATAAAACTTCTATAATATATTCAAGCTTCTGTGTTTATCATTAGGTATTCTACTACAAAAATAATAAGTGGTTTTTTCAATCATTTATTTCTACTTTTATATGTGACATGATAGATACAGTAAAATGTGATAAAAACTATATTTATTTTGATAATCAAATACTCCAAAATTATACAATTTTGTGCTACACCGAGCCATCTTTTGTATGCTACTGTCATGGTATACTAAGTATTTGAAGCTCTGCTTCACATTATGTAACAAGGTTGATCTGATTTTTATTGTTTTTATGTGTATGTAGGTATTTGCATTTGTGTGAGTCCACATGCAGGTGTCCTGTGAATGTCTGTGGAGGCCTGAAGATAACATTCAGAATCAACTTCCATCATCCTACCACCTTCTTATATTGAGCCTAAGTCTCTAATTAAATTCAGAGCCAAATCAAGGTTAGTTTGGTTAGCCAGCTTGCTCTGGAAATTCTGGCTCCACATTCAGAATTTGTAAGTAAGTGGTCCTAAGATTGGCCCTTGGACCTTTTATGCAGAGATACAATCATAAATCCTTAGCTGACCAAGCAAGGGTTTTAACTGCTAAGCCAGTTGCTCAGCCTCTGTGAAGGCAGTGCCAAAGGCACGACTTCCAGTACAAATACCTATGCTTTAACTGCTGCTTCCATTTCTAATCCAAGATCTTAGAATTCTTGACTTTTCCTATTGAATATTTATAATTTTCTTTCCTAGCAGCAATAAAGAAATACTTTGTTCTCATGCTATTTATTTATTTGCTTAAGGGTAGGGTACAGAGAAGGCAGCTTCAGAATCCCTAAAGTGTTATCACAAATCTAAAAACTAATTTTCACTATTTGTTTATAGATTTTAGTCAACTTTCACAGAAGGTAAAATAAAACAAATCAAATTCATAATCATAAATTTTGCCCAATGTATGCATATTTTTTTAATTTTTAAAAATTATTTATTCAATTGTTCGTGTATGCATGTGTGCGCATGTGTGCATGTATATGTGTGTGTAGAACCACGGACGAATTCGGGAACCACCATGGACGCCTCCACCTCCTCCTTGTTTATCTGTCCCAGTATTCACAGGCTCTGCCCTACCAGTACCGGAACCGCAGGCTCTTCCGCCTGGCGTCTATACATGGGATCTAGGATCCGAACTCAGGACCTTCCGCCTGCAAGGTGGAAGCTTAACCCCTAAGCCACCTCTCCAGCCCCCCAATGTATGCATATTTTAACCTGATTTTATAAGATAAATGACATGGCATCATGGTATGAAATGGACCCCCCCACAGTCTCATTTGTTTGGGAAAGTCATGGCACCTTTGACAGGTGGAGCCTTGCTGGAGGAAGGCAGTCACAAAGGATGGGCCTTCAGGTGGATTAGTCTCACTCTACTTCCAGGAGGAGTCTGATGGGTGTGATATAGCCTGTCTCCAGCTTCAGCCAGTCAGCCATGCCACCTCCTCCATGAGAAACTGTATCTCCCCTCTGGAACCATAAGGTGAATAAATCTCCCTTTCTCCCTTAAGTTGCTTGACTTTGAATGTTCTCTCACAGCAACACACAAGAGTAACTATTACATTTAATAAACACCCCAGAATGTTTCCTCGTAGTTTCACTGATTTCCAACAAATAGAATCATCCCTGTTTTTATTTGTTTCCTTGCTTATGTTTGTGAAGCTTAGTTTAGCCTGTTTTGGGTTTTCAAATATACACAAAAATATCGACTTGTTCTGATTATTTTCATTATGTATGTGATGATTAGTTTTTCAGATCTTTTGTGGATGAAATTTCAGTTTGATTTCAGTTTGAGGTAGAGTTCTTTATGTGAACATCAATTTAAATATCATGATAACAATGAGTATAAATAAAATTGCTGAATCATGCATGCATTTAACTTGAATGAACTTATAAAATGTTTCTATTAGGAGAAAACACAATCTTAGATTAATGACATTTTACATTTCTATCAGAATAAAACACAATCTTAGTTGAGATTTCATATACATTTTCTGACAATGAGATTAATAAATACTTCTGTGAGCTTATTGTTAATTGCTTTTCATTTTGAAATCAATACAAATATCCCCCTTGGTGTAATTCTTACATATCTAAGTGAAGAATTCATTTAAATACTCATTGGGAATATTTTTGAATGAATCATGCATTTTTTACAGGGATAAATATATCCCTCTGCTGATGGTTTATTCTGGAGTACATTTTTCTTATAAATTTGTATATACAGGTCAGACTTTCTTTTATGATTATTGCATTCTATTTTACATTTTATTCACCTGAACATCTTGTTTTTAACACAGAAATATTAAAGGGTTATATATTCTTTATACAAATACAATATATTCTTTATACAAAACAAACTATTACCAATAATCACTGAATATTAGGGGTGGAGATTTCTTTTTCCATTATTGATGGCTAATGATTTTTCAAAAATTTTTTAAATTTGATATTATAAGAAACTTTTGGAAAAATTCAACTGCTAAAATATGTGTCCACAAGTTTAGAAGTTTGTTTGTTTGGTGTATGTATTTTATTCCCAAAAGTATTGATTACAGTATTCCCATCAAATATTTGTTAACTTTTAAGATTGTATTTATGCTCTGAATCATTTGAATATCCAGTTTTAGCATGTAAGTTTATAAAAGATGTCTTCAGGATTGTTATTGTGATTTCAGTTGTAAATTAATGTCTGGAAAATTGAAATGTCATTATTAAAACTTTGTATTCACAAATAATATATATCCTTATTTCTTTGGTTCTTAAAAGTTCCACTTTCTTTATGAACAGTATTTTTTTTCACCAAAATGCAATATATATGTATATATAATATAATATAATATATAATGCAACATGAAATATGGTTGAAAATATTATGAAGGTAGATATTTAGTATCACCCATTCAATCTCAGCATATTCATACTGTAAATGTTAGCTTGGAGATCTGCATATTCAAATTTAAAAAGATTTATTTCTTAATATACTGATAATCACTGTAGGAGCAGTTGCTTATATTTTTCTTCAATACCTAAGGGGGTATTGCATATTCCATCTACACTATGCTATTGTAGTGAATATATGACATTCTTTGAGTACATGCATAATCATGAGACATATCAGTTTGTAATTTATTTTTTAAATATTTTTATTTACTCATTTATTTACTTAATGAGTGCATGTGTGTATGCATATCAAAAGACAGTGTGTGTGATTGTTGAGTAATAAGGGTGACTTTGGGAATCATTCTGAATTAACTTTTACCTCTTTTTTTCTTTGCTCTGGAATTTTCCAGAGCCAGAAATGCAGGTTGCCACCATTTCCACCTCACATCTGGGATATAAACTCAATCAAATCCTTTGGCTAGCCAGGCAGAATGTTAACAACTGATCTTTCTCTCCAGCCCTATAATTTAATTTTTATTTCTGGTGTTTGTATAAGTTTCTATTCATGGTCTCTGAATTTTTATCCATAGTTATTCGACATCCTCCTATATGTTTCTATTTAAAACTTTATTTGTTGAATCTACTAAATCCTTCTTCCCTTCAAAGCTGTAACAATTTTTATCATGTGTTAACCAATTGGAATGTAATATGTATTAAATGCATGTCAACTATATGTGTTAGAAATATATATATAATGTTAAAATATATATGTGTTAGAAATGTATACATATATATCATTATCTTTACTTCATTTCATGATTATTGGCAGCTGTTTTACCATTAAGAATAAATGAGAGGATGAAATTGCAAATGATATTTCATTTGTGGAATAGTAGCTGGAATTTCTAGTCCTCAGTATTTTGATTCTTGTAATTCTTGCTTTCTGTACTGCTTTTTGTGTATTCTCTTGGGTATTTCAAGCCCAGCCATAGAATTTATATGGAATTGAATTGCAGATTTTTGCCTTTTTGTGTTTCATAGTCTGGCTTCCAGGCACTCAAAAATCCTGGGTGCTGTCTTCTTAGTGAAAGAGCTACTCTAGTTGGAGCATTTTTTTTCAGTTTCAATAAATCGATTTATTAGGATAAAGACTTTATCTGGAAGAGGAAAATCACATAATGTTTATTCTCATTTTTGAATATTTACATTGATTTCCCATCATCTTTGTTATTTCAATCATTAAGCCCATCTTTTAAAAAAATATTTTCAGAGTTTTATTTGTGATCTATGGAAAAGTAGTAGTCTCTGAATAATATCCAGTTTATCTTTTGCCCAATAAAGTTTTACATCTTCAGTCTTATTTGTGTATTGGTACAAATGCTTCTTGAAATACAAAGAAAAATTAATATTTTTTGAATGTGTCTACATATCCAGATATCATGTCAATAATTAACTCTCATCAATTATTTACAGGCATTAACTTATTGTGGTAAATTCAAAATTAGATTTTAAGAAGCATTGAGTATATTTATAAACTTTTCTTAAATAGCATTATTTATATTTGAACAGATAAATTAGTCTCTCAAATTTAAATTAAATGAAAGAGATAAAATCCAAACAAAATTACACCAAACTCTCTGTCTGAACACATGTAAGTTGATATTATTATATTATATATACATATATCTATACATATATCTGTAAACATTGCATGTTTATATTTCATTAGTTTAATAATTTCATGTTTATATTTTTTCAGTTTATTTTAATGTCATAGATATTTGTGATAACAAAACTTAGAAAGCATGCAGATAATTAAATTGATATGTAGATTGCATATTGCCAATTTTTATGTAAGGAATCTTTGTGAAATAAATTTCAATTTTCTGTTTGAAAGCAACCAATCTTATTTATTCATTAAAATTTAAGTCTATCTTTGGAGACACCACTGGGTTTTACAATTACAAAATGAAAGTCTGTATGATTGTCCCAGTTAAACAAAATTCTTAAAAGATGGTCATAAAATGAAATACTAGATAAGTTTTTCTTTTAAGAACATCATAATTTCTAAATTTTCACAAATTTTGGAATAGAACCCATATTTTTAATTTCTGAGAATGTAAATCCAGGATATTGGTTGGAATATGATAGAAACTGCTTAGTATGTTTAAAGGTGATTGTGAGAGATGAAATGGAAATTTATTCCTTAGAAAACCATGCTGAACACTGTGACTGAATTTTCAATACCATCTATGATCTCAGAATTCTGAACAACTTTTATTTAACAGAATTCTTGATTCAAAGGTACTTAAGAAAGTATTTTTTTCCCAGTGACAACCATGGTGAGTCATAACAGTCTTACATCGATTTGGAAAACATACATTGCTTAATCACAAATTATATAAATATATGCTGAAAAGTGGGCAGCATTGTATAGAGTTCTCAGCAGTTCATTTCTTTTTTAATTTATTCATTTATTTACAAATAAACTGAGTTTGTGTCTTAGCCCATAACCCTGCCCCATATAATTCCCCCCTTCCCCACTCTTCTCAACCACAAACCCTTCTCCCTCCCTCCCCTCCCTTCATACATATTGCTTTGTCCCATCCCCACTCCTCCTGTCCTTCCACTTGTATGTATCATAGGACTCCTTTTGGAGTGCCTGAGCTCATTTTGATAGAGTTTCTGTTCTATAAATTTGTGCTGAGATTTTATTCAATAGCAATATCATGCAAAGCATGATGATATAGTAACAGGATACATTAATAAGTAAGTATAAATATTGCTTCTTTGTTGTGGTTCCTTTATTAGAACAAGGAGCACTTTTGATATAAGGATGCACTGAACTCCATAAATCTGTCAACTGAAAAGATATAATCTATTTACTGTATCAAATATTCTCATTTGCAATATGAAGTATTCAATTAAAAATTTGGTAATATCTTGGGAAGGAAAAGGTAGCATCTTCAAGAATGTACACTGCATTGCAACAAATCACACAACAATAACTCCTTATTTTTTCACTCTTGTCTACAAGAAACTACAGATTAGCAAAGGACCATAATGAGATGTTCAAAGAAATGGTTCATATAAAGGTTTCTTCTAGCTATATTAAGAGTGAAGTTCAAAATTCTAACTCACACTGCATGTTGTCTGCATTTTACAACCAAGTCCAGATATCTGAAGCACATGGAACATATGGTTCAAAGGAAGATAAAGTGCAAAATAGACCCCAAATATTTATATTTTGGGTTAGTTAGATAGGAAAGCTTTGTATTTGTTGGGGGTATATAAGCCATGTTAGGTTTCCCTTTTTGATTAATTTATTTTGCAGAATATTTTATTAAGATATGCCTTTTGGTGTTTGATATGCTGTGCTTTCCTTTCACTGATAACTCAACATTAAGATATTGCCTTATTGAAACTTCTCCTTGCCTCCTGTGAAAAATGTAATAGGCATGCCTTCTTCCCAGAAGCATGGCCCAAATATGGTCCTTTCTTCTGATCCTTGTATATACTGTGTGTCATAGTTAAGCACAAGTGTCATCAACTTGACTGTTGAGGGTCTGAGCTATGGGCACAGTTGTAGAAAGCTGATGGTTGAGTTAAGCCCAGAGCAAACCTGAAGGAGATTGTCTAGCTGATGGGGAAGACCCAGCCCCCCAGCCCGTGGTGGGTAGGATTAGGCCCTGGATAAATCACAAAGAGCTGATTGAGAGAGTTGGCATCCTTCTATTCAATTGGCCAGACATGCTGGTCTGGCAAGTAATGATTGTCCATCTCTCAGCTGTTATGTGATGATGGTGTGGCCAGTTCCCTTGCCCTGGTGTTGGTTCATGCTCTCCTGTCAAGCTGAACTGAGAACTGTAACCAGGACTCATAAGAGAGAACAAACCCCCTTGTTCCCTTAAGCCATTTGATGGCCATTTATCAGCAACCATGCAGGTGAACTGCAACACCACTGTGGCATGTTACAGTAGTTTTAAAAAAGTGCAATATTCAAAAATACTAATGTCTACATGCACTTTGCCACCTTAATATTAGTAAAGACTCACGATTTGATTTGTAAAACTTACAGGAAGATATCTGGTTAATTCTATCTTCCTCATTGTACATTTTCAGTTTATGCTCCTTACATGCTATATGTTTGCAATTAGAGTCATCTGTTCAAGGTTAAGGGACATAAAGAAGAACATTTGTAGTTGCTACATAAACTTAAATTTCCAAGGTAAAATGTTAAATATGAAGATATTTGTTATGAAATGCTAAGAAGTATGCACACATGAAAAATTCCACGCACAATTCTTTTTTCATAGAATAATAAGGGATATCGATAAGCTATGCATATATAAAAGCTATTCTTGAGACAACATAAGTCATTTCTTGAGTGAATTACAGACACTGGAGAGCAAAAAGCATTTCTTATATGAAAAACTCCATCTCTGTTAAAACCTCTGTATTTAACAAAAGCATGACTTATCTCAAGAAAAGTTCCATAAATTAATCTTTACATTGTTTACATGAAATAGTAAATTTAAAAAAAATATTTTTCTACGAAGACCCTACTTTATTTATCTGGAACCAGACCAGCCAAATCTGTCTTCATCCCTAAGCTCAGGGAACCTTGTAGAAGAGGGGAAAGCAAGATTGTAAGAGTCTAAAGATGGGAAGGACCCACGATACGCAATATACTCCACACAAGTTAGGGCTGCAGCAGCCAGGATTGGATTTTTGCCTGACCGGCACAATGGCTAACATGTCAACAACCCTCCAAAGTCTAGCATGGATCACAGGGGAGAAGGCTCTAGACAGTTGCATCTTTAGAGGCAAGGGATTAAACATTCATAATAGAGTTACCATACTAACAGAGAGCCCAAGAAGAGGCTCTGGGCTATGCCACTGAGTCCTGCACCCTCATTAGGGTGGAGGACTCAGAGGGAAATTTGGCTTTTACATAAAGGGATGTTCCAGGGGATAAGACAAAGTAAGGAGGAGGACTGCGAGAGGAGGAGGTAGGAAGGGAGGAGACTAAAAAGAGGGCAGGAAAGAGGAAAAGTGCAATGGGGGACAACTGCGGAGAGGAGAGGAGAGGGAAAGGATGGGACACCTATTGAGTTTGTATGATTAGCAAAAAAGTAAAATGTGGGAGAAAATAGTTCTCATTCACATGAATGCAAACATTTTTTTCTACAGTATTATATTTTAGACCATTTATTTACTAATACCTTAATATGTTTCAAATGTTATCTTTGGACACTCATAATTAATGAGTGTCCAAAGACATAAACTACCTGAATGAAATGAGCATGTACATTATCTGCATTTTGTTACTAAAACTTACATGAATGCAAACTATAGAAACAATTGATTTATAAAATATTACAGTTACCTCATTTAATCGAAGATACAGGAGATGCACATTACAAAGAATATAAATATTTACTGAATTGTAAAAAGAAAATGGACATTAGTTTGGTGGCTGTGTATATGAAAAGGACAGAATCGCACAATGGAACACGACACCAACCTACAGGCTTCCAACCTACAGGCTCAGAATTAAAAGGTATGATGAGACAAGCAAATGATTGAAGGCTCAATAGGCCAGTCAATTTGTCTCATCGACACAGTGAATTCTTGATAATCTATTTAATGGCAAACAATAGCATCTAGATACTAAGTTAGGCAGTGATAGGCTGGAGATTAACATTATAAATTGGACACTCCTTTTTGTGACTAGAGAATCAATTGTATACTTTAGGCTGGTAAATTGTAAAAATTGAAGTAACATAATATTTAGAGCTGAAATTCTGTTGTTAATTTAAAAAGTTTCAAATTTTGTTATTTTTCATAAAGAAAAATTGACATGAGGTGAGTCAAGCTTGAATTCTTTATGGGAGTTCCTTTGTTATATGACATGAATTGTTGCATCTATTTTGCAAAAATAATTCACAAATCAGTTACTTGCAATGTAATAAAGAGAAAAGCAAACAATTATTGGTTTTGAAAATCTAGAAATTCCCATAAATGAAGATTTCTTCAGCAAGAAAGTGTATAGTAAGGCTTCCTCGTATGTTTTTATATTTTGTGATGTTTTATTTAACATGATACGTAGATATTCATTCATTTAAAAAGTTTCCGTATTTTAATTCAAAATTTTTAAGTGATTGTATATCAAAATAGACTCATATCAGACACTTATGGAAAGAGACAGCATTTAGTAGCAAGTATCAATTGACAATACCTAACATAACATTAAATGTGAGTTAATTCCCATTTCAAATTGTGAATTCATTCAATGAATTATCCTGTTAATACTCTTGCATAAAATGAATAAAGGAGATGTACAAAGCACGTCCTAGGTTTCAATGATAAATTATCAAAGTGAGAAGAACTGACACAACCGACCTTGTTCACAACTCTAATTCCTAGAATCACTTCTCAGATTCCCAGTTTAGAAAGTGTCAAATCATTGGGCACATGTTTTACTGAATTTTGCAAACCTAAATGTTTTCTTTCTTCTCAATGGTTCTTTTATCTTAACAATGTTTGACTATGCATGCTATCTTTCCATGTAAATAATCTTCCTTATGTTTTCTTATTTATAACTTATGTGCTTAACAGGAATAACTGTCGCTTAAATTTGTTACAAAATTGACTTGAATAATATAAATACAAAATTTGATATATGCACAGAAATACTGGTATTGTAGCTAAAAATTTTGATATAAACAACTGCTAGTTCTCTATGGAGTTATGTACCAATAGTGAGTGTTGCAATAGGAGCATCAGACATAATCAGACCCACTATGACATTCTCCACTTTGACTTCCACTGTTTCATTGTAGCTTCAAATACTCAACTTAGAAATAACTCCCACAAATGATGTGAATCAACTATTTTGTATAATTCCCTAATTTTAAGAATTGCTGGGGCTGGAGAGGTGGCTCGGGAGTTAAGCCTCTGCCTTGCAGGCAGAAGGTCCTGAGTTCAGATCCTAGAACCCACGTATAGACGCCAGGCGGAAATGGGGAGGCCTGCGTTTCTGGTCCTGGTAGGGCAGAACCTGTGAATCCCGGGGCAGAGTAAACAAGGAGGAGGTGGAGGCAGTCCACGGTGGTTTCCGAATTCGTCCGTGGTTCTACACACACACAGATACATACACACACATGTGCACACACATACATACACAATCAAATAAATAATTAAAAAATTAAAAAAACAGAATTGCTGCCTTTTCATTCCATATTTCAGATGTATGTCATACGTGGTGGGGAAGGCAACAGGAACTTGATGTAGCTGATCAATCACATCACAGCAGGAAGCAGGGAAGGCCAAATCATGCCTGTGTCCATGCTATCTGGTACCCGGCATGACTCGGCTTATGCGTTCCCTGTGTCCAGGAACGGTCTGGGTCTTCCTTCTCAATTGAGACAGTCCCGTGAGGAGACAGCCCCAGGAACTGGACTCTAGACATCCCTCACACTTGTGGTCAGAGGCCTGCCTCCCAAGTGTCAGGTGGACATAGGAACTGTGATCTTGCCCGGAGATAGGACTGCAGCCATCAGGATCCATGTAGCCAAACCACGAAGTACACGGATCTTCCAGATAACACGTGGCCATTTCTCGAGGGCTCACGCAGTTGTCAGCGAAACCGAGCTGGGCTAACGTTTTATTCTAAGCCTCCTTTGGAAACACAAATACTGAAGCGTAAAAAGGCCTTCTGGGGTCCTGTGCCGTCCATTGAGTTTGCTTGTGTCACTTTGCTGTCAAAGAACTAGCCCCTCTGACTTGGTCACAGATTGTTTACACTCTGGTCATGGGGCAGACACCCCTTGTGTCTGGTGTGTTCACCCAGCATTCCATATGCACGTGGTTCTGGAGTCTACCTGCTTGACTGCTAGTCTCTTCTGCTATGGTTGAAACATCCGGACATTCCAACCGGGTTGCCGATGGCATGACATCAGGTACCACCAGTACCCTTAACCAATTGTGTGATGGGGACTTGGGTACATTTAGCTTTGTCAAATATGGTTAGTTGTCAGAGCCTTTTATTCTCAACCTAAACTGACACCCCAGAACCAGGACATTGCGTCCAAATCTGATATTTCTCAGATTTCTGCTTACTTCCTCAAAATAGCTGTTCTTAGACACTGGGGTCACCATTAAATGGCAAAACTAAAAAAAAAAAAAAAAGAAATACACAGACTTAGTATGTGGGAAATACCTATTTTCTCACAGAGTAAAATAAGAATTCATGAAAACAGTCTCAGGTCTGAGACTAACCTAAATAAGTAAGTGAAAGTAGACCAAGAAAATGAAGTAGTCACGGTATTTAGTTGTGTGAGACTTTCCATAAAGGAATCTACCACACAAGAGGTGCAAGGTAGATATAGAAGCATAATGAGAATTCAAGCACCATGTGAAACACAACTTATCTCTTTCTTGTATTGGACGATGTGAGCACTTTAACAGGGAATTGATATGTGAGAATTAATACTTATGATTAATATATGATTGAGATAGTGTAAAATTTATGTGCCCCTGCCTAATCAACTCTACTATTTCAACTTTTAAGTAGGTCTTAGCTACATTTGGATTTATTTAATGTGTGTGTGTGTGTGTGTGTGTGTGTGTGTGTGTGTGTCAGAGGGCACTGTGTATCCCTGAGAAGGACCAAGGGTGATTTCAGGAAATCATCCTGAATTGCTTCCATCTCCTTCTTGTTTCAGTCTAGGATTTCCCAGACCACACCCACCAGAGCATTTCTATCTGGCATATTTTATGTGGTACCTGGGATCCGAAATCAGGACCCTTTGCTTGAGAGGCAGAGTCTTAACCCCTGAGCCATCTCCAGCCCCTTAATTCATTTCTTAAAGTTGGTCTTAATTGAATCCACATAGCCACTGCATTAAGTAAATTGTGCTTCTTATTGCAGATGAAAGCTGCTTCTAGCATTGTTAAGTAATGCCAATGAATCTCGATTAGATGTCTTTTCTCTTTTGAAACAAGAATCTTGGAACATGGATGACTATGGTAAGAGTTATGGAGGAGTCTATGTAGCAACATAATAAGTGACATATGTTAATCAAAGTTACAATGAAGAATGGAATGATTTCTTTTCAACTAGCAGGTGTCATAACATTTTCATATAGGAGGAAAGAGACTTCAGGTTCATAGAACTTTTCCAATGTCATGTCATAGTAAAGTCTCTTTCCATGCAGAAAATGCTTTGAACTTTCTATGATTTGACAGGTCCTCACACATTTTTAATGAATTTCAGCCATTTTCACTGAATTAGAGTTCTTGCCTGAATATTCCTGTTATTTTATTTACTGTAACAACTACTTTTTAGTGGTTGTTTCACAGAAGGAAATGAAACTCCTTTTTCCAACAATGCTTAATGGTCACCAGTCCCTCATGATGACATGGAACTTCACAGACTCTTCACCCATCCATTGTGCAGTGGTCATGGGTCAATTCCTGTGTAAGACTTGTACAGAGAGCCACAGCTACAGTGACCTCATGAGTACAAATGGCCACATAGTATTGAGAAGTCCTGCTTTTCCTGCATGTCTTGCTTTCTTCTGGCTCTTCCAATCTTTCTACCCTTTTCGACCATAGATGTCCAATGAATCTTGTAGGAGAGGATGTAACTGTCCTATAAAGGACTGAGTATCTACCATCATTTGTTCTTGGCACTTTGTTCAATAATGGATTTCTACATTAACTGCCAACCAATGTCTTAAGAGGGTTTGCTGAGGTAGGCTGGATATGTCATTAATGTAATTTGCATTCTAGAATAATTTCTCCTGTTAATTATCAAATATGAACTGATGTCCCATAACATGATGCTTGAACATAGTAAATTCACTTTAAAATTTATTCACTGAATAAACCCAAAAGATGTGCTGTTGGAATATGGTCATGTTTTCTTGGTAAGTCCAGTCCTCATTGCCATTAATGATCATATCATCATGAGTATGATTTGGTATTAAGTATGAAAGATATTTTCAGGATTTGTAGAATGAAAATCATGCTAAATGTAGAAAATTATGTGTCTGTTTTTAATCTCTTCTTTGATTTTATCTATTGTCTTATGTCAAACAAAACACTTAAGATATCTATAGGGGAGGATTCTGTACTATAGTCTGCCTTTCTGAAGTGCCTGAGTTTGCTATTAAGAAGTATGCCACAATAATTTTGAAATCTGCAATATGTAGATGAACTAAATGAGCTGCCCTTAACTAGGAAATGCAATAAGAGAATGTAAAAGCTTATCTATGAAGCTGAATTGTGATAGGTTTAAAAGGTATACCTACTGATATATAACTTTAATTTGGAAGCCATTTTCTATAGACTTCTATATTAAATCTCTAAACATAATACAATCAATTAATTATTTAATATACAAATGAAAAAGAACGTGAATAATATACATTGAGCCCAACAATCAATCTTAACACTCTTTCTTGATTAATCACATTCAGTATAACAAAATAATATTAACCCTAGAAACTATTAATATTATTTCATAACCTTTCCATAGGCCTGTTACTTTGTATTGCAATCCCACTTTGTAAACTAACCATTTTCCCTAGTATTTTTTTTTTCTATCTGGTGTCCAAACAACAAAGTTCCTATTCAAACAGAGACATCAAAACTCCCTGAGTCTGTGCACTGGATCGCAGATTCATCACACACTGAGAAAAGCACAGTTGGATAGAGTTTTGCATCCACTCCTCCTTGTGGCTTCCAATGCGTTGGTCAGCAGGGCTGTAGCATTAAAAATGCAAGCTTCAGTAATGATGGTCCACAAGGAGGAGGGATGAAAGGTTACTTTGAATTGTCTTTGAAGAAGATAGATGGCAGAATGGCCTTTGATACCAGAGTACGCAAATCCAGGACATCTGTCCTCTGAAACAGGAGAGAAAAAAACATAGATATCGATGTCTACTCAAGCAGGGCATGAAGACGGGAAATGAGTTTTGGTTGAGGTGTTCTGAGAGCTATTGGAAAGATTGAATAAAATGGATAGCCTTTCCTTTGGAAAAAGTAGGAAGCAGTGGGTGCTTTTCTCTTGTCAACTGCAAAAGGATTAAAAAGAAGTTAAAGGTGGCTTTAGGCTACTTTGTTTGCAAATGAAAGCTGTTCTTCCCTCGAACCACAGTTGTGTGCATCTTTGAACATATTTGCCACTTACCAATTTTCTTATTAAATTAGCTGGAACATGATTCACTAAAGAGTGTGGGAAGACATACTACAGAAAAAATACACAATATTCACATGTTCTAGGATACATAAACACATTACTTAGGAACAAAACAGTTGTTTTCAAATACTGGTAAGTGAAAACTCTGATTTTGTATGCAGTCTAAACATTTAACAAAGAAATATACTTTAGATTCTCTGACGCCACACATTGCTAACATTCTCCAAGAAAAAGGAATATCTTTATATTGTGATCCTAATGGATATTATATAGGGAACACAGTATACCAAGCTTTTTGATTCCTAAAAAGAACTTGCATTTTTATCATAATCAATAAAGTATAATGTACTCAACTATCATTTGAATACAAATTGTTGCAGTAACTTTCTTAAAACACAAATCAGAGACTTGTGGTAATAATCAAGACACTTTGATTCATGATCTATGTTCACTATACTACATGCAGTGATTGTTCACTGGTGTCTTCTATAAGTAGTTAATATTTCATAAGACCAATTTCTCAAGGGAAAAGCATTTGGTAATTTCCTAGTCTTCTCAGAATTCATCTGAATAAATACACACATACAGAAACAGACACACATGCACATACACATGTATATACATACACACACATTAATATCTATGCATGTACATACAGAAAGGTGCACATATTTTCCAGTGAGGTAGTGCAAAGTCCAAAATAAATTACAAATATTTTGATATTGAAGATAAAAAAATCAAATATTATAGAGACAGGTAAACAGAATTTATTAAACAAGTTGAAAGAGCATGTTCCAATGATAATCAGGAAAACATTGAGACAAATAACTATTTTTAAGTTTTATATAACATTGAAAAAACAAAGAACAAGAGATGTGATAATGATATAGATAGATGAGTAATTTTGATTAAATGATGAAGAATGACCATATCCTACTGTGTGGATTATCTTACTGAACAATGAAAGCTGAAGGTAGTAAGTGTATGAGATACAATAACTTAAGGGGTAATACAGGTCTATTAATATTTGGGCAGATTTCTATCACATATCTGTAAGATATAATAGAAATAATACAATGATATCCCTGTGATTATCTTGACACTACCATAAAGTCTGAATCAAATCATAAATATTTGATAAGACAAAGGCAAATCTAAAAGATAACTGACTTCTCTTTTAAAAGTGGCAAGGCTAACTATAAAATTAGCACAAGAATAAATAAATAAATAAAGGAGATGAAAAAAAAAAAGGATCAATGGCCTCTCTTAGCAATAAAACCTGCAAGCTACACCAACTCTGGTTAATAAGAATACAGTAGAGCAACAGTGTAAGTCTCAAGAGTAACCAATTATTCTTTTAATGGGTTTAAACATCTTCCTCCTTATTGTCAGGTAATGTATACCTGGTATTATAAGCTTATCCAAGCAATTGCAGAAGGGAAAAACTAGACAATGGACAGGAACAGATGTCTTAGTGTTAACTATACGTACGTCATACTAAACTGCCATATAAACACTTGTTATTATATCCTTAAATAAAAAAAGACTCAGCACTCAACCAAGATGCACCTAAGAATGGAAAATTAATAAGGCAGAAAAGTATAACTGAACATAGTGCAAAATATTGGCAACCCTAGAATTCTCGGCCCTCATCAGAACATGAAGATCTCTCTGGAAGAGAAAAGGAAGAGGTTTGGTAACACCGTAAGAGCCTAAATGTGGGAAGTTATATTGCCCACCAAAACAATCCAGTAATGACAGGGCCTCTGCATACAGGAGCTCACTGCAGTGAGAGCTACCACCACCAGATCTACACAATGGCGGATATATCAGCATTCCCTCGTGGAACAGTAAGGATCTCAGGAAAAACAACTACACTCATAAAGAATCTGTTGGGCAATGACTAGACAAAAGATGAGGAGCCTCCCAATTTGTGAGTTTGACGATGAAAGGCCACATATACTACTACAGAGACCTGGTTCCTTGCTAGCCCAGGCACCATAAAAGAAGCCCTGTGATCTACTCATGTAGAGAGACAGGAGAACAGAAGGGACGTGGCTAGATTGTTAAAGGGAGGGGAGGATGAGAAAAGAGGTGAGTGGAAATAGAGGGGGATTGGGCAAGGACATAAATTCATTTTATTTATAAGTAGAATAATTCTCAAATATAAAGAAAATGAAGGATTTAAAGGGATTGAAACACAAAAGCATAGGAAACAAAACAAAAATAAACAAACAGAATATATTGAATAAAGAATAATCCTGAGAGCAAAGTAAATAGCAGAAAGAAGCCAGTCTACAAACTGTGAGAGAATATTGGCATATTATTATTCTGATTGGATTACTACAGTGACATAAGAAACTCAGAAAAAATGAAGTTTTAAAAAATGAACTGGGTTTTCCCATGTCAATTAGATAAACTCTTTATTTTAAAATTTTTTTAAAATTATTTTATTCAATTGTGTGTGTGTGTGTGTGTGTGTGCATGTGTGTGCATGCATGTGTGTGTGTGTGTGCGTGTGTGTGCATGCGTGTGTGTGTGTGTGTGCGTGTGTGTGCATGCATGTGTGTGTGTGTGTGTGTGTGTGTGTGTGTGTGTGTGTGTGTGTAGAACCACGGGCGAATTCGGGAACCACCATGGACTGCCTCTATCTCTCCTTGTTTACTCTGCCCCGGGATTCACCGGCTCCGCCATACCAGGACCAGAAACGCAGGCTGCCCCCGCTTCAGCCCGATGTCTATACATGGGGTCTAGGATCTAAACTCAGGACCTTCCGCCTGCAAGGCAGATGCTTAACCCCTGAAGCACCTCTCCATCCCCTAGATAAACTCTTATAGGCCTGCTTTAGATAACTCATCATAGGTGTGCAAAAATGCTGTTTTTAATTCTCAAGTTGACATCTGAAGCCATGTGCTACAAGAAGCAAACAGGTATTTTTTAAAAATAACATAAATATTACTGTGTTGAGTTGGCATTGTACAGAGATTAACAGCCATATTGGTCTAGAAACATCAAACTTAATTTTTTTTCCATTTGTACAGGGGTAACGCACTGTATTAAATATGTAAGGTCTTATCTACATGGGTTTGATTACAGAAACTAATAAAGTATTCTCTAAATAATGAAAAAAATAATATAAATAATGAACTGTGAAAAGTGTTCAGTTTCACCAATCACTATAGAAACAGAAATCAAATTCACAATGAGGCATCATTGTACCCAACCTAAAATGGAAAGTATCAAGGAAATACTAAAATAAAAAATCATAACCAGACCTTACTGACATGAGACATTTAAATTGTGATTGAATACAAATAACAGCCAATATTGTGAATACTGAGAAAAATACTTCATAAAACCCAATGATGAAATAATCCAGCAATTCCTCTCTTAGGATCGTATGTGGTAATCATTCTCACAATCCATGCTTGCTGAAACATTGTTCACAATATCCAAGTTTCATAATTAAACAAGGTGTCCATCTGCAGAACAAGAGATGATACAGAAAAGGAGGTTATTGAGATGTTATAAATGCATAGAAAGAACAAGTGTTTTTCCCTCAGTATAGATTGAACTGACAGTTATCATTTTAAGTGAAATATTCTCCTTAAATTGTGGCATCTGAAGGGCTGATTTCATCAAAGAAAAGATCAAAATTGTGGTCACTGGGGACTGGGAATGCAAAGGTCCATATGGGACAGAGAGAAGTTAGATAAGCAACATCAAGATTCATTTGCTAGGTCAAATTTTCAAAGTTTTGTGGAAATTGGCACAGATGAAGTGAGTTCATGGGTGCAGCACACCTGATATGTTCAAAACTTACTCTTTGCAAAAACCCTATCAACATTCTACCAAGAAATGGAGAAGATTTAAAGAAGCACAATAGAGTTCCCATACTAGCATGAAGCACAAGAAGGGGCCTCAAGCTAAGCCACTGAGTCCTGAACCCTCATTAGTGTAGATGACTCAGGGGGAAATTCAGCACCCACTTAAACAGATGCTCTGAACGATTTAAGGGAGAAATCAGGAAGCTCCAAGAGAGGAGGAAGGAAAGAAAAGTGGTGAGAAGGAGGGGGAGAATGGGAAGGGTAGGAAGAGTATAAGGGAACTAGGGGGAAGAGAGGTGGGAGGGAGTAGGAAGATAACTATTGAGCTTCTATAATTAAGCAAATAAAATGTAATAAAATTTAATAAAAAATAAACACCACAGACAATAAGAGACCATAGATGGTAATGCTGGAAGGGAAAGCAGAACAACTTTCCTTAGGTGTATATACACTGATGTATTATCCCCACTAATGGAAGCATTTAGGTACTTGTGAGTACAGGGAACTCATATGAAACTCAGTGGGCAACCCAAAAAATAGACAAAAAATGGAAAGAAGATGGCTTACTTTGGGAAATTGAAAAAATGGAGGAGAATGGAATCTGATAAGCGGTGCAAGTGACTCTCCCTCCCACGCCGCCTTCTCTGCCCTACCGCGCTTCCCACTCCGCCAGCCCCAGGTGAGTCCGCCCAGCCCTCCCAGGACCTCCCGTGTTCCAGCGGCACCCAGGCTCCCTCAGGCTTTAGACTGAGACCCGCCCCGGACCCCAGCCTCCTGCCCGCCTGTCTGCAAGACTTGCTCACATTCCTTCATTCCTGGAGCTTGGGTGTGCCACTAAGCCAAGTCCCAGGTCCCAGGTGAAGAATTCTGCCATCAACATCAGCCCCTCTGCCTCTCTGGCCCACCAGAGACCCACCCACGTGGTCTAGAGAAGACACACTTCTACTCAGAATTCAATAGAGTCCAAACAAAACTCAAGCAAAGTTCTAAGGGTCAAGGGCATACATCTGAAAACGTCTACAATCATCCTATCACATGGGAGAGATACTTCACATCCAGCCCAAAGATAAGCAAACCTCCTTTTTTTCACCTTACTGTTCCTTTCTAATATTAATCATTGTAAATTAACTTTTCCATGCAGCCACTCCAAAAACATACACAACTACAGGGAGTACACCACTCATTCGCACATATCACCAAGATATTACATCGTAAAAGTGCACTACCATTCATCCCCTGTCCACTTAACCTGACATAACTGATGTACTAACAGCCTAATAGCCTCAACTAGGAAATAACAGTAACAAAAGACAAACATACCCAACTCCAAGGCAAGCACTAGTAATAACTGCCCAAGTATAGTAATACCAACTAAATCAGTTCAGTCAAAAAACACAGAAACTGAAAAGCCCTGGAAGACAAAACAATGCCCAAGTCAAAGTGCAGATCCACGAGAAACAAAAACCAAAAAGACCAATCTTCCACCGAAAGAATTAACCCCTTAATGATGGATTCCAACCAGAACAAATTCACAGAAAACAGCCAAGAAAGCCAAACCCAAGACAACGACTTTCAAAGTATGATCATTACCATGATTAATACTATGAAAGAGGAAATCCAAGAGGAGTTAAACAACCACATCAACCACTTTGAACAGGAACACAACAGGCACTTGGAGGAGTTCAGAAAAACAGTTCAAGAAACAAAAATAGGCATAGAGCAGTTAAAACAGTCTCAAGCAGAGTTTAAAATTGAACTAAAAGACAACTTATCTTCAACCCAAAGCTCAACAGAGAGTCTTATCAGCAGAACTAACTAAGCAGAAAATAGAATCTCAGATCTTGAAGACAAAGTGGGAGAATTAACCAGATCAATGGAAGAGATTGTTAAAGCCAAAAAGATACTTGAGAGGAACATTCAAGAGTTATGGGACACCCTGAAGAAGCCTAACATGCGCATTCATGGAATACCAGAGCAAGAATCTCAAAATACCACACCTGAGGAAATTTTTCAAATTATCATAAAGGAAAACTCCCAACTGAAGAATGAGAGGCCCATCCAAATACAATAGGCATTTCACACTCCAAACAGATATGACCAAAATAGAAAATCTCCACGGCAACTAATAGTCAAAACACTCCACATTCAAGACAAAGAAAAGGTGCTGAGAGTTGCAAGAGAAAAAAAGCAAGTCACTTTCAAAGGCAAACCTATTAAAATAACAAATGACATCTCAATGGAAACAGTAAAAGCAAGAAGAGTTTGGAAAGATGTACTTCAAGGATTGAATGAGCAAAAATGTCAACTCAGGCTGATTTACCCTGCAAAACTATCTGTTATGATCGAGGGAGAAAGAAAAATTTTCCAGCAAAAAGACAACTTGAAGGGATACATGTCTACCAAAACAGGCCTTTAAAAAATGCTAGAAATGATACACAAACTTGAAGAATAAAACAAGCGTATCCAGGAGGACAGAAGAGTAGTATAATACCACCAAAACATAAATGTCAAACAATAAGCATACAAAATTCACTAAACATAAAAAATGTCCAGAATTAAAAATAATTTCTCCATTATAACATTAAATGTCAATGGTATTAACTCACCTATTAAGAGACATGGATTACAAACATGGATTAAAAATCACAACCCATCAATCTGTTGCCTTCAGGAAACTCATCTCACCACAAAAGATAGGCATATCCTAAAAATGAAAGGCTGGTCCAAAATTCTGCAAGCTAATGGAACCAGGAAATAGGCAGAGGTAGACATTATGGGGTCGGACAAAAGTGGATTTCAAACCAAAAAAAATCAGATGGATACTACATTTTAGTCACAGGTACAAGTCACCAGGAAGACTTCACAATACTGAACATATATGCACCAATACGGGCCCTCCACATTCATTAAGAAAACCTACAGCATCTAAAGCAAGAAATCAACCCCGAAACGATAATTCTTGGGGATTTCAACACCGCCCTCTCAACATGGGATAGATCAACAGGTCAAAAGCTTAACGGAGACACTTTGGAACTTAATCAAACCCTGAAAGAAATGAACCTTATAGATCTGTATCGAACTTTTCACCCACATACCAAAGAATACACATTTTTCTCAGCAGCACACAGAATTTTCTTCAAAATAGAACACATATTGGGTCACAAAATGAATCTCCACATATATAGGGAAGTTGAAATTCTAGCTGATGCCCTATCAGACCACCACAGCCTAAAGTTGGACATCCACAATGACAGAAAATACACTAACTCCTGTAAACTTAACTCTATGATGCTGAAGGAGAACTGGATTCAGGAAGAAATTAAAAAGGAAATTCAAGGTTTCCTGAAAGAGAACGATAATGAAAATACAACTTACCAAAATCTCTGGGACACAATGAAAGCTGTCCTAAGAAGTAAGTTCATAGCTCTTAAGACCTACATCAAAAAAAATAGAAACATCAGAAATAAATAACTTAACTATATAGCTTAAAGCTTTAGAGAAACTCGAGCAATGTGATCCCAACAGTAGTCGAAGAGAGGAGATTAGCAAAATAAGGGGAGAAATATCTGAAATCAAGATTAGGAAAACGATAGAGAAAATAAACCAGTCAAAAAGCTGGCTCTTTGAAAAAATCAATAAAATTGATACACCCCTAGCTAAATTACCAAAAGCAAGAGAAAGAAAATCCAAATCAACAAAATTAGAAATGAAAATGGAGATATCACTACTGATACCCAAGAAATCCAGAGAATTATAACATCATATTTCAAAAACTTATACTCTGTGAAATGACAAAACAACACAAAAGAGATGGATGAATTCCTAAGTAAACACAACTTACATAAATTGAATCAGGAAGTTGTGAATTATTTAAATAGTCCTACAACATATGAGGAAATTGAGGAAGTAATCTCACGTCTTCCCACCAAAAAATGTCCTGGACCAGATGGATTCAGCACAGAGTTCTAGCAGACATTAAAGAGTTAATAACAATAATACTCCTTAAACTGTTCCATCAACTATCTATGGAGGAACACTACCAAATTCCTTCTATGAAACTAAAATTTTTTAATTCTAAAACCTAATAAAGATACACTGGAAAAAGAAACTATAGGCCAATCTCTCTGATGAACACAGATGCAAAGATTCTCAACAAAATCTTAGCAAATCGGATTCAAAAACATATCAAAAAGATAATCCACGGGGACCAAGTAGGCTTTATCCCCGGCACACAAGGTTGGTTCAACATATGCAAATCAATAAATGTAATTCATCATATAAACCAGTCCAAACTCCAAGACCACATGATACTCTCGATAGATGCAGAAAAAGCTTTTGACAAGATCCAACAGCCTTTTATGATCAAAATGCTAGAGACAGTAGGAATGGAAGGAACCTTTATCAATATAATAAAAGCTGTATACAACAAACCCACAGCAAGGATATACCCAATTGGAAAAAACTAGAAACATTCCCACTTCGATCAGAAACTAGACAATATTCAATATTCAATATTGTACTTGAAGTCTTAGCTTAAGACATAAGACAAGAAAGGGACATAAAAGGGATTCAAATTGGCAAGGAAGAAGTCAAGCTATCCCTATTTGTAGATGACATGATCTTATACATGAGTGATCCCAAAAACTCCACCAAGAAGCTCCTGGAACTAATGGAGCAGGGTGGCAGAATACAAAATAAATGTACAAAAATCAGTGGCCTTCCTACATGCCCAGAATGAGAGAAGTGCACAAGCCCTGAGAGAAACAATCACATTTACTATAACCCCTAAAAAATTGAAATATCTTGGTATAAACCTAACCAAGGAGGTAAAAGATCTTTATGATGAAACTTTAAAACCCTAAAGAAAGAAATTGCAGAAGACACCAGAAGGTGGAAAGACCTCCCATGTTCCTGGATTGGCAGAATCAACATTGTAAAAATGACCATCCTACCAAAGGCAATATACAAATTCAATGCAATACCAATTAAAATCCCAAAGCAATTCTTTATAGAGGATGACCAAACAATCTCAAAATTCATATGGAGGCACAAAAGACCCAGGATATCCAAGACAATCCTAAGTAACAAAAACACTTCTGGAGGTATCACCATACCAAACCTTAGTCTAAACTACAAATCCATAGTTATAAAAACAGCCTGGTACTGGCTCCAAAATAGACACACAGATCAATGGATAAGGGTTGACGACCCAGATATAAGCCCACAAAATTACAGCCATTTGGTCTTTGACAAAGGGGCCCAAAAAATCCAATGGAAAAAGAACAGTATCTTCAACAAATGGTGCTGGCAAAACTGGATCTCCACATGTAGAAGATTGAAACTGGACCCATACTTGTCACCATGTACAAGACTTAATTCCAAAAGGATCAAGGACCTTGATATAAGGCTAGAGAGTATAAAAACCATAGGTGAAAGGGTAGTGAACTCCTTTGAGATGATTGGGTTAGGCCAACAGTTCCTAAACAGACATCCAATGGCACAGTCACTGCTACCAACTCTCAATATTTGGGATCTTGTGAAATTAAAGACCTTCTGTTCAATTAAAGAAATTGTAACACGAGCTCAAAGGCAACCCACAGAATGGGAGAAAATCTTCACTAACCACATATCTGATAGAGCTCTATTAGTGCATAAAGAACTTAGAAAACTAAACACCAAGGAAACAAATGGCTCAATTAAAAAATGGGGCCTGGAACTTAAAAGAAACATTACCAGGGATGAAATTAAAATGTCTAACAAATATCTTAAAAAATGCTCCACATGCTTAGCCATCAGGGAAATGCAATTCAAAACTTCCTGGAAATATCATCTCACCCCAGTCAGGATGGCAAAAATCCACAATAAAAAACAGCAACAAATGCTGGAAAGGATGTGGAGAGAGGGGAACTCTCTTACATTGCTGGTGGGAATGCAGGCTTATACAGCACTCTGGTGAGCCATCTGGAGATTCTTAAAGAAATTAAAGATTGAAATGCCATATGACCCTGCGATTCCACTTTTTGGAATAATCCCCCATACATTAAAAATTCACCTTGATAGCACTAGCACGACCATGTTCATAGCAGCACTGTTTCCAATAGCAAAGTCATGGAATCAACCCAAATATCGAACCGTTAATGAGTAGATAAGGAAAATATGGTGCATCTATACAATGGAGTACTACTCAGCCATTAAAAATAATGAATTATTGGAATTTGCCAGGAAATGGATGGGATTAGAAACAATTATATTGAGTGAAGTATCCCAGGCACAGAAAATTAAGCGCCGTATGTACTCCCTAATAGGTGGCTCCTAGTACCAAACCCACTTACAGACACTCAAAGATAAATCTCTGTAATACCTACAGTAATTGCAAAGATTATGAACAGGAGGAATGGGGAAAGTGGGACGCACCAGTAACAAGGATAGAGGGGACCATGTTACAACAGAGAAAATAGGCCTCCATCAAGAACTTCAAGTAAGTAATGAGACCCTGGTTAAGTTCACAGACATTCCTTCCTGATCATTTACAATTGATGGGACATGATCTTATCAGAATGGGAGGACGTATAGTCTGACAGATAGAAAGTAACCATATTGCAAATGGGTGATTGACCCCTCCCTCACCGCGGTTTCCTAATTTTATTACATGGACCTTTCAATATACTCTTATAAATTTAACAGGTTTTTATCTCTGGCCAGGGGGTGATTTCCAATACGCATCAGGATGGAATGAAGGGCATTGCAGCAGAAGCAAAACTGAAAAAAATAAATCAACAAACCATAATCCAGAACATCAGAGACTCTATATCAACCACCTGAAACTAGGCCAGCCTAATCTCTCCCCATCTTGAAGCTCAGGGAAATTTACCGAAGAGCGGGCGGTAAGATTGTAAGAGCACAAGGATGAGAGGAGTAACAATATGCAAGATTCTCCACACAAGTTAGGGCTGAAGCAATCATAATTGGACTTTGCATGCCTTGTGCAATGTTTAACACACTATTGACCCCACAAAGTCTAGCGTTTTGCTGAAGGCACTAGGATCCTTGGAGGCAAGGGATTGACAGGCACCGTAGTGACCTATGCTTAAAGGGAACACAGGAAAGGGTTCTGGGAAATGTCACTGGTCCTTGCACCTCATCGGAGAGGAGGACCCAGAGGAGAATTTGGCATGCTCCGGGGGTGGGAGGGGGAGGCACTGGGGGATGGGGAGGGAATGGGGGATGGGGGCACAAGGGGATGGGGGGTTGGAGGAAGGGGTGGACCGGTATACCTGTTAAGTTTGTATGAATGGAATTTAAAAAAATAAAAAAAAGAGGTGACAGTGACATAAATTCATTATATTCATGTATTAAACTAAAGAGAGAAATCTTTAAAGAGACACTTAAAGAGAAGGAATTGTCACTTATTTACTGTCGCAATAGTAGAAGTGACTGTTTACAAAATAATGTATGTGTCAAAATAGCTGGAAGTGTAAACAATTATTATTCAACAAAATGGGAAATGTTTTAGAAAAGGGAAGCAAATCAACATGTTTTGATTGTTCAATCCTTATTATTGTACATTGTATACATGTTTTACATTAGCTTATTGTAACTAATAGTGAAACATAAATATGCCAAATTTTAAAATTCCTAACAAAAGGAAATTATCAAATCCTTTTGAAAGATTTCCTGGGACTTCACATCTCTCAAATTATGCTAAAATATCCATGTGTGGTTATTTTGTCACATATAAATCCTCATCAACTAGTCTCCTATCACCCTTTCTAGGAAACATGACTTTTTAAATAAATGGTCACAACTCCCTGTTTAGACAGATGGAATTTTTTTTTGATAAATCTACACCATATTTTATTTTTCTGAAAACCACTGGCATGCTTTAATGAACCGCTTTTCAATCCTGTCTATGGTTTAATGTGATATGTGAGATCAGAATGTTTCTATGGGTGCTTCATTATGTATAGATCAAAATAAATATGCACACATGATTATTAGAAAGAGATGTTGGCATTTAGTCCTTGCTCCCTTATTATGATGTGTTAAAAAAGAATATGTATAATATTATCAAATTTGTTATAACTCAAGTTTGGTGTTCATTATGTCAATATGATTTGTGATTCAAAGTTTTACATTCTGAAAAAAATTTAGCCAAACTGTGCTATTAGATATAGGATCAAATTTTTCTTAACTGTAGTAAAGTGAAGCCATTCTTACTGCTCAGAAATTCAAGTCGACATTCCAGAAGGAATTTTAAAAGAATCTGTATTAGCTCTTTTTTTTATATTGTATTAGCTTTTGTTTCCATATTCTGGAATATTAAATTTATTCTACCTTTATTTACTATTCTGAATTGATTTCCTGTTTTGATTGATGAGGATTTATAATACTATTGAACAGATAAAAACATCTTTTCAAGTTTAATAATCCTACTTTCAAATCCCCCATTAATGACCATGATGAATATTAATGATATGAGTGAACTTTTATTATCCTGACAATGCTCGATATTATCTCCTTCTTATAATCCACTTTAAAATGAGGACAACTCCCTCTCTTTACAAATAGTTTTTTATTCATTTTCTAAACATAATGAGTATACATTGTCTCTTGTGAAAAATCAGAGACTCAGATGTCCCCAAAAACAATGAAGCAAACATATCAGGATGGGCATAGAAAACAATATCAGAAATAATATAAATAATTCATTTGATTATTATTTGATACATGTAATCTTTCATACTTAATTAAATGTAATTGTAATTACAGAGTATCACCATAAGATGATAATGGATGTGTTATTGAGTATTGGGCTTACATTTAAAATTAACATTTCAGACTGGGATATAATATTTTTTCAAATTAGTTACTCCTTTTCTCTGGCTAGAATACTTCTTTGCTTTCCTGCTGCACAATATATATCAATGGTATTCTTTCTAAGTAATATGCAACAGGAATTGGCATGACTCATTTAACATGGAACATATTTAATTACATAGTTTTATAGAATACAGATGTTCACCATTTTAAATTTTTGCAAAGATGAATATAATTTCTCAGATGGTTTTAAAACTCATAGCAGCAGCATCCAAGAATTTGTGACATCTGATGACATTAACCATATTCAAAATACTCAGCAGTCACAATAAAGCTAATGTTTTGAAAAGATAAATAAGATAAACAAGTCTTTATCAACATTAACCAAAAGAAAGAGAGAGAATATCCAGATTAATAAAATTGGAAATGAGAAGGAGGAAATTAGAACAGATACAGGAGAAATACCGAGAATCATACTTTCAAAATTATTACTCATCTAACTTTTTGATAACATAAAGGAAATGGATGGAATCCTAAACACATAGACTTGTCCAAATTGACTCAGAAAAAATTGGTAATTTAAACATCAATAAAAAACAATGAAATTAAAACAGTAATTGCAAATTTCCCAGTGATATCATGCCTTCTTATCAGTTACCTTTCAGACTCTGAGAAATTTGATGTTACTTTTTTCTTCACAAATACTGATATAAAAGTTTTCTTTCCTTCTTGAAATGTTTTAGAACCTGTTTAGTGTCAACACATCTTTTTAGTAGTGAAAAATATTTGTGTGTGGTTTGGAAAGGTGTGTCACTGAACTTTATAGTTTTTTGTTGCACCTGATTTAATCCATATAGTTCAGCAGCTGAGATATGAGCACATAGTGTACTCTAGCACTATGTTCCTTTGCCATCTAAGTCTCACTGACATGGGGTGCATCTTTCCTTTCCTGACACACTAATCATTTATTCTCAGCACTTTTTGAAATCAGTTTTCTGTTGATAGATACATTGATAATTTCTTCAGTCCTTTTATTCTTTTATTTATGGTGTATCAAGGGATGGAGAAAAGTAATAACAATTTTTCTTATATGTTACATACCACTAGCATTATCTAATTCTTATTTATTTTGTAAATACACATTATGAAGGAAAGAAAACACGGCAATGAATCCAGACAGTCAAATCTACTTATTATTTGCACAATCACAATGCATTTTATATACATGAAAATTAATGATACTTTAATCCTGAAATGCTGCAACACTTAAACTATATTAAATAATATCTTGTGTGTTTGTCATAGTTAAGCACAGATGTCAACTGTCCTTTGTAGAGAATTAGTGGTTGCATTAGCCCAGAGGAAATCTGCATGAGATTTTTATTTCTAGCTGCTGAGGAAGGCCCAGCCCATGGTGGATGGGACTAGGCCTTGGAATAAATCAAGGAGAGCTGATTAAGAGAGTTGGCATCCTTCTGTACATTTGGCCAGACATGCTGGTCTGGAAAGTAAGGACTATCCATCTCTCAGCCATTGAGTGGTGATTAACTATAATCTACTGCTCCTCCTCACTTAATGCATCAATATGCTATTTCTAGTTTCATGATTTTCGCATGTACCCAAGTTTAGCATACAAATTAGGGCTGAAGTAATAATAATAGGACTTTGCATGACCTGTGCAATGATCAACATATCATTGAACCCCCAAAGTCTAGCATGGATCACAGGCACTATGATCCTTAGAGGAGGTGACATCCAATACGCATCAGGATGGAGCCAAGGATGGGGCAGGAACCGCAAAACTGGAAGAAGAAAAAAAAACATAATTCAGAGCATCAGAGACCCTACATTAATGATTAGGAACCAGGCCAGCCTAATCTCTCCCCATCCCAAAGCTCAAGGAAATTTGCGGAAGAGCGGGCGATAAGATTGTAAGAGCCTAAAAATGAGGAGGAGCAACAATACGCAAGATACTCCACACAAGTTAGGGTCAAAGTAATCATAATAGGACTTTGAATGACCTGCTCAATTATCAATACATCATTGACCTCCACAAAGGCTAGCATGAATAACAAGCACTAGGATCCTTAGAGGCAAAGGATTAGCAGCCACAATAGTGTTCCTATACTAAAGGGGAACACAAAAAAAGAGCTCTAGGCAATGCTGCTGAGTCCTTACACCTCATCGGAAGAGGAGGATCTAGAGGAAAGTCTGACATGCACAGTAAAGGATGCTCCAGAAATTGGGGAGGGAGAAGGGGTGCTGGGAGAAAGGGAAGGAGGGGGAAAAGGAAGGAGAAAAGGGGAGGAAAGAGCAAGGGGATCCAGGGAGGGGTGGAGGGAGGGAGGGGAATGGGGTACCCTATCAAGTTGTATGAGAGGAAAAAAATAAATAAAAAAAGATTAAAAAAAAACTTTGAACCAGATATTAGAGAAAACATTGCTTTCACAGTAAAAAATTGAGCACCTGGATTTCAATGACATTCCATCGAACAATTCTTTTGCTGAGAGGTAATATAAAAATGTATACCGAGTATCTGAATGACATACAAAAATATAATCACATTTATATTAAAGGCTTTAGAACTGTGGGCAATAGAACCATTTTTATAGCAACAGAAATTGTAAATTGAACCAGAACATTTGATTAGCCACCATTTCCATTTCATCCAATATGCTCGATAATCAAGTTACAGCTGTACTTTGATATAAACAGAATGTTGTATGTGGTCCTGCAGTGCTATACAGTACTATTTTATTATTCTAAAATATTTGTAGCCATTTTCATATACCACCAAACATACTATTCAAGAAAAATAGAAACACACAATATGACAATTTAAAAGTTCATATTCTGCTATTTGATGATAACAAACTTCAAATCTTTTTTTATTATTTATCCAATTGTGCATGTATGCATGTCTGTATGTGTGTGTGTGTGTGTGTGTGTGTGTGTGTGTGTGTGTGTGTGTAGAACCACGGACGAATTTGGGAACCACTATGGACCACCTCCACCTCCTCCTTGTTTACTCTGCCCAGGGATTCACAGGCTCCGCCCTACCAGGACCAGAAACGCAGGCCGTCCTCACTTCTGCCCGTTGTCTATACATGGGGTCTAGGAACAGAACTCAGGACCTTCCACCTGAAAGGCTGAGGCTTAAACCCTGAGCCACCTCTCCAGCCCCCAAATCTTTACCTTATAGCATTCAATATTATTGAATAAATGTTTCTATTTTGTTTCGCCTCACATTTTTTTCTTTTTAGCATTCCAAAGAAAAGCAAATTTTTCTTGAATAGTGCTTTTAGTGGTCTTACTCTTGCATGTACTTAACAGAATCTCTATCAGTTTAAGTTCTACTATGTAAAATGTGCGATCAAGTCTACTATCTCGGATTTTTCACTATTTCATGAAAAAATTACATGATTAGAGGCTATCAATTAACACGTTTTGACATTATTACTATCATAAGACAATTGCTATCTACCTTTGAATCTACTCTTATAATAAGATTCTATTTTAACAGCTTTTTATCTCTAGCCAGGGGTTGATGTCCAAGGGCATCAGGATGGAGCCAAGGGCATTGCAGGAGCAGCAAAATTGAAAAAAAAAAAAAAAATCAACAAACTATAATTCAGAACATCAGAGACTCTATATCAACCACCTGGAATTAGGCTTGCCTAATCTCTCCCCACCCTGAAGCTCAGGGAAATTTGCGGAAGAGAGGGTGGTAAGATTGTAAGAGCACAAGGATGGGAGGAGCAATGATATGCAAGATAATCCACACAAGTTAGACCTGAAGCAATTATAATAGGACTCTGCATGATCGGCACAATGACCAATGATCATTGACCCCTCAAAGTGTAACATGGACTAAAGGCACTAGGATCCTTAGAAGCAAGGGATTAACAGCCACAATAGTGTTCCTATACTTAAGGGAAACATAGGAAAGAGTTCCAGGAAATCCCACTGAGTCCCTAAACCTCATCAGAGAAGAGGACCCAGAGGAAAGTTTGACATACACACTAAAGGATGCTCCACGGATAGGGGGAGCTTGCACTGGGAGAAAGGGAGGGAGGGAAGGAAAGGAAGGGGAAAAGGTGGGAGGGAGCAGGGAGGTCCAGGGAGGCCTGGAGGGAGAGAGGGGACCTGGGTACCTACTACGTTTGTATGAGCAGAAAAAAATAAATAAATAAATACATTATTTTAAAAAAAGGACAATTGCTAAAAGATAAAATTGAATTTTTGTTTCTGTTTTGTTCAACTGCTTAATTACCCATGGTGTATGACAAACATAGGGATTTAGTGTTAATAATTCTAATATCAATGGGAAAAGTATGATATGTTCACAAAAGTCCTAATATCACAATTATGAGCAAGTAATAAAGAACATGAATTTAAAATGCAGATTTCTGTGTCATAAAGGAAGCAAGGTATTTCCTATAAAATTAATAATCTATTTTAATAGGATAATCAGGAATTGATTCTCAGGGAGGCATGACAACGTATTGCCACCTTGTCATCAAGAAGAAAGAGCTGTGAAAAATTATCTGGATTAAGGTTATCCTCTGAAAGTGTCTGTGAGAGACTGTTTTTATTGCAATGATTGGGAAGACCAATGCCAACTATATATGGAATCATTCTTAAGACATAGGTACTAAATGTAGAGCCCAAGCTGAGCACTAAAGTTCATCTATTTCTGCTTTTTGACTGGATGTGGTTTAGCCAGCTGCATCTAGTGCCAGAAAAACTGTGAGCCAGAATATGCCTTTACTTCCTTAAATCAGAGGAGGATATTACCTCAAGAACCAAAAAGAAACCAAAGAGAAGGATTTATTCACTCAGGGAGAACAGTAATGAAAAGCTGGCCTCAGAGAGAGTATTCATGTTAAAGTACAAGTGCATGCAAAAAGAGGCTTGAGTTCACTTAGACAGCAGCAAAAGTTTCTGTCATTTAGGAATTGCCAGAACAGTGTAGTCAATAGTGCAGTAAGAAGAGTGCAGACAAGATGATACGATGAAATCTCTGCATCTTGGACACTTTATAAACTTTGCGAATGTTTTAAGTTCAGTGAAAAACTATTTGATCATGGAGGCCATGAAGCTATTTTTTTTATTTGCTTTGATCATTTTTAGGTGCCAAGAAAAGTGTAGAAAGGCAAAGTGGAGCAGTGACAAAATTATTAAAGTCTTTGAGGATTATGAAGGATGGTAGTTTGAAGAACTGAAATGAGAGGGAGAGAGGACAATATATTTTAAATGATTTCAGTTTAGAAACCAGGCTTACCATTTAAAGTGTTATTACAAATCACAGGCCATGTTAGTGATGAAGAATCAAGTAGATCAGACAGAAATGAATGAGTACAGAAGACTTCCATGAACTGAGCCCTCTGACTCAATAGATCTAACATTGGCTTTCACTAGAAATGGTGCATAGCATTCAGATTAGACAGAAGGAAATAAAAATTCCCACAAAATTTCATTTGAAATATGATAATCAAGAAGAGTTGTCTATAGGTAGAAAAATTCATATGGAAATAAAATAAAAGTTCTAAAAATGAAACCATCAGTGGTACTCAGTTCTAATAAAACTTCCAAGAGAAAAAAATCTTAAGACAATTAATATTTGTGTTATAATCTCTTTACCTTAAAGTATTAAAATATAATGAAATGATCTCAGCAAATTTCTTTTAAAGAGAAAATAAATGACTAAAGTAATATAGAATTGCATATCATTCTATAAAAATAATATCAATAGCAGACAGTGAAATTAAGAAGCAGGATGATGAAAATGGAGCATTAATTTATTCAATTATTTAAAATACTTATGTACTTTTCAGAGTATGTGGAATTGGCACAGTGGGTAAAATTTATAGCACATAAGCAGGAAGACCTGAGTTCAGATCCATAGCACTTACATAAAAAAAGCCAAGTGTATTGGTGTTTATTCAAAATCGCAGTGCTCTGGGGATGGAGAAAGGTAGTCCTCTGAGCTTAAGGCTAGTCAGTCTAGTTAACTGAAGAGATTTTTCTTCTTATTCTCGTCCTCCTCCTCCTTCTCCTCCTCTTCCTCCTCCTCAACAGGTTAGTTAAGTGTGTTTCTGCACTATGGACCAGGGCTATATCTCATATACATATGTACACATTACTATATGTGTTATATGCATAGCTTTATAACTATGTACACATATGTATTCATATAAAGTAAAAATATGTGTACAAATTTTTGACAGTATATGGGAAAGAATGAAAGCCTCCATTGTGAACAGAAACTATAGGGAGCATCAAATGTTTTTCCTTGATCCTCTTGAACTCTTATACTCAGCATGATTTCTAGAAGAATCAATGGTGTGGAACTGATTTGGAGACATTACAGGTTTAGATTTAAGCATAGTTGTACCTAAAAGAACATATCAGAGGCATAGAAGATTCAAGCATTCTGTGGACAGAAAATCTGTGTTTATAAGCACTGAGATTTTGGGGTCACTCTATGGAGCAGAAAAAATATGATAAATATGGTTGTTAAGATTTTGATTCCTAGACATCATAACTATATTTGTTTGAATTTGACCCTTGGGGCTTACTGACTTCAAATATATTGCTTGTTAATATGATATGTTTTCTCCAGTTTCATAAAAATGAAGCATGGAAAATATTTCTTTAAATAATTTTCTGTATCTATTTAATATAGAAAACATATAGACAGTCTATGATGAACCAACTCTTTATCAACTTACAGAAATATAGATGTGAATGTTCCAGTATCTCTTTCCTCAAAATATTAAGGAAAAACACAATGCTGAGTTATACTTTTTGAGTATATAAACTCATAAATCCAGAACTTCACTAATAGCTTTCAAGTTTTTACTCAATTTGTACAAATTATATGTCTATTATATTGGCTTGTACATTACAATACTTTAACAGAAACTCTTAGTGCATAAATTTTCTGATATATTTAATAATATTTATGATATATCACATTTCACATCACATTTATTTTTCTAAGAGAAACAAATAAGAGGTTAAACTAGTTTGCAATTACCCATTTTTCTTTCTGTATAATAGTAATGCAGCAAAGAACAGCAGCTAAACCTCAAAGAGAGAGCTACTTACATTCAAGGACACTCATTAAAATTGCTAAAAGAAATTCATGTGGCCTTTTATTGCTACATGTTCATATATTAGGACATATTCCTGACTCCCTTGTTTGAGATCATTAGTGCAACTTCTAAAGTTAATATCTCAGCAATGCTTGGTAATACAGCCATATTTGATTTCTACCATAAATTATGTAGTGTATAGGCCTCAGTATATTGCAGAGAATTTACAAATTGCTTCATAAATGTCAATAATATATTAGTTGAAATAATTTGAGATATGATGTATGAAAACTTCCTTATAAGAACAGGAATTTAAATAGCTTGCTAAATATTCCATCCCCAAAAGGGTAGTACATACATGCTCACAATAATATGCACAAAATATGACTAAACAGGCACTTAAAATAAATTGAATGCTTTTCCAAAGTCATTATTATGATAGACATTATCAATTAAAACATTGAGTATGAAAGGAATAAAACAGAATGACATATCTTTAATATACATATTATTTATGTCATGACTTGCTTTCCTGAATTTTTTCCTATAATTTTCAGAATTCAATAAAATATGATATTTTTAACTAAAAATCTTAATAAATGTGAAAAGTATATTTGGTTAAAATATATTTACTTGAAAGCTAATAAGGACTTTTGCATATATTTTTTCTGATTAGATGTAGCATTACAAAGCTCCTCAGTGGTAGTTGGGGAAAAAACATTTTTTAAGCAAAGCTATCTATTTCTAATTACATGATATAGTTACATGAACTGCAAAGTCATGAATTTCACTTAAATATTTACATTTTACATGGACAATGTAGATATTTTTCTTTTGGATGTAAGGAAATGTTTCATCTTTCACAGCTTTCTTTCCTTGTTTCATTTTGATCCTATTATTACTCCTGTTTTTACTTATGATTCTAAACTTTTTTAACTTAAACTATCCATGCAAAATTCCTAGCCTTATATGTATGTATGCATGATATTATTAGTCTCAATTTCTTTAAACACATAGAATATTTTTACAGTAAAAAATTGGGTATAAATAATTTTTTATCTGTATGTTATTGTATATTTGAATACAGTACAGTAAGATGCATTTAAATTCATATACTCAATCATGCTAAATATAATTAAGCATCTATTTAATGTTAAAGGTCCATTATTTACTGTAATTAAATAGTAAAAAAGAATAGAAATGTCTCTATAAAATGAAATGAACAATCTGGATGAAAAATATAAACTGTTAATTATGAATATACATTCTAATAAATACTTTATAAAGAGATTTCTCAGTTTGCCTCTCTATTTGCTGTATTCTCAATCCATCATTTTTTATGATTTCATGACAAGAGGTTTAGAAAGGCATCTTTATAGGAAAACAAGAAAGACAATTCCAGTTTTCTTTAATATAGTTATTCAATATGCATTATGTATTGTTGATAGCTAAAGAAAGATGACCTACAGTTTTTCACTTATTAAAAAGAGACAAACTACTTTCATTGAAATCTCCTATGACACTGACAATTATAATATAGATCAGATGTATGAAGAATTTCTCAAAGGGCAGAGAGCAAATAGGTTAGACATTTTGATCCAATTGTCCTGTGTTTCAAGTACTAAATTCTATCTTTGTTCAAATGGATCATAGAAAGTACTTTAATGAATGTGCCTGTGTTCCAATAAAATTTTATTTATTAAAAACAGGCAACAGATCAGATTTTCCCAAAAGTTACATTGTACTAACCATTGTTATATATTAAATACTTCTCTATGGCAATCTATTTTATGAAACATGTGTACTATTTGCCTAGTCAACTAAACAGCTAAACTGTTTAATGAGGGTTTCTTCCTACTAACCATTCTGCTAAGTTTCCAGGCTGGATCTTTCCTTTATTGTTTTAAAAATAGGATCTAAACTCACTGTAAATTTATATCTCAACACTGCAACTTAATCTGTGTGAACTTAGGACTCATGCTCATTTTAGTTTGCAATGTTACTTAGACAGTGATGATGATAATGGATGTTTGTAGCACTTAGTATTTCTAAAATATTCATATTAGAAGGAAGGGCTACATTGAGTTCTAGGAAAAAATGACTTTTTAATATAAATGATTGGTTTTGTAGAACTGTCCAATTTTTATAACTTATTTGATTTTCTCAGGGACAAAGAGCCATACTACATTATTCACAAAATATAAGGAAGTTTAGGAACATAAGGGTAACCTTAATGAAAGTACTAGTATTGTAAGAACAATATTTTCTCTTTTTCTCTGATAATAGTAACTTAAAAATTGCAGAAACTTTATTATGAATTGTCATATAATAATTCCAAATACTTATTCTACATTCAAAACAAGTAAAATGCTTGTGTGTTCTTTTCTTATAGAGTTAGAATATTTTGGGTTTCTGCCTATTCAATCCTTGTTAAAACAATGTTTTTTGAAAAAAAAAGAACGCTTTAAAGGTCATATTACTAAAATA
This sequence comes from Typhlomys cinereus, assembly GCA_023101885.1. Taxonomy (NCBI): domain Eukaryota; kingdom Metazoa; phylum Chordata; class Mammalia; order Rodentia; family Platacanthomyidae; genus Typhlomys; species Typhlomys cinereus. The sequence continues at coordinate 1,878,282 of JALPQD010000280.1, forward strand.
TCATTTCACAATAACCAGTGACTGAATCAAACCTTCACTGATAAGCCAAATTGCAAAGAAAGAAAAAGCAATGTGTATGCATTTGAATGTTAAAAATGTTCATATGGAGCAGGTTGGATGATTTTATATTTATGGTGGAGTGAGGATGGTGTGAGTCTCTTTACCTTCATAATAAGATTTTGCTTGAGCAGCATTCATACCAATGAAGTAACCACAGCTATTGAAAAACCACTGACATTCACACCATTTGATATGATGAAAAAAAGAATTTGTTCAAGCAGTTCGTATACAAAGTAGCAGTGCTTTTCCTTGTGAAATAAAGAACATTAAAACCCTCATGCTGTTCTGATAGGAAAGTGAATGTGCCACCAACAGATCGATCAGGAAGCTGTTACTAATACAAGATCATGACTAATGGCTGTTCCAGGTCCCAGGGCAGTGAAAGAAGAGCAGATTGCATCTTCATTAAGAGTTACAGATCACTGATGACCCCAAAATGCAGTGCAAAACCTAGAGTGTCAAAGTCACTTTTATTATTGAACTTAATAACTGAAATTTTACACCATTGATGGATACTCAGGGTGTAACAAAACTTGTCTAATGGTCAGTATTCCACCAAACACTGTTTAGAATAACTTAATTTTTACAAGATTTGATTTGGCAATAAATCTGCAATTCCCAGGAACTGCTTCACCCTGGGCATCAGAGGAATGCTATTCAGTATAAAAGTAGATAATGAATGCCCATAAACCTGGACAATTTTCTTTAGAGGGTCCTGTACAGTTACTCTTTTCTGATGCTAGGAGAGAACATCCAAAGTCAAGCAACTTAAAGGGGAAAAAGGGAATTTTATTCAGCTTACAGTTCAGAGGGAAGATAGAGCTCGTCATGGCTGGAGGCAGAAGCCTAAGACATGCTAGGTTACATCCTTTAAGAGCAGACCACTCAGAGAAGTAGGGTGGAGCTAATCTATCTCAAAACTTGTGACTACATTCCTTCCAAAAATATCTACTTCATAAAGGTGCTATGACCTTTCCGAACACATGAGTCTGTGTCAGACACATTTGAAACCATGACATTCCACTCCTAATGCCCATCGGGTCATTGCCATCTCATTATGTAAACCATACTCAATCCAACTTCAAAGTCTTATAGACTATTTTAGTAGTCCCTACAGAGCCCAAAAGTCTAAAGTGCAAAGTCTTCTGTAAAATCAAAAGACAAATTACATAATTACAACATGCAATGCACAGAATAAACATTCCCATTCCAAAATGGAGGAAGGGAACATATCCATGAAAGATCAGTCTATAATGAGAGTGAAAGCTCCAAATCCTGCAACTCCAAGTCCAGGATATAATGTTGTTGAAATCATCTCAGTTCCAAAGGCCTTTGGCAATATCCCTCAAACGAAGCTACAGGTAGAACACATCATTCTTTTGGGTTGGCAGCTCTTATGGTATACAACTGTCCTTGGCAGATGTCCCCTGTTGACTTTGGCATCTCTAACACCTTTACTTCTCAATGACAAACCAGGCTTTAACTCCATAGCACTTCTTGGGCTTCCAAACTGCAACCTTCCTGCAATACCTTGCCAGATCTATGACATTTTCTGAATCTTGAAGGAGGGATCCAGGATCTCTTTCCTCTTGCATCTTTGATGTGTCTAAAACCAGGGACATGTGTACAATATTGCCAAGTTCTGGTATAACCTTGGGTTGGCGATTAGCCCCCTTGACTGACAGTAGTTTCAGCTTCTCTATGCTTACTAAAGAGTATGCATTCTTATGGGTGTGATTCTTCCCTGAGGATCTTGGCCTCTGGGTAGGGCCTCTCCTATTATCCAAAGGCAGAGCATGCTTTGATTTACTAATGGGGCTAATCTCTTTAAAAATAACTGCCCTTTGCTCTCTGTCTTTTCCTGACTCAACTCTTCAAGTTTACCATTGTGTTTTTCATCATCAAACATCACAGTTTTCATCTCCTTCTGCATGATTCTTTGCTCTTTTTCATAGCTATGAACAAGAGTGGTGAAAATTAGTCATGCCACATTGTCAAGCCTACATTTCTTTGAAAATAATTCCTCCAAAGACTTCAATTTAACTTCAAGAAGCTTTCAGGATGAGGAAACAAACTTCACTAAACTTCTCCCAAAACATGGCTTCATTTTCCATATGTTAAGTTTCCAACACGGTCTCCGCTCCCCACTGGACCATGACAAATTGGGTTTCCATTCTCCCAGTCTTTATCAGCATTGTTCTCTTCATAACTCTCTTTAGAATGGCCTCTTAAACCCAATCTCTAAGACAGACAAAGTTCCAAAATTCTCCATATTTCTCCCAACAAACATTTACAAAGCCATATCAGCCACATCTTTACCATGCCATATTTCTCTACTCAGTATGTAGTTCTCTCAGCTTCACAAACGTCATTTTCTGGTACCATATTCTCAGTCTCACTCAGGAATATCCCACTTCTCTGGTACTATTTTCTCTTAATTTCAAAACACTTCCCATTGTGATACCAGAAGTTTTCAATCTCACAGCAATACTCCACTTCTCAGTACCAAGTACTCTTATATTGCTGAAGGGAACACCCAAAGTCAAGCATCTTAAGGGAGAAGGATATTTATTCAGATTAAGTTTCTAGAGAGGAAATTCAATCCTTCATAGAGGATGCAGCATGGCTAGAGACAGAAGCTGGAGGCAGGCTAAGTCACGTGCTTCATAGATGCTGAGAGCTATAATATTGAGCAGATCTCCCTCAGGAATTAGGGTAGGACTAATCTACCTCAAGGCCCACTCTCTGTGACTGTCTTCCAAGTCTCTACTGCCTAAAGATAACATTATCTTTCCAGACACATGAGTTTGTGGGGGAAACATTTCAAACCCTGATAGGTCCTTACCAATTGAGCTTAATTTTCTGACCTGGCAAACACTGCAGAAATCCTGTTCAGCTTAAAAATGATGGAAGCTTGCAATGAATTCTATTGTATGTGTTATAAATTAGCTTCATACCAACCAGGAGCACAGCTGAGAGTATACCTGTGCTGTCACCACAGAGGAAGATACCTCTGACTTTGGAGTTTGCCATTCCTAAAAACATGAAATTTTCATTATAGTCCAAGTGAAATTTTCATTATAGTCCAAAGTGTCTGCTCAACTCAGAGAAATCTAGACAACTTTCCATAATGCAGACTGAAAAAAATCATCAAAGAACTTCTAATCTTTTTGACATTCTTTGTTATTTTAAACTAGTACTTTCACTTAAAACTAATTAATTAAAAATTTAATTCTAGTAGTACAGAAGGTTATAACAGAAATTGGAGTAAGTATCCAGAATATGCTACAAAAAGTGTAAACAAACAAAGGATATAATTAGAATTTTTTCCTAGCATTATCCTATATGACATATTAAAGTTCTCTGAAAGGAAATTTAGTATTATATTAAAATTTTAACAACAGGTCACTGGGACATAAATACTGCCTGCTTCAAGAACTGGATAATATTTTAATCAAAAGTTTTAAAGTATTAGAAAATGAAAAGCTAATATATATTATATATGCATATAATATTTTTGAGTTTTCCCCACATAATTAAGTGTATAAACATTTTTAAATAAATTACAATGAACAACCAGACATTGGAGTTTTAAATGTTTAATATGGGCTTTGAAGAAAAAAATAGCTAAAAAATAGCTTATGGAAAGGAAAAATGAAACTGCAAAAATGTTGCTTCAATCTAATAATATTAGAGTTCCCATTTTATGTATAACCACAAACAAGAATGGATTCTAGCATTATTATGATCATTAAAACATATGTTTAGTTTTAACATTCATCTTCTACTACTTCTGTTATCATTTCTAAGAGACTAGATCAAAAAGAAGAAATTTATTATTAGACTTATTTAACACAATGGTTCTTCAAAAATCTGATTAACTTAATATAAGGCTTGAGAGTTCATTTGTTTTGGCAACACAATAAACTGAGTGTCTTCCTCAGTTTCTATTGGCATGTGCCTTCCTTAACTCATGTCCTTCTCTCTCTAATTTTCAAACCAGAATTGGCAGGTCAAATCCTTCTGACTGAATCTCACTCATCCATGATGGTCTCCGATTCACACACAATTAACAATATAGGCCAGATACATAGACAAAATTCTAGATAGCCTTTCTTAAAATCAGCTTACTAACAAGATGAACTCCAAAATCAATTTTACTCCATTTACCACATGAGGCAACATATTCAGATTATCATTAGTAATATCATTATCCTATTTATTATAAGTATTATTTTTCAGTGTTTGTGATTAAAATGTTAAATGCTTTAGTTTTAGTGTGGCTATGAATTAATGAGTGATTAAAGAATGATCCACAGTTATTACAAAATCAGTCTTAGGTATAAAATCACTGTCATTGGGCTATTATGAGTTTTCTTCATGCACATTATGCCTTTCACACAGTTTTGAAATAATTATGATTAAAATTGACCTGTCCTATCAGATCATTGTGTTTTGTCATAATTAGATTAAAATTCAAGTAATATTATTAACATAAAAAGGAATAAGGTCAATGCATGTTATAACACTTGCCCTTGCTACATGGAGAGCAAAGTTCCCATGCATGCATAAGTTAAGATTGTTAGTATGCTTTCCAAGAACACATGATATTCCTATGACAAGACCTGCACAATGGCTGACATCATTTTTTGATCAAAACCGTAAAGACTGTTGGAATGGAAAGAACTTATAACAAATAGTAAAGATATGTATTATACCAAATGGGGAAAAACTTGAAGCATTCCTGCTTTGATCAGAACGTGGAGAGAAGGGAATTCTCATGCATTGCTAGTGGGAATGCGGACGTATACAACCACTGTGGAGATCAATATAGTGATTTCTAAAAAAGTTAAGGATTGAAAGGCCATAAGACCCTGCTATACCACTACTGGGAATAATCCCCCATAATGAAGCTATCCACTACAGTGACATAAGCACAACCATGTTCATTGCAGCACTATTTACAATAGGAAAGTCATAGAATCAAATGTCCAAGAGTTGACATATGTATAATGAAAATGTGAAACATTTATACAATGGAATACAATTCAGCAATCAAAAAAGTTGAATTTATGAAATTTGCCAGGAAATGGATGGAATTAGGAGAAATTATATTGAGTAAAGTATCCTAAACACAGAAAGTTATATTCTGTATGTACTCACTCTCTAATAAGTGGATCCTAGTTGCAAACCCACTTAGTGACATTTTCAAAGGAGAGGACCTTGTATACCAATCAGGATGCAGCCAAGGGCAGTGCAGAAACAGCAAAACAGAAAACAACAAACCAAAATTCAAAACACCAAAGACTCTACATTACTTACCTGAAACCAAACCATCCAACTCTCTCCCCATACTAAATCTCAACAAACCTTGTGGAAGATGGGGCGGCATGATTGTAAGAGCCTAAAGATGGAGAGGACCAACAATTTGTAAGATATTACACACAAGTCAGGGCTGCAGCAGTCAGGATATAGCTACAATGTGATTAGACTTTGCCTGACCTGCACAATGGCTGAAATGTCAACAACTCCCCAAAATCTAGCATGTACCACAGGGGAGAAGGCTTTAGTAGAATCCTTCAGTCATGGAGTAAAATAGTCATAACAGAGTTCCCATGCTGGGAAACAGTTCAAGAAGGGGCCCTAAGTTATGCCATGAAGTCCTGACGTCACTAGGGTAAAGGATTCACAAGAGGTTTATTGCCCACATAAATGGATGCTCTGGGGAATGGAAGGGAGGTAGTGGTAGACACCAGAAGAGGGGGAAGGAAGGAGGTGGGTGAGAAGGGTGGAAGTGAGAGGGAGGAGGAAAGGAAGAAGATTGCAATGGAGGATGGCAGAGGAGAAGAGAGAAGGAAGGGGGTACCTATTGAGCTTGTATGATTAGGCAAAACTAAAATGTGTAATAATAAAAGAATGTTAGAATGCTTGAGAAAAGAAAATCAGAAGCAAGATTGAATGATATAGTGATGCATAAAAATAAAGGAAGAGAGAGAGGAGAGAGATAGAGAAAGAGAGGAAGAGAGGGATAAAGAGAAAGACAGAGAGAGGGTCAGAAAGAGATAGATGAAAAAGAAAGCAAGAGGAGATATAGAGAATGAAAGGAGAGAAGATAGAAGCAAAAAGTGTGTGATCATGCTGAGGTCTTCAGGGTAAGCAGGCAAATTCAACAAGAGTTGAATTTTCAGTGTTAATTACCAAAACAGTTAAAAGGTAGAATTCCTTCCTATTCAAGGCACCACAATCCTTTCGATATTCCAAGAAGTCTATCTACAAAATAGCAATATTAAGGTTTATTGAAAATATTGCTGATTTAAATGAAAATATATCTTTTAACTAATCTTCATAAAATACCTTACTGTTATATGATCAAAAATTCAGTTCCCTAGTTTAGGGTGATAAGTAAAATTAAAAACAATGATAGATATTAGGAAGAGAAGAAAATACAAAGATAAAATGTGTATGCCTTTTTCTATAATGAAGGATGAAGAGAAGGGAATATTTTTGAGTAAGGAATTGTAAGATAGTAAGAGTCTGGAGAGTACAGGGATGTGGTCAGACATTAACTTCTCACATGACAAAGTTGTTGTACCTATTAATTCACTGAGATTATGTATATTTCCACAGATTGGTATGGGATTTGTTTTATCATCATTTCACTATGGAAGGGGAAAGATTTCAAGAGCCCCATACCATACTGCTAGACTGAGGAAAGTTAATGCTGATGGGGGTTGAAAGGATAAGATGACTTCCTTAATTGTATAACCATTGATATATGACTCATTTTTGATCAAGTAGTCAGGCAAATGCCATCAAATGCAAATCAGATGAAATCCAGTGGTTCATGCACAGGAGACATGAAAATAGAAGGGAAATTGGCAGAGAAGAGTGGATGTAATGGAAGAGGAAGTGCAATGGAACTGAGGTTTTAGGTATAAAAAAATCAATTCACTATATGCATGCATGAAACACCAAAATAATTTTTAATAAAAGCATTACAAAGAGATGTAAACATATGCATATATACTATTAAAAGTAATCTTAGAATAAAAAAGAAATACGAGGATATGGGTGTGGTTGCTTCCATCTGTAATTCCAGCATTCAGAAAGTCATCACGAGGTATAAATCAGAGTGACCTACAGAGTTAATGCCAGGAAAGTCTGCGCTACACAGAACAGTCTTGTCTCAATAATGTAATGTTGAGTAGGTTGGATGGCTCAGCAAAGACACATGCCAGGAAACATGATGATCACAGTTTGATACCCAAAATCCACATAATAGAAGGAGAGAATTGTGGCTCTCAACTTGTTTTCTGACTGCCATATGTAACCCATTACATATCTGACTGTAACAAATGAACAATAATAATAATATGAATATTCATTATATTAAATGTTATATTTGTATATTATATTATATTATATTATATATAACAATTAAAAATAAATACAACATTTGAAAAGTGGTAAAAGTAGAAGGATGACACTTTATGAGTAGATTCGAAATGCTTTTCATAGCACAAAAAAAATTCATATCATAAAGCCACAGTTTTGAAGAAATTAAAAAAATGATGAGAGCAGGCAAACAGTATAATATGGTTATTATTTTAATCTATTAATCAAGTCATCAATACATAAGTAAATGCTTTCTGTAAACAAATACATTTATTTATGGAGAAAATAAATAATAGGGGAAAAAATGTGTGCCTGTATGGAGTTTGTCTTCCAGTGTTCAAGAGAGGCTATTGGCTTCTGGGTTTTGCCATCCTACAGCAAACCTCCAGGATCCAAATTGATTCAAATTCATCTCAGCAGTTCTGTGATACTCCAGGGTATTACTTTAACAGGATCTAAATCTCCACACTTTAATGACAGCTCAAGTAATTAACATCTCCTAAAGGGAATCTAAATGCAAACAGCTTATGCAAACCAATATCCCTGAAGGAGACTTTAAGCACCTAACCCCTAAGGAAAAACTTATGCAAACAAGTATCAGTTGGAAGAGTTTACCCTTAATAAACATTTATTCAAACTCATGCCCTTAAGCAAATCCTGAAGTTTAGCTCTTACACTATCTACCACCCACCCCAGACAATTTATTTACATTGGCATATGGCCACATGCACCATAAGGAACAATACTTAGGACTCAATACCAAGTTGCCCAGCTGACTTTTTTCAACTAGCATCCTAGGCAAAATTCAAGTGATTGGAATTATTGGCAAAAATAAAATAGAAGCATTAACTTACTAAGCTGTTTCATGGAATTTGTTTTAATCACCTTTTCCTTGTGAAAATACAGTTATTGAGGCTGGATAATCGATATAGGCAAGAAGTTATATATAGTCAAAGGGTCTGAATGCTGAGAAGACAAATAATGTGGTCAAATTTGGCAAACTATTCAGAATGCAAGGCAATGTGTGAGAGCTACAAGATAGATGTGTTTTGGTTTAAGAAATACAGAAGTGCAGTATATGTGTTTCTAACAATTCTCTCTCACAATTACTAATCCATGTCGAGAAGAGCAGGAACTACAAGTCTAGAAAAAAGTGATCAACCCTTTTTAATGATCCATGTCATATCCTCCTCTAATCATTTCCATGAAGTTCATTAACATCAAGTTCAGCATGCTTTCCATAGGAGTCCAAGCATATTTGAACCGTAACTAACAAAATATGACTTTGGAAATTTAAATTTTGTAAGAAAGATAAAATAAAAAGTAGCTTTTTATTCTCTATACATTTCTTTTTATTTCAAAACAGAAAAACAAAATCATAAAAACAAAGCTATGAATTGATAAGTTTGAAGGTTAAAATATATAGTGAATATGCATGTACTTTGATTTCCCATATTACAGGGTAAAGTTCAAGTCTTATTTGCAAAGGTAACAAGAAGTGTTCATAAATGTTTTTTTTTTCCATGAGGTATTTTGAATGGTATGGAGATTGTGTGGAATAATCTAAGTTTCTGCCACTAACAAGTTATGTGAACCTTTATCTTTGAATAGTGTTTTGTTTGTGACTAAAAAAAAGAAAGAGACCATAAGTAGAAATCTGGCTTCATGATCGCTGAAAAGTGATTTGAATCTAGAGATTTCTACATTATTCTACAAACCTCTGAGACATAAGTTCTTATTAACCTGCTCTTGTTCTCATTTTGAGTATAGCTCTTTTGTGACTTTCATTCATCAAATAAGAAATGAGAGAAAAGGCAGAATATTACTGGAAGGTATCATTTTATTGGAGAGATACAGAAACCAATACTAAAAATATTTTTATTAAGCAAGGGCAATATGAGAAAAGACAAAATGAAAGTTAGCTAGTACTTAAATCATAGATGCATAAGTGTTTTGAATGTGTAATCTAGAATACTAAAAGTTAATTTAATAAAGTTGGGGAAAGAAAAAGAATTGTAATAGCAATTCTAAATAGAATTCTAAAGGAATTAAAATTTGTACTACACATAATATTATTAAGTCCTTGATTTATATTTTATTTAATATCACATTTAAATCAATTTTCCTACTTTTGAGTATATGATAGTTTAAAAGTACATCTATTTTCAAGTCCCTTGTTTCTTTAGAAGCTATTGATATTTTGGTATTCACAGACTTGTATGTGAAAATTTGTCTGGGAATATACACACAACTCACCAACCTATGCATTCATTTATTGTGTATATTGTATTATACAGTTCATGTATCCGTGTGTGTGTGTGTGTGTGTGTGTGTGTGTGTGTGTGTGTATGTGTGTGTGTGAATAAACAGGCATAACTTTTCATTATGTAGGACTTTGTTTCTTAGTCATTCATAAAAAAATAAAGCACACTGACAGTAGAAAATGAAATCATGAAAATCACATTATTTTCTTTGATTCATGAAAAATTACATCTATATCTGTATGATCTACTATTCATTTAATTTTTTTCTATTCATCTATTTTTTATAATTGTAATTATCTTTTCCCATAGTTATGATTTTTTTTAATTTTTTAGTAGCAATCATGTATTTGAAAACATTTTTACAGGAATAAGAAATATGGACAAATAGGTAAAAGTTTTTGCACACAAGCATCGTAACCTGTGCTTGATGACCAGAACTCTTATGAATTGTATGTGAGTTGCAGAGATCTGAGCTCTTGTTTTCAACTGAACAGTCTCCCATGACTGATTTTATCTTATTTTTTTCAATAATTCCTGAGACTGGGAATCCAAGGATTATCCATCTGTCAGCATGGGCCCATCATTAACAGATAAATCCATGAGTTCCTTTCCTGGGTTCAAGACATAGATAAGACTTCCAAATGTATGTTAGATGATGCCTTCAGGACATTACTTTTATCTTTGCAAGAAATTTCATAAAAGACTAGCAAGTTATAGATTCTAACTTCCTGTGTCTTATTATGTTATGTAATGTTATATTATTTTATGGAATGTTATATCTATTGGTAGATTTAGAAAGAAAAATAAGAGAAGAGAATGGAATGGTGGCCAATGAATTATAATTCAAACAATTAAAGAGTGATTCAAATGAGAATTACAAAAATTAAGGTATTTTAACAAGTATTTCCCATAAGTGAGTGTTATATAATGCATGAACACCACAAATTTGATTAGGTATATGCAAGAACACCACATGATTTAAATAACATATGAAACTATAAGCCTTATAAACATTTATTTTTGTCCTTTGCACTTTAGCTTTCTTTCAATTATTTCCAACTACATGTTTTCTACTGTGATTTACTTATTGATTTAGAATGAGTGTTTTGTTGGCAGTATGGACTCTATAAAAAGAGATTTCAAATAGTGTACCAGAATTTGGCACAATATTTTTATCTTTTGTCTTATACAAAATAATGTTGCATCAGAACTTATTCCTAATAGTATTAAAACAAAAAATTGTGCACTAGTGTATGAACATAACATATGAACCACCCAATTACCTTAGCCTGTTGGTTTAAAAATTAAAACGAAAGACCTCATCCTTTCCAGTCTCTGAAGATTTACACATTTTCAGTCTTAAAACATCATTTATACTTCAACTTTCTGCATTGAAGCATGTATGTTTGGCAATTAGCTTATACTTTATTAAACCACAGATTCATGAACATTTTTATTCTTTGCTTCTAATTAACTTCATTCTGTTCTGCAAATCCTCTATTTAAGATCCAACATTTTAACTTGCTGATTTCAATGTTTCAAATATTTCCTTTAGATTATAACTGACAAAGCAGATGGAGAGATATTGGACATCTAGGAGGACAGATGTATTCAGTGGAATGCTCAGGATGACCACAAGCAACTAATTAGATCTCCTGTGGGGAAAGTTATGCCCTTGAAATACTTTTGTGTCCTTATTGCTTTGTATGCTTTAGAGTGAAATTCTAACTTTGAATGCATTTCCTCTATTTTTCAGAGTGAATTTATATAATTGGGAGATGAATCAATCAGATAAAGTGAGCAGACCTAAATATAATCCCTAAGAGTGAATATTTCATTTGAATTAATATATCCACTTCCAATAAATTCTCATCTTATTACGTCTAAAACCCTGTTATGAAGGCAGAGTACACCATTTTGTAATGACAGTTTAACAATGTGAATTGAAAAGAATTGCAGGATTTAGAACCTTGTTTACTTTTTCTGCAAGCTTTGTTTTCCTCCCTGATGATTTCTTGTATCTTGAAGTGCATTAACAAATCTGTTTTCGCAGTATCCATACCAGCATTTAAATGTTACTTTCTATTAGCTTGTTTTACAGGAAAGAACACATTGAAATATTAGGGAGAGAGCAGAGTTTAAGATACCTCTCTGACTACTTGTTGAACTCAGTGCACGGGTAAAGCTTTCTGACATCGAATTGGTCTTCATATCCTTAATTTACCAGAAGAAAATCTCATCATTTGATTAGATGTAAAATCAAGTTAAGAGTCAATGTTAGGAGATTTCCACTATAGCAACTATATGTCCAGTGAAAGAAATATCATAGGTATTTACCAAAAGATATCCGACAATAATATCAAAATAGAAAAGTAGACTTTTGGGTAGTTATGGCTCCATAGCTGTTCACTGAAAGATGCTGATAAAATTACAATAGAATGGTTAAGGGAACAATAACTTTATATTCTCTTAAAATTCTTGGTCACAGTTGTTTATCCAGGTTAGTAAGAGAGCTCACACAAATACCAAGGCCTAAGAAACTGACCATGCTATCTTTACCAGATTGATTACAGTTCCTCGTCCAACTTTGCAAGAAAGCTCATGATAATAACAAGGCTGAGGGAACTGGCCAAACCATCTCCACACAGAAGCTGAGAAAGGGAGGATCCTTACTTGTCAGACTAGCATGTCTGGCCAAGTATATACAAGGATATCCATTTTGAAACAGCTCCCTCCATTTTATCCATCCACTAGACAATCTCCTGCAGGTTTGCTCTGGGCTTACCTTAAGTACTAATTCTCTACAAATATGTCCAGAGTTTAAACCCTGAACTACCAAGCTGACCCCTGTACCTTAATATGACAGGATCATACCACATTGTTTATGAAATAGACAAAAGAGATATCTCAAATGATGGTAAAAGAAAAAAGTGGAACAAATACACGATACAGTACTAAATTTTGGAAAATGAAAAGTTTGGGAACAACTGCAAAATATTTTTCTGTGGTTTCAAAATCATTTTTTCTTCCATTCATAGGGTGAAAGTATAAAGCCCAGTGAATGTTAAACATATTTTCAATATTATATTTAATCCTTAAAATAAGAACTTTAAATATTTAGACTAAGTGTTTATCTATGAAATTGCTGTGAATTTATATATGTGAGGTGATTAATATATGTGTATGTTAGTACATGCATGTCCCTGGAGGTTACTCAATATTGATCAGCTCCTCTGTCACATTCAATCTTAATTATTTATACATTCTTATCTTTAATCAGGACTTCTTCTGAACCTGGTTTATTGTTTCAGATAGATTGACTACCCCAAATCCTCTAAATTGTGCCTGTCTCTTCCTCTCCATTCTAGGGCATTGTGCTGAGGATCCCACCATTTACATGCCTGATAGATATCAATGTGGGGTCATGTTACTTAAGGAGCAAAATTAAACCACCCAAATCCTGAAATCTAAGTAATGAATTTATATTAGTATATTTCTTGTTTAAAAATCTTTATAAGCAAACAGGTTTAAAAGAAACAATGAAGGAAAAAGAAAACACACACAAATAGTAGTGGACATGGTCCTCCTATTATATTAGTTTGGTGAGCACAATTATTGGTATTTTTCAGAACTTTGAGATAAAGTTCGAACTCCTCAGTGTGGCATGCAATGCTATTGCCATTGCTTGAGCTACCTCTGTGTCATGTGAAAATCAGTGTATAGATTTTGTTTTCCCCACACATTTTTCTAACCCCATGTCCCCAATTCCCCCACAATATACTTGTCTCAAATACCCAAGTACATGGCGGCTGTACTCATTTGGATACTCCAGAATTTCTCTAACGATAAAAAATGATTTACTCTCTAATTTTAACAATTTCAAACATTAAGCTCATATTCTTGGTATCTCACATTTTGTGACTCACTTTTAGCATCTTATGTCTTATTTAATAAGATGATTTAAATGAAACAATAATGACCTCAGAATTATTGCTTAAGTTTAAGAGTATTTCAATGAATCAAAACATTTTATGTCTTATGGATTATATGCAAATATTCTGGAAGTCACAGGATAGGATTTTATATAAACACAGAATCCAGTTCATGATTTTTTGTATCCCTGACTAAATAACTTGTTTCTCAAATGTGATATTATCTTTATATAAGAAGTTCCTTCTCCAAAAAGGCATATTTATTTGTTTCTATGCAACTGTGGAGACAAATGTGTAGATATACTTGAATTGATTCTTGTTACATAAGAAACCCTATTGTTAATAAGTTAATATGATGAGAATAATAACAAGAACAAGAACTAGTTACCATGACAATGTCTTAATTCTCTGAAGAGTTGTTGGTGCTTTAATACTGCATACTCTAAAATACATCATCATAAACCACCAGTGAGAAGTCTTACACATAATGTTGATGCAATACCACATTCCACAAAATTAATATTTATCTTAAAATCTACAGGATTTTGCAACTTTGCCTTCCTTTCCTGTGCTGAATATTTTATTACAATACATTGGATAATGGAACAGAATCTCAGTTTCTGACTGTGCCTTTTCATATACAAGTTCAGATTGCCAGAAAGTGAAACAATTGATTCCCTCTAAGAATGTGTAAATCACAATAATATCTTAACTATAATATTAGTGTAGGTTGAAAATTAAAATGTTTTATATTATGACAGAATAGAAAGTGGCTTTGATAGGCACTTTAATTCTAAGACAAGAACTAAATAAAATGATTTGATTTCAAAAGAAAATTTGTTCTGATATAACCTAGATAATCATGTGTCGTAGTACATGCTGAGTCTTGCAATTCAAGGTGATACCATGCTAACTTTATTACTCATCTTTTTTTTAAAGAAAATGACTACTTTCCTTTTTAATATCTTCTTATTTGGAGAGAGAGGTAGACAAAAACAGAGAGAGAGAGAGAGAGAGAGAGAGGTTTGCCATGGCTCACTGGTGGAGGTCAGAGGAAAACTTTCGGGAGTTGGGTTCTTTCTTTATATCATGTGGGTTTCCATGGATTGAAATGAAGTCACAAGGCTTTTGAGCAGCAACCTTACATGCTAACTTCTCAGTCCTTCACAGTGTCTTTTCAAATTTAAATTGGTAATTATCACATTTTTCTGATTCCAAACCAATCTGGACATTCCAAACCAAGTGGGTCAGTTATTTTTAGGAGTCAAGTTCACAATTGTGAAACAAAGCTTTTAGGTACATCTGTGAAGAATCATTTACTTAAAGCAAGCTCTGAGCAAGCTGGAAGGTTCACTAAATGGTGACACAAAGCCTAGTCCATAATGAGTAGAACACTTTGCTCAGCAGGTGGATAAGACAGAAAGAGAACTGCTTGCTTTTGAAAGTCAGGAAGCATGCCCCTTTCTCAGCTCTTCTTGTGTTTATAGTGTAGCCAGTTTTCTCAGACTCTGATTATCACTCCCTGACTCAATGGACTGTAGTCTGAAGTCATAAACTGAAAGGAGAATCAATTGCAGCTCTGAGTAAAGTAGCTAGGTGGATATAATTATCAGGGAAATTTCACAAATTTATCAAAGATAAATTTAGATTTTTTTTTTGCAAACTTAGTTTTTAGTTCTTTTATGTTCACTGTCCTTTTATTTTCACTGTGTTCATCTATGAAAGTATCAACACATAAAAATAAATAAAATACCTTAAATGTGTTAATAACAAAAAGTGAATACAATAAAGAAAATTAATTAATACATCTTTACCATCAAAAGTCACTTGGGTTTTTTTGCAGGTGCTAAGAAGAATTAAGAGCTATTTTCCTAACAAATTTACATTCACAGTACATTGTTCATTATAGTCACCTTCCTATAAGTCATTGTAAAGAAGTTATTTACCTGTAACAGGAAGCCTATGTCCTTCAAAGAACGTCTCTGTTATCATTACCTCTTCTTTACAGATATGATTTTTCTTAGTTATTGAATATGTTAGTTTAATCTCCCCAATGATGAACTAAAGTGTGATCTAAATGACTTAAAAACCACAGTTTTCATTACAGCTTATTATTCTCCATTAAGGTCATCAGCATGGCATGAAAGATCATACTAAAATCAGGAGCCAAGAAACTGCTGAGAGAGAAACATAATTTATCTTTTGCCAATATGCTAAATTACTGAACCAGTTCTTTTCATCTTTTACAAGTAAACAGAGAATGGACTCATTCAATAGGGCATCAATTTGACAATCTCCTACAGGCATGTTCTGGACTTGGTTTCACTTAACAACTTTCTTCAGGGATTGTTCAAAGGATCTGCTTCCAGTTATCAATTTGGAATTTGCAACTAACTACCACAGTTACGTAAGTGTTACATTGCTTAGTTGTCATTGACCTTTAAAGTAGTATCAATTGTCATGTGGTAATTCCAAGCAAGTTGATTCTGTATCAATTCTACTTTCTTAATAGTTTCAAATTATACATTAAAGTACAGGATTTTGTTGAATTATTACTTGTGAAGCTAACTGGTATTTCTCAAATGATTGCACACATTATTCACAAATCTTATTATTATATTATAAAATCAGGACCTGGGTAATCAAAATGGACATTATGGTATAGGTATGGTACCTCAAGTGATAGGCTGGAATGTAAAACACAGTAATGTTAAGAAACTAAGGGAGTAGAATATGAGATATTTGCTGAAGCTAGATGACTAAGTTCTGTTTGGGTTGGTGACATTACTGAATGAGTTGCAAAGGGACATACTTTTCTTTTTTTATTATTATTTCCGCTCATACAAACTTAACAGGTACACCGGTCCCCTCCCTCCCTCCACCTCCCCCCCATCCTCCTGCTCCCATTCTTTCTTCCCCCCTCCCTCCCCATCCCCCAGTGCCTCCACCCCCATCCCCGGAGCATCCTTTAATGTGCATGCCAAACTCTCCCCTGGGTCCTCCTCTCTGATGAGGTGCAAGGACTCAGCGGCATTTCCCAAAACCCTTTCCTCTGTTCCCCTTAAGCATAGGAACACTATTGTGGCTGTCAATCCCTAGCCTCCAAGGATCCTAGTGCCTTTAGTCCATGCTAAACTTTGAGGGTCAATAATGTGTTGGACATTGCATAGGGAATGCAAAGTCCTATTATGATTGCTTTGGCCCTAACTTGTGTGGAGTATCTTGCATATCATTACTCCTCCCATCCTTGTGCTTTTACAATTTTACCGCCCTCTTCCACAAATTTCCCTGAGCTTCAGGATGGGGAGAGATTAGTCTGGCCCAGTTCCAGGTAGTTGATATAGAGTCTCTGAAGTTCTGGATTATGGTTTGTTGATTTTTTTTTTTTCGGTTTTGCTGCTCCTGCAATGCCCTTCACTCCATCCTGATGGGTATTGGATGTCACCCCCGGCCAGAGATAAAAACCATTAAATTAGAGTCAAGTAATCATTTTGCAAATGGGTGATTGACCGTGGTCAATCCTACTTTTATTCCATCTACCTTTGGTACATACTTTTCAAGTGTAACAGTTCCTGGAAAACCATAGAAGAGGGAAGTGGTATGGCATAAAATTTCCCTTGAGTACTTTACCTTTCAAAATTGTAAGGAATGGAAAGGCATATATTCTAATATTATTTTTTCAGATTTTCTTTGATTAAATGTTATTTTCATGTTTATGTAGCTAACCAGATGAGGTGGTCTATGTAGCTAATTATCATTTTAAAATAGTTGTATTTATAATAAGAATTAAATGGAAACTAATATGCTATGTACTTCAAGTTTCTCACTAAAAATCTTTTAATTCTTGCTTTTTTCTCAAAAATCAATGATTATGAATGCCAGTGAGATGCTTATTTATAAATATATATGAAACACACTGAATAAATTTATTTTGGAAGACTTTTTCAGAGTGATTCTGTAATGGTAATTATTTTATTTTTATAATTAAAATTTGTAACTGAAACTGAGTACTGTAGAATTTCATCTATCCAATCTATTTACAGTGCTTGTGTATGAGATCAACATAGCAGAGGATGTGATCATGAATATGGCTTGCACAACATAACTGATGATGTTCCATTTGGATGCAGAAATATTTACACATATGAGTTCAGGGTCAGGGGTTAAACTTAGAAGCAGAATACATGTTTGCAGTGCAGAAAGCCCCACTTTTAATACTGAGAGTAACATATCTACACTGACATACATACAGAGAAAGGTAAAACAATAGTAATAGCAATTACTACTAATAAAAATAATAGTTTCATAGTTGAACAATTGTTCAAAGTCCATTTCAGACAAATATGATTTTAATTGAAATATAAAATAAAAATAAAATTAAAGTCACTTGCCTTTTTTCCGCTAACCTCTCCTCCATATACCTTTGTATATCAGATAGTAATTCTTACATTTGGTGTTCTCTTTCACAGCAACACAAGAGTAACTAGTACAGAAGTTGGTACTGAAAAGTAGGTATTGTTGTGAGATTAAGATCATCTGGCACCACAACCTGAAGTGCTTTGAAGTGGAAAGAAATTTATGAAGTTGTTGTTTGTGAAGCAGAGAGAAGTCAGTACCCAGTAGTATGGACAACCTTGTAATGTGGCTAGTGTGCCTTTGGAATTGTTTTTTGGAAGAAATAGGGAAAACATGGGAACTTTGTACTGGGAAAGTAATTTTGTCATGTCAGGTCAATGTAAGAAATGTCATTCTTGTGACAACTTGGAAAAGAGTAAAGCTATTAGAAATGCAGGCGATTGAAGCCTAACTTGTGGTGGTGCAGAGAGGAGCAGAGGCTGTTTTGGGAACTTGACAAGTGGCAAATAGAGCCATGTGTTGGCAGATAGTTTAGTGTGTCTTCCTTGTACTGAGAGCTTGCCTGAAGTTAAATTTGAGTGTTTGTCAGAGGAACTTTTAAGGCAAGACAGTCTTGGCAGTGTGGCATGGCTACTTTTTAGTGTTCTTGTTCAAAGTTATGCAAAAGAGAGCAAGGAATCATGCAGAACTATGAGGTCTGATGAAGGAAAATGTGAGGGCAAGGCTATAGAGAATGCAGACAGGAAAGTATCTATTGTTAAACAGATAGGTATATTAGTAAATCAAAGCCTGATTTTCACTTGGATTATAGGAGAGTCCCTACCCTGAGGGCAAAACCCTCAGAGAAGAATCCCACCCATAAGAATGCAAATACTTTTGGACAGAATGAGCTAAAAGGCAGAATTTTAAATAACAAGTTTGTTTCTCCTCTGAAGCAATTAACAGGAGTGATAGAGATTCTTGCCAGCATGGAGATGCTGAACCAGCTATGATCCAGGGGACCAGTCTCCAACCCAATGCTGGAACAGAACTTTTAAATACTATCCACATAATTTTGACTTAGAAGTATCAGAGATACAAGGGAGAGAAAGTGCATTACTTCCTCTAAGGCTTCAGATAATGGAGTTCAGTTTGCCCGTGGCAGAAAATCTGCAGTTTAGAGGCCCAAGAAGGACAGTTTGTGCTGAGGAGTTAAAGCCTGATTTGCCATTGAGAAGTAAAGATGTTAGAGATGTTAGAGATGACAGGGACACCTGTCAAGAAGGTATATATATATATACATCAATGGAAGAACCAACAGAGTAAGAGAGTGATATGTCTTATAGGCAGCTTCTCTGGAGGAGTGCAACAAAAGTCCTTTAGAACTGAGATGATTTCAGCAAGAGGTTAATCTGTTAGACATGACACTACAGGATGTGGAGTTTGTCCTGTTGGTTTTCAGTCTCCTTATGGACTGATCTTTCCTGGATATGCTGCCATTTCTCCCTTTTGGAATGGAAATTTTTTTGGCTACATTTGTTGGAATTGTGTAACTTGTCTTTTGATTTTACAGGAGGTTCTGGATTTTGGAATTACAGAACTTATTCTGCATCTCACAGAAGAGAAAAACTTTAGGCACCACAGAAAATATTTAAAAATGTCACCAGATGTGATCGCAAGGATGTGGAAGGACTGGCGATGGTTAGAATTTATAATGGTGAAAAAATTGAACTAGATTGAACTACATGCTGAATTTTTCTTTTGCCTTTATTCCTAATTTAGCTGAATTCATCTCTATTTTAGGGATACCTATCAGCAGCGACAAACCAGTTAACAATTCATCCTGTGATTCCAAAGGTAGTAAATAGATTCCTAAAGTTTTGATGACATATTTCCTCAACACAACCTCACACATTACAGAGCATATTAAAAACATAATTTTCTAATTAGATTTTTATGGTGTTATTTTTCCTAATGTAGAATGCAAGTTCTCTATGCATATAGTCATACGGAAGTATGTAGTCAAGTATGATGTTTGGTTCTTTTTTAACAGTTGTAATAAAATTCCTGAATGTTGACCTGTATCTCACAGATATTGGTTCCTGACATATTTTAGATATCTCTATATTCACTTGTATACCATCAAGTATCATGAAGATAATTACTTTGAATTTTCTTCCTGTCACTCTTCTTGCTGTGGAGGATCTGCTAAAGACAGGGTTTACTATAATGGGTTCAAATTACTGTTATTTTTAATGTTTTATATTCTTAACATTTCTGGAATATTATTTTAAAGTTATACCATGTCCTTACTTTTTGAAGAAATGATTCTTACATTTTTTTGCAAAGAAATTTCTTCACCAGTTATCCTGGAAAAGGAGTTCAGAATACTCCCTAGTATTTTCTACACAGGCTGTGGCGGAGGCAAGAGTTTCAGTTTCATCCCTTCGTTCAAAGAGTGCCACCTCATCTATGTTCTTACAATTCAATGGTGTTGAGTCAGCAGATAGTATCCATGCTGTCATTGGAAGAGCACATGTAACACCTTTAACTCTGTTTCTGTGGCATTTATGGTAGCTGAATAATCATCCTCAACTCATTATTCCCATGAAATCTCAAAAGGAATGAGATTTTTAAGCACTGAACAGTGTTACCAGTGGAGTGTGTAATGCTCATATTACACACACAATTATCATATATATAGAAAATTTTAAGTATCTATTTAAATAGTATATTACTATAAAATATATTATGTTATATACACATCTAGCATATAAACACATTTATGAATATTTATATATATATATATCAAGCTTCTCAATGTACATGATGATTTTGATTTTGATTGGGCCATAGGAGCTGTTTTTCTGAATTCACACACTCTAAGGACCTTATTCCATCATGTGGTTTTTGTCATCCTATGCATAAATTTTAGGAAATTGTCAGATACAAACAATTGGTCAAGAGATTTTGCTTTTCATTACTAAGATTTATCATCACACAATTTTCTAGCAACCAAGTTTCTATGGATAATTTGGAGATAAACTCACTGAGAAATGTTTTATGGAATATGTAATTTTCCCTTAATGTTATCAAGATTATCAGATTATCTCTTCTAGAATTAGAACAGTTTGATTATTGACTCCACAACAAGGGATGCATAGGGGCTGCACAGACCAGCTGGTCAGGCCCTGGGGCCAAGCAGGATGATGAATGTCGATGACCCAGACCCCCCTCACTACCGGGGAGAAATACACTAGGCCGGGAGACTTGTTGAAACAGGATCTCACTTTATCATATCAGGCAGGCACTTATATAGAGTTGGGTGAAGGGGTGGGGTTATTGGGATGGGGAGTGAGGTGTAAGGGCCAATAAAGGGTCACCACAAAAGCAGTAACTAAGCAGGGGCTACTTTTATCAGGGTGTCAGAAGCTGAGTCACCCAGATGTGGAATTTGCAAGCCAGAGACAGGTCACCAAACTTTAGTCAGGCTCAGGAATTTCCACCAGGCCTCAGGCCCAGGCTCCATGAGGCCCAACAGATTATAATATACAAAATTGTAATTATTATTGGCTATCTATTTTGGGTATTGTAGCAGTTTATCTGCATGTTTGTAATAAAATCATGAAACCAAACTGCTTAAGGAAACAAGGGGTTTATAATCTTATGATAGTCCAGTTATAGTTCTTAGTACAGCTTGATAGGAGAGCTCACATAAACACCAGGGCAGAGGGAACAGGTCACATTATAATCATATAATGGCTGAGAGAGGACAATCCTTACTTGCCAGACCAGCATATCTGGCCAAGTATACACAAGGATGCCTATTTTTCTCAAGGAGTTCCCTCCATTTTATTCACCTGCCCAGGGACTAGTCCCACCCACCATGGGCTGGGCCTGGCCTGTCTGCTAGAAAATCTCCTGCAGGCTTGCTCTGGGATTAGTTTAATTAGTAAGTCTCTACAAATGCACCCAGAGCTTAAACCCTCGGCCATCAAGTTGATATCTGCACCTAACTATAATAGATATATAGTGAACTGCTTAGTTTGGCTTATTATTGTTTTATTGAATTTGGAATATTTGAAACCAAGCCTCTTAATGTAGATCTCTGACATCATCTGCATGGGTCTATAAATCAAGACGTAAAAAGAAGAAAGGTGAAAACAAACACTTACTAAAGATAGCAAATTATGTAAAATCATGGCATACTTCATGTAAGAGCCAAAGAGTTTGGTTTCATATTTCTGAGGCTATGTCTTTTCCAGTTTTTGGATGAACAAAAATATTTTGAAGTTCCAAGTATCTTGGTTATATTACAGGTTGCCCCTTCCTTCAATAGATATTTCATCTGCATTTTTGGAATTTCCTTTTTAAATTTTTCTAGGGTGCACTCTTAGGTTGTGGATGGTCTGTCCTCCTTTCTCTTGATTTCTTATTTTCTATTTTCAGTAAGTTCCAAAGTACATTTAAATTCTATATGATTTGTATAAAAGAGTAGGCTGCTAGTTTATTCTCTAAACTCAGGGTCTAAAAATGCCTTCTTTTTTTTCCTTGCACTTCAGTGATCACGTGAGTGAGTACTGAATTTGAAGTAAAATTGAGCTATCACAAATACTTTTTCTAACAGTTCTTTGTAGGACTTTCTTGTTCTTTTATATTATTTTAAACAAGGTAGAAAAAAAATGGAATGATTCATTGTGAAGTTCTCCAAAGAATGAATTTTCAAATGTTTATATGTCCTAGCTATAATAAACAATGGTAGAAGTTAAATAGTAACAGAAAGGAAATCTGAATGTTATAAAATCTGATATTTCTTTTTAATTCTTTTTATATAAGTATATAAAAAGAGAATTCTACATATTGGTATACATGAAATTATCACCAAAGATCATTGACAATGTGCTTTCCACATTGCACCAAATGCTGCTCTCTAAGGTTTTTGATGATTTAGGTACCATTACTGTAATAAGTAAGAAGAGAATAACATGCCATCACTGAAAATAAAAGTATTTATTCCATTTTTGAAAAGCCATGGAGATGCACTGGAAAAAAGTGATAATCCCTATACTCATGACCCAGTGTCTTCATTTATACTTTTGTCTGTGTTTACACAGTAGCTACATTTCTTTCAACACTGGTAGTTTACCATAAACAGTCTGTCTACAATTCCATGTATACTTGAATTTATTACTAGGGTGAAACAGTAAGTTGCAAAGAGAATGATCCATTCCCATGAAAAATAAATAAACAAAAATCTCATTGGTTTTAAAATATAAAATACTGTGTTTTCATTGAGTGCTTTAGGTAAAAAACAACTGAAATTATTGTTGAAATTATTGTTGTTTTAAGTACAAACAAAAGTTAATATTCAAGGCTCCAAACAAATTAATATAGTAAATCCAAATGGATATGATTTAGAATACAGTAAGATCTGTGGAAAATGTAATGATTTAAAATTCTGTGCTTTAATGAACATATAATAATCACATTGTTCAGACTGGAGGATGATAACTGCAGAGTACACATGAAGTTCTTTGATGTTAGTTGTTCTCTGTATTACCTACCCATCCTTCACACTAACTAGTATCGTAATATCTTGCAATAATCCCCTTTCTAGTTGATAACTTTTGCATGTATTTCATATATTGGAGAAAATATATGACATGTGTCTTTCTGAGTCTGTCAAATTTTCTTTAATATAATATGATCAATGTTGCTTTGATTTAATCTATTTTCCTGACATCATCATATCACCCTTTTTATATATTTGTACAGCTCTTATATATATATATATATATATATATATCACATTTTTCACCTAGTCAAATGTTAATGAAAATTTAGACTGTTCACATATGAGTAATGCTTCAATAAATATGTATGTTCTAATATTTCTGTGGTTACAAACTTAGAGTACTTTGGAGTACACCTTAGTATTGATAGTTGGTCATAAGCTAGTTCTGTTTTAATTTTGAGTGTATGGAGTCTTTATAATGATATCCATATTAGTAAAAGTCATTTACATTCTCCCCAATAAAGTATTAAATGTCCTTTACCACAAATCCATAATCAGAATTTATTTTTTAAGTGATATAGACATTCTAAATGAGATAAGATCAATGTTGCTTTGATTTATATTGGTCTTGTTGATAAAGGTATTGAATTTATTAAATGTATTTTTGCACATTTATTATTATTTATTTGAAAATTCTACTCATTTCATTTGCCAATATATCAATTAGATTATTAATTGGTAAATATTTTGTATTTTAGTATACTCTGAATATTTTTCCTTACATAAGCTGTGTCTTTAAATAATTCATTATTTCATTCATTTAAAAGAAGTCTTTAATTTGATACATCTCCACTTATCACATCAGACTCTTTTGAATAAGTGACCAAGTACTGGTTATAATGATGATTAAGATTGATTCCAGTATAATTTCCTTAATGAAGTTAGAAGGTTTGCCTTGTATATATTAATATCATGTTGAAAACCATAGATCACTGGAAGCCTACCATTTTCACTGAAATATAGCAAGTACAAATAGAGGAACATGTCAAAAACATCAATTATGTGAGAAGATTATTAGCACTATGTTATAGATCTATATACCTCTGGTTTCTTAAATTATCCATGTGTTCAAAATTCTCTGGGATGCTGCACTTGATGTTATTTATATTTATAGAAATGAGTAGACTGATGATAACTAGATATAAGATAAATAGAAATGTAATATATGATAAGTAGGTAATAGATGTATGTTGATTGATAGATATATAGATAAGTAGATGACAGATGAACAGAAATTAAAGGTGGAAATTGCATATATACAATAGTGTGTCCCTGTGGAAGACAAAAGGTGATTTCAAAAATCATCCTGGATTGCTTGTATCTCTGTTTTGCTTCACTCTGGGATTTCCCAAACTCTGCCCACCAGGGTCAGAAGTGTAGTACAGGCCACCATTGTCTCTGCTTGGTGTTTTTACCTGGCACCTGGGATCTGAACTCAGGACCTTCTGCTTGAAAGGCATAGTCTTAACCTCTGAGTCACCTCTCCTGTCCTACTTTCACTTTTTTGTGAAACTTGCATAGTGATACTCATATTGGTGATACTACTTTACATTCTACTCAATAAAGTATCAAGAGTCCTTTATGCACATCCTTTACCAAAATATGAACATTAAAATATTTTAAATCATTAAGATATTTTCTAAGAGGAGAGAAATAACTATCTAACTTAGTCTCAAAACATAATTTTTACATGGATAATCAATTTAAAGTGAAACAATTCATTTGATAACAATGCCAATGTTCAAAACACTTTAACTAAGAAAAAATAATTAAGCGATACAGTTCACATATTTTACTGTTTTAGGCCACTGAGTTTCATTGGAAAAAATCCAATATGTATAAAGTTACATTAACTTTACAAAAGTGTAATACGATAATTTCAAACAAAACAGTATACCAAATGAGCTGTGGATAAACAGGTAGATAAAACCATTGTCACTAGAGCATTTCTGTTAAGGATTGTCCTCAGTTCTTTTTTGTGTCACTAGAGCATTTCTGTTAAGGATTGTCCTCGGCTCTTCTTTTTTGTGTCTGGATATTTCAAATTTCCATTGAGTTTACCATTTTTATAGAGTTCCAGTTTTAATACAATGTTTTATTTTTTCTCTTTGATCTTTTGAATTATTTTTTAATTTTTAGTTTTACACATATAATGAGTAGTTGTCCCTGACCTCCTCTTTCCCACCCTTCCTTATTCCCCCTTCCTCTCTCATCATCCCTTCCATCAACAATCCATCCCTTTTCCTCCCATCCTTCTGACTATCTGCTTTTATGGGCCTCAGAATTCCTGCATTAGTATGGGCTCAGCTTCTGTAGCCATTTAAGTGGCCCTTCCTTGGGTAGACTCACTTACAGAAGCATTCCCCTTTACCTGTCTAGTTCCAGCCTCTAAGGTCCATTGTGAAAGTAATTATTTCCCCTGAGTTCTCGCTAGTCTGTGGGGGCATGTTGATATGTAAGTCATTGTACAGGTTAGTGAGGATAAATCTTATTGCAATAAATTCCTGGATGCAGCAGCACTATTGTGAGTGAAATGTAGTGGTTGCCAGTGGACTTCCCCATGCTTAGGCACTTACAATTTTACCCTTCCTCCTCTTCTGCAAGATTCTCTGAGCCTTATGATGGACTGAGCACTTTAGAGTTGCTGGTACACTGCAAACTAGTTGGTCAGTTGTGTTTTTCATCACTCTTCCATTACAATACACTGTGTCTTGCTTGGGTATCAAGATGTTTTTGCTTTAGACTTTTTCAACATTTTATGAAACTTTATAAAATGACTTTATAAACATTTTAAGAAACATGTGAAGAACTTGTGGTAAAATAAACATGTCATCTGTTCTATGATGTGGTTTCTCTTTTGGATATATTAACTGCCTGTTGCAGTTAGCCTGGATGTTGCTGATAAAAACAGGACAAAACTGATTAAGGAAATAAAGGGTTTATTCTCTCTTAGTCCAGTTTGGCAAGAGATCATGATGGAAACTGGTCATGCCATCTCCATGTAATGGCTTAGCGACAGACAATTTCAAACACTTCCCTCCATTTTATTCAACTGTCTAGGGATTAGTCCCACATACCCTGGTCTGGGCCTTCCTCTTTCACTAGACAATTTTCACTAGACAATCTCCTATAGATTCACTCTACTAATTCTCTGCAACAAACCCTGAAATGGTCAAGTTAACATGCATATTTAGCTATGACACTTCCCCTTTGTCAACTTGACACAAAAACGTATCACTTTTAAACTCTAACGTTCAATCTTTATCTCTACAGGCATTAAATTGATCTTATAAATACATCAAATTCTAAAATTCCAAAATCTCTTAACCACAAGATCCTGTCAAATCAAATTAAATACTTAGATACTGATAAAATATTAACATAGAAATATTACGACACAATATTAAATTAAGACTAAAATTCATTAGGTAAAATATTACACCCTTTAGTTTAATATCCCTTTTCTATTGCTCATCATGAAGTCACAGTGGCTCACAGACTCTGAGTAATCCCAGTTCCTCTTCACAGTTCAAAGTTGTACAAACAACATTTCTCTGAACCAGATTGAATCTCCACTCACAGCCATACTCAGCTCATTTTCCATGTTTATAGCTCTTCTTGGTAGATGCCCCATGTTGACTTTAACACCTTCAGTTCTCCTGGATTCTGCCATTCTCTGAAACATTGGAGAGTGATCCACAATCTTTGATGCCTCTAAAACTAGAACCACATGCATGATGTTGCCAAGTTCTACCATAACCTCCAGGTGGAGATTGGCTCTCTAGAATCACAGCTGATCCAGCTTCTCTGTGCTGATTCTCAGAAGAATCTCTATTGGTTAGAATCTCAACATGTGATAATTCATTTCTTCTGCTGTCCCAGTGCAAAGCACTAAGTTTTCACCAACAGCCACTGTTGTTTTGCTGTCTGTACTTTCTTCATGAGAATCTTCAAGGCTGCCAATACAGCTCTCTTCTATCAAACAAATCAGTCCATTATTTTTAAATTCAACTTGGTCAGAATCCTTGTTATTCTTAATTGGACAATCCTTCTAGTCTCTGAGCTGGTGAATAAAATGGAGGGAACGGTTTGAAAAAGGGGCATTCTTATATAAAGTTAGCTAGACATGTTGGTCTGGCAATTGAAGATAAGGATTGTCCCTTTCTCAGCCATTACATGGAGATGGTGTGGCCAGTTCCTTTAGCTCTTTGGTGATTAGTTTATGGTCTCCTGCCAAGCTGGACAAGAACTGTTGCCAGACAACCATAAGAGAAATACACCCCTTGTTCCCTTAAGCATCTTTGTCATAATTTTATCATCTACTTGTAGACTAACTGCAACAATGAATTTATAGTACCATTCGGTGACCATTATATGCAATAAACTATAGGTTTTCCAAGTCAGAGAATGGTGCAAGAAGGTGCTGATGGAAACCATTAAGAAAGGAAAGTACAATATATGCTATGGAGAAATGTAGGATATGCTCTAAGGAACATGTGATATGCTGTGGAGAAGAACTGACATATTTCAGGGAAGCATATGACATGATATACAGCATATGACATGCTACAGGGAAGCACATGTCATATTTCAGGTTTGGAATATCTTAAGCATAGTCAAGAGAATGGCAGGAACATATAATTATGAGTTTTTTGGAATTTACTATAAAAAGGAATTTAAATCAATTTATTTCTTATTGACATCTTTAGTTTTGCAAAATGGTTTTGGACATGGTAGGAAAATGAAAATATTTCTCTGAGTAGAAGGGAAATACAAAGTCTAGAGATGGGTCATTTAATAAGGAGCTTGCCCCATATACATGAAGAAAAGTATTTGGATCCTTGGAATTCACTGAAAAGACAAACAGGAACTGTAGAACTCTGCAATGGGAAACCTAGGGCAAACTCTGTTTAGACTAGTCTATGAGAATGTTCTTAGTACAATTGAGAGGCTACATCTCAAAAATATAGTGGGGGCTGGAGAAATGGCTCAGAATTTAAGACTCTACATCACAAGCAGAAAGTCCTTTATTGGGATCCCAAGTCCAATTCCATTTAAAAACGCTAGGTCAAAATGGCAGTGACCTGAACTTCTGGTGTTGGACAGAGTCTAGGAATTCCCAGAGCAAAGCAGAAAGGAGGTAGAAGCAATCTAGGATGATTCCCAAAGTCACTTTTGGTCCTCCACAGGCACACAGTGCCCTCTGATGCACACACACACACACACACACACACACACACACACACACACACACACAAATAAATAAATGAATAAAGTTTTAAAAAAATAAAGTGGAAAGTGATCAAGGAAAAACCTGTGTGTCAATTTCAGGCCTGCACATGCACATATATATGTATGTACACACACACACACACACACACACACACACGCATGAACCAAGCTCATGCATAAACAAATGAATGCATCCACAGACATATACACATAGGCATGCAAATACAAAAAAGTGTTAGTACTCTCTATACTTAAGGATATCATTTTGAATTATGTAGCTCATTAGAAACAACAAACATCCGATGTTCAAATATGCAAAAAGAATGTATAAGGACCTTTTCTACAAAAACTTTATAAAAAGAACAAATGAGGGAAAATGGAATAAACATAGCATAAATTGAACTAGTCATTTCTCTCTGTTTTATAAATATTTTTATGTAAAATCAGCAAAAAAGATAACTTCTTTGAACACCAATATTTTATTATCTTATATTTTAGAGAATGAAAACCTGGAATGGGCATTTCAGCAATTAAGATGTCTCAGTCATTTTGTTGGGTCCTGGTGACCAAGGCCATTACAAGAGCCTTGGCATATATCATCATTCTCTTCTCTGACTCTATCCCTCCTCCCTACTTAGAAGACAATCTATGAGTACGCTCTATCCCTCTTGGTGAGTTGGGACAAAATGTCTATCTCAGTTTCCTTAATTTAGGGCACTTTCAAAATTCCTTTTGCTGTGTTAGGTATACAAACATGAATATTAGTTATTATTTGGACCTTTTGTGGAAGATCACATTAGTTTTGTGTGTTTTGTTTCCCAATGAATTGTATGTACGCTTGAAGTACAATGGTTTGAAACTAATGTAAGAAAACCTATATTCATACATAAATAATGATGCATCTCATCTGGGAATGACACCATTATTATAGAAGAGTGGGTAATACTTTAGTATGAATGCTAACTTTAAAGAAAAAGTTCTGTAACATACAGTTTAAAATATCCAATTATATACTTTATAAGTATTTGGTAAGAATAGAGAGAAATGACTAGTTCAATTTCTGCTATGTTTACTCCATTTTCCCTCATTTGTTCTTTTTATAAAGTTTTTGTTACTAGAAAAGGTCCTTATACGTTCATACTAAAGTATTACCCACTCTTCTGTAATAATGATTTCATTCCTAGATGAGATGCATCATTATTTATGTGCCTAAATTAGTGCATTTCAGTATAGTTGCATGCTGCATAATGATGTTTGAATCAGCAACATAAAAGATATCCCTCAGATTGTTACAGAACAGAAATTTCTTATAGCTGAGATCACAGCTTGTAAAACATCATATTGCCATGGGTTATCCATGTGGTTGCAATGATACCAGCATAAACTAAACCCACTGCATGGCCAGGCTTTTGAAATACAGAATATAAAATAATATCTGTAATAGTTACTCCTAACTATTGCTGTGAGAGGACATTCTAAGTCAATCAATTTAAGGGAGAAAGGGAGATTCATTCAGCTTATGGTTCCAGAGGGGAGAAATAGTCTTTCATGGTAAAGGTGATGAGGCTGGTGGCTGAAGCTGAAGGCAGGCTAAATTACTGCAAACATCTTTGAAGATTCTCTTTCAGTCTTTTGTTCTGTGGTTCCTTTTAACTGGTTCATTCCTGGGAGGTTCTAATCAGCTCTAGGGCTGGTCTTTGTATTGTAAATGTATTGATCCAGCTAATCTTTTCAGGTGGTCTTACAACTGATTTTAGTTAATGCCAGGTGTGCTCAAGTTGACACCCAAGATTAAGTATCAGAATATCTGATATGTAATTCTTAAAATGATTAAAAGTTTACTTTTTACTTTTTTACTTGCCTAATTTATCAGTTATTTACTATGTATTTCTATTTATGCACACATGTACCTCCACAGTAGAGCACATGCTTAGCAAACTTGAGGCTTGGGCTCAATCAGCAGGAGGTCCAAATATAATAAGAATAAAGAGAATACTGTGAAATATTTTTTGCTATGCCTATTGTGTCCTTAAATATTTCACTTTCACCATGTATCTGATAATATCATGAAGCAATATCTAGTAACTGATCAATGATATTTAGGTTCTCTTAAATTCATTCTGTGATGTTCACAAAGCAGAAAAAGTGAAGCTTAATTTCTCATAATGTATCCCCCTTGGTAAGTCAACTCTGTCTCTATTGTATCCATGGAAATCTATGTGAAAGTAAGAATACTCTCTTCAGAGATTAGAGTTTAAATGTTACCAAGTGCCACAGAATATCTTCATTCACCTGATGCTGAGTCATATCACACTATGTTTGACTGCATAAGTATTGATTGAACTATATTAAAGACTAAATAATTTAGTCATCATCAAATAGTGTGTTATATTGTTACATGTCTTGATATCCACATGGCATGATCCACTATAGAAATATTGATTTTTGTGACTTTGCACATGTTTTACTCTACAATATTTCTCATAGAAAATGACATGTGTTTTCTTGGTTCTCAGTCCCTTCCATTATCTTCTGAACAAGACTCCCTCTTTCTCTCTCTCATATTCTCAAAAGGCTATGATAGGAATCAGGATCTGTTGAAGGTTTTTCCTTCTTTACCAATATTCCTCTCACATAACCCACATCTGTATATACTTTATATTTTCCGTATGTTTGGAACACAGGAAGGATAATTAAAGGAAATAAATAGCAGAAAAATCTTCCTTTATATGTGATTTTGTTACTGCTTGTGTGTGTGTGTGTGTGTGTGTGTGTGTGTGTGTGTGTGTGTACACTGAGTTTATATATATAAACTCAATATTTAACTTGAAATTGTAATGTCTTCTATTCATATTCAAAGTCAGCATCATTGAACTTTTCTTTCACATTCCCAACACCTGATGTGACTGTGAAAGGACTATCATTAATGGGAAATAGAGTTGAATGTTTATCAGTGCTGGACTTGGGGAAAAATTGCTAATACTATAGTAACCAGAGGGCCATGAGCAAACTCTAGGAATTCAAGTTTCTTATTTACATTCCTATATAGACCATGGGAAAAGTAGAAAAAAGGATTTGAAATCTTTTGGCAATGTAGCAGGTAGAAAAAATATTTTTAAAACTTTTTTTCACCAATATCATTTTAGATCTGTGTCAAAGAAATTGTTCTATTTTACTAAATTGTAAAAAATAAAACATTGTGGTACACTGCATACGCATGCACACACACACATTCCTCTTGGTTTGTGGTACTTGATATGATATATGACTTACTGAGATAAAGCATAGGCCTCCTATGCAAGACAAAACACATAAGTGTTCATTTTCAGTTATTTGATGCTTTCAATTGGAATACATTTGACAGATAAATAGCAATATAATGGAATTCAGCTGATTGTCAGTTTATACTGACTCCAATCTCTTCTGAAAGGTCTTCCACTGTCAAAACTATTAGGTAGTTGAAATATTTGTCAATCCACTCTTGGTAGATTTTTTTTAATTCAACATACACACAAAACACTGATATAATGCTGATGAATGAGAATTGATGGCAATAGTGGCTATTGGATTTTTGTTCTGCCTGCCATTTGCCTATCTTAAGTGCCAAAAATGCAATAGATGATAGGTATTGTTCAGAATTGGGTTAGAAAAATGAACCTTTTTCACTAGGAAAATACTTTTATCTCCAGATCACCTAGACAAGAAATGCATTATGTCTACTCCTTATGACTTTTCCAGAGGAACAGACTAAGGAGCTCATGCTTAGATATGCATGCGGCAAGAGAGCAGAGATCATGGATTCCTATCACAACATACACGTCTATGATACATTTGAACACATGTAAGACAATTCTTCTGAGTAAAAGACTAGAAGATTGTTACTTCAGTACCTTGTCTCATTATCAGTAAGTATATAAGGGTTTTTATAATAAATGAAAAATGAGTGTAAGAGCACAAGGATGGGAGGAGCAATGATATGCAAGATACTTCACACAAGTTAGGGCTGAAGCAATCATAATTGGACTTTACATGCCCTGCGCAATGTCCAACACACTATTGTCCCCACAAAGTCTATCATTTGCTAAAAGCACCAAGATACTTGGAGGCAAGGGATTGACAGCCAAAATAATGTTCCTATGCTTAAGGGGAACACAGGAAAGGGTTCAGGGAAATGCCTCTGGGTCCTTATATGTCATTGGAGAGGAGGACCCAGAGGACAGTCAGGCATGCACATTAAAGGATTCTCCGGGGGATTGGGGGAGGGGAGACACTGGGGGGGTGGGGAGGAAGGGGTGAGGGGAGGGCGAAAAGAGGAGTGGAGGGAGGAGGGAGGGAGGGAACTGGTGTACCTATTAAATTTGTATGAGTAGAGATAATAAAAAATGTTAAAAAATAAATAAAAAAATGAAAGAACTTACTGCATTTTTATATGTGATATTTGTGATTTTCTATGATTTTTTGACACACTTTCAGAGAATGTGTTGTGATCAACCCTGTTGTTCACATGTATTTATTTCCCGTGCTAACAGACTCCCTTCTTCCTTCCATCTGCCCCTCTTACCTCCTGCATATGTGTGTATGAATAAAGATATACAGATTTTCTCAGGTGGACATACCTACCATGTGTTCATGTTTGCAATAACCATGCCATGTCCTGAAAAGAGCGCTTCCTAGGTCTGTATCTTCTGACTTTGGACTTTCTCATACCTCCTTGTCTGTGATGTTCTGTGGATTTAGAAAAGAGAGAAAGAGAGAGAGAGAGAAAGAGAGAGAGAGATGCATCATATTGGTGTTCAGAACTCATGTGCCATTTATTCTTAGCATTTGACCTATTGAGAGCCTGTATTAACTTAGTCTCTGTAAAGAGAAGCTTCTCTGAAGCAGCCTAAGAGCAGTATTAATTACAGGGATAAGATTAGTGGCATGATTAAAGGAACTTTTAATTTGCATACAGTATAATATATCCTTTTTTTTTCTCAAAAGTTCTATGACTCTTCATTTTTCTTCTTAGCTTTACTTTTTGCATGTGTGTGTGTCCGTGTGTGTGTGTGTGTGTGTGTGTGTGTGTGTGTGTGTGTGTGGTATTTGTGGTTGTGTGTATGTGTCAGAGAGCACCGTGCATCCCTGTGGAAGACCAAGGGCGACTTTGGGAATCATCTGGACTGCTTCTACCTCTTTTTTCTTTTCTCTGGGATTTCCCAGGCTCTGCCCACCCAGGCCAAAAATGCAGTTCAGGACACTGCTGTTTCCATCTGGCCTTTTTACTTCATACCTGAATCTGAACTGAGGAGTCTTAACCCCTAAGCCATTACTCCAAACTAGTTCTTCCATATTTAATTTTTTATTGCTTCTTTCCTTTGTTATGTTTTCTTTCTATCTCTATTTTTGTTGTTATTTGCTATTTTTGCAATAGCTTTGTGTGGATCTCAGGAGTCCCCAATGATTTATCTTTCTATATGAATCTAATGAGTATTGAGAATATTGGTGAGTATTATTAGACATTACAAGCTTAATTTTTTGAAATTAATATGTATTATTTCATATAATATCATATTATTTTCTTTGATTTTTCTATTAACAATACTTTATCAAAAAGTTTTGCTGTATTGGGCCTTAAGAGATTTCTCAGTGGTTAAAGTACCTTCTTCTGAAATCAAAGAATCAGAATTTGGATCATTTAAGTACTGGG
This sequence comes from Typhlomys cinereus, assembly GCA_023101885.1. Taxonomy (NCBI): domain Eukaryota; kingdom Metazoa; phylum Chordata; class Mammalia; order Rodentia; family Platacanthomyidae; genus Typhlomys; species Typhlomys cinereus. The sequence goes on from JALPQD010000280.1 coordinate 1,912,764, forward strand.
AGATATGACCTAACTGTAATTCCTATCCCTGCCTCAAAAAAGAAGCCTGCTAGTCCCTGAAGAAATCTGGCTTCAATCGAGTCCTTATACTTCACTAAGGTGGAAGACTCAGAGGGAGGTTTGGCATTCACACAAAAGGATGCTCCAGGGGATGGGAGTGGGGAAGAGGGAGGCACTGGGAGAAGAGGAGGGAGGGAGGGAGTGGAAGGAAGGAGTAAAGTGGGAGGGAGTGCAAGGGGAGACTGGGGAGAGCTTGTATGATTGGGAAAAATACAATATGGGAGAAAAAGAAGTTAGGGCTAGGGATCATGTGAATTTCAAATACTTGGAAGTTTTCTCCTCTTACCTAATGTCTGCACACTCACAGAGTTTGTCTCCTGATATTTCTTTTTTTTTTATTTTTATTTTTTTATTTATTCAGTTGTGTGTGACTCAGGACCTTCCGCCTGCAAGGCAGAGGCTTAACCCCTGGAGGCTTAACCTCCAGCCCTGTCGCCTGATATTTCTAAGAGGAAATTCTAAAATATCAATACAACCATTTTTGCACAATTTCCCAGCTTTTCCATGTAGATCAAGGTTTCCTTCGTATTTTCATTTGACCTTATAGATATAATGAAGATGATTTGTATAATTTCTATTCATCATATGTGGGTTTGTATAGCTGAGATTTCTGGGAATTTGGCAAACCCCATGAACATTAATGCCTTGGAAAAACTTGCACTGAAGCTATTAAAGTTTAGCCATAAAAAAAGAAAGAAAGCTGGTTTCAGCAGACCAGTCATACCTTTTAACTTTGGTTTTAGGGATCCAGATTCAAAACAAAAAAGGCAAAAAGCCATTGATGATTTCTAAAGACTTTCAGTCCCCCAGACACTTACTGTATTAGTCAGTGTTCTCTGAAGAAACAATCTGTAGAATGTAATATATATAAATAAATTTATTAAAAAATAACTCACAATAAAAATAATATCTTTCAAGGTAGCTGCCTGCAGCAGTCTCTTTACTGGCTGGAATGTTTCACAAAGCCAAAAGATCCCAAGAAGGTCTCAAGCCTTTGCTCCTCTGGAGATTCAGAGACTCGGGGTTCCTACGATGGAGATAAAGTACAGCAGCACTTAGACATCAAACAGCAGCAAGGCCTAGAGACCAGGTTCCAAAGGCAGTGGGAACAGCAACAACCTGATGGAAAAGGTGAAACTCCAAGTAACCCAAGGATGGAGACAGCAGCAGCAGCAACAAAGAAGGCCGTGATGCTTGGATGCACACAGAATAGTCTGCACAGAAAGTCACCAGATAAGAAAAGAGCAAGTCCCTCCTCCTTGCACCTCCTATTATCTGGTCCACCACTGGAAAGTACCACCCACTATGGGCTGGGTTCTCTACTGCAATCAGTCAACCTACAGATTTGTTTAGGGGCCATTACAATCATTAACCTTCCACCACTGGGCCCCAGTCTGCAACTGCCGAGTTGACACCAAAATGTAACCATATGTTACATTTGCACATGTGCACTTGCACACAGATGCACCTAACCAACTGTAAATATGCACACCCAAACACATATGCATAACTCATGTATACTTACACATGTGGAAATTGATACACAAACAAAAATCTATTTGAACCATGAAGGCACATGATAGCAGTTTTGCCTTCCGAAACGTCAGAGGCAATCTTGCAGTTTTTATGCAGATGACTGACTGATATCAAAGAGTTATAAAAAATAATATAATCTCTGCCTGACGCAGTTTCCTCCTAAATATTTGGGAATACAGATGCCATGGTTCAGATAGCACAAGTTGCATGAAGAATCCACATGTGTGATCTCCTAATAACTACATCTATACTTATATTTGTCATCATCCTTTATGAATACTAAGTGAATAAATATTGGCAGTTCAAGTTTTAAGTTTTCAGGTTTATAAGCAAAGTATTAAGCAGGATAGGAATCCAGTGTTCAGTATGTTTCATCTTCATTTCTAATCTATCAAAATTGTAAAATTATTGGTGTTTAAACCATTCATTGTAGTGTCAGTGTGGAAATTAATGGTAGAATATTTCAGATCAACCACACAATTATTAAGATTTCTTTCAAGGACACACAGAAATGCACATACACACATACATGCATTCATGCCTAGTTATTAAACTTGTATTAGTGATCTTAAGATAAAATGTCAGTAAAAATTGATTTAATGTTAATCTCATGAGGACATTATTAGAAAATATAGTTTTGAAATCAAACAGATTATGACAGTTAAAGCTTTTATTAAAATTTCAGAAAAGCATGTTGGCACCTCAATAAGTAATTATTCAAGCTTTCATGATTCTTTTCGTATAGCAGATTTACCTGCACCCAAAACAAAACTGCTGTAGCATTTTGAATATTTATATTTTTAATGAAACAGATCACCCTGAATTTACTTAAATTCCAACCAAAATTGTCAAAGAAATATATAGAAATATGTAGATATATATACAATATAGATCAATATAGATAGAAATACAGATCAAAATAAAAAGTCAGAATACTATAAAGTGCAAACCATCTTTTGAACTCCACATAACAAAAATGAACAGTTAGAAAACTCTGAAGTTATGTGTGAATTGGTAGCTATTTGAAGGACAAGATGACTCTAAAAGGATCTATGACATCAGTGTCTACACTAACAGCTGCAGAAATAGTCTCAGGAAGTATCTCTGGATCGTAATCGAACTAATTAGCAAGCATTGTATGCTTAGATGAATTTAAAGATCTCTAGACAACAGAAACTTTTGGTCTCCTTTGTTTTTCTCACTTAAGTGTGATCACTATGCCATCTCTTACAGCCAGAATGCACTATATATGAAGGGCACAGGTAAATTTCCTAATTGCACAGATCTCGGAACACAAGGAACTTCACCTTGTCACTTTGCCCTTGGAACTCTAACAAAGGAGACTTTTGGGCACATGATAAGATGCTGGGCAAGGGGTTCTAAAACCTCACACTTTTCAATCCTTGAATATTTTTGTGACATTAGATATTCAGTTATGTAAACTCAGCCTGCAAACATATCAATTGATGATCAATCATTAAGAAGACTTCTCTAAAAACAAATTTTGTGGCGCATGTAATTTTATTATTTATTAAAATGAATGTAAGTTTTCATGCTAATGAGATAATATTAACTGAAAATTTGTTACTGCAGTACTGATATAAAACATCTTCAGTGTTTTTCAGGTTTGGGGTTGTTTCAATGTCATAACGGTTAATGCTGAGAATATCACTCCTCACAAGTACATTACAGAAAATGACCTCCTTTTGAAATAAAATTATTTCAAAAGTTACTGAAAATTATATCCTAATCTTAAGCCAAAATGCTTGGAATGATTTTTTTAGGTGAAGTTTAAGTCAGAAACTCAAGCAACAGCTTTTAAACTTTAAGCATGTTACCATGATACAATCTAAAAATATGCTACTATATTATTTATATGCTGAGTAATGGTAACAGAAAGAGATTACAAGTCTATTTTCCATAAGTATTTTGTTTTTATAAAAGAGAAAAGCTATTGTAAACAGTGCTGCTATGAACATGGTCACAATTGTGCTATCCAGGTGAATTTTTTGCTATATAGGGGATTATTCCCAAAAATGGAATCTCAGGGTCATATGGCATGTCAATCTTTAATTTTTTTAAGAATCTCCAGACAGCTCACCAGAGTGGCTGTATGAGCCTGCATTCCCACCAGCAATGTAGGAGAGATCCCCTCTGTCCCCATCCTCTCCAGCATTTATTGTTGTTTGTATTGTGGATTTTTGCCATCCTGACCAGGGTGAGATGATATCTCAAGGGAGTTTTGATTTGCATTTCCCTGATGTCTAAGGATGTGGAGCATTTTTAAAGATATTTATTAGACATTTTAATTTCATCCCAGGTAAAGTTTCTTTTAAGTTCCAGGGCCCGTTTTTTAATTGGGCCATTTGTTTCCTTAGTGTTTAGTTTTCTAAGTTCTTTGTGTACTCTGGATAATAGAGCTCTATCAGATATGTAGTTAGTGAAGATTTTCTCCCATTCTATGGATTGCCTTTGAGCTCCTGTTACAACCTCTTTATCTGAACAGAAGCTCTTTAATTTCACAAGATCCCATCTGTTGAGAGTTGGTAGCAGTGACTGTGCTATTGGATGTCTGTATAGGAACTGTTGGCCTAGCCCAATCAGCTCGAGGGAGTTCCTTACCCTTTCACCTATGGGTTTTATAGTTTCTGGCCTTATATCAATGCAGTCCTTGATCCATTTGGAATTAAGTCTTGTACATGGTTACAAGTATGGGTCCAGTTTTAATCTTCTGCATGTGGACATCCAGTTTTGCGCACCATTTGTTGACGATACTATTCTTTTTCCATTGGATTTTTTGGGCCCTTTTGTCAAAGATCAAATGGCTGTAGTTGTGTGGGCTTATATCTGGGTCTTCAGCCCTTATCCATTGATCTGTGTGTCTATTTTAGAGCCAGTACCAGGCTGTTTTTATAACTATGGATTTGTAGTATAGAAAAACGTTTGGTATGGTGATACCTCCAGCAGTGTTTTTGTTACTCAGGATTGTCTTGGCTATCCTGGGTCTTTTGTGCCTCCATATGAATTTTGAGATTGTTTGGTCAACTTCTTTAAAGAATTGCTTTGGGATTTTAATTGGTATAGCACTGAATCTGTATATTGCTTTGGTAGGATGGTCATTTTTACAATGTTGATTCTGCCAATCCAGGATCATGGGAGGTCTTTCCACCTTCTGGAGTCTTCTGCAATTTCTTTCTTTAGGGTTTTAAAGTTTTCATTGTAAAGGTCTTTTACCTCCTTGGTTAGGTTTATACTAAAGTATTTCATTGTGTTAAGGGCTATAATAAATGGGATTGTTTCTCTCAAGGCTTTTTCACTTCTTTCATTCTGGGCATATAGGAAGGGCACTGATTTTTGTACATTTATTTTGTATCCTGCCACCCTGCTGAACTTCTTTATTAGTTCCAAAAGCTTCTTGGTGGAGTTTTTGGGATCACTCAGGTATAAGATCATGTCATCTGCAAATAGGGATAGCTTGACTTCTTCCTTGCCGATTTGAATCCCTTTTATGTCCCTTTCTTATCTTATGGCTTCAGCTAAGACTTCAAGTACAATATTGAATAGAAGTGGTGAGAGTAGACAGCCTTGTCTAGTTTCTGATCGAAGGGGGAATGCTTCAAGTTTTTCCCCATTGAGTATAATCGTAGTACCAAATGCATTTAGAGACCCTCAAAATAAATCTCTGTAATACCTACAGTAATTGCAAAGATCATAAACAGGAGAGATGGGGAAGGAGGGCCACACCAGTAACAAGTAGAGAGGGGATCATGTTAAAGCAGAGAAAATAAGCCACCATGAAGGACTGCAAGTAAGTAATGAGACATCTGGCTAAGTTCACAGACTTTCCTTCCTGATCATTTACAACTGAAGGGGTATGATCTTACCAGAAGGGGATGGCTTATAGTCCGGCAGATAGAAAGTAACCATTTCGCAAATGGGTGTTTGACCCCTCCCTCACTGGGGTTTCCTAATTTTATTACATCTACCTTTGAATATACTTTTATAACAAAACTCTAATTTAACAGGTTTTTATCTCTGGCCAGGGGGTGACATCCAATACCCATCAGGGTGGAGCCAAGGGCATTTCAGAATCAGCAAAACTGAAAAAAAAATCAACCATAATCCAGAACATCAGAGACTCTATATCAACCACCTGGAACTAGGCCAGTCTAACCTCTCCCCATCCTGAAGCTCAGGGAAATTTGCGGAAGAGGGGGCGGTAAGATTGTAAGAGCACAAGGATGGGAGGAGCAATGATATGCAAGATACTCCACACAAGTTAGGGCCAAAGCAATCATATTTGGACTTTGCATGCCCTGTGCAATGTCCAACACACTATTTACCTCACAAAGTCTAGCATTTGCTAAAGGCACTAGGATCCTTGGACACAAGGGATTGACAGCCACAGTAGTGTTCCTATGCTTAATGGGAACACAGGAAAGGGTTCTGGGAAATGTCACTGGGTCCTTGTACCTCATCAGACAGGAGGGCCCAAAGGGCAGTTTGGCATATTCATTAAAGGATGCTCCGGAGCTGGGAGAGGGAGGCACTGCAGGATGGGGAGGGAAGGGGGAGGGGAGGGGGGCACAGGGTGATGGGGGGTTAGAGGGGGAGGACCGGTGTACCTGTTAAGTTTGTATGAGTGGAAATAAAAAAATAAATAAAAAAGAGAGAAAAGCATTTATTTATATCAATAGCACTACATGTTATAATGTAAAATCATCATGATTCTTTATCAATGTGTTGGAAGCAACATTTGCAGCCTTCTGCCATAGGCAGCTCACGAGGAACATATTGTATGATTAGAACCAAGATTGCCATGAAGTCATGTAAGACACCATATAAATACATTATCAGAATCATCTCAGTTTCAATTGGAGCTTGACTTTGAATTAGTTTTGTCTAAAGCATGTTGAAAATAATTACTCTTACTCTTTATCACTATCTCTTTTTCTGTGCCTCTCTCTCATTTTTTATATGAGAAACTTTGAGATAAGTGAATGAGCAATAGGAAAGTCGTGTCACATCAGTGCATCAATGCAAAGGCCATAGATTATTGTTGGTCTCCTAATTTTTTCTTGTAAATTTGTACCTAAATACCATGAGTAACAAACAAGTTTTCAGGTGCTGCAAAGAGGAAGTGAATACTGAGAACATCACAGTTGAATATGAATTTGTTTCAGTTTGCTCAAATTTTTGAGTCTCAGGCATTCTAAGAAATAAAAATGTTCTTGTTTAATGAAATAATTTTGAGGTGATTTGATTTTGAGTAATGCATACCCAGATCAAAAATGAAACACTGATTTCTAAACTAAGGCTACCATATGTCTAGGTCTCCATTAATTTTATGAACTTTTAAATAATGTTCTCTAAATATTTGTATGATATCTCTAATTTTAAAATTATTTTGATATTTGTTTTGTAAGAAATAGTTTACATTGACTTGAGAGATGGCTAAGAGGTCAAAAATCTGTCTTACAAGCAAAAGGTCCTGAGTTCAGATCCCAGGTCCCATGTAAAAATATCAAGTGGAAATGGTTGTGGCAAGCACTTCCAAACACAGCAATGCCTAAGACAACAAATGAACCCAAACAAAATAATAGTAGGGGATTTCAGCGCCACATTCTCACCCAAAGATAGGTCTAACAGAACAAAAACAGAACAAAGACACAATTAAACTAAACCAAACCTTAAACCAAATGGACCTGACAGACATCTCCCAAATAATCCATCCTAACACCAAGGATTATATATTCTTTACAGATGGAACTTTCCCCAAAATAGATCACATACTAGGTACAAAGCCAGCCTCTACAGATACAGGAAAATTGAAATCATCTTCTGACCACCAGGGAATAAAGATAGACATCTTTTTTTAATAATATTTTTTAAAGTTTTATTTTATTCATTGTGCACGTGTGTGTGTGTGTGTGTGTGTGTGTGTGTGTGTGTGTGTGTGTAGAACCACAGGAGAATTCGGGAACCACCATGGACTGCCTCCTCCTCCTCCTTGTTTATTCTGCCCTGGGTTCACAGGCTCTGCCCTACCAGGACCAGAAACCAAGCTGCCCCCTTCTGCCCAGCGTCTAAATGTGAGGTCTAGGATCCAAACTCAGGACCTTCTGCCTGCAAGGCAGAGGCTTAACCCCTGAGCCATCTCTCCAGTTCCAAGATAGATAGCTTTATGACAGAAAGTTCACAAATTCTTGGAAGCTTACCACTATGCTACTGAATGAAAAATGAGATTGTACAGAAGCAAAAATAGAAATTTAAAATCCCTAAACCTCAATGATTGAAACACATCATATCAAAAATCTTAGAGATATGATTAAGGTGTACCTAAGTAGAAAATTCATAGTACTCAATACCTACATAACAATAAATGAATAAATAAGTGAACAACCTAACTTTGGACTTTAACTTCAGAAAAAGTACAACAAACCGACACCAAAAGAAGCCAAAATGGGTAGTTTCAGAAGAAAAATAACCGAAATTGAGACAAAGAGAAAAATATAAAGAATCAATGAAACAAAAAGCTGTTTTTTTGAAAAGCTTAACAAGATTGACAAATCTTTATCCAAATTAAACCACACCAAAAGAGAGAAAACTGCAAATAATAAAATTAGAGATAAAAATGGAGCTATCACAACAGATGCCAAAGAAATTTAGAGAATAATAAGATATTTTAAAAATTTATACACCACTGAGTTTGTCACTCACACAGGAATGGATGAGTTTCTATACACATACAACAACAAAGTTACAATACAATGAATTACATTATTTAAATAGTCCTATAATTAGGGATGAAGTGGAAACAAAAATTGTGAATCTCCCTACAAAGAAAAGCTTGGAACAGATGGATTCGGTACAAAATTCTATCAGATACTTAACGAAAAATTAACACAAATATTCCTTAAATAATTTCACAAAATAGAGAAGGAAGGAAACATTGCACTGACATGTAAATCCAAATAAAGACACAAACAAACAAACAAACAAAAATCTACAGACTAATTTCATGGATGAACAGAGACTGAAAGATCTTCAACAAAATTCTAACAAACTGGGCTCAAAAATATATCGAAAAGATTAGTTAGTTTTGGGCTGCAGAGGTGGCTCAGGGGTTAAGCCTCTGCCCTGCAGGCGGAGGGTCCTGAGTGAGGATCCTAGATCCCACGTATAGCCAGGCAGAAGCAGGGGTGGCCTGTGCTTCTGGTACTGGTGGGCGGAGCTTGTAAATCCTGGGGCAGAGTAAACAAGGAGTTGGAGGTGGTCCATGGTGGTTCCCGAATTCGCCCTTGGTTCCACACATACACATACACACATGCACACACGCACAATTGAATAATAATAAAAAAGATTAGTTTTATTTCAGAAACACAAGGTTGATACAGTATAGATAAATCTTTAAATGCAATTCACCATATAAACAAATGCAAAGATGAAAATCTATTCTCAATTGATGCTGAAAAAGCTTTTCACAAAATCCATCACCTTTTTATGAAAAAGTCACTGGCAGAATAGTGTTGGAAGGAATATTTATCATCATAATAAAGACTATATACAATGAGACTGTCAAAAAATTATTCTAAATGGCGAAAAATTAGAAACTTCCCTCTTAGATTAGGAACTAAACCACTCTTACCAGTTCTATTGCACATTGTACTTGAAGTCTTAGTAAGATCTATATAAGACAAGAGAGGGAAATAAATAGGATACAACTGGAAAAGAAGGAATTGAGTTATCCCAATTCACACATGACATGATTCTGAATCTCAAACACTCTAAAAATTCTTCCAGGAAGCTCTTTGAACTAATAAATAAGTTCAGTAGAGTGGCAGGATACAAAATTAATATTCAAAAATCAATGTTTTTTCTATACACCAAGAATCAACAAAGAGGAAAGACCTGAAAGAAACAATATCATTTACCATTGCTCCTAAAAAAATACCTTGGATAAACCTAATCAAGGTTGTGAAGGATCTACACAATAAAAACTTCAAAAGAGTTAAACAAAAGAGATGACAGAAGACACCAGAAGAGGGAAACACCTACCATGATCCTGGATTGGCAGAATTAACATTGTCAAATGACCATTCTTCCTAAATCAATATATAGATTCAGTATAATACCAATCAAAATTCCAAACCAATTCTTCACAGAAATTCATAAAAGCAATCTCAAATTTCATATGAAAATGTAGAAGACCCAGGATAGTAAAAACGATGAAAACGCTGCTGGAGGTATCATCATACCAGACCTTAAGCTATAGTATCAAGTCATAGTAATAAAAACAGCAAGATAGTGATTCCAAAAGTGAAATATACACAACACTATGAAAAAAGTGAATATGAATGAAAAAACATAACTACATTAAGTCAGATAAAGAATAAGGAAAACCTTTCAAGGGGTTCCTTAAACCCATTTTTAGAGAAAGTATAATCATTTTTTAATTCCTGTGAATAACCTGAAGCATACTAGATAGATGATCTCAGGTAGAACTGCAAAACATCATCAGTATTCACAATATTATGTAAGTTAATTTATAAAATTAATATAGTCCACATTACTAGTCTCATTAGATTAGATTAATGGTAACCTTAGCAAATACACTTTCAAATGGAATTGACCACTGTACTAAAAGTGAAAAGTAGTGGTGAGTATGTGGATCATTTGGGAATGTTTGACATGTAAGTATGGGGGGCCTGAGTTTTGATCCCCAGGACTCCTCAAACAGTCATATGTGGAGATTGAAACAATGCATACCTGGAATGTGTTGGAAAGCCAGAATAGCTGAATCACTGAGATTTAATATCACCTAAGGACATGCAACATCAAAGACTATGTTTATATTTATGGACATTCACTACATTAATACATACATATACATCAACATGAAAAATAAACCGTTAATGTAACCTTGCAATAAAAAAACATAAACAACAGAACAAAGAAGAAAAGGCTAGGAAAATGATTACAAATTTATCAGACAGTAGAAACTTTCAATATAATGTCATTTCTAAAATTAAAGGAGAAAAAAAGGTAGCTCTACCAAAAAGTTGTTTGTTTAAAAGGAAAGATGTTAAGATATCTTGTTAGGGCATGAAAAGAGAATCTAAATTTATGTTAGAGAAATATAAAATAAATGCATCACTGTCTCTTCCATATCAGATTTATAGAAATTCAAAACATACCTTGGTGCCTTTGATGTAAGGAATCAAGTGTGCTCATGCATTTGCTGGAGAGAATACAGAATCTTATGTGTGTAGAATTGAATTTCAAAATATATTGGAAAATTAAACACTTTGAAATAGCAATTCCAACTCTTAGGCCCTAGAGTAATAAGGCTAAAAGTCTACAAGAGCTTTTCCTAGCATCACAACGTTTGGTATGCAGACAGACACTCAGTGGTCACAAAGATTACACGAGGTGCACAGCCAGAAGTCAGCCTATGAAGTTGACTCACCAGAAAAGCAGATCCAATAAATAAATAATTGCTTTAGTCATGAAAATTCAGGAAAATATTCATATTAAATGGAAATTTATAAAGTCATTTAAATATTGTGAGGAAATTACTCAGCTTCTTAAGCAAATAAGAGAAAGACAGACTAAAAATACTTGTGAATTGTACATACTTCATAGACACTAAAAATGATAGAGATGTGTTGGCCAAAATTAAATTCCAAATATAGTAATAGCAAATACATGTATATGTTAATACATGTCAAACACTGTCCAATAATAGCAATTATACACTTGCTTGATAATATTACTTGATAATAGCAATGTATACATTTGCTATTATTTGATAAACAAGTATATACATATGATTTATGAGATAATTAAAACCATTTTTAAACTGATGATTCTTAACTATTTTTTTTTTTATTTTTCCTAGCATCAACTCAGACAAGCCAACAAAGGATAGGGAAACTAATCTATCCAACTATGGTTTAGCGAACCAGTGAGGTTACTGGGGGTACATACAGAAACATCAGTGAGGACTTACAGAAGCAGAGGGAAGTCAAAGGCAGGTGCATCACTGTGTAGCCCACTGCAGCATGGGCAATGACTCTCCATAGCTGCATCTCTAGAACTTCCTGCATGAACTGGAGGCATGTTGTCAGCTAAGAGTCTTCTTTCCTCAGTGATTAACACCATGTATTTAACCTTGGAGAAGACACCCTGATATCATGGAAGTCAGTGGCAGTTATATAACTTTTTAAAATCTGAATGCATGTCTACATATGCATTTACATTGCAGAGACAATTTTGTTTTGCTACTGAAAGCCTTAATAATATTGATATTCTAGTGCAGGTAATATTATTTGTTTTAAACGAAATACTTGATGTAATCAGCAAAATTTATTTTTTATGCTACATTAAAAGAACTTTTTCTGTATTTTAACTTCTTTAACAATTTATATAGGTGATTTTAAATCTTTCTCAGTTACAACAGATGTGGAAATATAAAGAAATGAAACAATCTATGGAACAAAAAAACCCACCGTTGACATTTCAATATGAACTGCCTACTTGAAGAAATCTATATCACCTGTGAAACAAATCTCTGAGAAAACCTGTGGGGAGGGGTACCTTGATGAGGTAAAGGTGGAGATTCCCACCTTCCATGGTTGGGAGCATGCCTGTAATAGGATCCTGGTCTGAACAAAATGGAGAAAGTTAGCTAAGCACAAATGTCCTTCATCCTGTCTGCAGAGTAGGGGCCCAGTGGGTCCCACCACTTTAAGCTTCTGCTGCCTTCATTTCTTCTTACCTGTCCCCATCAACTCTGATATGCCACACATTCTTTTTTTCTTCTACATGTGGTTCCTGTCAGGGTATTTTATCACAGCACCTGGATTAGAAATTAAGAGGTTATACTTTTTCAATCAAGACTACATGCCTTAGGAGTAAAAGATGTCATCTTGGGAAAACATGGTTAGGACTTTTCATAGTTATTGCTTGCAAAAATAATCATTACTAGCCAATTGGGCATGTCTTAATTAAAATACATAAGATTTTTCTCTCAAGTTCATACTGATTTCAATGTTTATTAGAAATCTCCTTGAAAATGATGGTCTTATAAAAATTTTTTATGTAAGATTATCAGTCACATTAAGAAGGGTCACTAGACTTAGAAAACACGGTTTTTTTTATTAAAAGGTTACTCACGTTTAGTGATTCTCTTCCTCACTCCAGGACTTATTCAATGTTTATTTGACAGATTACATTACTTTTTCAGGAAAGAATTAGGATATTACTAAATCTGTCTACCAGTTACCAAAAAGTTAAAATGAAAGATTCTATACTTGCGAGTTTATTACATTCATTCTGGTTGTTATTAAAAGTCTTTATCTCCATAGAGGGACCGGTTTTATAAATCAGTCCAAAGCTTATAAGTGGTCTGATAAAATGGCCAGAGTCTCAATAATAATGGTCAGTTATGCCCACCTTCTTGCCTACATCATTCTTTTAAGTCCCCTAACTTATAGCAGGGCATATGAAACAGGTAGGGCTTTTCATAGTACAATAATTAACAGTAGGGAACTAGTGAAGAAGTCAGTGAAATACTGAATACACACAAGTATATGAAGCTTTCAACAAAAGCTCAAGTGACTGTGATCTCAGACTCTATACATTAAAATATGATTTGCATTTTCTCTCCTGCGATTGTAACAAGTTGTACAGATAATAGTCACCTGTGTATCATTGTCTAAATGGTTCACAAAACAGAATTTTTCAAATCTTTTTATCACATTCTATTCTAGTCACAGCATTTTTTATCTTTCCTTCAAGATCAGCTATTGGTTGTGAACATTGCTTTTTCCCGTCTCTCTCTCTCTCTCTCTGTGTTCATGTGTGTGTGTGTTTGTGTGTGTGTGTGTGTGTGTGTGTGTGTGTGTGTGTGTGTGTGTGTTCATGCTTGCAGAGGCCCATGGGTGACACTGGGAATCACTTTAGGTTCCGTTATCTCTTTATTGCTTTGCTCTAGGGTTAACCAGGCTCTGTTTTACAGGACTTGAACTACAAGTACTGCCATTTGGGGGTGGCATTTTTATGTAGGATTTGGAGAACTGAACGCAGGTCCTTGGCTTTTGAGTCATCTCTCTAGTCTAGTTTACATCATTTCTAAATGTAGAGTAGTTTGTAAGAAGCTAGAGACTCAGCTCCAGATCCGAAAGAGAGCACAGAACCTTTGGCATTCACAGAACTGTGGGTCAGGTTATAGTCACATTTTGTGCAGCCAGGTGGAACATCTAGAGTTATTGCTTCCTGTACTGCAGCAGTGTCTCTGACAGATTGAGGAGGATAAGCTGATTGGAGATGGGTCCAACTGTCCCTAGAGAGTAACACTGGCAAAGACCGGTGTTTAATGTTGCTGTAGCTACTGTTTTGTCATTCCAGCAGTGGCCTGTGTAAGAACACACCAGAGGGAGGTAGTAGGAACAGGTTTCATGCTGGGCCCTTCTCACTTAAGAGAATAAACAATATTGCCTCCAGGCAGAGTCTAATTAAGCCTCTGGGGATAAAAAGGGCAGGTACCAGAAGTACTCTACTAATCAACAAACTGGACTCACAGTTAATAGTCAACCACATGTAGGGGTCATAAATAACCACTATCGTTGGTTAAAGAATGGCTTTCTGTGTTCTTTCTAAGCTATTCTTTTACTTCTGTGACAGATGTTGGATGAAACATAAGTTAAGCATAGAAACTGAGGCCAAAAAGTCAGGAAAAAGTCATCTCCCTAGAAAATGAAAATGATTTCATATGTAAACAATTTACTATACTTCTTCAGAAATGTCTCATGACTTCTGCCATCTCTCTCCAAGATTCTGGCATGTTTAGGATTATATTTGTCAGGTCCCATTGATGAAAAACCAGAAGGGACTACGCAGGCTCAAAGATTATTGAGAATGGTTCCCTCCTTCATCATCAATGCAAAACATATCCAGAATATTTAAATTTAGGGATTCAATTAATTACTGGCCAGAATAATGGGCCTTCATCACATTTCTGGCCCTGGGTAGAAATATAACTTTCTGTGCCATTCTGAATTTCATAAAAGATAAAAATAAGTTTATCTTGATAAGTTCCCAAATTAGAAATTTGGTTATGAGGAACAAAGATGCCATTGCCCTCATACTTAAGTGTTGATCAAAATGAGCTAGTTTACTACATGGGTAGGAAAATGCCTTTGTAGGTAAGCTGTCATTCTAAAGACTTTAGAATTAATATAAAGCCTGTATAATTTGACTAAATATTCATTTTCCCTTGTTAATTCCTTTCTTTGTGCTTGGCTTTGTTCTGCAATGAAAACTGTCAGTCTTCCACATTGTACTCTATGCATCTCATTTTCATCATTTTTACTTCTAAAATATTTTATTTATTTATGAGAAAGAAAGTAAGAGAGAGAGAGAAAGTAAGAGAGAGAGATCACAGTTTACATGTAGTGATAGATTATCTTTGAATTAATCTCTCTCCCTTTTCCATGTGACTCCAGGGATACAGAGTGAAATGCCAGTCATATATTTTGATTTTTCCATCTGGTTAACATTAGATATTGATTTCTGCTCTGTTAACTTAGAGGATTTCCCTTGTCCATTAGGTTAAGACCATAAAATTACAGATCTTTTCTGCTTCATCTTCTCTCTATGTGTGTATTTCTAAAACTATTATCTATCTTGTTATGGGAATGAAAGCACAGTACACTTCTTTTTTAGCCTCTTGTAATTCTGTCTTCTATCACACATTCATGGAAATTTGATGAATATGCCTTTTCAAAAGGGGATGAATACCCTCATATAATATTTTCTGGATGTCCTTATTGTCCTTATCAGTTTGATAAGGCAATTGTGTTTTTTTTCAATTTATACATGAATATGTTTGTACAAACATGTCTTAAAATTCATTTGTGTGCACAATTGTATATGCATTTGGATATCAGAGGACATCTCCAAATATCTTCCTCATAAAGACTATTGAGTTCATTTGATACAAGGTCTGTCCTTGAACTGAAGCTGACAGGTTAAGCTAGGCTGACTGGAGAGAAAGCCCCAGGGACCATCCCGTTTAACCTATCCAGCAAGTTACAAATATGCTTCTCCATGCCTGGCATGTTTGTAGTGGTCGTAATGATTGAACTTAGGGTTTTGCAATTGCAAAGCAAGCCCTTCCCCAAGTAAGCTATATCCAAATTCTTACTTTATTTTCCGAACTGAAATAAATGAAAGAAAATGGTGGGATCTTCTCTTTCCTGAGCCACTTATTTTCAAGAATGTAGTACCTATGTTTTGAAGGGAACTTATGGATTCTCCAGAAGCTAGTGACCTGATATTTTTGACCAAGATAAGCAGTTCCTTCTTTTGGGATTTCCTCTGGTCTCTTCAGTGTCTTATATGTAGGAAGTTCATACTACCTATGTCAGAGAAAATAACCATGCATTTAACAGATAAAAAGGATGAGAGGAAGGAAGGAAGGAAAAGAAGAAAAGAAGGAAGGATGGAAGGTAGAAATCAAGGAGGAAGGAGAAAAGAAAGCAAAGTACAAAAAGAAAAGAAAACTTGTCCGCAGGTAGTCAAGCTCCTCCTGATTAAAAGAAACAAGTTACAATTGATTCCCAAGTTTCCAAGCTAAAGTCATATACTTCAAAGATTAATCATTATTGTAATCTCTTATGAATGGGTAATCCTCCTTCTGTTGATTCAGCTGTAGAACATATCTGTAATTGTGATACTCTCGGTTCCCAATCTTCAAAAACAATAAGGTTAGCTTGGCTAGAGAAGTTAATTTTTCCTCTTTTGTAAAAGATGTAGCAAATGTATGATCTAACTGAAAGACTCCAAATAATGCAAACAATGAAGCCATACACTTTAAATCAGATGCTAGAAAATAAATGACCAATGACTGCCAAATATTGACAGGGGTCTAATAAAAATACTTTGGTAATTTTAGAACTTCTTACTGAGGCTATGCAAAAATATTCTTATCGCTTTGTCTTTATTTGAAGATAAAATCATTTAAAATTTTATCCAAAGAATTTATTTTCTCTATATTTTTCTTAGTTGGAGACATATCTTGGGACACCCTGGATAGAGATCTCAAAATTGTTTATATCTTTGAGAACTAAACAGCTCTAATGACTGATCATACAACCTACTTCTTCCTTGGATGCCTCACATGAACCACCTAGCACCCCTTTATGTTTCTCTAAAGAATCCTAGTCTTTTTTGTTCCTTGGAATGGGCTAACAACATAGAAGTCTTATCAGTCTATTAACCAGAATGTACCTGGGGTTGAAAGAGAATCTCAAGAAAACCCGGGAGCAAAGAAAAATTATTTTTTGAAACAGAGAATAAAAACTTTTCAAGATCTTTCCATTTTTCAAACCCTATAAAGGAGAGGGGTCTCAGGTAAGGAATCTGAAAAAAAGGACATGGTCTACGGTCTCAAAATATAGGCATTATGGTGAAGGGGCTGGATCAATGTGAATATACAAAGAAGTAGCCTGAGGAAACACAGGGCATATCTGATAAAATTCTGCTTCACGCTGTACTGCAAAAAACATTTTCTATGTAAAAACTAAAGCTAAACACTTTGGGGCCTGTGATCATGCTTAAAAACAGAGATAAGACTTCAACTAGGAGGTGGGCTCTGGGCTCCTCAAAATTGATTCCTGTTCCCAAACTTCAACATGAATATTCCCTGAAATTGTATTCTAATTGAAGCAGTTGTTGAAACTTTGACTCAGCACTGAGGTTCATGTAAATGCAAACTCTACTGGTTCCTTTCTATGAAAACAAAACAAAAAGCACAAAATTGTTAAAATTTCATGTATTTTTTAAATTCAGATTTATTCATAAATTATATAGGAACATGAATAAGTAATTGTTCATTGATTGTAGATTAACACTCTGACCTCACTGTATAAAGACACCATTACTATAAATTGAGTATTTAGAACTAAATTTAGAAATATGAAATTTCTTTCAAAAAAGCAATTTGGATTGTCAGGGAACTATGAAGGATGCCCAAGATGATTCTCATTAGAAGATATAAACTCATTTCTTTGTTCATTTAAATATGATAAATTGTTATTTCATATATTGTTTATATAGAAATAGTAATGGTTGTCATTGATACTTTCTGATTATTATTATGAAAAATGAACATGCTCAAATTCTTATGCATTTCTTTTGAATCATTTTGTCTGTGATCTGACATTTGTCCTCTAGCTAATATTCAAGGTAAAATTAGGATATGCTGCAAACAACTGGGCCGAAACTAGAATCTGAACAATTGGTTGTGCTGATTTTAACATCTGTTCTACTCTTATCATTTTATTCAGCATTTTGTCCAAGATGAAACTGTGAGTAGTTCTCTGTATCTGTTGTGATTCTCCTGTTCTCTCTCCTGAGTGTTGTGAATATATAGGTATATATTCCCATACTCAGTTTAGGAATAATAAATTACTGGAAGCTGCCTGAGTAGTTGCTGGGGCATGGATGACTAATTACTGGATAAATCACTGAGGTAATGAAGCTTTCTTTTTTTGGTATTAGCAGTCAGTTGTCTCTCAAGGAGGTTTGGTGTCTCTTGAAATGTACCATCATCCATGATGAAAGGGTGATAGATTATCTATTATGGAAGTCTTATGGAAATTGATATCCTCATACTGAGTTTTTGGGTACAGCAATTCTCTAGTGACCAAAGGATATTATTTATTAGAACCTCTCCCAACTTCAGGCTCTTGACATCCCTCTTATGGAAAGTTTACTGAGCATGGAAAAGGGAGGTGATTTCAGTCTACTGTTTATAACTGAGTAATCTGTAGTCACTTATTTTATACACTTTGACAAGCGTGATTCTTTGCATCTAACATTGCAAAAGGAAGTTTCTTGGTTGAGCACTAAGAACTTCTCTAGTCTATGGGTATGATAAGTGTTCATATGGCACTTTGCCATCAAGCACTTTCTCTTAAAACCTAGTAGATTATTCCCACCTAAGACATATAGTTTTTGCTTCTACAGGCACTTCCAGACAGTCCAGACATTCCAGATGAAGTCCAGTGGGCCACACAAGCCAAAAAGAAGCAAGTAAGCAAGTAAACAAACAAAGGACCCTTGAAAGTGGAAGGGATACTGACTGGAGGAGAAAATATAAAGAGGGACAGGAGCAGGGCTATGACTGAATAGGAAAGGATGAAATAATTTAAACTCATTGTACTTATGTGTTAAAGTGTCAAAGAATGGAGAAATTTAAAATTAAATTAGCATAGCAGTAATGTATCTTCTACATATAAATATATTTAAACAAAAATAAAAAATAAGATATTGATTTTTACCAAAATTTTGGTATTATAATAAAATTTTGTCATTAGAAATGAACTTCAATATTTTATATAGTGTACCTATTCAAAAATTTTAGAAGAGCACATATTGTAACTTAAAAACAGAATAATTTCAAAATGACATAGTCAAGTTAATTTCTTACCAACTTATCATAATAGTGGATATTGCTTAAACAGATCTTTGTGTTTAAAAGCTTTATGCAACTCCAGAGAATTAAAAGAAGCACCGATCTCTTTTCCCCAAGTGAGACAGACTTACTATCAACTTGTCCATCCTTAAGTGAATTTTCCAGTACAGAGATTTTTATGGCTATGTCTGAATGTGAGTTTGGACAAAGGTTATTTAGAGTTTTCAAATGCTCTAATATAAAATGAGAATTTTAATAGTTTTATTCTTTAGAAATTTAATATATGTATGTTATGTATGTCTTGAAAATATCCACAAACTAATCTTATCTTCCATTCCTCCAGCACCTTCAGCATATTATTCTGATTTCCTCCCAGCTTATTTTTTCTTTTTCTTTCTTTCTTTCTTTCTTTCTTTCTTTCTTTCTTTCTTTCTTTCTTTCTTTCTTTCTTTCTTTCATTCCTTCTCTCTTCCTTCAATCCTCTCTTCTTTCCTCGTCTCTCTTCTCTCTCTTTCTTCTTTCTTTCTTCTTTCTTTCTTTCTTCTTTCTTCTTCCTTCCTTTCTTCCTTTCTTTCCTCTTTCTTTCTTTCTTTCTTTCTTTCTTTCTTTCTTTCTTTCTTTCTTTCTTTCTTTCTTTCTTTCTTTCTTTCTTTCCTTTCTTCCTCTCATTTCTTTCTCTTATTTCCTTCTCTTTTTTCAATAATAGGCAGAGTCCAATTATGCTGGCTGCTATGTTAGGATATGCAGCCATCCATTAGAACATGAATAACCTACTATCAGTTGCACCATCATAGAAGGGAAGCTTTCCATCTACAATATACATATACGGGCTACAGTTTTTAAAGGAGATGTGGAACCTCACTCATCCATACTATACTTGATCATGTATAGAACTTTTGCAAATAACCACAGCTCCTTCGGATTCACAGATGAAACAGACATGTTGTGGCCAGAAGATATTTTACTTTCCTTTTCCCTATCTCCAGCTCTTATATTCTTTCTGTTCCCTTTCCTTTACAATATCTATGGACTTAATAGGGGTCAAATAAATGTGTTATTTGAGATCAAATTTTCACATGTTTTCAGCAAGTTGATCATCAAATTTTTCTGCTGTCAAAATCATTCATTGCAAAGATGTGTATCTAATTATAGCTAGATATAGCATTTGTCTTTGTGTATAAATATTAAAAATAAAGACATAGCTTGGGTTCCAGACACTTTCATTAAGCAATAATAGAAATTTCACCCCAAAAGTTCAAAAATACTTGGGAATGTGCACTTTTTGGGCTTGCATTGCTGAATATAAGTTCCCAGTTTTTGAAGGAACCTCACTATCAATGAAAGAAGGCTTGGTTATATCCAAAACAGTGTGTTGCACCACTGAAATAATTTTACTTAGTTTGTAGAAATCCCAGTTGTGTAAGATGATGCCTTGTCTCCCTAGCAACATACATAGCACCATCCAGAAATTCTGAAAGCTAACCAGATGTGAGGAAGCAAGCAGTTTACTCCCTACTTCTTTTCTGCCCATAGTGTAATCATAGTGTGCGGTATCTCCAAGACTAGGATTCTGATGTACAGTCAAGAAGTATGACAAGGGCTTTTTTGCTTCAGGGTTTCTGGAAACTCCATGACTAACAAATTCTAATGAGATGTCTTCATTCCTGACACTGGATTTTTGTTTAATAATCCATGGCACTTAGGAACAGTATTGATAAGACTTTGGAACTGATTCAACTGGTAAGTCAAAGAGAAAGGAGTGACAAGTTGCAATTGGGAAAACAATCAGTTGGTGTTTATGTTTTACTTATCTTCTGAATTTTCCCATTATTTAGGAAATTTTTTTTCAGTCAGATAACCTTCCTGTACTAAACTGAGTCCTTCCCAGAGTCTTCTCTCAATTTCTTTATAGTTTATTATACTTATTATAGTTTTCATTCATCTTTATGTGATATAACCTGTTTCTCAGAGAGCACATGTGGGAGAACTTCTCCTAATGTGTTGATTTTTTATATAACATTAAGAAAAAATGGAAATACCTTACTGATTTTCATTCTGTAATTGAATCATGTTGACAATGTTTGTATTCTTATCAATCTAGGACCTGCTATCTTTAGAAAAGCCTGTAATTGTTAGATATTAGAATACTGTGTAACAGATAACTGCTTCAAGATTCTGTGTAAATAAACGATAAAGTGCTCAAATTATTTACTGTTATTAGGGGATGGGCTTTGTTAGAACAAATAGCATCTCTCCATTAATGACAGGAATGCATTGTACCATTGAGCAAAACCTCTAGCCAATCTATCTACACTTTAAATCTAAAATTTTAGTATTGATACTCTTAATATTCAAATATAAAAAATTATATTATATTTTAGATAATGTATGCATATGAACCCATACATATATGTATATATACATATTACTTTTGAAAATATGAGTAAAATTTCTATAAATGAAGTACAGTGTAATCTTAGGAAATACTGTAATTGTTTATTTAGATTCCCAATTGCTGATCACTGTTAACCATAATCATACAGAACAAATAGCTGATGATCACAAAACCATTATATGTAATGGTGTACTTCTATTTTAAGGTGCTCAATGGTAAAACATTTTTGATGTTTAGAGATAAGAATATCTTTCATTTTTACTGTGGAAGTAATCACTTAAACTAGTTTGCAATTTCAAGTTTTTATGTATATTGAGCTATATTTACATAGCTATAAAAGTAGATACATATCTTCAAGAAGGACACATCTGTACATTAAGCAAAATAGTCATAATCACAGGAATTCTTGTGTATATGTGTTCATTCATAGTAAGTCAAATTCTGCCATATGGTGATCAACTCCCTTTACTGAAATTATGTGGAAATAACTGAACATTAGCCATCATGATTATAATCAGATGAAATAATCTCCATAATTGTATCCAGCATGCCCTTGCACCTGTTTTCTGCTCAACTGAATTTCTTCATGCCTCAGTTGGTTGTTATCAGAATTGTTTTCGTGGGTAAAGTACTTGTTAAATTTCTACTAGATTTACTGTTTATTTCCAGATATGGTGATCGATAAGAAAACATGCAAGTAGGTTTTTTTGTGCTAATAAATTTCATGCACTAGGTTATTCCTTTATGATGCTAAAATCAGTATGTAGAGTGATTCTGAGGCTATGTGTAACTAATGTGATCTATGTTAAAAAAGTCCTAAAAGCATTAAAAATTAAATCATGACTAGTTATAATTAATTAAACATAGCTTATTTTTATTCTCATGGCATATGCATTGCAAATGCAAAGATAATAAAAGAAAGAAATCTGTTGAGTAGTTATTCACAATTTTCTTGAACTGAATCATTATGTTCTGTAGTGTAGGGATGGACATAAAGCTTCAGAAGTTAATAAAATCGACAGAGATCATGAAGTTCATGTAACTTGGATGACTCAGGAAGCCCATGAAAATTACAATTGATCAGTTAGCTCATGAAATATAATTTATGAGCTCTTTCCTCAACATTATTAAAGGAATAAACTACTAAATCTCTAGTTGAGGGTATCTTAGAGACTCAGACATCATCTTGAAAAAAATGTTACCACTGTGTTTGTGAGAATGACTGTTTCCAAGTCATGAAGCTATAGAGGAAAATTTGAATGTCAAAGTTGAACTACCTTACCATAAATAATTGTTGAAAGTCCCAAAATTTATCCTAAAAACCAAGAAGGCTATTGCATCTGTTTTTAGCTACCTGCCTGAATTATATGTTAAATATCTTTAACTGAAGACACTTCATTTCTTCTTTGCGAGCCTTGGAGAATTTAATCTGGGACTTACCTGGAAATTTCTTCCCTGTGTTTGTGCTTAATATGCCTGAAGAAGCTTTGCAGGCTGCTGAGAGAAGATTGCCCCTAATAATCCTTGTCTTATGGAGCATGAAAAATAGGGAACCAAGTATGTTAGTCAAGATGTAATCACTGATGAAATGATGGGATGATTGCCATGGGTTATCTTGATGATTGGATTGAAGGTCTACCCCAAATGAAAACTTCCTGTATTATATTGTAAGCAAAGAATGACTCCTGGTGTTGACACCCTTTAGGGAATCAACCACTATTTTTTCCCTTTGGTTGTTATTAATTTCATTTGGTATGCTTATCAAATTGTCTTTCTAAGCAATTTAGCCTATACACATGATAAATATACTTGAATTGAACTTTTAGGAGGGAAATTGCGTTTATATCTATTTACCTACCTAGATAGATAGATAGAGAGGTGATATAAATGATAGCTATGAAGAGAGAGGAAGATATATATATATATATATATATATATATAGAGAGAGAGAGAGAGAGAGAGAGAGAGAGAGAGAGAGAGAGAGAGAAACTGCCTGTGTGTTGTCTAGTTCAAGGAATGCAATTTGGCTGAATCATAATCCCTGCAAAGGAAGATTTCTACTGATTCACCTGCCCTTGTGTCCCCAATAGACATGTAAATAATCACCCACCCAAATTCCTTTAAGTAACCCCAGTAAGCTCCTTATTTCAGGGGCTGGAGAGGTGGCTCAGGGGTTAAGCTTCTGCCTGTGAATCCTGGGGAAGAGTAAAGGAGGAGGTGAAGGCGTCCATGGTTTTTCCCGATTTCGTCCGTGGTTCTACACACACACACATACATACATACATACATACACACCCGCGCACACATGCATACATGCACAATTGAATAAATAAAATTTTTTTAAAAAAAAGCTCCTTGTTTCAGAGTTAGATTTGATGTACTGTTAATGATGAATCTGATGTGAGAAGACATCTGTGCATATCATCTTAAAAAAGTCACACATTTACATAAATTGTAATAAATGGCTTCAATAATTTGAGTGTTTCTATCTCTTCCCAAATTTATATGTTTCAACCTAATACTAAATGAAATTTCATTAAGGATGAGAACAGAAATGAAGCATACTTGAAGGCTTATCACTTATGAATGGGAAAACTCTTTTAATAAAGATGATTAAGTGAGTTTTTTTTTCATTTTTGCTTATGAGGATCCAGCTACAGGCATTGTACACAAAGGGAACATTTTCACTTATTGCATCTGTGAACCTTTGTCTTGGACTTTCAAGGTTCCACAAATATAAACAATGTGTTTATATTGCTAATAAATTGCCAGCCTAAAGTTTTAAAAGTTCAATGACTATGCCCTTCTAATCTTCATTTCAGATTTCAAAGATAAATTAAACTATCTTTACCACAATTAAAAAATAGACATCATCTAAGAATATGGAAAGAGTTTTCTGTGTGTCATGATCACTTTTTCATTAACTGACTTCTAGTTATTTAATTCATAAATAATTCGAGTATATGGATGATACCCATTCCCAATAAGATCACCTTTGGTGTCTGCAGGGAAATTTTCCTTTTTCCTTTTTCTCATCCCATCCTCTATTTATATGCAGGATTTCACAGATGCATTTCTTAATTTAATCACTTGTTTCCATAATCATTACAAACAGATACATTTTATTTTTTCAGGAATGGTATGGAAAACATAATGACATTTAAAGGCCTGCTATGTCATCCTCCCTTCTTTTCCTCCCTTAGTTGGATTGTCTCAAGTACATGAGGTTAACTAGATCCTGCCTTATTCTACATTGAATACTTGTGTTGGTCTCCATTTTGCAAATTTTGCTAGATTTACTTTATGATTATTTTTTACAAATTTGTGTTGTATTTCTTATGTCCATTGCAGCCCATCTATTTGTGACAATTTGTTATGTCACCAAAAACTAATATGTTATGATGTGAAAAAATTACAGGGATTTCCTTTGGAAATGTGTGGTTTATTCAAATTGTGTAGTTGACTGAGATTCAAAAATAAAATTAATGAGGAATTATGAGAAATTTTAAAGATCTATTTGTTCAATTTTATTTTGCTTTTAGAAATATCTACAATATATTTGAAAACAACCAATTGTTACTATTAGAAAAGAAGGAAGACAGGAGAGAAAGACAGATAAAGAGAGAAAATCAGAAAGAGAAAGGGAGAGAGATAAGGAAGAAATGAATATAGAAAGAGAAGTCTTGATTTTAACAAATCTGCACAAAATCTGATGTCTTGCTCTATAATTCATTATTCTAGAAGGTGTAGAACTATACACTGAAAAGTAAAACATACAGAAAATAAGTATAAAGACAAAGACATGAAGAAATCATTTCAGAACGGCCATAACTTCTCCAAATTGATTCAGGCTAATTCTGAAACCAGCTAAGATGCTATCATGTAGAAGAGATGAGGAGGAATATTCAATGCAATAGCAATTAAATTCAGCAATTTTCAGTTTTTTTTTAACTTGTAGAGACTTAACATTCTTTGAAAAATTTTGTCTTCTCATCTCCCTTCTGTAAAATAAAGATTGATTTCTACTAATTTTCCTCTCTCTGATGACCTTTTATGTTTCTGAAAATATTTCCTAAATTTTGAAATTATTTGTAATTGACTTATTTCATCTCCTCTGTTTCATGCTTTCTTTGCATTTTTAATATTATCTAAAATTCTTTATGATTTTATATTTATAAAGACAGGTTATAATTACTAGAAAAGCAATATGAAGCCATCTTTCTCATACATTAAATAAGTGTCTCTCATACCTATACACTAATGGTTTGGAAGCCTTTCTCATTGCTGAGACAAGAAGAACTGTTAACTTTTATTCAACACTTTCCAAAAGTACATTTTTTAATAATTAAAAATATTTCTAGACATTGTCACATGTCTTCTTGCAGATGTAGTCTTTTTTCCTCTTTGATTGAGTACGAGTGTATTCATTCTTCATTTGCTATTAATATAAAAATGAATTTAAACACATTTTACAATAATAAAATTTAAATTATCAAATTTCATACCCCTGGCACAAAAAAGGAGTATTAATTGTATCACCAAATATAAATGGGAGAACAGTTACATTTTTTTCCTTACTTCCTACATGTAAAATAATAAAAATTCATGAAAGACTACTGAAATCTAACCACATATATTTAATTGTTCCCAAAAGTTATGTTTCACTTTTTCTGGATGCAGAGTCTATTTTAAACATAGTATTTTATAAGTCACAGTCAATCCTAAGATGTATTTACTAATGAACATTTAATGAGAATATAACAATCTATTAAAATGACTGCCAATTAGAATTTTTTAAAATTTTTTATTATTATTTATTCAATTGTGTGTGTGTGTGTGTGTGTGTGTGTGTGTGTGTAGAACCAAGGGTGAATTCGGGAACCATCGTGGACTGCTTGTACCTCCTTTTTGCTCTGCCCACCAGGAGGAGAAGCACAGGCCGCCTCTGTTTCTGCCTGGTATTTGTATGTGGGATCTAGGATTTGAACTCAGGAACCTCTGCTTGCAAGGCAGAGGCTTAACCCCTGAGCCATCTCTCCAGCCCCCAATTAGAAATTTTAAGTCAAGTTAATTTCACTGAAACAAAACACACATATCAATATATAGATACAGATACAGATAATCAAAAAACAATTCTTGTTATATGTTTCATATGTGTTTTAAATAAAGAATAACATGCTTGTCAGCATATTTTTATATGTAGCCACACATGATTTCTAAATATTTTTCTGAAGCGTTTTTTCCATGCATATTGATGTAAAATGTAGATAAGAACTTTTTCTTATGAATTTTGAAATGTGCATATTCACTATTTTTATAGTTTTCCTGACTTCATAATATTAGATAGTTGAAAATTTATAAAATGTATTATTATTCTTTAAAAAATGAAAAAGATTTGTGAGAAAGAATGTGGTTTATATTTCCATCCTATTTTAATTCTTGACTTAGTTTTATGTTATGCATCTTGTATACTTTTTATTCTTTTTCAGTGAGTGCTTTCATTTATAAGACATTGGTGTAGAATCAAATTGATTATAAATGAAATAATTTTATTATTTCTTTGTCTAATACTTCAGTGATTATCATTTTGCTTTTTCTTTCTTTCTTTGCTTTCTTGAAGTACATGAATGTATTTACTATTTTTTTAATTTATTTATTTCTTCCAATCATGCAAAGTTGATAAGTACCCCATTCCCCTCCCTCCCCCTACCCCTCCCTGGATCCACTTGATCTCTCTCCCCTATTCCCTTTCCTTCCCCCCCATCCCTTTCTCTCAGTGCTCCAATTCCCCCTCATTCTGGAGCATCCTTTAGTGTGCATGTCAAATTTCCCTCTGGGTCCTCCTCTCTGATGAGGTGTAAGGACTCAGTGGCATTGTCTAGAACTCTTTTTTTGTATGTGTGTGTGAGTTCCCTCTCAGTATAGGAACACTATTGTGGCTGTTAATCCCTTGCCTCTAAGGGTCATAGTGCCTGTGATTCATGCTAGACTTTGGGGGTTCAATGACATGTTGGTAATTGTGCAGGTCATGCAAAGTCCTATTATGATTACTTCTGCCCTAACTTATATGGAGTATCTTGCATATCGTTGCTCCTCCCCATCTTTAGGCTCTTATAATCTTACCTCCCTTTCTGCAAATTTTCTTGAGCTTTAGGATGGGGAGAGATTAAACTGGCCTGGTTCCAGGTTGTTGATATAGTCTCTGATTTTCTGAATTATGGTTTGTTGATTTTTTTTTCAGTTTTGCTGCTCCTGCACCACCCTTGGCTCCATCCTAATGGGTATTGGATATCACCCCCTGGCCAGAGACAAAAAGCTGTTAAACTGGCGTCTTATTATAAGAGCACATTCAAGGGTAGATGTAATAAAAGTAGGAAACCTCAGTGAGGGAGGGGTCAATCACCCATTTGCAAAATGGTTACTTTTTATCTGCCAGACTAGGAATTCAAAAAAATTGGAAGAGCTCAACCACCATTATTTTATTATTTATTTATATTATTCCCTTCTTGATTGGATGAATTTTTTAATGTAATCAAAATGTACTATGTGGATAATGTAAAATCACAATCCATTATTTAATACATTTGTGTGTCTAAAACTAGGATTGTGCAAGTCAATTTGAATCCTAGCTTTTCCAGGTTCTGACTTGTTGATACAGATAAGTTATGTAATTTCTAGAATTATTGTGGTGAAAATGGTATTTATAAAATATTCAAAATAATTTCTTAAATATTTAAAAAATCAAAATACACATTAATCATTAATAAAAACTCTTACAAATCAGAATTCTGGTGATATAAGACTATTGATATCAACTAATACATCAGCCCCTTATGGTAATTCAACGACTAAATGTGAGAATACATTTTAATAGCATGTACAGTTTCATTTATTTGTTTGAATATAACCTAGGAGAGGAAAACCTAATTGCTTCCTGTCAGTCATTCTGCAATCTAACTTATTATTTCCATATATTGTATTTTTAGACTTTATTTTTTTTCTGTGTGTGTGTGTGTGTGTGTGTGTGTGTGTATCAGATGGCGCTGTGTGTCCCTGTGGATGACCAAGGGTAACTTAAGGAATCATCTTTCTACCTCCTGTCAGCTTTGCTCTGGCATTTCCCAGGCTCTGCCCACCAGGGGAAGAAGTGCAGGCTGCTGCTGATTCCATATGGCAATTTTACGTGGGAACTGGATTGCCAGAGATGGCTCAAGATTCAGGACTCTGCTTTGCAAATTTCATGTATCTTGATGCTAGGGTTATGAATGAATTACTGTTTTAGCCAATTATCATTTGCAATATGGGCCTTCAACTATTAATACTAAATTGGGGATTTTCAAAATTTTCTTTACAACAATAAATATGGTATAGAGGAATATCAATCAGTGACAGAGCCCTTATTTTGCAGATATAAAAACCTGGGTCCAGTCTTCAGAATGAAAGCAACTAAGTAGGAATTATTTCCCTTGTTGCTTATTATGAGTTTTACTTCCTTGATTGAACATACACTAACAAAAAGGAGTTCAAAATCTGAAACTGAAGTTCTGTCTGTGAGTGGGAGAGGAGGAAATCAAAGCAAATGTGATAGCAAAGCATGCCGGTGCAACTCTTTACTTACAGACTTTCATTCTCAATATCAGAAGGGAGTGCTCCATCTTCCTTTGAAGTAGAATAAATCTGTTAGTACTATGCACTCTTCTCTTTCTCATCATATTACTGCAAATCCTAAGTTTTGAACAAATATTATTTAAGCATCTACAGGGATTCCAAAAAATGACTAGTGGAATATAATTTATTTTGTAGATGTTTCTGAACATTTATTAAAGTCCCACATAATATCAATTTGATAATAAACCAGATGATTATTATCACAGTGATACGAATTAAGTTGGATGAAAATGACTAATTTCTACTGGTGGTTTAAGGAAATTATGAGGTTCTCATTGAAGATTTTATCTTTCAAGTTATGAGAACTTTTTGTATGAATTACATTTCACTCTGTGTGTAACTTACATTAAAATTTACAGTTATAGTAAATACATATTACATTTATATACACTCAATATACCATGAACTAAAGATACTCTATTAAAGAAATTTTATAGTGTGGAACTGAAAAAAATCAAATTGATAATTTATTCCATTGACTTTATTAAAAATGTTATTTTAGGAGGATATTTACTGAAAATCTCTGAAACTATGTTTCTGTAACTAACAGTTGGAAAAGATCATTGCATATCTTTTTTGTTTCAAAAAAGTAACATATTATTTATATCATAATTTCTTCCATGAAATACAGCTGTTAACAAAATCACGAATAATATTTTGATATTAATGAACTAAAGCACATTTGTTGGGCAATTTTAATTTAATGTGCATTCATAGTTGCCTTATTTGAGGTTTTAAGAAAAGCAGCTTTTAAATATACAAAGATGCATTCTTTGACAACTAGTGAAAAGCTTTGTGTATACCTGTCAATTTGATCTTATTTTTAGATAATTAAATTTTAAATAGTACTTTCACATGTTTTCAATATGATAATTTCATCAGTTTTGTTCATTTAATAATTCTTATGTTAAAAGTTATATACAAATTAATTGGGACATAATATTTTTAATTTTTTAACCTAGTCAAGCATGAATTTTTAATAATACCTAAGCATGGAACAACGAATATGGTTTTAACAATAATTTAAAAACTTGCTTGAGGTTGTTTAATTTTAAAATTTCATAATTTAAAAAAGAAGTCAATTGTATCTTTTAAGTGTCTAATATATTTATCTGGAGAGAATAGATGGATCTAAATAAATCTCCATTGAACTTTATTAAATCATATCAAGTATCTGTGAACAAAGGATATTATTAATATGATTTTTAAATTATTTTTATTAATAATTTTATACAAATTTGATAAGTAACCCATTTCCCTTCTTCCCTCCACCCTCCCTGTGTCCCCTTGCTCCATCCCTCCTATTCCCTTTTTTTCCCCTCCTCCTTCCCTTTCTCTCATTGCCCCCCCATTCCTGGAGCATCCTTTAGTGTGCATGTCAAACTTCCCTCTGGGTCCTCCTCTCTGATGGAGTGTAGGGACTCAGTAGCATTGCCTAGAGCTCTTTTTTGTGTCCCCCTTTAGTATAGGAACATAATTGTGGCTATTAATCCCTTGGCTCTAAGAATCTTGGAGCCTATGATCCATGCTAGACTTTGGGGGTTCAATGACATGTTGGTCATTGCGCAGGTAATGCAAAGTCTTATTATGATTACTTCAGCTCTAACGTGTGTTGAGTATCTTGCATATCGTTGCTCCTCTCCATCTTTAGGCTCTTACAATCTTACCGCCCCCTCTTCTGCAAATTTCCCTGAGCTTTAGGATGGGGAGAGATTAGTCTAGCCTTGTTCCTGGTGATTAATGTACAGTCTCTGATGATTTGAGTTATGGTTTGTTATTTTTTTTTATTTTTTGTTCTTCCAGTTTTGCTGTTCCTGGACCGCTTTTGGCTCCATCCTGATGGGTACTGGATGTCATCTCCTAGCCAGAGACAAAAGGCTGTTAAAATAGTGTCTTATTATAAGAGTAGATTCAAAGGTAGATGGAATAAGAGTAGGAGACCACAGTGGGGGGGGTCAGTCTCCTATTTGCAGGATGGTTACCTTCTATCTGCCAGACTCTAAGCCCTCCCATTCTGTTGAGATCAAACCCCATCAGTTAGTTACAAGTTACAAGTTACTTGTTCCAGGTTAAATCATTGCAAACCTCTGTGATTCACCTTATATTTTCAATTAAGAAAATGCTTTCTCTTTTTAAAATATAGTATTAGATCTATGTAGTTTGATTTTATAAATCTTTTAGCATGCTCAATTTAATAATTTCAGTTTAAATTAATTTTTATTCCTTTAAACCTACATATACAAACATAATGAAATTATGTGGTTTTCACCCCTTATTACCTAATACCATTCTACTTCCTCTTCTGAGGGCAAACATTCCTCTTCCCTACCAGTCTCTCCCTCTTAATTTCATATTTTTCTGTGTGTATGTGGTCCACTAAGTTTCATCTCAGTTGCTGGTAATGTCATGCATCTATGCACTTACTAGAGCACTGAAAGATAACAGGGAGTATACCATGGAAGAAAGTAAATCTTCAGCCCTATCTAGCATATTCCCTAATAGTCTCTCAGAGAGATTTGAGATCTTTCCTTATCCATTGTTAGCAGAGGAAATGCTGTTCTGGTCTTGTGAAAGTAGGGTTGGATAAGCTCATAGATGTAGCAACACTATCCTGTCCAGGAGACACTGTCAGAACAGATCCCTCCCCAACCTCATCAGTCTCTCACATTCTGACCATGCTTTCTTCTATACAATTCCCTGAGACTCAAGTGATTTGGGTATCTAGTTCACAGTGCAGCAGTCTAGAGTCACATATTCTCTGTACTTTGCTCAGTACAGAGCAGCTTCCTTTGGGGGAATAAAAAAGATTCTAAGTTGAGTGCTGAGCACGTCAGTAATCTTTGGTTGTAATGATAAATTTGTTTATATGGAAGCTTGAAATCATGTCCTTATAGCTAAAAGTTAGCAACTTGTCCCCTTCCTCCCTCTCCCAAAGCTGTATGCCACCTCTTCCACAAGTTCTTAACTGGATTTACTGTATGAAGAATGGATTCCCTGCTGAAAAACTGACCAGATCAGAAAAAAAGTGTTTGCACCTATAGCAACCATGTGAATTTTGCACTGATGGTCACTTCTTGCCAGGATATTATTCTATTTTAGCTAGCAGCTTTAACTGCTATGTGAGACTACTAATTGATTGCCAGCCTAGCAGTTTGCTTAGTACTTTCTGTTTTCATGAAAGCTGGATAGTAAACTGGAAGCTTCCAGATGAGTGCCACTTCATTTTTCCATGCCTTACAAGGAACCTGCATAATATCTTCACAACAAGTTTTTGATGTAAGCTTTTGGAGCATTGATAATAGTTTCAGTGATCTTTCATATAGCTCTGACTAACAAATCATTTTAAGGTTTCACATACCTCGTACAGGAAAATTTGCAATCTATGTCTTCTGATAGGAGCCCCTCAAGGCAGTCTCTATTTTATCCTATCATCCTTGTCATATTTCTATGTGGTGGGCATATTTTCTTCAATTGTTTTTGATACATTTGTATATAGGGAAAGAAGGTCTGGCAGTATGCTACAACCTTAGTTACACTTTTTTTTCCCGCTGCTTACTGTGCTTTATCCCCACCATCTCTGTCTTCCTTAAGCCTTTTCTCCAATTTTTCCCTTTTGCCTTATTAATATCTAAGATCTCTTTCATTTCCTCCTTTAAATTCTTTCTTCCCTTCCTTTCCCTTGCAAGTCTCGTAGTTAAGTGCATGATTCTGAACCTTCAGTGCTGACATCCTCATATAAGAGAAAACACAGTACATTTGTTATTCTGTATTTGGGATACCTTGCTTGATACAGTATTTTACAGTGTCATTCTTTTAAAAGTATGTTTTCATTTTTACTTCACTAGTTAAATAGTATTCCATAGTTTCCATTTATCACATTTTCATTGTCAATTTAGGAGTTGAGTAGGTAGGTTGATTGTATTTCTTTACTCATTTTACATTCTAGATTAGTGAACTGGTAAGGTCTTGGTGAAATTGAGATAAATTTTCTTATTTAAGACGATACTCTTAAGTTTCCAGTGCCGGAGAGATAGTTTGTCCTAAGTAGATAAATGAGACTTTAACAATATATTTTTCCACTTGAATCTCAATAGATGCTGATAAATTAGGCACTAGTACCTTCTTTTTACAAGTTTTTTTTATTCAAAATGATGCACACATTTGTATCTCTCTCTCTCTGTAATGTGTGTGTGTGTGTGTGTGTGTGTGTGTGTGTGTGTGTGTGTGTAATTATGTATATTCATGTAGTCAACTACCAAATGGGATCATGGAATTTTTAACATTAATTTTTCTAGCCTGACATTATTCTAATTATCTGTTTTTTTTTTCTCTAAGTGTGGAGGTGTATGATGCATTTATTGGGTATATACCACACGGCTATCTTTTTACCTCAAATAGGAATTCAATAACAAATGATTAAGCCAAGGTCCAATTTATGACCCAATAATTTTTAGGACTGTTTACAGGAGTATAGGTAAGGGCAATTTATAGGAGCAGAAAAAACTCAAAGGCAGCTATATCTCCAGAAAGCCTACTCTAGCATGGCTAGCAGAATAGATGTAATTCCCTATTCAAATTACCTTCCCCAGCCTATGTACACTAGTGCCCTCCCCAGACTTCAGTATCTTGAGAGTGTATGTGAGGATACATACATTTTAAACTCTCCCTATGCCTCTGTCATGCATCAGGATTAATATTAATTCTGAGACAAAGATGGCTGATGTTTGTTTGCAGAAAAGTGCCATATAGCAGGAAGACAATGAATAATTTTATGACATTATTAAGGTAATTTTTCAGTATCAGAATAAAGTACATTTTGATTTATGTGAATTTTCATTTATAAATACCCATAGTTCTTCAAAAACTTGTATTGTCTGTCAGAGGGTCGAAGTTGTGCTTTAATATGAGCATATCATCAAGTAAGAATTGATTCTAAGACTATTTTAATAAAATTAACTTAAACAATCCATTATCTTTGAGAAAAATAAATATAATTCACATCAACTATTTATGTTGTAAAATATGGCTCATTAACTTTTGGTTAATACTTAAATTCAATAATGAGTTTTGAAAACAAAGTTCAAATACCTGTATGTATAAACTGTATCTGCATCCAGAGCAAGGCCAAGGTTTCTTAACTTTTAGATAATCTTAAGCTTGTTTTTCTTGTCTGTGATAAGTAGGTCATGTAGTGTCTAAAGGACATATAACATTGTGAGATATGAACATGTTGGATTGGGCTTTAGTGTGCAATTAAAAAGTAGGGTGATTACGTACTCTTCCACTCTATACTATAATGGAATTTTCAAAATACTTGAATGGAATATGACCAGGGAACTGATCATTTCTGTAAGCAGCATAACCAATTACTGAATAATTACCTTATTTCTGACTAGACAAGGCACAAGAAGTCAACATTTGTATAATAAAATTATCTTGGAAACTAAAGAGTAAATCAAATGACATTGACGATGACTTTTATTGTGTTTAAACTTTCAGTCACTAGGACAGTGAACCTTGTGCCTAAAAAGCAGACCTTAAGCACAGAATGCTCTTATCTTTCACATTATAATATTTTCTTCTGAATATTATCATTGATTTGACATACTCCTTGTGACAATACCTAATTTATTTTGAAACTCAAATGACATTAATGGGTAATATAAGAGTTTGATGTTTACCAAAATGGATCATAGGTTAAAATAAAGTTGAGACATGCTCATTTGAACATACATTGGAACTTTAATTATAGAATGATTATCAAAACTTGAAAGCAGTAATATATTTTTCAGCTAGCTGGATTACTTAAAGAGAGACTTATTTCCTAGACAACTGGTTAGTTGATGACCTTGAGTTCATGAAGCTGCAAAATTAGGTGAGGGGAAATGGGGTTATTTCTTTAAAAAATTTCAGTTCATAACTGCCCTTTTCTTAAGTCCATCATTTTGGAACAAATTTAATTGTTTCCCATCTTTTCCCTATTTAAAAAGAAGATATATAACTAACTTTTCTATCATCTATTTTTAGTTTGTCTTTCAAAATACGCAAATTTTATTTAATTCCAATATTTTATGGGTGGTGCCTAATGGATCTGGGAAGCTTTTAATGACATGTGTGGAAGATTCAGTTACAAACTAACATGCATATTTGCTTATTCTTTAATGTGCAGGGTATTTTCAAGAATAACTTTTTCATTCTGAGACATTTAATATCAAGACAAAGTAATCCCTATACTCAGTTTATGTGGTTAAAAATTATACATTATCTTTATGTAATGTGACTCAACTTTAGAAGCTTTTATTTAGTCGCTTCTTTCAATAAACCACTATGGGTAATAAAAACAGGTAGTGGAGTGCTATTTTCTTCCCTATGTCCAATTTTCCATTAACATTCAAAGAATGTACACAATTGTCATGCATTTTATCAGTTTTCAAAAGTCTCTGATTTATACGGTTATATATAGCCTTATGTTAAAACGTGGATCTTCCACAAGTGTTCAGTGCACAACTGTAAATTCAAGAGCAGTGACTTTCAATCTCTCATCAGTGACCTCAGAGTTTGAGCAAATTTGCTTTTTGGTTCATGGATGTAACAATCAAATTCTAAATGGGTACATTCAAACAGATATGATGACCTTATTAGTCTTACAATTAAAATTTTCACAAATCTGTATCAACACAATTTTAATTATTGTAACACTGGAGATTGAAGCTAGCTATGTGTTGGGCAAGATAGTAATTTGATCTGAGAGCATCAATCCAGGAATATCAAAACCAAGGTGAATAGAATATTCTTGTAATTAGTAGAGGAATATGCCAGCAATCTTTATTTTATGGAAAAAATGTCTGAGTGTTCTGAAAGAAAGAAACTGTTGAATAAATAGACACTTTTTAAAAGGGGATTTAGTAGACTGATTTTTACATTACTATCTGGATAGTCCAAAAATGGCTATGGGCATTGAGATGACAGAGAGCTATTAGCTGCTATTCACCACACTCAGTGCCACAGCAATTTCAGTCTGGTGCGGAAGGTCAGGAGGATTCCTGGAGATGCACTGGACTTCAGTTCAAACTGAGGGTTGATCTCCATGAAAGGTTCAGCAGAAATAACAAAAAGAGGAAGATTACTGTCAGCAGCAATAGGGAAGGCAGGAAGGCAGGCAAGTACAGATGCTTTTCCTCAGTCTTCTTTATATTTTGACTGCTTTTAGAAAAGACCATCTCCTGTTGAGAAGCATCTTTCTCTGTCATTTAATCATTTCTGGAATGCCTCCACAAACCCATATAGAGAGTCATGTCCCTAACTTGACTATAGGTACACAAACACCAAAAAATAAAGCAACAATATTATTTTCACTACTTTAAAATGTATGGTATACATTTTTAAAATATATAAATACCTTTGCAAATAAAATGCAAGAGTTTTTCTGATAAGATAGTATGCTTGTCACTGACACATGCAAGAAAGATTCCTGTTCAGTTCCACATAGGAATGAATTATGAACCAGAAAACAAGCATTTTTCCAAGAATTGCTCCTTCCTTTTTACGTGTCACCAAAACTTATAGAAAGAATGCTAAACTAGAGATGTAAATGAATGTAAATTAGAGATGACTATAGCATGCCCTTAGAAGAGTGTAGAAATTGTAACGGCTACAAGATAACACCCAAAGGAAAAAAGGCCAAATGAAAGTAACTACTGCCTTCCCAAGCAGTAAAATATTGATAGATTAAAAATAAAATGAAACATATTCTTATAGATTATTTATAAGCTTTCTAATTTTCATGATTGGTTATAATTTTATGGAGTTTTACAGAAAGAAAAAAATGCCTTTTGTAACATTTTTATGCAAGTATTCATTTGAGGTGGGAGAGAGAAAGGGAGGGAAAAGTAGAACAGATGAGTAAACAGGGGATCATGCACATCATATAGGTGGAGGTCAGAGGACAGCTTTCTGAAGTCAGTACTCTCCTTGGCTATGTGGGCTCCAAGGACTGAGCTCAGCTCTACAGATTATCAGGCAGATAGTTTACTGGCTGAGTTATCTCAATAGCCTTCTTTTTAAAGATTATTCTCATTCTTTTAGAGTTTCATACATGAAAAATGTGAATTTATCCTATTTTCACACCTTAACTCCCAGTAGCCTCCCTCTTCTTTCCCCATTATTTAATTTCCCAATATTTCATTTTTTTATTTCTTTTTTATCTCACACATTGACAGTGTCATCCACACAGCCCTCCAACTATCCAATTTTAAATTGATATTTTTGGCAGTTCCATCTTGAGTCCAGGTCTTCCTCCACTTTTAGTGAGTCTGAAAGAGGAGAATGAGGAATCTCTCACATGCAGCTAATTGAAGTTGTTATAAACAGTCACACATCACTGTCTCTAGGAATAAATAAATATGTTTTCTGGACTGAGAAAATCAGTGTCCTACTGACTGGAAAGGAAGTTACCTGTTTAATTCTAATGAGGTCTATCTCATCACACTCATGTTGGGTGCAGTAGTTTCCTGACAGCACTGACAAGATTTCAGGACAAGAGTAAATGGGGAAAAAGTATTACATGATTACATAAGAAAAGATACCATTGATCAAAAATGGTAAAATAATACAATATGAAATGTCTACAGTGTCTGAACTAAGTTTCATAAGTTAAGCAGGATACATCTAATGCATTTGAACAGATGAAAATGGTAAATACTTAAAACACACTATGATAAATACACTGATGTATTTTCATTTAGCTTTGAAAATATATAACCAGATCAATGACTACTATAGAGCATGTTTTAAAAGTGATAGTAGTGCAGATATTGTTATAATAAAGTGAAATAGAATATTTTCAATTAATAGGGACTAATGATTTAGTTTACATTTATTTTCATGAATTTTTAGAAATATTATCAAAAGATAAAAGTTACATGTTGTGATAGTTAATCCTGGATGTCAGTTTGACACACCTTGACACACAACTAAGATCAGCTGAGACCACAATGGTCAAGATTAGTTGAAACCACCTGAAGAGATTGGCCTACTTTCCTAAATATCATAATCAAATGTTTTTCCTTGGTTTGATTCACTCACTGTTCATTTATCAGATGACCTTTATGGAAGGGCAAAGTTTACTAATTAGCAGTTTCTTTATAAACTAGATGTGTACAGCAAATATATGCCATGTATAATGAAGTAGATAATTTGTCTCTATTTTTATCCTACAAGTTATAGACATTCTTAGGTGATTCTAATTAATTTTTTTCGATTATGCAACCTTTATTATAAACTAAACCCAATTGTAGATAGAGGTTATATGCTGTGAATATACATGAATTCATTAACATATTCATATTCATAATGTTCATATTCACTAAATAAATATGAAATAATGCATAATAAAGGAAACATTTCACAGGAAATTCTAGTGCTATTGAGGCAATCAGCGAAACTAGTATATTTGCTTTTTCCATTCACCAACTAAGATATTAGAAACAAATCTCTGAAAATTCATAGCATAAAATAAATTAATGGGAAATTATAGAGCAAGTTCTAAAACCTTTGCAGATTCTTTCAGTTGAAGATTCAACATCTAACTGAATACTTAACATACTTATGATTTATCTGTCATTAATATACCAAAAGACTACACAACTTATTGATTTATATTAAAAACAATACCACAGATATTACTTCTGTGAGTGGGAACAACAAGCAAGCAAACAAACAAAAATATTTTTTCTGAAGAAGAAATGTGAACTCTTAGCTATCATATAATTTACCTTTTTTCCTTTTAGTACTTGAATTTCAAAGATTTTAACAAGGTACAAATTGATAAGAAAGTTTCAAAGCAAAAATGTAGACTATGTTCCTCAAGGATTATTTCACTATAGGAAAGTGAAGAATTAAGTCTGTAATTAATTGGTCGAGTGCAATTGGAACAGAATTGGAAGAGAAGAGATGAGATAGGCATACTTCATCTGTTTTATAAATCTGAACTGAGTTGAAGTGAAAAATTCTATCCATGATTCTATCCATGATTAACATTAGTAATTGTAAAAGTTTTCCGTTTTGCAGTTTAGTTTTTGTTCAAAACGAATTTGTAGAAAAATTTTGCATATTTATTTTTTTGCTGTCTGATTTTCTAATCCTTGAAACCTGAAACTAATGTTGAACTTAAAATCTGGGGAGGTTCATGTCCTCAGTTACCTCAATATGGGGAATTAACCTCATGGAAGACACAGAAACATTGTGTTGAGCAGCAACTCTGGCTCAAAGGCAAACTGTGTGGTATATATTGAAAGATAACTCCCTACATACACATGAAAGTACCTACTCAATCACCAAATCCACTATAAATATAACTATAAAATAATAGTTATCATTACATTAAGTATTTCACACACATGTGTAGCATCAAATACAATTTATCTTTCCTTCAATAAAAATCCAAAAGACAAATGCATGTGAAATTCAAATTGTTATTCTATCACTTGAATAGTTTCTAATTTGTAATAGTACCTGTACCTCTTCCATGAATAAAAAAGTGACTTTGGCAAAGGTTTTAATTTTTTAATGTTAGTAGAACTATTCAATTAATACAGAGGGGATGACATATTTACCTAATAAGACCTAAAATTACTTCTGAAGTTATTTGAGAAAATTAAGTAAACGAAACTTTTTTAATGGTAGGAAAAGTAAATTGCTGTTTATATTTGCAGCAATGTAAGTCATAGAAATGTGAGATGATATAATAACAATAACAATAAAATGCATATACATGACTTAAAAAAATAGAAAACCTTATAAAGTTTTATTTTTAACCTGAAAAAGTTACAAATATAAGAAAGGTGTCAAAATATAAAAAGATCATTAAATGTAAACTAAAAAATTAAAATTATATAAAAAATTCTACACATCAAAACATAAAAAGCATTGTTTTAAAATAATAGTTATCATTACATTAAGTATTTCACACATGTGTAGCATCAAATACAATTTATCTTTCCTTCAGTATTCATGAAATTATAAGTAATTTAAACGCCAAATAAAAATTGCAATTTGATGATTATGACATTGTTTCTCTGTATTTCTCTTTACCATTGAAGTGTACTGAAAATGTGTGATAAACAAGCAAACACAGCACTGTATTCAAATTGTCCAATTTGGCTTGTTTTCAGAATTTGCCTCTGGGACCTCAGTTTTGCAGGAAATTTTTGATATCAACAAAGAGCACAACTTATAATAACCTAATCATAAATATTTTAACTTAAAAGTTTAAAGAAAATTGTCATATTCAAATTTTGATAGAGACACATGCCTATTAATAGACCAGATCCATCTAGAATAAATTATTCCTATAGACAAGTTTCAGCTCAATATGGTATCTGTTGACTCTTTTTGTGACGAGTATGAAGAGAAACACTGTAGAAATTATCAGAAACCACCATACAGTAAATCAGTTCGTACCTGTTATCCTTTATTTTTTTCAGTCTTTGCAAAAGCATGTCTTTCTTGAGAAGTCATTGTTTTACATCCTTGTTTCATTCGTTAATTTTTTGTGAATTTTTTTGTGTGTGCATGTGTGTACATATATTTATTACTAGTAGTAGTAGTAGTAGTAATAGGCACTATGTGTGCCTGTGGAGGGTCAAGGGTGACTTTGAGTCATCCTGGATTGCTTGTACTTCCTTTATGCTTTATGTTAGAGTTTCCCATACTCCATCTTCTAGAGCAGTAATTATAGGAGGCTGACATTTCTGCCTGGCATTTTTACCTGGGATCTATTCTCTGAATTCAGTTCCTCCTTCTTACAGTGGCAGAAGATTAAGTCCTGTGTCTTCTCTCTAACTCATGTCCTTGTTT
This sequence comes from Typhlomys cinereus, assembly GCA_023101885.1. Taxonomy (NCBI): domain Eukaryota; kingdom Metazoa; phylum Chordata; class Mammalia; order Rodentia; family Platacanthomyidae; genus Typhlomys; species Typhlomys cinereus. The sequence continues at coordinate 1,953,761 of JALPQD010000280.1, forward strand.
GACATATTTCATGTAATTTTTGTCTCTGTCATACTTCTGTTTATAATAATGTAATTTTAGTTCAAACCATGCAGAATGTGTGTGTGTGTGTGTGTGTGTGTGTGTGTGTGTAGAAAGATAGAAGTATTCAAAACTTATTTTATTAAGCATTAATAAGAAGTCAAACCATGATCTTTAAGGATTATAGGCTAAAATGTTCCTTTGGAATTATGGATTATGTGTATTTGAACAGCAAGTTTTTTGAGGATTAAAAGACAATGCATGCTTCAATATGCATAAAATACCATTGAAATTTCCTTACCTTTGAGACACCTTTTTAGTTTTTCTGTAAGTATCCTGCAATAATCCTTTTGATTATTTTAATACTGTCTAAAATTGAAAAAAATTCCCATAGCAGAGAAGTTGTAAAATTGCAAGACTTCTTAAGAAACCAATTTACAAAAGATGTTTATGTTGTGATGTGGATTGTGTGTATGTGTGTGTGTGTGTGTGTGTGTGTGTGTGTGTGTGTGTGTGTGTGTGTGTGTGTGTGTGTGCATGTTTTGGAATTTATTTACATGGACATCTAAAATAAATGAAGAGATTCTTGGTTGGAGCATATTCTATGTATGATATGGTATTTATGTAAAATAGCTTCCATTCAATTTATTACTTTTTGTAAGGCAAGGTCTTAATGTTTACCTCAGTCAATCTTAAACTCATTATGCAGACTAACATGTATAAAGCACTTGACAAGTCAGACTAAGATGACTATGTTACCACCATTTAGGTATATTTCAGAAATTCTGATACCATATATAAAATTTTGTTCATCAAACTAGCAAATATTTTAAAAAAACACACGAAAGACCATCAGAGAGATATCATGAGACTGTATCAAAGTATTTTACTCACCTAATACATAGTATTTTTCCCTAAATGCACTATTGGTAGCACAGAACGCAAAGAAGCCCAACTTAATACAAAAATATTGCTATTTCTCCAAATTTTCCTCAGAGTAATTTTTGACAATTTGAAGCTTACAGTTATTTGATTAAACTTCAGATATTACTTAATAAAGTTAATATTAAAACTGAAAGTAATTTTCCCAGCTAGTCAAATATTAAAATAACAAAACACAATGCTTCCTTTCCAAATAGCTATTTTATTATTTGTAAAATAAAGCTAGATTTATCTATTTTGTTCTATTTGCAAGGAAATAGTAATAATGGTAATAAATGGGAGTCTGAGTTATCTTAAATTATTACAAAGTTTTGAACACAAGGCATAGAAATTATATATTAGCATACAGGAGTTTTTAGAAATACAGCACTTAGACATTATTTGTGGCTGTTTTGCATGAAGTTTTAATTTATATTTATGTTGTTAAAAGTATATCTTACAAATGATGACTTCAAAAATGAAGTCATAGTATGACAACTTAGGCACACATTACGTTGTGCCATAATTATATCATTAATAGTGTAGTCATTAATAAGTGTTTCACCCCCAAGTGGGACTCTGCATATAGGAAATAATATCATGAATTAAAAAAACAAAATATTTCATAATGTGCTGCTGGTATCATTTTTATTCTTAACATTCTCTTCTATTCCATGCACCTGGTTGTGGAGATAAAGCTTTTTCATCTCAAGCAAAAGTTCCTAAGTTCAGTTCCCCAGATCTCACATAAAAATGCCAGGCAGAAATGGTGTTGGCTTGCACTTCTGGCCCTGAAGTCAGAGTCCAGGAGACAACACAGCAAATAATAAGGTAGAGCAATCCAGGAGCATTCCCAGTATCATCCTTTGGCCTCCACAATCACACACACTGGACTGCCCTCCACAATCACACACACTGGACTGCCCTCTGGCACACACACACACACACACATACGCACACACAATGATTATCTATTCTCTACTTAGTTTAAGAAGTTACATATTTTCTATGACAAGCAGCTCTTGGTTAAAAATGGTTTAGAAGAGCCAATTTAGATATGACAGCTACATTATGATAACAAATATGCTTTGTATTGTTTGTATAAAATAATTTGTGTCTCATTGTTAAGGTTTCCAGTTAATTCACACGTCAGTTATCACACATACTGAAAGGTAAAGATTCTGAGCAATGGAGCAATTAAAAACTGCTACAATGTTCACAGACCAGACATGATTAGCCTGATCTATGGAAGAACATATACGGAAGAGGTCTGTGGTATTCTTATATTGGTTGGAGCATATTCTTATAAAAGTCCATTTGTATCATTTCTTATATTAATTATTCTGTATAATTCCTAAGAATATATTCTGTTTCAGTGCCTCTGTAACATTCTCACTTCACAAAAATACAACTTTGAACAATGTCTCGCTTTTCCATATTTTATATTAAATCAGTGTAGCATTGTTCTGCTGTTTTGACCCTTGGAAGATTTCCTACAGATAACTGGAAAGATGGAGAGCCAGCTAGGTTTTCAGTAAAAAGGGTTTAATGAATATTGCAAGAGGATAATTTGCATGGAAATGATATTTTTTGATGTCTAGAAAATGTAACAAAAAAGAACGAAGCGACCTACTCTCATCCAGAGGACAATGTTTGTAATGAGCCTGACAAATAGAAATTTAACCATCTCCTGAAATACTGCAATTCTCTTTGATTTCTATGAGAGCTTCTCAAAGAAGACATCTGTGCATCAAAAAAGATTCCTTTTGAAACTCTTCAATTAAACTGAAAATTGATAGAAAACAGGATTTTATGCTAGCCTTTGCATAGAACCATTATTAATAGTGTAAATCTTCGGATACTTTAATATTCATTCTCAATTCGAAGCTTGCAATTTTAATGTTAATCTTAAATATTTTATACTAAATATTTGTACCTATAGGTGGAAATGTACATGTGTCTATTCTCCTTCTAGGTTTACTCACAAATAGGCATGTCTGTATATTAGAACTGATAAATGTGCAGGTAGAGAGAGATGTCACTTTGAGGAGTGACTGTGATTTAGAGGAAACTGTAGACAGAAAACTCACATAAGCTGTGAGTCTGAAAGAAAAGTATAGAATACTTACAACAGTTCTAAAAGTTGAAATCTTGCATTAGAATATGTCCCAGAATAATTTTAGGCAATAGCTGTGTTTAAGAAACTGGTGATATGCCTAATTTTCAATAAGTCTAGTTGATCAACAGAATTCTCTGTTTTGTAAGTCAAAAAGCAGTGTTTTAGAGTTGATTAAATTTTCAGCCTTTAAATAACATGTTAGGTAAACTGAGGAATAGATATTTTGCTAAAAATTTGGAGATATTTATATGATTACAATATTTATATCATCTTGACTTGCTGCCAGATATGCATGTGGACACAGGCATTCACAGGGACACACACACACACACACACACACACACACACACACACACACACACACACTTTCATTTTTAAAGAAGGAAAAATATTTATTGCCTATCATCTATCTATGTATTTACCTAAGTATCTGTCTGACTATTATCTATTCATCTTGCATATTTAAAATATTCTTATTTAAGCTAGGTAGCACAAAGACTCGCTGTTAAGTCAAAGGATTTCTTTAACTCTACCTCGCCAGTGTCTGAAAATAGACATGGATAAGTATGCCCAGTTTAAGCATATATCCTTTTGAATGAAGAAATAAAAGCCTAAAACCATAAGGACTTGTCTGGTTTTAATGGGAACTGTATCCCACAGGCACAGTCCCCAGGTGGCAGTGTTATCTTAGGAGCTTGTGAAATCTTTGGAATGGAACACACCTACATAAGTAGAAATAACTTCACTAGGAGCAGCCCTGAAAAGTTACAGCAGCTTCTGGCTCAGTCTGGAGCCTGTACTTCCTGTCCTATACAACTCTCCTGCATCCTTGTCTATCCCGTGGAAATGTACAGAAATCCTTCTGAAACGTTGAGTGAGAGATGAATATTTCCTTCCATAAGTTGTTTTGGCCAATTTCTTTTCAAATGTTTTGTCCCAATGATGAATAAAGAAACTAACTCAGATTTCTTGTCATAAAAGCCATTTTTTGTTGTTTTAAGGTTCTTATTTAGTGTGCAAGTACCTGGAATGTATTCTTGAAACAGGCAAAACTTTGTGGACCAAAGAAAGAAAGAAAATCAACGGAGCTGACATTTCTGCTTTCCACTTGGCAGTGGAATGTTTGTGAAGATTTATCTGTCAGTATGCTGAAGACACTCAGCCCAGCATTGCCCCAGATGATGCTTGCTCAGTCCTACTGTTAGGGATACAAAGTAAAAAAAATTAAACAAGTTACAAAATAGCAACAGAGGGAAATATCTGTGACCTGTAAGAAAACCAGTCTTTATCAGGCATTTCCAGTCTTTGAGACAGAGGCGTCTAACTTCAGTTTTTTTTCCATTGATTTTGTCCATTAACTTTAATGGTAAGATTTAGCATTAATTTTTATGTTTCATATATATATTTTATGATTTATATATATATATATGACAGAAGAGAAACTGCATGGATATTTTGATCTCCTAAGTGGAAGGAAAAATAATCCATCGTAATCAAATTAATATCCCAAATATTTGACATACATGGTAAATACAGGAACAGCTTGTTGTGTTTGCAATGAAGCTAAATTAAAAATGGGAAAATGACGATTGGGCAAGCCACTTGATTATTGAGCAGACAACACTGAATGTAACACAGGGAAGTTCTTAAATAGTTTACTAGGGACTGATTTTCCAACTTTGTCTTTGCCTCTATTTTAGCACATGGCTGAAGTAATTCCTTAAACTCTCACATAAACCTATTTTTAAGGTAACTTCAAATATGAGGCCATTCCTAGACAACTTGAGTCTAGATATCAAATTATCTGTGACTCTAGTTATGAACTTGTTAAGAAATTTAACATAGACGCAACCTTCTCCTACTCCTCCTCCCTCTCCAGGCCCACATTGTTCATTATAAACAATAGCATCTTTTCCAATTATTGACAGTGTTCTCCTATCTGCACTGCTAGGGAATCCTTATACGTTCTTCTTTGGTATTTGAGTCTGAATCTTATGTGTATGACATCTGAACTTTCTAATAAAAACAGCCACAGAGTGCAATGAAGGTACCTAGTTTGACTGAGACTTCTTGAAGATTTTTTAATCTCAATCTCAGATTCTGGACAGTAATCAATCTGCAAGTTCTCCTACCCTTAGAAACTCAATTGCAGTACTGGATTATAAATTTAATGATAAACCAGCAAGTCTAGGTGCAGAGTGAAAATATTAAACAAGCTGGTAACACAGGAAACATCTCCAAATAAGTCATCATTTTATTCAGTTCTGTTTAATCTCACACAATATTTCTCTGCCTTTTATATTATTTATTCAATTGTGCATGTGTGGGTGTGTGTGTGCGTGTGCTGTGCATGTGTGTATGTGTGTAGAACCATGGACGAATTCGGGAAACACCATGGACTGCCTCTGCCTCCTCCTTGTTTACTCTGCTCCGGGATTCACAGGTTCCGCCCTACCAGGACCAGAAACACAGGCCACCCCTGCTTCCGCCAGGAGTCTATACGTGGTGTCTAGGATCCAAACTCAGGACCTTCTGCCTGCAAGGCAGAGGCTTAACCCCTGAGCCACCTCTCCAGCCCCTTCTGCCTTATATTTTATATAGATATTTATAATATTTTACTTCTAGAACAAATTCATTCTTCTACATCCCAAGTGCTTTAGAAGACTCAGATGTTCCAAAATGTATCCTTCCCATTGAATGAAATGGAATTTTTAATTACCTCATATGGGCTATATTTGAGAAGTCTTGATCCCTTCAAGACTAATAATCTCTTTCTTCATTTTAATAATAGCAGTTTATTTAGAAAACATGCATCTACAAATGACTATTCAAAATGTATGATTTCTTTTCATTCTCTTTCCAGGTTTGTATCACTGAAAACGTCTTCTACTACACTGAGATATACACATGTAACAGACAATATCATTAGCTCACAGGTTTAGTAAATGCAAGTAGACAAATGACAAAGAAACTTTGTAAAATTATCTATGTCTCAGTTTATCTACAAATTAACCTTACAGTCATAGTGTCCATTACTTTCCCACTAGCTCAATCTGATGTCTATATAGCTACCATATATTACTGTTTTTGATCAGTTGAGCTTAATAGTCTAAGTATGAGTTGAGAGTTAGAAGTTTCACTACCTACCATTATTGTTTTAATCTGTTAGTGTTTAAAGACTCTCCCTGACACTGACTCAAGAACAGCACCAGGAGCCACCACCTATACACTCAATAGTCTCTTCACCTCAAATGCAGATTATTTTGTCCTTCTCCATAGTATATTGCTCATGTTGATTTCCCTTCCAAGACTTTGTAAGAAGGCTGATAAGCTTGAATAAGATTATTGATGGGGCAGCTTCCATCTTTGTTTTGACATCATTTATCTGTGAGTTGCAGTTCCACTGTGTAGCACCAATAAATTCATACCCAGTCAGTTTAGGAGATCAAGATAGAGTTACTCTTGCTTACAATTCTCTAGTATACTTCATAGTTTATTTTTGCAGAAGAGTTTATACTAGCATTGTGAAAGAAGGACACTAGTCACATTATATTCTCGGGATGTTGAGATAACTTTCCGGATCTTCCCCAATAAGGATATTATGTACAACCAAAGGAAATCAACAGTAATTATAGTAGCTGGAAGTTTTCACAACTGTATTAGCTTTCCTCTAAACATAGATTTTTCTTGAAATATAACACTTACATGAAAACTCACAGACTTTCCTTCCTGATCATTTACAACTGATGTGGTATGATCTCACCAGAAGGGGAGGGCATAGTCTGGCAGATAAAAAGTAACCATTTTGCAAATGGGTGATTGACCCCTCTCTCATCGCGGTTTCCTACTTTTATTACGTCTACCTTTGAATATACTCTTATAACAAGACTCTAGTTTAACAGCTTTTTATCTTTGGCCACGGGGTGACATCCAATACCCATCAGGATGGAGTGAAGGGCATTGCAGGAAGAGCAAAACTGAAAAAAAAATGAACAAACCATAATCCAGGACTTCAGAGACTCTATATTAACCACCTGGAACTAGGCCAGCCTAATCTCTCCCCATCCTGAAGTTCAGGGAAATTTGCAGAAGAGGGGGCGGTAAGATTGTAAGAGCACAAGGATGGGAGGAGTAATGATATGCAAGATACTCCACACAAATTAGGGCTGAAGCAATCACAATTGGACTTTGCACGCCCTGTGCAATGTCCAACACACTATTGACCCCACAAAGTCTAGCATTTGCTAAGGGCATTAGGATCCTGGGAGACAAGGGATTGACAGCCACAGTAGTGTTCCTATGCTTAAGGGGAACACAGGAAAGGGTTCAGGAAAATGCCTACTGGGTCCTTGCACCTCATAGGAGAGGGGAGTTTGGCATGCACATTAAAGGATGCTCCAGGGATGGGAGGGGGAGGCACTGGGGGACGCTGAGGGAAGAGGAGGGGAGGGGGCACAGGGCAGTGGGAGGTTGGAGGGAGGGAGGGGACCGGTTTACCTGTTAAGTTTGTATGAGTTGAAATAAAAAAAAGAACTGTTAAGTAAAATAACCCCAAGGTAAATAAGGATGATGCTAAAATTACATATCAATTGGGGCTGGAGAGGTGGCTCAGGGGTTAAGCCTCTGCCTGGCAGGCAGAAGGTCCTGAGTTCTGTTCCTAGACCCCATGTATAGACACCAGGCAGAAGCAGGGGCGGCCTGCATTTCTGGTCCTGGTAGGGCAGAGCCTGTGAATCCAGGGGCAGAGTAAACAAGGAGGAGGTGGATCCATGGTGGTTTCCGAATTCGCCCATGGTTCTACACACACACTCACACACACGCACACACACACAATTGAATAAATAATGAAAAATTAAAAAAAAAGAAAAAAAGTACATATTAATTGATGGAAGTTTTTCTATTCATAGATTGTGCTTACTAAGTTATTTTTATATACATTTTTTATTATTTCCACTCATACAAACTTAATAGGTAGACCAGTTCCCTCCCTCCCTCCTCCTCTCCCCCAATCCCCTGCTTCCCCTCCTTCCCTCCCCATCCCCCAGGGCCTCCCCCCCAATTCTCAGAGAGTCCTTTATTGTGTATGCCTAACTCTCCTCTGGGTCTTCCTCTCCAATGACGTACAAGGACCCAGTGGCATTTCCCTGAACCCTTTCCTGTGTTCCCCTTAAGCATAGGAACACTACTGTGGCTGCCAATCCCTTGCCTCCAAGGATCTTGGTGCCTTTAGCAGATGCTAGACTTTGTGAGGTCAATAGTGTGTTGGACATTGCTCAGGGCATGCAAAGTCCAATTGTGATTGCTTCGGCCCTATCTTGTGTGGAGTATCTTGCAAATCATTGCTCCTTCCATCCTTTTGCTCTTACAATCTTACCGCCCCCTCTTCCGCAAATGTCCCTGAGCTTCAGGATGGGGAGAGATTAGGCTGGCCCAGTTTTATGTGGTTGATATAGAGTCTCTGAAGTTCTGGATTGTGGTTTGTTGATTTTCTTTTGCAGTTTTGCTGCTCCTGCAATTCCCTTCACTCCATCCTGATGGGACATACAGTGCTTACTAAGTTATAATAAAGCCTCTATTCATCCATTAAATGCAATATTAAGCAGTGTAGTTGATACAATAATATCAAGGTAGATATTAACATAATTTAATTTTCCATATTATATACATACAATATATACAAGTTATATAAAATCACCAAATCATTTCAATATTTAAAAATTCTACCTTTCCCTAATGTGAGTCGATATGTGTCTGTACATAAAAAATAACTGCAGTCGTGACTTAAAAGTTAGAGAGAATTAGATATGTCCAACTCAATGAAGCATCCATTGAAAGCACGTGGATAATGATGGAAAGAATTCAGTGTCACTGAGTCTTTTCCCCTATGATATAAAAATTTGCATTACTAATATATTTAATGAATAATATAAAGTATGTGACATTTGTCCATGCATGTGTTTAGATAACAGAAAAAAGATTCAGGCCTGATATTTAAAGTAAATTAATTTTTTTTTATTGAAAAGGTCATGCTCTAGTTGTTAAAGTATGTAGAAAAAGAAAGGATTACAATTGGTGAGGTTATTATTACTCTTGTTAGGGAGACTCTATAGTAACACATCAGAAGATAGAGACAATGGTTGTCTGGTGCACAGAAATTACTAAGTGCTAGAGAATATTTTAACATTCTTTCTAAGTTTGGGAAATAAATCTCCCTCAACAGCCATCTTGCAATTTTATTTCTCTTTGTCTGTTTCTTCAGTATTTATTATTGTAGAAAACAATGAACACATGTAAATTTTCCAAATACTTAAATTTATAATTAAAATAAGTGCTTGGAATTCTTTATTAAGACCTTCAGGAATATTTAAGGTGTCCAAAAACCCCAAAGGCATTTATTGAATATTGCTTTATTGAATATGTCACAGATTATTCTTTCATTTCCATTTCCAACTAAAATGTTAGGAATAATGCAAAAAGTCACAGAAATCTTTAAGCTTTAGATATAGTCAAATTGGTTTAGTACTTTACAGTTCAATTAAAAAGAGAATAGGAGATTTTATGTCCCTTCATACAACAGAACACCCCGGCATAGTATTTTATCAGTTAATAAACCTAACAAGGAAATACAGCGCAAGTAAATTCCATTTTTATATAGAACAATGGGAAGTTTCCTGGCTACAGCAAAATTTTATAAAGTAGAGAGACAGCCCTAGTCTGCCCTCTGACATGTCATGAAAGTGTTGTTAAAATGCACCTGTATGTTTTAGGGACAATCACAGAATTTACATAAAACACTAATATTAACTAAAATATGATGGAATAGCTATGATAATTTCAGACAAAGTATATTTTAATAATTGTGGTTTGAGCGAAGTAATAAACAGAAAGTCTCCAAAAGGACATAATTTATTAACATAATTTGCTGGAGACTTTCAATTATAAACAGATTGTATTCTAGATTAATTATATGACATGAAAGACTCACTAGAGGACTGTTATATTAAAATTTTAATCTAGTTCATTATCTATATCATATTATTAAATAATTAATACTTGCCACTAAATGATATTGTGTGGATCAAAGCTTTTTGTTATAAACTTCCCTTCAATAGTTAGGAGACTTTATATCAAATCTTGTGACTTCTAATATTAGCTATTAAAAATGTAAAAATTGTACAAAATATGTTAATATTAATGTATAATCTGAGGTGGTTGTGGCTAAGCACCTTTCAATCATTTGAAAAGTTTTGATTTATAATTTCTATTACCACAGATGTTGCAAACAAATCTTATGCTGAATTTTATAGCAAAAAAGAAGCAAGATGACCAGAAAAGTCTTTGTCATTCATAGAAATCTATCAAATATTATCCAGTTGTGTAGCTGTTGTATGTGGAAGACTTAAAATGGAAATATACATTCACATAGAAATTTAGTTTTCAAGAACCAAGAGAATGACATACATACTCTGATTATTTATATAAACCAAAACATAATTTCTGAAACATACAAATACAAATCTGATGATTTAATATTAAGCATGTGAAAATAGGATATAACATCAAGCTTCCTATCTTAACTTAGACAAATTTTTGGTTTTGAACTCTACAGCAAAATGATATATGTACAAATAGTTATACATATATGTATGTATATACACAGATACATACATCAGATTTTGGACCTAAAGAAATTCAAATGATCTTAAAGTAATTACTGTGAAAGTATTGTGTAATTATCAGTAAATTATTATTTTTAAAATAATACACAGAATTATGAAACTAGGGGAATGTAATATGTAGACAAATTTTTGTAGAATATTAATATTAGTATTTCATAGTGGATCATGCTGATCCATGCTTACCATGTTAGTGGTCAGGAGTATAGTGACTTTGTGGTTAATCTGGTTTGAACAGTAGCCAACTGCCTCAAAATAAATATAGAGCAAAATATATTTTATCTAGAACCTCCACAATCGTAGTCAAGCCAGAGGGAGCTCTGGGGTCCATAGAAGTATACAGGCAGGAAGATGGGAAGGAGTGGGAGGGATTGATGAAGGTATGGGAGGGAGGGACTGTGGAGAGAAAGGAATAAATTCTAACATGCTTGTAAAAGTAGAAAAATTAAATAATAAAAAGAATAAAAAGTCACACATTGAAGTAAATAGAAACATTAAGAATAAGTGATAAAACAGGGAAGGACAGCGTGATTCTAATCATAGAGATAGAAATTACAAAGAAAAGGGAATGGCAACTACAGGGAGGGGGTGACTCCACTGATAAGCATTCACCCTTCAGAGCTAGAACTGGTTCTGGAAAGGGTTATATGAGAAGAGTGGCCCCTTGTTGGAAGGTAGAAGATCAGGGCGCTCTCCAGTTTTTCCTATGTTGACGATGTAAAGGTGGGCTATTTTTGGAACACGCAAGAAAAATCTCTTCTCAGCTGTACTGCTCATACTGTTCTTTTTCTAAAGACATCCAACCTGCTATTACTCTTCCTGCAAACACAATTATTGTTATGGAGAGAAAAACAGTGATAAGATCTGAACAAAACAGATGGTTCAGTATTGATAAAAAACTCTGTTTTATCACAAATTTTTATGATATAGAAGAAAATGCATTTATTTTTGAATATTCAGTATTTTTTGAAAACCAATGCATATGGAATGGACTTAAATATTTAATATGATTTCCTATTTATACAGTGGTCTTTTCTGAGCACTTTATGAAAATATATAGAGTGACAATTTAAAATACTTCTTCATGAATAGCATCATTTTAACAAGTTAATATCCTGTCACTACTACATATTATAATTGAAGTTCAACCTGCAAGCAAGAGTAATGCTTAGTTGGACTCTATCACTGTAAGGAACAGAATCATGCTCATTTCTGACAGATCAATTACCTCATTATCTGAAATACATATTTTACTTGAAAACATTTCTAGACAATTTTAAAACTACCAAAGCTAGTCTGTTGAGAAAAAGAATAATTGCTTGTTCTTTTTCTTTTTTCCAGGAGAGCTATGGTTATATAGCCTAGACTAACCTGTAACTTAAAATCCTGTCTCATCTTTCTGAATGCCAAAATTGCTTAGTCCACTGTACTTGAATCAAACTCTGCTTTCAGATAATTCTAAGCAATGGGAGATATTACTATATAAGTGAATTATAGAAATAAGGTTAATATGAAGTCAGATAAAAATTTAGGAATCACACAGTTTGAGCTTGTCGATAACAAGAAACAGAAAGACCTCCTCCAATGGATGATATGTACATTTACAAATTACAGGAAGTTATTCCAGCAGGGAAAGTGGAATAGAAATCCCAGTTGATGAAAACAATGCAAGTAATAGCACCAAGACACTGCAATGTGTTGCAAAGACAGCCACAAGCAAAAAGACATGCAAAAGACACACAATGTTGAGAAATAAGCTGGAGCATAGGTAATCTAGGATCATTGTTACAGCATTACTTCATTTGTTAAATATTGCATACTATTTTAAGTGAAAACAGTAAATACATATAGAAGAGTAAAACACATAACTTGATTGTATTTCTAAAGGAGAATTCAAAATAGATTTCACTGTTACTAAAGCACATTCATTGTCTGGGAGCAGGAACTGTAACACATATGTTACAATGCTACAATATTATTGAAAAAATGAAACTTTATTTTACTCTTGTTTTAAACTTGCAACTCTAAAAAATTTAAAAATTGAAAAAAATAAGCATTTAATGCTATAAACCTTTCTCTTAGGATTTCTTTCAGTTTGTTGTCATTTTCATTGAACGCAAGGATTTTTTTCGTTTTTTTTTTCATTTCTTTTTTGATTCATTCCTCATTCAAAAATGTGTTATTTATCTTTCATGAATTTGTGTGGTTTCTGTTGTTTCCCTTATTCTATGATGGTCAGATGGTACACAGGGAATGATTTCAGTTTTTCTGTATTTATGGAGGATTGATTTGTGTCCTAGAATATTGTCTATTTTGAGAATGTACCATGGGCTATTGAGAAGAACCTATATTATGTAGTATTTGGGTGAAATGTTCTGTAGATGTCTGAAGGTCTATTTGATTTATGGTTTCATTTAAGCCCAAAGTGTCTCAGCTTAATTTTTGACCCGTAGACCTATGGAATGGTGTGACCCGTAGACCTATGGAATGGTGTGAGTAGTGTATTGAAGTCTCCTATCACTGTGTTTGATTCTATTAGTTGTTTTGACTTCTGTAGTGTTCATTTGATGAACAAAGAGAAAATCTACAACTTTCTGATTAGCTTTAAAGCTTGATTGTCAGAGTGGAACACATTTCTGTTACTTTTACTAAGAACAAGAATCTATGAAAGGGAAGGAACAGGTCACAAGGGATGAACAGACTATGAATCTTTAGCTAGGAAGACAGCACATAAAATTTGCCTTGAAAATATCTGTTTTGATACCCATAGATTAGAAAAGCATTCACCACTCAACCTGGAAGCCCTCTTCTACAACAGAAGTGTTATTTTCTACTGAAAATCACATCTTGCCAAATTGCAGAAAACAAGCTTCTGTAGACTTGTTTGTCCCTAAACAAGGGACAAGACCTTTAAGGCTCACTCACCCTCAACCTAAGGTTCAGGAAAATCTGGAAAGAGGATGTGTTAGGATTCTAAGAGTCTGAGTGAGAAGGTGGTGAACCATGCAATCTACTGGACATGATAATAATCATGATATACAAGACTTCATGGAAGATATGTATGCTTACCCAAAAATTGCACTGGAACTGTTTCCTCAACATTTCGCCATAACATCAAAAATATCATCATAATTTCCACACCTCTCAGAGAGACTGATGAGGACTAATGCTGAGGGGGACATAAAGGAGAATGTCTTCCTTAATGGTATATCTACTGTTTTAGGATGCATGCCAGAGCATGAATTGTGTCAGCTATAAGTCATCCCAGACTAGATGAAACAAAGTGGATCTCCCAAGTGAAAAGATTTGAAAATAGGAGGGAGACTGGCAGAGGAGATGAAGAGTTTAAGGGAATAAGAAGGGAGGATGGGATTTGGAACTAAGGGGTGAAAATATTCTAAGGTCATTACATTCATATGTGCAACAATAAATACATAATAAATAAATAAAATTTTAAAAATGTGCCATTCACTATTAAGACAAGGAATGTGAAATTGTGTGGTTTGTATGTATGTCTTCAGTCTACTGTTCTGCATTTTGAAATGGTATTATATTACAGTTCACTTTTTAAAATTTATATCTTATTTTCAATTTACCAAATCAAAAAGTTGTTTCTTTCACTCCCACTTTTCTGGTAAATACCTTTATATTTACTTGAGTTTTATATTTCATTTTATTCTTTGTTTTCTATATTTGTTATGTTATTTTCAATTTTAATTTTAACACTTCTAATATTTCAGATATTTTTTCAATGGAACACAAAGTGATTTTTTAGCTTTCTCTGTCATCTTTTTGTCATATATTTACAATCTCTAAAACTAAGATAGATTTGTCACTTGTTGTAACCAAGAAGTCCTAGCATTCACCTTAGTGGTATAGCACTGACCTAGTTTATGTATATGCATGAGTTCAATCTCCAACACCACAAAATTTTAAAAAAATTGAAATGACAACAACAACAAAAACCTTTCTCTTTTGGATTGTTTCTTTGGGAAAATCATCATATACATGTACCTACCAAAACCAGTATTTTATTAAATCTACAGGTAATATCTACTTTTTAAAGACCTACTTAGAACATCACACTAATATCCAATTTTCTAATAGGATATTACCTGAAATAGAACTCAAACAGACAGATGAATCAAAAACAAAGAATAATAATTTCTATTATTTATTTATTTTTTATTTTTTGGTCTGACTGTTCCAGAACTTTCAGCTCTTGGGTGTCTATTGTTTTGCTCTGGTATGATGTGAGGGAGAAAACTACATCAAAAGGGTATAATGGAGCTGAGTTTCTCTACTCATGGCTATTAAGAAAGGAAAAGCAAAGAACATACAAAGAAAAAAGGAGACACTGAGAACAAACTAAGTCTTTCATGGTTGTGGCAGTTTCCATTGCTTCCTGAAATAGTTGGAATTTATGTCTTCAACCCATGGAGACACTTCATATCCAAGTAATCATAATGTCTTCATTAATCTTAGGAAGCAGAGATGGCTGTATGTAAACTACATCATGAGTTCCTTAGCTGTGGAAGCTGCTGAAACTTCAAGACTGCCCCTATGTTTGCATCCATACCATTTGTGGAAGTAACACACTTCCAGCCTGGCAAAAGAATTTATAAAATGGAGCTCACTCACTTGAAATTTCTATGATACATAAAAACTTTTGTAGGCAATGTGGGAACTGAGAACAAGACTGTGTGTTCTCACAGGTGTGGTCATCCAGGGTACAAAATCCTACTCTGAAGAGTACAAAATAAGCATATACCTTGGGGATAGAAAAATAATACCCTTAAGGTTGGAAAATCAGCTCTTTATCTGGTGAATATATAAAGCTTTGTTTTACTTTACAAATGATTTTTCTTGCATACAGAATCCTGGTGAAAATGTCTTTTTATTTAATAGTCCATAAATAGCAACCAATTTTCACAGCATCTGAATATTGTGAGAAAAATTGCCAACAGGATGCTTCTGGGTGCCCTTCAGAAACAGTTTCTCTATGGTACCTATTAAAAATGTATGCTTTGAATTCTGGGGAAAAGCAATTTCCTTGTAGCATGTTTCAATTTAATTTATTCTCCCTCGTATATTTTGGTTATCCTGTGTTTACTTTTATTTAGAGATATTATATTTTATTAATATTTACACTAAAATATTATCAATTAAAATATAACAAATACTGCAATTAATTTCTTCCTCAGGATATGCTGATTAAATAACTTCTTTACTGAATAAATTAAGAATTCTCCATAGAAAACACATTATCTTAGATTCGATTTTTTTTTACAACTCTGGCATATATTTTGTTAGACATTACATCTACACTGTTTTTATCAGCAGTAGAAATTTGACTGTGGTTTTTTGATGATATTCAGCCTAGCACCCAACTCCTGTTCCCAAGGAATCTTGTCTTCTCAGCTACCTAAGTAGCTGGGACCACAGACCTACTCTAAGGAGGCTGATGTGATAATTTTTTTTTTGTGCTTGTCATCTTTTCTGTACTTTTTATAACTCTATATAATTGATTCATTTCTAGTCCAGTGACATTTTCTTTATTACAAGTTGTGTTGTGTAGTGATTTTTTTTGCTGCTGCTTTATATTATATGTAGTCAGTAGGACTGTTTCTAGGACTGTTTTTTCCACTTATACTCCTAATGTTCTCTTTTTCTCTCTGCCATGCTCATGGAATTGATCATTCACCTCAGGCTACTTTGTCTTCTTATGTTTTTCACATGCATGGTTACTATCTTTATTTTACATCTCATTTTTAAAGGTCTCTCATTGTATTAAATGTGAAACATCTGCTTATTTGACTTTGCATAATTTTGTTAAGGTTCTATATTTCAGGGTTAAGTATCATATGTGTACACATATAGGGGGAGGAGGAAGAAAAGAAGTATGGAGACAGGTACAGAGGCAGACAGAGATAGAGATTACAAACAGGTATACGCGAAACACTGAGTTAAGACAGTTTCTATTTTACAATCCTAAATGCATCATCAAGCTACTTGCCCATAATTTTTGACACTACTTAATGACGGCTAAATGCTTTTCCAAAGGATGTTTATTGAAACCACAGCAATCACTAAGGATTCGATGACTTCAGCCATTAATTTTTGTTACCACCATGCTGCAGTGACTATGTTACCAACTGTTGCACATTTCCATTGATTTCCTCACAAAAGACACAGACTATTCACTGCCATTCTTTCCTTTGGTAAATTACATAGGTCTCATTATAATATTGTGTTTTTTTCCATTGGAGTTGTCTTTTTTATTGTCCTTTAACTGGTTTATATAATCTTGTTTAGAAAGTCAAATCTGAAAACAACTAAGGAAGCAGAAAGCAAATTCAAAAAGGAACTTGTTAATCTTATTGCAATTACAATTAATGCCATTTAAGTAGATTATTTTGTTTTATAATATCTACTTTACTGAACTGACTTAAACTGTCTGAATAATAGATGAATTAAAATCATAAGTGAAATGTATTTCAGTGTGGGCAATTCTTTATAGCTTTTCTGAAAAAAGAGCAAATAAAAAATAATGTCTCTTATCAATTTATATGAATGGAAGAAATAAATAAAAAATGTCTCAACATAAAATCAGGCTGTATTTGGCTAGTTGGATATGTCATTATTGCTAATTTTAAATTAACTTCATTTTATATCTAACATTTTTCTTTTATATATTCATTAAAAATACGGTATTTTTGCATAATTGTGGACTTTAGCTAGTTCGTAATATATGTGAGTGCACAGAAAAATAAGTCTTGTGATTTCAATTCTTGGACCACAATACAAAACTGAGAAGGAGAAGAAAGGGATATCACATATAAAGAAGCTTTCTTTCCTCTTAACTGGTGGATTCCTCAGTGTGATAGATGTCTCCAATTCTGGGCTTTATTACAGCTAGTAGTTCAGCATTACTCTGCACAGCAGCAATATTTTCAACAGGCACTGTAGGAGAGTACAGGTTTTTCTTTTATATATCATTTATAAACTGATACTGTAATTCCTCTAGACAGAAGTCTTTTAAAACTTAATGAGGATGAAAAGTTGTATGGTCACAGGTATATATGTGTGTAAGTGAATATTCAACACCTTCTGTTGGTGGGCACTTCACACCAAAACATTCTGAACAGTCAAATGTGCTATGTTTTAAGGTTATATATATCGGCCCTTCACAAGTATACATTTATCATTCATTATACACATATTGATAATAGAAAATGCAAGGGAGATAATAAAAAGTATTTATTTTAAATTATATGAAACACCATTCCATTTTGGTATATATATTTTAAATGATGTTTCTGTTGTCATTTTTTTCAAAATTACCCTAAAAACAAATATATATTCAAATTTTAATTTAAGATAAACAATGAACACATTTTAGCTTTATATGCATTTTAAACTCTGCAGGGAATAGCTTCCTCTAAACAATTGCTTGTTATTTATCTTAAATTCAATGTCAGCTGTATTTTATGTGGTAATATAAACATTATCTGACTGAGATATCACCCTTATGAAGTATACATTGAAAGAAATTGAAGATTATTTCAACACTTATGGTTGATTATAGACCATAAACTTAGGAGTAATAAGTTGAAAATGGGAAGTTGATTTTTTTAAAGTTGTTTGCTGCCTTTTTATTTCAGTAAAGCCAAGTACTGAAAAATGTTCTATAAAGGTCAATTGGCAAGCGTACCATCTGCTCTGGGTCCCCAGAATAAATCTCCTGCTGGGACCCTGATACACATGAACACATGTTGTTTTCACAAAGACCCAACTCTTGCAGTGAATTCTTGCTGGATTCCTGCAGTGGATGCCAGTTAAACAGATTCAGTAATGATGTTTGTGACTGAATTATGGACATTCGCTATGCTGATTGCTGCCAATCTCAGGAAACAGAGATTCTCTATAATAAAATCATCAGAAAATATAAGCTGGAATCCATATACCATGGAAAACTCCTGAGTGCAATCAGGTTATTTTTAACAGACCAGTTAGTCCATGGCACAGGTTCTAAGAATAATTGAGTCTCACTCAGTTATGTATCCTCCAGAGAATTTCCCTGTGAAGGCAGAAAGGCCTAGGATTGTGTTTTCTGTCTCATTCAGCAATCTACAGGTAGTGAATAAAAGCCATCTTCATGGCCTTCTAGAATCAGACTGAAGTTAACAACAGGTAAAAAGATTGATTTACTTGGCTTATCTGCTTTTTTTCCTTTGATCTTGGAATTTAACTTTTATTCAAGTTTCATTATAGAAATCAAATGAAAGTGGGTCTCAAAGCCAGAAAGAATCCCCCTGCTGTTGGTTTATTTCTTACTGTACCCTTATTTGTTGCCCCAGAGATCATAACATCTGTTTTTAGCATGCGTGCAATTTTCCATCTTGCTTCTGGCATATTACTGATCATATCATTTAGGGATCACAAACCATTGTGCCCTTTACCATTATAAAGGAAATTAACTTTTGTTTAATGCTATTTCACATGAAAATAAATATGTATTTTAAAACATGCTTGCAGATCACAAAATTAATCCCAGAAGTGCAATGATTGTGAGTGAATACATAAGCTTAGTATGGAAAACGATTAAAAACAAATAATAATTTAAAAAATTCAATGACAAACCTGTTCCTCATACTGACTTAAACTGTAGCATTTTGCTTAAAAAACAACTTCAAACATCCTTTTAATTTGATCTCTAAATTAGTGAATCATTAAAACAAGCTGAGTAGAGCATAGCATAGTATAAGGAGAAAAGAATGAAATAATGATAAATAGGAAACACATATACGATGCACATATATATATATATATATATATATATATATATATATATACACACAAATCTGTAGTTACTTAAGTTCTCATTTTCCAAAAGCAGGAATGGGTTAGTGTCCAAAATACCATTGAATCACAGAGAAGAATACTACTTTTCTGAGGTAAATGACAAGCACTATCATTATATGACTGTGGTCAGTGAAATAACCTCTCTGATTCTCATTGTGGTGAACAGAAAACACTTTTTCTTTATGACAGGAAAACAAACACCAGGAAGGTAAGTGAAGGAGTGCTGGGGATGGTCACCTAGGATTTGGGGAAACAAGGTCTAAGTTCTAAATCAAATGCAATGCTCACTAGCATACAAGATGTTGACAAGTAAAGGAGTTCAAGAGAATTTATAATGCTACAAATAATGATTATTTGATAGAAATTGGATGCATGAATGTCATTTAGTTTGATTTGTCAGTTTGACACATGTGAACTGAGGCTTTAAAAGCATCCATGAGAAATTGCATAGTTAAGGCAAATCCGTAGGAGATGATATGTTTATTTAATTGATGTAGGAAGACTGTAATAGTTAGATTCAGATATCAACTTGACAATTGAATCTTGTGAAGGATTAGGAGTTAAGTTCTGAGCAAGCCTGTAGGAAGTTATTTGATTCATGAGAAGACCCAGTGAATGGTGAATGGGACTCTTTTTTACTCAGATGGATGTGATGAGGGAAGCAGACATTCTTCAGCATTCTTACCCAGACATTTTTCCCTCTCCCCACAGACCTGTGTATATGATTCAGGCAGTTCCTTTTTCCTCTGGTGATGCTATGAACTTTTCCTGCCAAGATGGATTAAGATTGTAACTGCATAATTATGAGACGGAATAAAACCTCTTGTTTCCCCTTAAGATAACTTTATTTTGTGAGTTATTGTCAACATGGAGAGAATGGGCTACAAAGACCTAGGTCATAGTAGCTAGGACCATTCACTTAGGCAGGGGAATAAAAACAAAAACCAAAAAGCTAGCAGGTAATAGAGGCATTTGAAAACAAGTATTCTGCATTGTCCCTTGCCCACTCTAATCTCACTGTGGATATGCCATGAATGATTGCTTTACATATTGCCTGCTGAATAACTCTCCTACCATATTGAACTGTAGTGAACTGTAGTCTGAAATCATAAATTGGAAGAAATATCTCATTGTTATCCTATTCCTTGGTTCATGTATTTTTAACAATGGGAATATAAAACTAAAACAATTTTGTTCCCTGAGAGTGGGGTTTTTGCTGTGGTCAATTTAACCATGTTTTCTTCTTCTCCTCCTCCTCCTCCTCTTCTTCTTCTTCTTCTTCTTCTTCTTCTTCTTCTTCTTCTTCTTCTTCTTCTTCTTCTTCTTCTTCTTCTTCTTCTTCTTCTTCTTCTTCTTCTTCTTCTAGTTCTTTAGTTGGACACATGTGGATAAATTTAAAATTTTGTATGGGGAAAAGATATTGAGTAGAGCTCAGTGGCTTGTATGCAGGATAGAAATGCTGA
The DNA here is from genome assembly GCA_023101885.1 of Typhlomys cinereus. Lineage (NCBI taxonomy): Eukaryota > Metazoa > Chordata > Mammalia > Rodentia > Platacanthomyidae > Typhlomys > Typhlomys cinereus. Next base: position 1,974,805 of record JALPQD010000280.1, read on the forward strand.
GATATGTGAAATTTTGAGGCCCTAGTTCATAAATTTTTACAGGACAGCAAGAATATTGCTGAGTTCATTGTCAAAAAATTAATTGATTTCTTTGATTGAGGAGAGTTGGATAGGCATAATTGAAGTTTTTGTGGCATGGGAATACAGATAGAAGAATATCTAGATAAGTTATGGTCACTGGAGAAAAACAAAACATATTATACTTAGGAGATTAGATGATAGGGAGACATAACCTTACCTTGTTGAAGTATAACATTACAAAAATAGTCTTATTTACTGCAAGAAAAGTCTAAAAACTTTCATTTCCATCCAAGGCATCTGCCTAGGAAAGTGCATCTCCAGAATCAACACATAGATGTTGATACCATTGTTGCTCAGGTGTACCAGTCTTCATGTAGACTGGTGATAGATTTTGACAACACTATTAAAGGGTAATGGTTTCACTTGGATGGGGAATTCAAGGCTCAGTGGATTCAGGAAAAGCAACTGTGTGGCAGGATCAGAAATCTGGAAAGGTACATGGGGCCTCAAGTTACTGTGCAAACCTTAGAATGCTAGAGAGACCAGAACCAAGGAGTTGCACTAATGGCTACAAGCAATGATTAGTCTTGTCTCAGAGAGAGATTCTATGCTGGGAAGAGCTGAGTCAATTTATCTACATAATAAGAAGTACATGACTGACTTTGAACAGCATGATATGATATTTACCCTGCTGGATTATTTTATTTTGATTTGGTTATATTTCATTAATTTCAACTTAATAATGATATTAAAATTTTAGAAAGTGCTTAATCTGTTCTTGACTTTTCAGGAACTTACAATGAATAGAATTTGTATTTTAAAATAGGAGAAATGAAATAATAATGACTGAACATTTTAAAACTGAAAAGGAAAACATCGAATTGATATGGAAAGACCTAGACCACAGTGGGAAGAATTATTCCTGGGGAATTTGGAAAGATGGAGAGAGAATTTAGAAGATGGGCAAAATAAATCAGCATTGGTCCTTGCTTCTAATTCTGCTCTTGACTGTGGCTATGGTATGGCCAGTTCAATCAACTCCTAATGGAAATATAATTGTCTTTCTAAAATGAACTGCAATTACAATCAAATATTTGTTTCTCTGAATTGGTTGGATCCTGTGTTTATTACAAAAACAGAATTATGAATTAAAATTGAAGGGAATACTTCTCTCCAGTAGTTTATATAGCTCATTATTTACTTTTCAAATCTTAACTGCATCCAAGAAGTTAAAATGAATTATTGAGGCTCATTTTGCAAAAATTCATAAAGGTACAATTGTTCAAAATGAATGAAACCTTCACTAGCTACTTCAATATATTAGAAGTATGTCTTATTTGCAGAAAAAATGTGATTATTTCACTATAACATGTATAACCTACTAAAATGTAAAGCTTATCTTGAATGCACATATTTCTATATTGCAAAAATTTCATGGTATGACATCTGTCAGAATGAATCATAGTTTTTATTTTTGACAAAAATGCTAAATATGCACACTGAGGAAAAGACATCAAGTAGTGTTGAGAAAATTGGGCATCAATATGTAGACAAACATTTTTAAAACTTTAAGAAATTGTCATAATTTTGGTTAGTTTGATGTGTATATGTTGGTGAGCTTGTGCCACAGTGTGTGTAAAGAGTTCATAAGACATATTCATGGAGTCGATGCTCTCCCTCTATGTTTATGTGGGTTATAGGGATCAAACTCAGGTCTTCAGGCATGTGCATCATGCCTCTTTATCTCTATACCACCTTGCTAATTTTTTTCATTATTATACACACGGCTATAAGCAAGTCATTAAGAGCACACATTTTTTCTGAATTTTATTTTATAACACATATGGAGGTTTTAAATAAAATTACTTGAAACTTTACTAGATAAGCATGACCTATGAATGTTATTATAACTAACTTGCAAAATTTTTGGTCTCTATTTTTCAACAGACTGTTGGAAACTAAATATAATAAGGATTAAGTAATATGTCTTTTTATTTTATTAAGGGTACCAAACTCCCACTTATGATAAAAGAGTACTTCAATGTTAAGAAAAACAGACTGAGAATCTGGGGAAATGACTCAGGAGTTAAGACTCTGCTTTGTAAGCAGAAGGGCTTGAGTTCCAATCCCTAGTGAAAATGCAGACTTCTTGCTCTAGAAATCATAGGCTGGGAAATCCCAGAGCAAAACAAAATGAAGGAGAGGTTTTTCAGGATAATTCCTGTACACACACAAAAAAAAAAAAAAAAAAGAAAAAAAAAGAAAAGAAAAACACAACTTACCATGAAAAATCCCCTTGTGCTGACATAGTGTCAACATGTTTGAAATCCAATTCTTGATAGCAAACCACTCTTCTTGGTTAGACTGTTATAGACTTGGACTCTTTTGGCATACAGACCATCAGTCTTAGGTCAACAAAAGTGCTGAAATATTCTATAGAATATTTCTTATTCATTCAAGAAAATTACTACCCATCTGTGACACATCCTTGTGTGTTGAAAGTTTTTAAGTTTCTTTTATTAGCAAATTTTTGTGTTCTGTTGAATTTGTGTGACAAAATTAAAACTTTGAAGATAGGAAATCTAGCTATTATTAAGAGTTTCATATGAGGTTACTTAATGACAGCTGATATTTCTGACCATTAGTCAAAAGTCAGTGTTCTTTAGATGAGCTACAAATATGTGGCTGAGTCTACCTGAAGAGTTTTCTCCTTAATATGACTTTCAAGAAAGGTTTTGGCTTGAATTATTTTGAGTAAATGTGATATTAACGATAACAATAATAATGATAACAATAATTTTCAACCACACTTCCATATGTATAATGAATCCCAAATATGATTATAAAGATATTTTAGGGAAATATTATGTCATCATGCAAACAAGCCTCTCAGTAATAATAAAAGTAAATTGTTCATTTATCCATTGCTCCAGCACAAAATTCCACACCTTCTAAGCCTCCAACTCATTTGAGACTGCAGTATCTCTCTCGAAGAAAGATTTATGACTCCTCTTGGGACTTGTATTACTGTGCAGTCAGAAACATTCCATAGGAAAGAGAACATGTATCTAATTCTTGACAGAGTTCTGACAAATTTTCTTCCAGAAAGAATGGGAAGATTGAGAGTAACCTTAAATCCCCTTAAGACTCTTTGGATAGAAGCAGTGAAGTGAGTTTAAGGTGATGCCATTTTCTGCCACTTTATCAGTGCTATCAAAGACGAATTTCGCCTTCTAAGGTATAATGCAGCAGCATTTTTACTGACTTGCAACTAATCATTTCAAATAGAAATCTGTTCAGATTATTAATTTAAATAAACCTAATTGCATTTTTCTGATAACTTAGAAAGCAATTTGCTGTGAATTTTCTCTGTTTAATTTAAGTATTTAATAAATAAAAATAACTTGGAAGGTGTTCAGTTTGTCTAGCTTTTAAAACATGATCAGCTTTTGATAAATTGAATACATATGATGTATTATAATATGTTTTCTATAGGTAAATGGAAAAAATGTTGAAATATTAAAGTTCAAATATCATTCATAGTAGACTGAGAAGACCGCACACCCTATGCTAGTGATGAATTCCCATGTGATGAGCTACATGATATTTACTTATCTAAGTAAAGACTAAGAAGGAAAGTCCAAAGTGTAAAATCCTGTAGAAAAAATTAATTTTTCTTTCTTCCTTGAGCTTTTCCTTTGAAAAAAAAATTTTGGAAATTTTCATTTGCTATGATAATACAGAATGATAAAAAGGCATAATCTGTTTCAACATAAAGTAATAGTACTTATCTCTAGCAATGATTACCATAAATCTAAATAGTAAGAGTACTGTTATTTTCTTTTCCGCTTTCATGGGGATAATAATATATTAATTGGGTAACTTTCACTACTTGTGAACACAGATATTGAATAGAAATACTTCCAGTCCTTATTCAGAGTAAGAAACAAGGAGTCTTAACTTGAATTTATGATTTTTTTTTCTGTAATGAATGGGTATTTCATAGTATTCTCCTGTGCATGAGGTATTGCGCATAAGTCCCAAAAATTTTAACAACTTTAAAAGCAATTGAATATGTACTATACAGTGCATTGACATATAAAATGAATGTATTTTCTGAGCTTATTCATAACATCCTGATTTAAATACTGTTTCTGCTTGATGAAGACATCCATTCATGGGTATCTAAATATATGTTCATGATTACCCAACAATTATGGCTGATCACCATAAAATGAATTAAATTTACTCCATTTTATATACTTTTAGATTTTTTTAAATTTTTTTATTATTATTATTTATTCAACTGTGCACATGTGCGTGCGTGCGTCTCTGTGTGTGTGTGTGTGTGTGTGTGTGTGTGTGTGTGTAGAACCACGAACGAATTCGCGAACCAGCATGGACGCCTCCACCTCCTTCTGCCCCGGGATTTACAAGCTCCGCCCTACCAGGACCAGAAGCGCAAGCCGCCCCCGCTTCTGCCTGGCGTCTATACGTGGGATCTGGGATCCGAACTTAGGACCTTCTGCCTGCAAGGCAGAGGCTTAACCCCTGAAACACCTCTCCAGCCCCACTTTTAGATTTTTTAACCTTATTTATTTATTTATTCATTTGCGTGTGTGTGTGTGTGTGTGTGTGTGTGCGCGCGCGCGTGTGTGTATCAATGAGTACATGTGTCCTTGTGGTGGACCAAGGGTGAGTTCCGGAATCATCCTAGACTGCTTCTACCTCCTTGCTTCGCTTTGGGATTTCCCAGTCTTTACCCAGCAGGACTGGAAGTGCAGGCCACCTCCATTTCTACCTAGTGTTTTTACCTGGGACCTGGGATCTGGGATCTGAACTCAGGACCTTCTGCTTGGAAGGCAGTTTTAACCTCTTACCCATCTCTCTCCAACCCTAGATATTTCTTTCTTTTTAAAAATTTTTTATTATTATTTCCGCTCATACAAACTTAGTAGGTACACCGGTTCCCTCCCTCCCTCCTCTTCCCCCTGAACCCCCTGCTCCCCCTCCCCTCCCCCTCCCTCCACATCCCCCAGTGCCTCCCCTCCAATCCCCAGAGAATCCTTTAATGTGCATGCCAGACTCTCCTCTGGGCCCTCCTCTCTGATAACGTACAAGGACCCAATGGCATTTCCCTGAACCCTTTCCTGTGCTCCCCTTAAGCATAGGAACACTACTGTGGCTGTCAATCCCTTGCCTCCAAGAATCTTGGTGTCTTTAGCAAATGCTAGACTTTGTGAGGTCAATAGTGTGTTGGACATTGCACGGGGCATGTAAAGTCCAATTATGATTGCTTCGGCCCTAACTCATGTGGAGTATCTTGCTATGCTAGATACTCCTAGATATTTCTTGAACAACAGAGTAATAAACTTTAAAATTAGCCCAAATATCAAAATTCTTACGAATATTTTTCTTCAAGTTGAATTATTTTTTTCACATTGTGCAACTATCTAATAATTCAATGGGATTTTCAGAGTATGTGATCAAATAGAAACCAATAATATACAGCTGATTATTCTTTTTCCCCGCACTTTCCCAATCCTCTTAAGCCTTCTTTTTATGATTTTGTGGTCCATTAGACTACTATCTACTACAAATTGGCAGAAAATTCTTCATGTCTTTTTCTTAGTACGCAAGTTTCTACTGGCATTAAGTGACTAGAATTCTACTCCATGTAAATAAAGAGAGGAAATAATATCAAATTAGATTTGTTTTCATGTATTGATAGGCCCTGCTAATCAAAAACACTGTCATTTATCTTCATCTAATTGTTTCCTATAATGAAGAGAGTTACTCTTTTTCTCAAGAAATGTATTACTGAGAAGACCAACATAAGACTAATATATATCAGAATGTATACACATTAACATATAAAAGGAAAGCAATTCTGTGAGCATTACAAAATCAGATTTTTTAAACTCAGTACTATATTATGCTTTGTTTTAATAGGACTTAAGAAATATTATCTTAGCAGCTTTAGAGGAGAAATTTTCTTGGTTACAAGAAAATAATGTATTAATTCCCTTCTATCCCTCAATATTTTCAAAACTCAGTTAATTTAAACATGGTACTTAAAATTTTATTTTTCAATATAGTGCTATTGTACAGTGTGTGGGAGCTACAGTTTCATAATACTGGAAAATAGAATTGGAACATAATTTAAAGTTTTCTCTGAATATATCAAAGGCAAATTTTCCTTAAAACTTGAATTGAAGAAGAAACCTATCAAAATATCAATTTATTTTAATTTTACTTTATGTGCCTACTTTCTTAGTCTTTGAGAAATAGCAGTGTATTAACCAAATTTTCTAAATCATCATTAGATTAAACAATTATGACTTTGAGTAACAGTAAAAATATGGACAAGAAATGTTATGAATAGAAGGGTATTTTTAACTCAGGCAGCTATAAGTAAAATAGAAATATTATTTTGTAAGTGATGTTTGAACAATTCAATAATTAGAATATGTCATATGAAAAACTTTGAAATTAAAGTAAGAAAAATTCTTGCACTATCACATATTTTATTCACCTTCAAAGTTTTATTCATCACATTTTCATCTTGAAATTGTCAATTCCTACTATCATATCCATCTCTAGAATAATTCCAGAAAATATTTACTGATATTGTATACCGCATACTCTTTACAACGTAACATAGTGATAAACCCTTAAAAGATACTCATGAGTATCATTCAGACTGAAAAAGAAACATGTGTTGTGTACTCCAAGTTCTAAAGGCAATTCATGGAACAGACAGAATTCAAGATGAGATGACAGGAAAAGTTTGAAAAGAGTACTAATATCTTTGAAGTTCAAAGTATGTGGAGAAATTGCTACATCTGTAATAGTAATTCATTATTTTCAAACTTTTAGAAATTAAACTACTAAGTGATTTAATCAGTATCATGCTATACCATATCCCATTTTCTGTTGCTGTGCTTTTCCCACACAGTGGTGTAACAGTTTAACCCATTCATACTTCATTCTGTTTGCACCTTCCAAGAAAAAAAGAAAGATAAAAATAAAAGCAAAAACAAAATAGAAACTAAAACTTCATAATAAAACTATGGTTACTAAATATTTTGTGTGTGTGTGTGTGTATGAACATATTTCCTAATTTTTTGACAGTGTAAAACTTGATCAGGAAAACAATCACAAGAATAATCAAGAATTTTAGCCCTATGTGAAGCTGCAATATGTTGCTTAATAATGCTTAGAATATTTGCATTCATCTTCTCCTGAAATATATCTGAGAGAATTGCACACAAAATATATGCACAACTGAAATGAAAAATCATAAAACATAACTTGTAACCAATAGATGTATTTTTGAAATCTAACTTCTATTTGTTTATCTTCATCCACATATGACAATAAACCTCCACCATCATTTCATCATTTTTGTGTAGCAATTCCTTTCATGTCTTCCTAAGATTATCCATTAAATTATATTTACAGACAATATTTAAGTTTCTCTGTGCTTGTTTTCGTATTTTCTTTGTTATATGTGAATTTAATATTATGATTATTACGTATGTTTGAAATTCATTGGTAGGAATTTCAATTTCCTGGGTTCTGTCCTGTACAACTGCAATACTGTATTTCCTGATGTACCTCCTCTATATTTTCTTTAAATTGCCAATTTTGAATTTCTTATATGTCTTAAATTGATCTGCACAATTCTTTTGATGTGTTATTGGGTTAGATTTTTGTCAAATACTTCCCTATATATTCCTAGCATATGTTAATTTATAATATTAATAACTTGTAACATCTTTCCATGATTTTGTTTTACCAGCATCATAGAATGAATTTAAATATATTCTGTATTTTTTTAATTTGGAATAGTTTTCATGACTTATAAGAACTTATAAGGATTTGTTATTAAGCTTTATTCAAAGCCAGATATAACTTACAAGTTATCTATTTGGAACTTTTTGTTATTTGTGATCCATTTTCAGAATGTCCATTTCTTTTTGGTTCAGAGTCACTAATTAATATATTTCTCAAGCTTTAATTGAGTCATCTTATATTCTGTCATAGATCTTTCCATGGAAATCGCTTATGTAATTTATCTTTAAAAGGCATCAACAGGTACAAATGTATATAAATAAATGCAATCATGCTGCATATATTCCTTTCCTTTATTATTTTAGTAATTTGAGTCATTTTAATATAAGTAAATTATTTCATTTTTACCCCATATCCAATTCCATTCTCTTTTTTTTCCACTGGGAATCTACCTCTTCCTTATCAGTATCCTTTCTAAGTAGGCCACATATCTTCTGCATGTGTTGTCCATTAGTTTAATATGCATGTGTCTGAGCATTTGCTGGAACACTAATGATCACTGGGTATAGCATGAAAGAAAGTAACTTCCTTCTTCTCCATTTCTCCATTTGACATTAATCCTTAATAACATGCAGCAAGGTATGGAACTTCAGGTTATCATTCCCCAAATGAGGTATTTATTCAGGTTTTGTGAATTTTGTGAATTCAGGTTTTGTAAGTTGTGTGGATTGTTATCTGGTACAATATTCCAATTTGCTTCAGTTTAACATCAGGAATCACTTATTTTCATCTGGTATATTGTCCTTTAAAGTGACATGTCTTTTAGTAAATAAAATTATTGTTTTTATGTTGATAAATGTTTATTTGTATTTTCCATATTGAAAGATGAACTTTAAAATATAAGATTTTAAAATAACAATTTTTAAACTGATTTTATCTTTCTTTTCATTGTTTATCCCTTCCATTAGCATTGCATTGCATTTCTTGTGACAAATTAACTATTAGAATTATTACATTTCTAATGGTTTATTGATTTTTGTGTGAATATATAACACATTTGTATTCTCTTGATATTTGTCATTGCTCCAGAATTGGAAGTATAATCAGTCACAAATTTGTTTCAAAGGTCTATAATTTAAAGTAGAGCATTGACCATTGACAATATCCATTTTTTTACATTTTCAGTATTAAACATCAGCTATTTGAGTAAGTTATGGTGATATTTCTGAGGTTTGAGATTCTTAAACTGTGAATCATTCATATAGTCTTCCCCATATGAGTGGCACCTATATAAATGAAGACATAATCTCTTACTTTATCTACCTCATAGACTGTGAGGTAGAGGTAAGGGATTATCATCTGCTCTTAAGAAAAATAATTTGCAGTATTTGTCTTCAGTCACATTGTAAAAAAGTGATAGCTTTATTACATCAACAATAACACGTCAGGGAAGTATAAAATAAAGTAAAACAACTATTTAGTCTGTATTTCTTGATAATTAAAAAAATCAGTTTTCTGTTTAGAATTTTCATCACTTCAATTAAAAGTGTATTTCATCCTTCAGAAATATAATGCATAATATTAGAAAAATAATTAAAGCCCCCTACTTTGGTTCTGAAGAAAGATTATGATCCAGAGATAAAAAATGAGGACAAAGAGAGAATGAACATAATTGACCAATTTAAATATATGCTCATTTTCAAAATAATCTGAGATCTCTATATTAGTGTGTATTTTCTTGGCAATTATGGTAACATAATGCTTGAAAAATTAAGGCATTTTTAATAGAAAACACCTCTGAAAAACACAGTACACCATCAACTGTTCACACTGAATGATGAAGATAATTAATCTAATTTTCCTTTTGCTTCATTTGTGTTCTATTAGTTTTCTTATTCAAAATTTCAAGTCACAAATCTAATTTCGAACCTCATAACTGGTCTAACGCATAATGTGTTCTGTTCTGTAGGCATTCAGTGTCTGGCAGAAAGCAGCAAGGTTTCAATATTAATTTGCTTTTGGGTGTGTGAAATGCACAATAATCACTTAATAAGATCCTGAACCCAGAAACTCATAATATCATGACCAAAGAGTACAATGCAAGTTGGAAATGTGAGCACAAGAAAATAGTATGAAACAATATAAAGAAGATCAGGTTACCAAGGACAATGTATGAATTCCACAGGTTTCTATTTAAAATGGGCTTTGGTCAAGAAATGATTTTAAAATTAGCCAAACTTATATGGATTAGCTATTTTGTCTATTATGTTTATGCTATAATATTTATCTTCTTTCTCTATCCCTCTTCCCTATTTCTCTTTTTCTGGCTATAACTATTGCCTCTGAAGATCAACACATACACATTATACACACATACACCATGCTTAGATTGCAAATTTTAGAATAATTTCTAATATTTATTATAAATATTGTGATTTAATTTTAAAGATGTAAGGGTAATTTCTTATATTAACTCTTAGCAAAATATTGTTACTTTTTTAGATCAATCGAATTATTTTTAATTAAAAATAAAAAATAACTGCAAAATGAAAAAAATAGGGCCATATATGTATGATTAAACTGTTTTGTACAGATATACATTTCAACTGTCTTTAAATATAATGTTATTTTTCCCACCCCTGCTCGCCCTGCCAGCCCTCAGGTGAGTGAGAGAGTCCGCCCAGCCCAGCCCCCCTACCCAGGAGCCCCTGTCTCCCAGCGAGCACCCAGGCAGCCTCCAGCTTTGCCTGGTCCCCACCCCCATGCGCCTCCTGCTGCCCCACCAGGTCCCAGGTCCCAGGTGAAGAATTCTTCCATCAATATCAGACCCTCTGCTTCTCTGGCCTACCTGGGACCTACACACGTAGTCCAGGGAAGACACATTCCTACTCAGAATTCAATAGAGCACAAAGGACACTCAAGCAAAACTCTAAGGAACAAAGGGAACAAAGGCCATACATCTGGAGTCCGCTACAATCATTATATCACTTGGGAGAGATTCTTCACATCCAGCCCAAAGATAAGTAAACCTTTTTTTTTTTCACATTACTGATCCCTTCTAGTATCAATTGCTGTACATCAACTTCCTCATATAGCCACCCCAAAAACATACAACTCCAGGGAGTACACCACTCACCCTCAAATATCACGAAGATACTAAATCGTAAAAGTGCACTACCATACTAATATTCATCCCCTGGTTACTTAACTTGACTTAACTGATGTAATAACAGCCTGATAGCCTCATCTAGGATATAACAATAACAATACACAAACATACCCGATCGAAGGCAAGCACTAGTAAAAACTGGCAAGCATAACAATACCAACTACATCAGTTCAACGAAAAACACACAGACACTGAAAGGTCCTAAGAAACAAAACAACAATGCCCAAGTCAAAGTGCAGATCCACGAGTAACAAAACCCAAGACCAATCTCCCACAAAAAGAATTAATCCCATAATGATGGATTCCGAGCAGAACAAATTCACAGAAAATAGCCATGAAGGCCAGACCCAGGATAACAACTTTCAGAGTATGATCATTACCATGATTAATACTATGAAAGAGGAAATCCAAGAAGAATTAAAAAACCGTATCAACTACTTTGAACAGGAACACAACAGGCACTTGGAGGAGTTCAGAAAAACAGTTCAGGAAACAAAAATAGGCATAGAGCAGTTAAAACAGTCTCAAGCAGAGTATAAAATTGAACTAAAAGACAACTAATCTTCAACCAAAAACTCAACAGAGAGTCTTATCAGCAGAACAAATGAAGCAGAAAATAGAATTTCAGATCTTGAAGACAAAGTGGGAGAATTAAACAGCTCAATGGAAGAGATTGTTAAAGCCAAAAAGATACTTGAGAGGAACATTCCAGAGATATGGGACACCCTGAAGAAGCCTAACATGCACATTCATGGAACACCAGAACAAGAATCCCAAAATACCACATGTGAGGAAATATTTCAATTCATCATAAATGAAAACTTCCCACAAATAAAGAATGAGAGGCCTATCCAAATACAAGAAGCATTTCGCATTCCAAACAGACATGACAAAATAGAAAATCGCCACAGCAAATAATAGTCAAAACACTCCACATTCAAGACAAAGAAAAGGTTCTAAGAGCTTCAAGAGAAAAAAAGCAAGTCACTTTTAAAGGTAAACCTATTAGAATAACAAATGACTACTCAATGGAAACAGTAAAAGCAAGAAGAGCTTGGAGAGACGTACTTCAAGTATTAAATGAGCAAAAATGCCAACTCGGACTGATATACCCAGCAAAACTATCTGTCATGATTGAGGAAGAAAGATAAGTTTTCCAGCACAAAGACAACTTGAAGGGATACATGTCTACTAAACCAGGCCTTCAAAAAAATGCTAGAAATGATACTCAAGCTTGAAGAAAAGAACAAGTGTATCCAGGAGGACAGAAGGGGACTATAATACAACCAAAATATAAATATCAAACAACAGGCTTACAAAATCCACTAAACATAAAAAATGTCCAGAATTAAAAATAATTTCTCCATGATAACATTAAATGTCAACAGCATTAACTCACCAATTAAGAGGACAGAGATTACAAAGTTGGATTAAAAACAACAATCCAACAATCTGCTGCCTTCAGGAAACTCATCTCACCACAAAAGATAGGCACATCCTAAGAATGAAAGGCTGGTCCAAAATCTTGCAAGCTAATGGAACCAGGAAACAGGCAGGGATAATAATTATGCTTTCGGACAAAGTGGACTTCAAACCAAAGAAAATCATAAGAAACACAAATAGATACTACATTTTACTACAGGTACAATTCAGCAAGAAGACTTCACAATACTGAACATTTATGCACCCAATACGAGCCCCTCCACGTTCATTAAGAAAATGCCTACAGCGTCTAAAGCAAGAAATCAACCCACAAACGATAATTCTTCGGGACTTCAACACCGCCCTCTCAACATGGGATAGATCAACAGGTCAAAAGCTTAAAAGAGATACTTTGGAACTTAATCAAACCCTTAAAGAAATGGACCTTACAGATCTCTAATGAACTTTTCATCCATGCACCAAAGAATACACATTTGTCTCAGCAGCACACGGAACTTTCTCCAAAATAGATCACATATTGGGTAACACATATACAAAAAAGTCGAAATTCTAATCTGTGCCCTATCAGATCACCAGGGCCTAAAGCTGGACATCAACAACACAACAAACAAGAGAAAATACACTAACTCCTGGAAACTTAACAATATGATGTTGAGTAAGAACTGGATTAAGGAAGAAATTAAAAAGGAAATTCAAGATTTCCTGTAAGTGAATGATAATGAAAATAAAACTTACCAAAATCTCTGGGACACAATAAAAGCTGTCCTAAGAGGTAAGTTCATAGCTCTTAATGCCTAGATCAAAAAAAATGGAAACATCAGAAATAAAAAACTTAACAATGCAGCTTAAAGCTTTAGAGAAACTAGAGCAATCTGATCCCAAAAGTAGTAGAAGGGAGAAGATTAGCAAAATAAGGGGAGAAATATCTGAAACCGAGATTAAGAAAAGAATAGAAAAAATCAACAAGTCAAAAAGCTGGTTCTTTGAAAAACTCAATAAGATTGATATACCCCTAGCTAAATTAACCAAAAGCAATACTCCTTAAACTGTTCCATCAAATAGAAAAGGAAGGAACACTACCAAATTCCTTCTGTGAAGCTAATATCGTTTTAATCTCAAAACCTAATAAAGATTCAGTTAAAAAAGAAAACTATAGTCTGATCTCTCTGATGAACACAGACGCAATGATTCTAACAAAGTCTTAACAAATCGGATTCAAAAACATATCAAAAAGATCATTCACAGGGACCAAGTAGGCTCAATCCCTGGCACACAAGGTTGGTTCAACATATGCAAATCAATAAATGTAATTCATCATATAAACCAGTCCATATTCCAAGACCACATAATACTCTCGATATGCAGAAAAAGCTTTTCACAAGATCCAAAAGCCTTTTATGATCAAAACGCTAGAGACAGTAGGAATCAAAAGAACTTTTATCAATATAATAAAAGCTGTATATAACAAGCCCACAGCAACGATTATGCTCAATGGGGAAAAATTGGAAGCATTCCCACTTCGATCAGGAACTACACAAGACTGTTCACTCTCACCTTCTATTCAATATTGTACTTGAAGTCTTAGCTGAAGCCATAAGACAAGAAAAGGACATATAAGGGATTCAAATTGGCAAGGAAGAAGTCAAGCTATCCCTATTTGCAGATGACATGATCTTATACCTGAGTGATCCCAAAAACTCCACCAGGAAGCTCCTGGAGCTAATGGAGAAGTTCAGCAGGGTGGCAGGATACAAAATAAATGTACAAAAATCAGTGGCCTTCCTATATGCCCAGAATTAAAGAAGTGAAAAAGCCTTGAGATAAATAATCCCATTTACTATAGCCCCTAAAAAAATGAAATACCTTGTTATAAACCTAACCAAGGAATTAAAAGACCTTTACAATGAAAACTTTAAAACCCTCAAGCAAGAAATTGCAGAACACATCTGACGGTGGATAGACCTCCCATGTTCCTGGATTGGCAGAATCAACATCGTAAAAATGACCATCCTACCAAAGGCAATATACAAACTCAATGCTATACCAATTAAAATCCCAAAGCAATTCTTTAAAGAAGTTGACCAAACAATCTCAAAATTCATATGGAGGCACAAAAGACCCAGGATAGCAAAGACAATCCTGAGTAACAAAAACACTGCTGGAGGTATCACCATACCAAACGTTTTTCTATACTACAAATCCATAGTTATAAAAACAGCCTGGTACAGGCTCCAAAATAGACACACAGATCAATGGATAAGGTTTGAAGACCCAGATATAAGCCCACAAAATTACAGCCATTTGGTCTTTGACAAAGGGGCCCAAAGAATCCAATGGAAAAAGAACAGCATCTTCAACAAATGGTGCTCGCAAAACTCTATTTCCACATTCCGAAGATTAAAGCTGGACCTGTACTTGTCACCATGTAAAAGATTTAATTCCAAATGGATCAAGGACCTTGATATAAGGCCAGAGACTATAAAAACCGTAGTTGAAAGGATAGGGAACTCTCTCGAGCTAATTGGACTAGGCCAACAGTTCCTAAACAGACATCCAATGGCACAGTCACTGCTACCAACTCTCAACAGTTGGGATCTTGTGAAATTAAAGAGCTTCTGTTCAGATAAAGAGATTGTAACACGGTCTCAAAGGCAACCCAAAGAATGAGAGAAAATCTTCACTAACCACATATCTGATAGAGCTCTACTGTCCAGAGTGCACAAAGAAATTGAAAAACCAAACACCATGAAACAAATGGCCCAATTAAAAAATGGGCCCTGGAACTTAAAAGAAACTTTACCAGGGATGAAATGAAAATGTCTAAAAAATAACTTAAAAAATGCTCCACATCCTTAGCCATCAAGGAAATGCAAATCAAAACTTCCCTGAGATATCATCTCACCCCAGTCAAAATGGCAAAAATCCACAATACAAACAACAAATGCTGGAGAGGATGTGGAGAGACTGGAACTTTCCTACATTGCTGGTGGGAATGCAGGCTCATATAGCCACTCTGGCGAGCCGTCTGGAGATTCCTAAAGAAATTAAAGATTGAAATGCCATATGACCCTGCTATTCCACTTCTGGGAATAACCCCACATACAGCAAAAATTCACCTCGATAGCACAAGCACGACCATGTTCATAGCAGCACTGTTTAACAACAGCAAAGTCATGGAATCAACCCAAATGTCCAACAGTTGATAAGTTGATAAGGAAAATGCGGTACATCTATACAATGGAGTAATACTCAACTATCAAAATGATGAATTACTGGAATTTTCCGGGAAATGGATGTCATTAGAAATGATTATATTGAGTGCAGTATCCCAAAGTACCATATGTATTCCCTAATGGGTGGCTTCTAGTACCAAACCCACCCAGCCCACCTAGAGACACTCAAAGATAAATCTCTGTAACACCTACAGTAATTGCAAGGATTATGAACAGAAGGGATGGGGTAGGAGGGCTACACCAGAAACAAGGGGAGAGGGGACCATGTTACAACAGAGAAAATAGGCCTCCATCAAGGACTTCAAGTAAGTAATTAAAGATCTGGTTAAGTTTACAGACTTTCGTTCCTGATCATTTACAACTGAGGGGTATGATCTCACCAGAAGGGGAGGGCATATAGTCTGGCAGATAAAAAGTAACCATTTTGCAAATGGGTAATTGACCCCTCCCTCACTGTTGTTTCCTACTTTCATTGCATCTACTTTTGAATGTGCTCTTATAACAAGACTCCAGTTTAACAACTTTTTGTCTCTGTCCAGGGGGTGACATACAATGCCCATTAGGATAGAGTGAAGGGCATTGCAGGAGCATCAAAACTGAAAAAGGAAATCAACAAACCACAATCCAGAACTTCAGAGACTCCATATCGACCACATAGAACTAGGCCAGCCTAATCTCTCCCCATCCTGAATCTCAGGGACATTTGGGGTAGAGGGGGCGGTAAGATTTTAAGAACACAAGGATCGGAGGAGTAATGATATTCAAGATACTCCACACAAGTTAGGGCCGAAGCAATCATAATTGGACTTTACATGCCCCACGCAATGTCCAACATATTATTGACCCCACAAAGTCTAGCATTTGCTAAAGGCACCAAGATCCTTGGAAGCAAGGGATTGACAGCCACAGTAGTGTTCCTATGCTTAAGGGGAACACAGGAAAGGGCTCAAGGAAATGCTACTGGGTCTTTGCACCTCATCGAAGAGGAGGGCCCAGAGGACAGCCTGGCATGCACATTAAAGGTTTCTCGGGGGATGGGGGGAGGCAGTGGGAGATGGGGAGGGAGGGGTGAGGGAAGGGGGAGCAGAGGGGTCGGGGGAGGAAGAGGGAGGGAGGGAACCTGTGTACCTACCAAGTTTGTAGGAGCAGAAATAATAATAAAAAATGTAAAAAAATGAATAAATATACTGTTATTTGACAAACCATAAGGAACTGCTAGATGAAATGGGCGTATGTCAGACAATAATACTCTGTACTGACTAAAATATATTTTTACATCTATGACAGTGCTATAATTCTATTCTGTGTTATAAAGTGTCCCTATTGTGCTAAAGGACAAAATAATAAAGTTTGTTCAGTGAAAGGAAGATATACAATATGATGGGAAATCAATATCACCACAAGATGCAAACTTACTACTAATTTTCTGAAAATATCGGAAAGTATTTCAAAGCCCTCATACATGAATAAAAAATTAGAATGGAATAATAAATTTTTACTTACAATTCATTATGTTAATTAATCTTAGTTATATAGAATACTAAAGTTTATCTCCAAAGCATATAGCTATGACAAATTAGATATTATTAATGTTATTAAAAAAGAGATTCAGAATGTATGTGAATATCCATTGTATGTGTTCTTAATGAAGTAATACTAGTATAAATAATCCCACCATTTTTTCTTTCATTTGTACACCAATTTTCTTATCCCTGATTTTAAGAGAATCATATCAAAACAACTCTTGATATTGAGAATAATTTACTAAACATTTCTTTAATAATGAAGAAACAATGTTGAAAATTTTTATTTTGCTTATGTTTTAAATTTTTTATAGTTTTATTTAGCATAATTGCTTTATTTATTTTTATCTTTTATTGCTTATTTGTTATTATAAGTGAAATGGTTTTATTACTTGGCCCTGACTCCTTTTCCACCCACCACTTTCTCCTCTCTATCCACACACCTGTCTCCCACCTTCCTGTTACTTCATCAGTCCTGCCATGTCCAGGGACCCTCCTATCATTCTTCTTGTGTGTATCGCTGATCTCCCTCTGGAATTCCTGTGACAGTAAGGGAGTTAGATTTCTGTTCTTCTATATGTGGTTCTTCAGTGGGCAATGCCATAAATGGGGAGGTTCCTGTTTCCTTGTCCAGCGTAAATCCCTGAGACATTCTGAGAACAGTTGTTTCTTTTTTTTTAATTTATTTATTTTTCTCCTCATACAAAAGTAATATGTACACCTGTCCCCTACCTCCCTCCACCCCTCCCTGGACCTCTCTCCTCCCTTCCCCTTTTTCCTTTCCTTTTTCCCCTCCCTCCCTTTCTCCCATTGCCCCCTCCCCCATCTCTGAAGCATCCTTTAATGTGTATATCAAACTTTCCTCTGGGTCCTCCTCTCTGATTAAGTGTAAGGACTCAGTGGCATTTCCTAGAACTCTTTCTTGTGTTCCCCTTAAGTATAGGATCCTAGTGCCTTTAGTCCATACTAGACTTTGAGGGGTCAATGATAAGTTGGTCATTGTGCAGATCATGCAGAGTCCTATTACAATTGCTTTGGCCCTAACTTGTGTGGAGTATCATGCATATCTTGACTCCTCCCATCCTTGTGCTCTTACAATCCTACCACCCCCTCTTCCGCAAATTTCCCTGAGCTTCAGGATGGGGAGAGATTAGGCAAGCCTGATTCCAGGTGGTTGATATAGAGTCTCTGATGTTCTGAATTGTGGTTTGTTGATTTTTTTTTTTTTTTTAGTTTTGCTGCTCCTGCAATGCCCTTGGCTCCATCCTGATGGGTATTGGATGTCGCCCCCTGGCCAGAGATAAAATGCTATTAAAATAGAGTCTTGTTATAAGCATATATTCAAAGGTAGATGGAATAAAAGTAGGAGACTGCGGTGAGGGGTGGGTCAGTCTCCCATTGCAAATGGTTACCTTCTATCTGCCAGACTATGCTCTCCCTTTCTGGTAAAATCATACCCCATCAGAGGGGAACTCTCCTACATTGCTGGTGGGAATGGAGGCTCATACAACCACTCTGGCAAGCCGTCTGGTGATTCTTAAAGAAGTTAAAGACTGAAATGCCATATGACCCGGCTATTCCCTTTTGGGAATAATGCCCCATACAGCAAATATTCACCTCGATGGAACAAGCACAACCATGTTCATAGTAGCACTGTTTACAATAGCAAAGTCATGGAATCAGCCCAAATGTCCAACAGTTGAAGAGTGGATAAGGAAAATGTGGTACATTTATACAATGGAATATTACTCAGCCATCAAAAATGATGAATTAATGGAAGTTGCCGGGAAATGGATGGAATTAGAAACAATTTTATTGAGTGAAGTATCCCAGACACAGAAAATTAAGCACCATATGTACTTGCTAATAGGTGGATCCTATTACCAAATCCACTTAGAGACACACTCAAAGATAAATCTCTGTAATACTTATAGTAATTGCAAAGATTTTAAACAGGAGAGAAGGGCAAGGAGGGCCCTGCCAGAAACAAGGAAAGAGGGGATCATGCTCAACAGAGATAATAGGCCACCATTAAGTAAGTAATGAGGCATCTGGTTAAGCTCACAGACTTCCTTCCTGGTCACTTGCAACCAACAGTTTTTTCTTCTAAGAAGCTTGTTAGTACTTGGGGGAATGTTGATATATTGGCTATTGTGTATACCTGCTTGTGGAAGTTGTTATTTCCATAAACTTTTAGGTACAGTAGTCCTGTCTTGGCTGGAGTGTGTTGATCAGAAGTACCTTACCCCACCTTTAGGTTCTTACAATCCCACCACCCTCTCTTTGGCAAGGTTCCCTGAGCCTTGGTTTGGGGTAATATGTTAGTGGTGTGATTAGGGCTGAACATTTCAGGTTTGCTGAAATTCTGTACTCAGGTCTGATATGGATTTCTGACTCACTAGTCTTCCATTATAATAGAATGAATTCAGGTTGAAACATCCTCAACATAATTTTAACCAAGCAGTTTCAAAAACATATTAAAACATCATTCACTATGACCAGAAACAGAATTTATTTATTCCAGTCCCCAAATAATTGTTTCAACATATGCAAACCAATAAATCTAATTCACCATAAAAACAAATGAAAAGACCAAAACTACGTAACTCTCTTGATAGACATAGGAAAGCTTTCAACAAAATCCAATATCCCTTTATGATAAAAGCTCTGGAGATGATAGTATGGAAGGAACATATGTCAACATAATAAAAACCATCTACAAAAAAGCCTATAGCAAAGATCATTCTACATGATGAAAAACATGATGTTGCAAATTTTAAGCAAGAGATAATTAGAATGACAACTTTCTTCTATAAATAAGCATGAATTCATATATCACAAATATATTTAAATATACAGACACTCTTCATTTCTTCAAGTTTGTTCAAAGTTTCGCAGAAATTACAAATAAACCTCAGAAAAAAATTAGGAGTAGTAAAGTAACAGTTAATTTGAATTTCTAATTTATTTACTGCTAAACTTCCATTACGTGTGTGTGTGTGTGTGTGTGTGTGTGTGTGTGTGTGATTACACCTTATTCATCAACATCCTCAATGTCCTTTCTTTTGAGGAACACAATTTTAGGAATTATAAATTCATGAATATTAATGGTATAAATATGTAAATATTATAATTTGAGTTTTTTTATATTTAAAGTTTGGAGTCACAATTTTTTCTTCTATTTATCCTAAAAGTTGAAGAAATGTAAAATAATCAATTGTTAGGCATCCTGTGCTAGAAAGAAGTTTATTTGCTTTCCAGTCTATGGGTACATATTAGTGTTATTTATATACTAAGTTTTGATTGTATTCTATACTTAAATTATTTATACAACTGGTCTGTCAATATGTTGTTTTAGGCAGAAGGTATTTACTATAATAGACAAGTCATTTTTGGATATCGAAGACTGATCATTAGAGATCTTGACCCGAAAAGAACTTTAAGGGACACAGCACCATGCTGAAAGGGCACAAGCCTGAAATCATGTATGAGGGAGTTCAAATCAGCTGTCTCTGATACTCCATGACCTATTTTTCAAAGTGAGGCAAATTGGGGATGGCCCAGAGTGAATTAAATTCCTTTTAAAATACAATTCTTATCAGAAACACTTTGAGATATCCCTCTCAGTATTCCCTGACATCTAATCCAGGGTATGACTGTAATGAATTTTTACTGATGCCTTGATGAATTGGTCAATTAAAATGATGAGTTTCTCCCTCTTTATAGAGTTGTATTTTAAATTAAGCTTCTGTCTTAATTACTTTACTTAATATGCACATATACCATGCCTTGATTCCAAACCAGGTCTGTCCCTTTCCTGATCAGCTTGATTTGTCAGGTTTGACCTTGTCCCAAGTAGATTTAGTATAATGGTTCATGATAGAGACTTTATTAGCTGACATTTAATTTGTGGGTATTCATTCAGAACTTTCAAAATGTTAAATATTTCATATCTTAAACTCATAAATAAGACTGTTTATGAAGTAATTCTTGCTCTGAATATAAAGAAAATGTTTGAGAAGTGAATACATACTAAATAGTCTAAACACACACGTGAGAATGTAAGTTGACAAAGCATTTCATATAATCTGAAATTGCTTCATTCTTTAACATTTGAATAAAATTTAAGAAGCCATTTAAGTATCCGGGTAAATTGCATAGGTTTAGGCTTTCATTTTCTTGGGCTATCCCATTTTCCAATAAAAATCATCACTGTGACCCATCTTGCCTCATTAACTGACATCTAAAATTCATCTGCTGGTGCTATAATAAATAGCCTAAGGGAAGGTTATATGAGAGTTCATAGCACATTAAGTTAGTTTCTGAATGCACAGTACTGATATTTTAATACTTATAGAACAGACTGCTTAAAAGAAATAAACTTTCATAGTAAGGCAATGAAAATTGTATTTGGGTAAGAATGTATTTTACATTTTACTACGCATTTCTCTTATCTGTACCTATGATTTTCTAAGTCATTTCTTAGTACAGTTCCATAAAATGCAAAATAAACAAAATGAATTCATTCATTCTATACAATTTAAGATAGTAGATGACTAATCAACTTTACAATGACTAGAAAGTATGACCTTGGCAGTCTTAAAGCAAACAGAAATTGGGGTTATCTTCTGGCACAATACAGATTCACTATTTTTTTTTTAAAGATAGTCTGGGTTGTTTGAAGTATTACCTATAAATATTAGATAGAATAGTATCATACATCAAAGAAGCACTCTCCACCCAAGCAAGAAGTACCCATGAGTAAGAAAGATGCATAATGCAGAAAAACATAACTGTCCAAAATAATAATGTCTGCTTATGGCTGGGAATCAGAACATTTAAACCACCTGTACCATCCCAAGGTTCAAGGAACCTATGAAATGGGCAATGGTAATGGTGCAAGAGACTGAGATCTGGAAGAATTAATGTCAATCAGTAGTTACTGTACATATAGTGGCTACTGTACCCAAGAACTCAATGCAATGCTTTCTACTTCCATCAGATTTCTAAAATTAAATTTCTAAAATTTCTAAATTTCTAAAATTTCTAAAAAGTAACACTTTTCCACGAAGTAAAGAATATCCAATGAGACAAAACATTAACCTGAAAGACTCTATGGGACTCGTGAAAAACAAAAGAGACAAGGATCCTCTATGCAGTTTAAAAACAGTTTAAAAACAGGTGTTCCAGTGAGCACCTCAGGACAAATTAATGCAGGCATCCTAGTGGGTACCCAGAGGCTCACAGATACTGGTAGCCATGAAAAACGAAGGGAAAATGACTAGAATGGAGAAAGGGTGGGATGGAACAGGATGTGGGGAGATGGTAGGTAATGGATGATTAAAACACATATGTGACTACTGATTTAATTTGATTTGCTCTAAAATCCACTCTCCCAAATAAGTTAAACAGTCAAAGATTTTAATAACAGTTTGACTTAGATTGCTTAATCTATCAAAAATCTTCCCTTTGGTCACATGTCATGAAATCACAACAGGACTAATATCATTCATTATGTACTCAAATCCATACTGCAGGAAGTAGAACATTATGCTCAAAGGAGATTGTAACATAGGTTTCCACTTTGTACATCTACAGATGATGAAAATAATATTCAATGCTAGAAAGCATACCAATGAAATCAATTGTATAATTAATTTAAAGAGAGAAAATGAAATTGGCTTTCAATTTATAAGTATTTCATACTCTTTACTAGAAAGACTATTTAGGATTCTGAGGGAAGTTTGGCATTCACACTAAAGGATGATCCAGGGTATGAGAGGGGGAAAGAGGGAAATACTGGGAGAATGTGTGGGAGAGTGGTGAAAGGAAGGAGAAAAGGGGGGAAGGGTGCAAGGGGGACTGGGAAAGAGTGGAGGGAGGGAGAGGACAAGGGTACTTATTGAGCTTGTATGATTGGGAAAAATAAATAAATTAAAATAAATAAATAAATTCTCAATGCTATTTTAGTGCAAAATAATATTGGAAGTGATATGTTATTGTCATATTACCCTGCTCAGTAGCCTGGAAGGTCTTTTTCTAGTTGAATAAAGGAAAAAATTGCAAGCCATGAATATTACTTATGTGTTTGTGTTATAGATAAATATTCACAAAAGTCTACAATGAAAATTAAACAGTAATATCCACTTATTTTAATGACAGATTAAATTATTAACTATAAATTTGTTCATCACAGAGAAAGTTAGCACTTGACATTTTATATGAATATAATGGGAACACTAACACAAATCTAAGAAATATATTTAAAATTATGATAAAACTATAGATAAATTATGCTTTAAAGTAATTTGTACATTTGTGAAATCCTCTTTCACATAAACCATTTCATATGTTATGATAGCTGATGCATATATACATTACATATATAACATATATACCATATATATGATAACTGATATATATTTATATGAATTTATATCATATACTCAATATTATCACAAAAACAAACTAAGGATCATTGAATGGAATAGAATAACCTGAGTGAAATTCTGAAAATGAGAGAGAATGTTTGTTAACAACTTATGGCTTCTTCATCTATCTATCTGGGAGGTGGGCCTATGGGCATACAAATTATGAATTATTTAGTTAAGGCTGGTCTTAAAGTGAATTTTAATATCTTGACTGAATAACTGACATGGAAGACTTACCCCATATTGGGTAGGAAGTTTCTATACTGAGTGAATATGCCTGAGATAACAAGCTATTTTACCAAGTTGACAAACTAGAAAGCAAATATATAGCATTAGTCTTTGTAGTCTGTTCTTGATTTTGTTAAGACATGGCCAGGTCTCTTAGATTCTAATAATTACTCTCTTGACATTGTGATCTATAAATAAGATTGGGGGTCAATTTTTTTTCTTTCTGTCATAAATATTTTGGGTCAAATATTTACTAAAGCAATAAATGTGTGGTGCTAAGAAAGGCATTTATTTAAAGCAGAATATGATGTCTTATTAAATATGATACATACTTATCTTAGTTTATTTTCTTGTTGAAGAGGTCTCCTTGTTCATTCATACCTTTGAATAAGGATCCCAAATTAGGGATGAAGGCATTCCATCCTAATCTAACCTAATGAACACAATCCTCACTGGAATAAACTGAAACTAATTAATCTCTGACAAGTACTCTCCTTTCAAACCTAGGGTACAAAGCAAATCCAGATCCTGTCAAGTTGATAATTACCACTATCACAACTCTAACTCTTGCCAACTATAAACCAAAGCACATCGCTATTTTATCATAAAAAGCTTCTACATGTGCTGCCATGGACTTATAAATATTTTACAAAAATATTCAATCCAACATCAAATTTACCATAATTATCAACTTTTCAACACTTTAAAAGTCAGAAGTTTCTGAGGTGGGAGCAATTAGGAAATCAAAAACAGTTGAAATATTTGCAACAGATAGTGACACAGAGTAGCATTCCAATTCAAAAAGAAAGAATGGGTATACACAGCAGAATGGATTGAACCAATACAAGATGAAAGGCACATACCAAGTTCTACAACTCTATATTCAGCATCTAGAACTTATAATCAATTAAGTTCCACAAAGTTCCATTCTATGATCATTTGTTTTCTATGTAGATATTCCCAGAGTATCCAATGGCCTGAGTTTTCTGTCACGATTCTTCTTCACAAACTCACAGCATGACCTCTCCAAACCTTCTTTGTGAAACTTTGATCCTACTCACTGTGTCTGGTCTTAGTGCTGTCCGACACTGTGGAGTCTGATTCTGAGTTCCCCACCCACCCAAGTTTTCATCTTCTCATGAATAAAAAATCAATACAATGTGAATGAAACTGTGAAGCTTTGTTGTCAGATTGAGATGTAGTTTTGTCCCTTTTGGACTATATTGATATCAGCTTCTTTAAGTTGATCCTGGGGAATCATTTTCAAGGGCAGTTGCTTTCAAGAAACAGGGAACCTTTATATTGAACTCCTAGTTCATACTCTCTCCTCTCAAAGAAGTTGCAGCTTTACAACTGTAGTGTTATTTCTTGGGAATGTCATCCATTGCTTCATTCCTTAGTATATTATTTCTCTTTAATAAATATAGGCTGAATGTTCTGTTCTATCCATTGCTCAACAAATCTTTTTTCTTTAAAATCCATTTTTGTTTAAGTTGTTATTACATAGGCAAAAGGAAATCAGATTCTTCATGTGAATTAACACTTGGATGGATCCTAGCCCACATTTTGATAGAATGAAACCTTATTCTTCTCTGAAACTTAATAGGAATAGCCCTCTTTGTTCCTCCATTCTTCAGAGCATTCTATGTCACACCATAGTGATCTTCTGTAAGACTTGCTTATATGATGATAAGGCAAACTCAAAGAACCAAACTCTTCCAAATCCAGAAACAAATATTTAACAGACTGAAGAACTACATGGTTAGGTTTGTCACATCAGTGATGTCATTTCTGTAGTTAATTTCTGTTTCAGTTTCTTGCTGCTCAGTTGCTTTATGTGTTTATACAATTCAGGAACTAGCCCAAGACAATGGTACCACAAACTTTTAGGATGGGCTTTTGTACCTTGTGCAAACTAATCTTCATCATCCCTTATAATCATGCCCAGACACTAATAATCCCTCACAACTGTGTCTAGAGGCTTTTCTCTTATGTGATTACAGATTCTATCAAGCTTTCAATTAATGCTAACTTTCACTGGATATGGATATATGGGGATATATAGGAAGTCTTTAATATTACTGACAATTTTTATGTTGAAGTGAAAATTTAAAAATACACTCTTATTTATGTCTGTTTTAAAGCAAATATATTTAAATATATTTTATTCTGTTAAAATAGCATCAACATTATTATTGATTTCAACAGTACCACATGGAAATGAATAATTGTAAATGACTTTATTTTATGCTAAAAGAGCTAATTCCTTAAGTTTTGATTATGAATAAATAAACAAATAAAAGGTAATCTTAGAAACCAAGTGTTTTCCAAGGGTGAGTTTTTAAATAAAGTTCCTTAAGTAGATGATAGATTACTTGAACAGTTATTTGTCTTCAGAAACTGAGACAGGTCTAGAAAGATGGCTCAGGGATTAACCCTCTTCATCGAAAGCAGAACTGATTTAGAATTCCAAATCCCATGCAAAAATACCAGGCAGGAAAGGCAGCAGCCTATACTTCAGAGTCTGGAAGGCAGAGCCTGGGAAACCCCAGAGCAAAACAAGAGGTGGTAGAGCAATCCAGTATAATTCCCTAAATCACTCTTGGGCTGCCCCAGGTAGACATTGTGTCCTCTGATACACACACACACACACACACACTCACACACATACACACACACTGGGGTTATTAGGCTAATTAGTAGCAGTAATGGCCAGCCATAACAGAATAGCCCAATATATCATGTCACTATTTTTTTTTCATTTCTTGTGTATTATATGACCTTGGCCATATTAAAAGGAAATACATGATTTAGAGCTCTCTGAATCTTTAAATAAGCTGACTTTTGTAGAACTTCTTGAAAAAATAAGTTTTGGGATGATAGAAACACTAATCAAATGCTTAACTGACAATAGTATCACATCTCAATTACTGCTTCAGTATTTCCCCATATTTAAAGCTGCTCAAACTGCACTCAACACTGGCTGAGAAAGCTCTCTTACAGTTATGGCAGAAAAACGTATCTTCCTTACTCAGTGCACTAGACAGGTAATCAGATATCAATTGTGCAAACATCCAATAACCACATACATTTTCCTGAACAAAAATGTTTATTTGTATTGAATGATTTGCTTATCTGAAGAGATTTTGTGACTTAAAAAGAGAGAAGTCCCACTTTAATAGATGTGCTGATAACATGCACTAGGAATTCCTATGACCAGTTTTTGGCTTTTTACTGAAACTTGGGCTGCTAAAAGAAGAGACCTTTATAACAGACATGATTAGAGAGACTGGAGAAGAAAGTATCATCTGACAGTTTCTCTCTTCCTACAATGAAAATGATACAGCCACTACAATGTCAGGTTTGGCTCTTCTGATTGTCTAATAGATTCTGATTTTCCCATGCTATCTTTGAAGTATAAAAGGTTACACCAATTAGACATATTAAATGTAATGTTTCTTGTATTCTTTTTTTACTATTTTGTTATCAAAATGTTTTTTTTCTTTTATATATTTAACAGGATACATTTTCTAATGATGAAAGCATGTTTTAATAATGAAACTTTCAAGACAGTGATGATTCAAGAGCTGATTGTTTGATCTTGTCAGCTTGCCAGAATGTTTTTAAAAAATGAACAGCCCATTGCCAGATCATTATAGAGAAGATTTTAGGTTGATGGCATGATATTTTATCTTCAAATGGAGAAAATGCCCAAGAGTAAGCAATTTTCAAAATGTATAGCCCAACAAAGATGGGGACATATGAAAGGATTGTTACACTGAAGTATGATGAATAGTTTTTAGCTTTTCTGATTAATGAACTGTTCAAAAAGATGTGCATCTGGGAGCACTGAGTTTAAAATTAAATTCGAGGAATTCCCAAGTTCTAATTTCATATCTTGAAACAGTAGGGCTCTATAATTTACACAAGCTTTGATGGATTTCTTTAAGGCAGCATTTAAAATGAGTAGTGTCAATTTCATAAAGAAATAATAGTGAATTTTCTCCATAGTCATTACTTCATACAGGCAACCCAAAAAGGAAAATGAAGTCATGTACTTATTTTGCATCCCAAAAATGCAAATTTTTTCCCATTCTAAGGGCTTCTCATACATAAACAGTATGTCCATGAAACACCATCACAGAAAGTTACATAATTGATGTTTTATGACTTATTACCTAAGCATGGCATTACTTGAATTTCCCATTTTTTAAAAGATAAATGTGCATCCCGGAGTGGTTTCACATAATTTCAGCTCAGCTACTTCCGGAAACATGGGAGCCTTTGAAAGAAGGATCACATGCATGTAAAAGTTCAAGAACAGCCTGAGCAACATAGCAAAATACTATCCTCAGAATAAAATAAATTAAAATCATGTTTTTGCAATCTTGGGTTCAATTTGTTTTTATGTAAATATTAATAATGAAAAAATAGTTAAATTCTGAGAATCAAAGTCATGGAAATTCAATTAAAAATTATCAATTATATGCATGAAGCCATATAAATAATAAGAGATGAAGGGATTATTAAATCTAATTTTGTGAGGCAGAAGCATTTCAAAAAAGAAGACAACAAAAACCAAAGCAAAAGTAAAGGAAAAGAAAAATCCATAAAATAACTATTCAAGTCTTTGAATTACTGAAGTCTTTGAATAAAGTCCAGATTCTTAACTAACATTTTTAAAATACTTATTGTGAGTGACTTTGTATGCATGTGTTGTGTTTGTGTGTATGTGCTCATATGTGCTCATGTGTGTATCAAAGGCACTGTGGACAACCAAAGTTGACTTTAGGAATCATCTTTGATTGTTTCTACCTCCTTTTTGCCCTCTCTGGATTTCCCAGCCTCTTCACCTAGAAGGGGATACTGCTTCCATTTCCTTCTGGCATTTTTACATGGGGCCTGGGATCTGAACTAAAGACCTTTTTCTTTCACGGTAGAATCTTAACCTCTGAGCCATATCTCCAACCCTTAACTACATTTAGTAAAGATAAAAATTAAACTTTAATTTTAAAAACTCAGCGTATATCTGAGAAACTTGAATGCAATTTAAAACAATAATACAAATATAACTCCTTTGTTTTATTATTTATTTTCTCTCCAGTACTCTAGAGGCTGAAGCCAGGTATTTATGCTGTGAGTACAAGTCTATGCTGATTTACATATAAAGCATATGTTACAAAAAGAAAAAGGGAAGAAAGTGAAGTGAGGAAAGGAAGAGAGAAAGAAAGAAAGAAAAAGAAAGAAAGGAAAGAGAAAGAAAGAAAGAAAGAAAGAAAGAAAGAAAGAAAGAAAGAAAGAAAGAAAGGAAAGAACATGGAAGGAGGGATAAAAATAATGCAACCTAATTAAAATCACAAACATTTTATTTGTACGCCACAGAATTTTGTCTTACATGAAAAAATGCAAAAATTACCAAATTAGAAGATACAATATATTCAAACCATAAGTCTAATAGAAACTGAAACAAAGGAAGCTACATAATTTCAAATCTCAAGACATTAATTTATGTAGAATTTTATAAGAAAGTATGTCAAAGACTCCCCAAAGTCTAGCATGGATCACAATCAACAGGATCCTTAGAGGCAAGGGATTAACAGTCATAACAGAGTTCCCATACTAATGGGGAGCCCAAGAAAGGTGTCCAGGCTAATGCCCCAGAGTCATACCTTGCTAGGGTGGAGGACTCAGAGGGAGGTTTGGCATTCACACAAAAGGGAAGGGGGAAGCAGTGGGAGAAGGGGAGGAAGGGGAAAGGGGGAGAGAGTGCAAGGTGGGACTGAGAAGGGGTGAAGAGAAGGAGAGAAGTAGGGTACCTATTGAACTTGCATGATTGGGGAAAAAAAGTGGGAGAAAAAAAGTTATGTCTACTTACCTAGTACTCTGATTTTTATTCTGTTAACAATGAAAACATTATCATATTTTAAAAGAAATATGACCCAATACTTGTATAGAAATTTCATATATTGAAATTTCTCAGTTTACAAATGTCAGCTAACAGATTCTAAATGAGCAAAGGTAGGAAACTAATAATTTGATTCATATGAAACTTTTATAAACGAAGACTTTATATAAAAAATGGTTGAGATTGAGTCTCAGTGTGAGAACTTTAAAATCAAACATAAAATGGCAGGTTAATTATTGTAATTACAATGAAAGCCTCCCCCTTCCCCCTGCCATCTCTTGGAGCATCATTTTGTTTGAATGCCAAACCTCCCTCTGAGTCTTCCACCCTACTGAGGTATAAGGACTCAATGGCATAGCCTGGAGCCCTTTCTTGGGCTCCCCATTAGAATGGGAACTCTGTTATACCTGTTAATCCCTTGCTTCTAAGGATCCTACTGCCTGGGATCCATGCTAGACTTTGGAGAGTCATTGACATAAATTCTTAAAAAATTCTACAAAGAAATTTGATTATTTCAATTTTTTTTCCTACCTAGGTAATTTTAAAAGGGTTTTTTCCCCCTAAGGATAACTTGAGTCTGAATGAATTAAAGATGCCTGTACATGTTTAGATGACAGAAAAAAAGCAGAAATCTCCTCAGTGTGCAGAATAGCCAACACACATTCTCAAAATGAAAGTGATCACAATAGGTAGAGAATACATCCTTCTGTGTAGTCATATAGAGATGTGTGCATGGCAACGCAGCAGAGACTACAGAGGCCACTATTCCAAAAGATGCTCTGCAGTTGAAAATGACAACTCACTATCTGCCTTCTTGTTTGCAAGCCAGTCCTTTTAAGGATTTCATAGCTATTGTATATAATCTCTAAACATTCACATACCAAGGAGATTTTTCCTTCCGGTAATTCTTTATTTAAGTGTGGTTAACAGGATAGTGTGATATATGTGGTTACCAATCCAAAAGATTTCATGTTTTGGGGCTGGAGAGGTGGCTCAGGGGTTAAGCCTCCGCCTTGCAGGCGGAAGGTCCTGAGTTCGGATCCCAGATCCCACATGTAGACGCCAGGCGGAAGCGGGGACGGCCTGCGCTTCTGGTCCTGGTAGGGCGGAGCCTGTGAATCCCAGGGCAGAAGGAGTTGGAGGCGTCCATGGTGGTTCGCGAATTCGTCCGTGGTTCTACACATACACAGATACACACACACATACACACACACACACACACAGACACGTGCACGCGCACGTTCACACGCATATGCACACAGTTGAATAAATAATAATAATAATAAAAAAAGATTTCATGTTTTGACTTTTAAATATCATATTTTCTGTGCTCCTCTCTCTGTTTATTTACATTTAGGTTGAACACATATACTGGCTATTGTGAATAGTTTTACAGTAGTGTAGGGAATGGATAACTCACTTTGAGATGTTGATTTCTTTTTGGTTACATTTCACTATGGGAGAAATATTTGTAAACTGTGTATCTGGCAAGGGGTCATACATACACACACACACACACACACATATATATATATATATATATAATACATAATATGTAAGGAACTCAAATAAGTCCATAAAAATAGATAATAAATAATAGTTTAAAAATCTAACTAGGCAGTTCCTGAAAGACATGTAAATTGTAAACAGATACATGAAAAACAATATCTCTAACCTTAAGGAGAATGTAAATCAGAACACAATACCACCTCATCCAGGTAGAATGGATACAATGAAAAAAAGGAATACTTACATAAATAACAAACACCTCCATAAAAAAAACTGTTTTATTCTTAAAAAGAAAATGTGTGAACCATATAAATAGACTCAGAGGATGTGTGTAGTCAAGATTCTAACACATGAGACCACTCTCACATGTAGTATTCATAAATAAAATAAAAGGAAGTTAAACTGATGACATAAAAGTTACCATGAAAATTATGGTTACCACAGAATAAGGAAAAAAGGGAAAAATAATGTTTTCTAGTACAAAATTATGCCTAGAAGAAATATTTTCTGGTTTTGATCATAAGAAGGTATAAAGATGATTAGAAATTATAATTATATATACACCTAATATTAAAATTACAATTGTGAATGATTTCTCCTAAAGCAGGATAATGTATAATTGAGATACTAATTGTAGTTAGTTTTTAATTACTCAAAATATGATTGAACCCATCATACCATAATCCATAAATATGTATAAATAGCCTTTTATTAATTTTACATTTACAGCTAGAAATAACTTGTTGCAATTCACCTGCACAATTGCTTATAAATGGCCATCAAAGGCTTAACGGAACAAGGGTTTATTTTCTTACAATAGTCCAGTTACAGTTCATAGTCCAGCTTGATGGAGATCATGCACTATACCAGGGCAGAGGGGACTGGCCACACCATTACTACATAACTGCTGTGAGAATCACAATCCTTGCTTGCCAGATCAGCATATCTGGCCAGGTGTACATAAGGATGCTAACTCTCTCAAACAGCTCTCTGTATTTTATTCCAGGAACTAATCCCACCTGCCCTGGGCTGGGTCTTCTCCATCAGCTAGACTATCTCCTTCAGGTTTGCTCTGGACCAAACTAAACCATTAATTCCCTACAAATGTACCTAGAGCTCAAACCCTTCACTGTCAACTGGACAGCTATGCCTAACTGTGATATATGTGGATATTGCTTTCCATAATTTGTAATAGAACTTTCATGTAGGACATAAATGGAATGAATTAAAATATGAATTATTATTTGATTATTTGTTTTCTTCAATTTTATTTTATTATTATTACTATTTCTGCTCAAACAAACTTAACAGGTACACCAGTCCCCTTCCTCCCTCCACCTTTCCCTGACCCCCTTGCTCCTCCCTCCCCTCCTCCCTCACTCCCCATCCCCCAGTGCCTCCCCCGCAATACCCGGAGCATCCTTTAATGTGCATGCCAAACTCTCCTCTAGGTCCTCCTGTCCAATGAGGTGCAAGGACCCAGGGGCATTTCTCAGAACCCTTTCCTGTGTTCCCCTTAAGCTTAGGAACACTACTGTGACTGTCATTTTTGCCTTTAGTCCATGCTAGACTTTGTGGGGTCAATAATGTGTTGGACACAACCCAGGTCATGCAAAGTCCTATTATGATTGTCTTGGCCCTAACTTGTGTGGAGTATCGTGCATATCATTACTCCTCCCATCCTTGTGCTCTTACAATCTTACCTTCCCCTCTTCTAAAATTTCCCTGAGTTTCAGGATGGGAGAGATTAGGCTGGCCCAGTTCCAGGTGGTTGATATAGAGTCTCTGATATTCTGAATTATGGTTTGTTGATTATTTTTTTCGATTTTGCTGCTCCTGCAATGTCCTTGGATCCATCCTGATGGGTATTGGATGTCACCCCCTGGCCAGAGATAAAAACCTGTTAAATTAGAGTCTTGTTATAAGCATATATTCAAAGGTATATGGAATAAAAGTAGGAGACTGTGGTGAAAAAGAGGTCAATCATCCATTTGCTAAATGGTTACTTTCTATCTGGCTGCCTATATGCTCTTCCCTTCTGGTGAGATCATACCCCATCAGTTGCAAATGATCAGGAAGGAAAGTCTGTGAAATTAACCAGATGTCTCATTACTTACTTGCAGTCCTTGATGGTGGTCTGTTTTCTCTGCTGTAGCATGGTCCCCACTCTCCTTGTTTCTGGTGGGGCCCTCCTTCCCCATCCTTTCTGTTTATAATATTTACAATTACTGTAGGTATTATAGAGATCTGTCTTTGAGTGTTTCTAAGTGTGTTTGGTATTAGGATCCACCTGTTAGGGAATACATATGGCACATAATTTTACGTGTCTCGGATACTTCACTCAATATAATTGTTTCTAATTCCATCCATTTCCCTGCAAATTCCATTAATTCATCATTTTTGATGGCTGAGTAATATTCCATTGTATAAATGTCCCACATTTTCCTTGTCCACTCTTCAACTGTTAGACATTTGGGCTGATTCCATGACTTTGCTATTGTAAATAGTGCTGCTATGAACATGGTCGTGTTTGTGCTATTGAAGATAATTTTTGCTGTATGGGGGGTTATTCATAAAAGTGGTATAGCTGGGTCACATGGCATTTCAATCTTTAACTTCTTTAAGAATCTCCAGACGGCTTCCCAGAGTGGTTGTATGAGCCTTCATTCCCACCAGCAATGTAGGAGAGTTCCCCTCTCTCCACATACTCTCCAGCATTTGTTGTTGTTTGTATTGCGGATTTTTGCCATCCTGACAGGGGTGAGATGATATCTCAGGGAAGTTTTGATTTGGACTTCCCTGATGGCTAAGGAGCATTTTTTAAGATATTTGTTAGACATTTTAATTTCATCTTTGGTAAAGTTTCTTTTAAGTTCCAAGGCCCACTTTTTAATTGTGCCATTTGTTTCCTTGGTGTTTAGTTTTCTAAGTTCTTTGTGCACTCTGGATAATAGAGCTTTATCAAATATGTGGTTAGTGAAGATTTTCTCCCAGGCTGTGGTTTACCTTTTTGCTCTTTTTCTGAACAGAAGCTCGTTAATTCCACAATATCCCATCTGATGAGTGTTGGTTGTAGTGACTGTGCTACTGGATGTCCGTTTAGGCAGAGTTAGCCAATCAGCTCAAAGGAGTTACCTAAACTTTCAACTATGGTTTTCATAGTCTCTGGCTTTATATCAAGGTTCTTGAACCATTTGGAGTTAATTCTTCTACATGGTGACAAGTACAGGTCCGGTTTTTACCTTCTGCATGTAGAGATCCAGTTTTGCCAGCACCATTTGTTGAAGATACTATTCTTTTTCCATTGGATTTTTTGGGCCCCTTTGTCAAAGATCAAATGGCTGTAGTTTTGTGGGCTTATATCTGGGTCTTCATCCATTATCCATTGATCTGTATGTCTACTTTGAAACCAATACCAGGCTGTTTTTACAACTATGGATTTGTAGTATAGACTAAGGTTTGGTATGGTGATACCTCCAGCTGTGTTTTTGTTACTCAGGATTGTTTTTGCTATCCTGCATCCTTTGTGCCTCCATATGAATTTTGAGATTGTTTGGTCAACTTCTTTAAAGAATTGCTTTGGGATTTTAAATGGTATAGCACGGAATCTGTACATTGCCTTTAGTAGAATGGTCATTTTTATGATTTTTATTTTGCCAATCCAGGAACATGGGAGGTCTTTTCACCTTCTGGTGTCTTCTGCTATTTCTTTCTTTAGGGTTTTAAATTTTCATTATAAAGGTCTTTTACTTCCTTGGTTAGGTTTATAACAAGGCATTTCATTTTTTTAGGGGCTATAGTAAATGGGATTGTTTCTCTCAAGGCTTTTTCACTTCTTTCATTCTGGGCATATAGGAAGGCCACTGATTTTTGTACATTTATATTGTATCCAGCCACCCTGCTGAACTCAATTCGTTCCAGGAGCTTCCTGGTGGAGCTTTTGGGATTACTCAAATATAAGATCATGTCATCTGCAAATAGGGATAGCTTGACTTCTTCCTTGCCATTTTGAATCCCTTTTATGTCCCTTTCTTGTCTTATGGCTTCAACTAAGACTTCAAGTACAATATTGAATACAAGTGGTGAGAGTGGACAGCCTTGTCTAGTTCCTCATCAAAGTGGGAATGCTTCAAGTTTTTCCCCCTTGAGTATAATCCTTGTTGTAGGCTTGTTGTATACAGCTTTTATTATATTGATAAAGATCCCTTCCATTCCAACCTTCTCCAGGGTTTTGATCATAAAGGGCCGTTGAATCTTGTCCAAAGCTTTTTCTGCATCTATGGAGAGTATCATGTGGTGTTGAACTTTGCACTGTTTTATATGGTGAATTACATTTATTGATTTGTATATGTTGAACCAACCTTGTGTGCCTGGGATAAAGCCTACTTGATCCCCATAGATGATCTTTTTGATATGTTTTTGAATCCCATTTGCTAAAATTTTGTTGAGAATCTTTGCATCTGTGTTCATCAGAGAGATTGGCCTATAGTTTTCTTTTTCAAGTGTATCTTTGTTAGGTTTTGGGATTAAGACGATATTAGCTTCATAGAAGGAATTTGGTAGTGTTCCTTCCTTTGCTATTTGATGAAACAGTTTAAGCAGTATTGGTGTTAATAGCTCCTTAAATGTCTGGTAGAACTCTGTCCTGAAACCATCTGGTCCAGGACATTTTTTGGTGGGAAGATTCAAGATTACTTTCTCAATTTCCTCATATGTTATAAGACTATTTAAATAATTCACAACTTCCTGATTCATTTTAGGTAAGTTTTGTTTACTTAGAAATCATCCATCTCTTTTGTGTTGTTAAATTTGACATGTTTTTGAAGTATGATGTTATAATTCTCTGGATTTCTTGGGTGTCAGTAGTGATAACTCCATGTTCATTTCTAATTTTGTTAATTTGGGTTTTCTCTCTCTTGCTTTTGGTTAATGTAGCTAGGGGTGTATCAATCTTATGATTTTTTTTTAAAAAATAACTTTTTGACTGGTTGATTTTCTGTGTCATTTTCCTAATCTTGATTTCAGATATTTCTCCCCTTATTTTAGTAATCTCTTCCCTTCTACTGCTTTGGGATCAGATTGCTCTAGTGTCTCTAAAGCTTTAAGCTGCATTGTTAAGTTATTTATTTCTGATGTTTCCATTTTTTGTAAGGCATTAAGAGCTATGAACTTACCTCTTAGGACAGCTTTCATTATTCCCTAGAGATTTTGGTAAGTTTTATTTTCATTATCATTCACTTTCAGGAAATCTTGTATTTCCTTTATAATTCTCATTCAGCATCATAATGTTAAGTTCTCAGGAGTTAGTGTATTTTGTGTTGCTTGTCATGTTGTGGATGTCAAGCTTTAGGCTGTAGTGGTCTGATAAGGTACAGTCTAGAATTTCAACTTTCCTTTATATGTGCAGATTTGTTTTGTGGCCCAATATGTGATCTATTTTAGAGAAAGTTCCATGTGTATTCTTTGGTGCGTGGATGAAAAGTTCGATAGAGATCTGTAAGGTCCATTTCAGTAAGGGTTTGATTAAGCTCCAAAGTGTCTCTGTTAAATTTTTTACCTGTTGATCTATCCCATGTTGAGAGGGCGGTATTGAAATCCCCAAGAATTATCGTTTTGGGATTGATTTCTTGCATTAGATGTTGTAGTGTTTGCTTAATGAATGGGGGGGGCGTATTGGGTGCATATATGTTCAGTATTGTGAAGTCTTCTTAGTGAATTGTACCTGTGACTAAAACGTAGTATCCATCTGTGTCTCTTATGATTTTCTTTGGTTTGAAGTCCACTTTGTCCAATAGCATAATGATGCCCCTGCCTGTTTTCTGGTTCCATTAGCTTGCAGAATTTTTGACCAGCCTTTTATTTTTAGGATGTGCCTGTCTTTTGTGGTGAGATGGGTTTCCTACAGACAGCAGATTGATGGATTGTGATTTTTAATCCAAGTTTGTAGTCTGTGTCTGTTGATTGTGAGTTAATTCCATTAACATTTAATGTTATAATGGATAAACTATTTTTAATTCAGACATCTATTATGTTTAGTGGCTTTTGTAAAGTGTATTGTTTCGCTCTTAGGTTTTGAGTGTATTATACTTCCCTTCTGTTCTCCTGGATATGCTTGCTTTTCTTCAAGCTTGAGTATCATTTCTAGCATTTTTGGAAGGCCTGGTTTGGTGGACTTGTATCCCTTCTAGTTGTCTTTGTGCTGGAAGATTTTTCTTTTTCCGTCGATCATGACAGATAGTTTTGTGGGGTATATCAGCCTGAGTTGACATTTTTGCTCATTCAATGTTGAAGTACGTCTCTCCAAGCTCTTCTTGCTTTTACTGTTTCCATTGAGAAGTCCTTTGTTATTTTAATAGGTTTATCTTTAAAAGTGCCTTTTTTTTTCCCCTTGAAGCTCTTAGCACCATTTCTTTACCTTGAATGTGGAGTGTTTTAATTATTATTTGCTGTGGAGAGTGTCTATTTTGGTCATATCTCTTTAGGGTGCGGAATGCCTCTTGGATATGGATGGGCCTCTCTTTTTTTAGATGAGGAAAGTTTTCCTTGATGATAGTTTGAAAAATTTCCTCAGGTGTGGTATTTTGGGATTCTTGCTCTAGTATTCCATGAATACACATGTGAGGCCTCTTTCAGGATGTCCCATAATTCTTGAATATTTCTCTCGAGTATATTTTTGGCTTTAACAACCTCTTCCATTGAGCTGGTTCATACTCCCACTTTGTCTTCAAGGTCTGAAATTCTATTTTCTGCTTCGTTAGTTCTGGGTTGAAGATAACTT
Organism: Typhlomys cinereus; assembly: GCA_023101885.1. Taxonomy (NCBI): domain Eukaryota; kingdom Metazoa; phylum Chordata; class Mammalia; order Rodentia; family Platacanthomyidae; genus Typhlomys; species Typhlomys cinereus. The sequence goes on from JALPQD010000280.1 coordinate 2,012,842, forward strand.
GTCTTTTAGTTCAGTTTTAAACTCTACTTGAGTCTGTTTTAACTGCTCTATGCCTGTTTTTGTTTCTTGAACTGTTCTTCTCAACTCCTCCAAGTGTCTGTTGTGTTCCTCTTAGAGTGATTGATGTGGTTATTTAATTCTTCCCAGATTTCTTCTTTCACAGTATTGAACATGGGAATGATCATGTTTTGAAAGTCGTTATCCTGGGTCAGGCTTTCTTGGCTATTTTCAGTGGTTTTTTTTCTGGTTGGAGTCCATCATTACAGGATTAATTCCTTCAGTGGGACATTTGTTTTCTTGGGTTTTGTTTCTCATAGATTTGCACTTTGACTTGGACATTATCGTTTTAACTCTTAAGCCCTTCTTTCAATTTCTGTGGGTTTTTCACTGAACTGAATTATTTGGCCTGGAGCAGCTCCTGCTCCAGTTGGCTGGTGGGAAGAGCTAGGACCAGTGGGCTGCCTGGGGTTTGTGGTGGGGGGCTTACCTAGGTCGCCTTGAGTCAGGTGGGGAAAGGGAGGAAGTGTTGGTGGTGGGGTGCTATTAACCTGAGGAGGAGCTGGAGGGTGTCCCAGGGGTTTCTCCCTGACCGGCGCTGTGCTGTCTCCGGCTGACTGGTTGGACAAGGTGGGTCCAGTCGGCTGCCTTGGGTTTGGGAGTGGGCAGGGGGAGCTTACCTAGGTTGCCATGAGTCCCAGCTGTAATGCGACATCCCCGGCAGGTGGGGAAAGGGCTATTTGATTTTTTTTTAAACTTTTTTTTTATTATTATTTTATTCAACTGTGTGCATGTGCGTGTGTATGTGTGCTTGCGTGTGTGTCTGTGTGTGTGTTTTGTGTGTGTGTAGAACCACGAACGAACTCGCGAACCATGAACGCCTCCACTTTCTTCTGCTCGATTCACAGGCTCCGTCCTACCAGGACCAGAAGTGCAGGCGGCCCCCACTTCCGCCTGGCATCTATACGTGGGATCTGGGATCCGAACTCAGGACCTTCCGCCTGCAAGGCGGAGGCTTAACCCCTGAGCCACCTCTCCGGCCCTTATTGATTATTTTTTGAAAGCAATCTCTTTCATTTTAGAATTGTGCAGTATTTTACACAATACAAACATTACGATTTTTGACTCTAGGATTTTCATAGGTTGTATTTGACTATATTACAAATAATTTCATAATAACTTGTCTTAGAAAATGGAAACTCTCAGTATTTAAATACTGATGATTCTTAACATTTGCTAAGTGATAATGAAAACTAGGAAAAATATTTCCTCCAAAAGCTACTGATCACATAATGATAGATTCCAATGAAAATAACTTCTTGGCTATTAGCCAAGAAAATAATAATCAAGATAATGATTTCCAAAGCTTAATTATTAATGAGTAACAAAATAGAATAACTACAAAAGGAGCTAGAAGAAATCTGAGGGGAGATGAAAAACCACATTAGCAAATATGGATAAAGAATAAACATCTAAATAAGATGAAAAAGGTAATTGAAGACATAAAACTAATCATGTAGCAGTATAAAAAAGTTAAAAATACATATTAATTTTGAAATTAAAACTAAGTAATATTCAATCCAAAACTAAAGAAGTTCCCTGCACAAGGTGTCCCTATGTGCAGAAGAAATGGTTCTATACCTGAGACACCCCATAAGTTCCTGTAAGAAACCCATGGAAATAACAGAGTTTAATAGAGTGTCAGGGTACAAAATTAATGTTCATGTAATAGTGGTTGTGCTGTGCACTGCAGGCGAACAAAATGAGAAAGAACTAAGAAAACATTTGCATTTATCATAGCTCAAAAAGAAAAGAAATATTGAAATAAATCTAACCATGAATGAGAGAGACATAAATAATGAAAACCTTACAACATCAAAGAAATATTCCAGAAGGCATCATATGGTTGAAAGACCTACATTGGTCCTCGATCAGTAGAATTAATATTATAAAGATGACCATCATACTAAATATAGAGTCAAATGTGTTACCAATCAAAATTTCAAGGAAATTCTCCACAGAAATTGATAAAAACAATCTGAAAATTTAATTGAAGCCCAAATGACCTAGGACAGCCAAAACAATCCTGAGCATCACCATCTAGATGCTAATCTATACTGTAAATGTATAGAAATAAAGTTAGAATGGTGCTAGCAACAAAAAATACACATAGATCAATGTATTATAATTGAAGTCCTGGACATAAACTCTTAACTTTTAGTCAACTGATTTTTGACATAGGTGCCAAGAAAAACTACTGGAAAGAGGATAGCATCTTCAAAAAAATAGGATATCTATATGCAAAAGAATGAAAGTAGATCCCTGCTTGTCATTCTGTTTCAAAAGTAACTCCAAAAAGACCACAATGCTAAACCAGAGACTAAAACCTTTTGGAAGACAGAATACAGAGTATACCTGAACTGATTTATCTGGATCAGCATTTTTCAGAACAGGAATCCAAATACACAGGAAATAAGACCAACACTCAACAAGTGGGATTTCATTAAATTCAAAAGCTTTTGTTACATGCAAGATAGATATTGTTACTTGAGCAAAGGAGAAGCCTACACAATGCTAGAAAAATTTTCACTATCTAAATATCTGATACAGGACTAATATACAGAGTACACAAAGATGTAAAAAAAAAAAAGAAACCTAGAAGTTAAACATCCCCATTAAAAATGTGCCTTAGAACTTTAAAAGAAACTTTTCTCAGGATGAAAGTAAAATGTCTAACACGTATCTTCTTGTTTCACTTCCCTTTCTATTAGGGAAATACAAACTAAAACACTTTAAATATAATTTTACCTTAGTTATAATGACTAAAATCCAAAACACAAACAATAATAAATTCTGGCAACAATGAAGGGAGCATGGAGCCTTTGAGGATACACTAATACAAATTTGTATAACCTCATTAGATCATCATAGTGCTTCCTGAAAATGTTAAAAATCGAATTACCACATAATCCATTCATACCACTCTTGAGAATATTCCCAAAGAATGCTACAGCTTACAGTAGAGACCCATGTGCATACACATTCGTTGAAGCTAAATTCACAATAGCAAAGAAATGAAATCAGCCTAAATACCCAACAGCAGATGAATGGATAATGAAAATATACATATACACAATGGAATGCTATTCAACTGTGTGGGGAAAATGAATTAATGAAAAGTTGCTGTTAAATGAATGATGTATCAGTTAATCTTTATGCTGCAGCTGTGAGATACCACTGAGGCTCAGGCAACTTAAAAGGAGAAGGAGAGATTTATTTGGTGTATAGTTCCAGAGGAACTGGAGTGGATTATGTCCATTATGGAAGAAAAGGATTAGTTAGCAGTAGAGTTTTTTTTTTTAATTTTTCTTTATTATTATTTATTCAATTGTGTGAGTGTGTGCATGCACGTGTGCATGTATGTGTGTGTGTGTAGAACCAAGGGCGAATTCGGGAACCACCATGGACGCCTCCACCTCCTTGTTTACTCTGCCCTGGGATTCACAGGCTCCACCCTACCAGGACCAGAAACGCAGGCCACCGCCGCTTCTGCCTGGCATCTATATGTGGGGTCTAGTATCCGAACTCAGGACCTTCCGCTCCAGGTGGAGGCTTAACCCCTGAGCCACCTTTCCAGCCCCAGTTAACAATAGAGGTTGAAGGCAGCTCAGGTTACATCCATTATGGAGGCTCAGAGAAGTCACTGAGGCAGGACTGGGCTAAAAAAACCTCAAGGCCCAGCCCCTGTGACTGCCTTCTTCCAGAAAATCTCTAACTCCTAAGGGTGCCTAGAGTGACCTTCCCAAATAACTAAAGATTCGAACATATGAGCCTGTGGGGTCCCATTCATGTATTAAACCATGACACTCCACCTCTTGGGCCCATAATTTTATTGCCATCTCATTATGTAAATCATATTCAATCCAGCTTTAAAAGACTCATAGATTATATTAGTTGTCCCAACACAAAAATTCAAGTCCAAAGTCTCCTATAAAATCCAAAGTTATATATTTCCAATGTGTAATTGCAGAGTATACATTTCCATTGCAAAAGGAGGAAATATCTAGAAAAAATCAGTCTGTAACAAGTGTAAAAACCTTCAGGACAGCTTCATATTCTTTCTATGCAAAATCAATCAAAGGTGGTTGTCATAGTTAAGCACAGGTGTCAACTTGACTCTTGAGGGTTTGAGCTCTGAGCACAGTTGTAGAGAGTTGATGGTTGAGTTAAGCCCAGAGCAAACCTGAAGGAGATTGTCTAGCTGCTGGGGAAGACCCAGCCCATGGTGGGTGGGATTAGGCCCTGGATAAATCACAGAGAGCTGGTTGAGAGGGGGGGCATCCTTCTGTATACTTGGCCAGACATGCTGGTCTGGCAAGTAAGGATTGTCCATCTCTCAGCCTTTATGGTGGCCAGTTCCCTCGGCCCTGGTGGTGTTGTGTGCTCTCCCGTCAAGCTGGACTAAGACCTGTAACCGGACTGTCGTAAGAAAGTAAACTCCTTGTTCCCTTAAGCTGTGTGATGGTCATTTATCAGCAACCATGCAGGCGGACTGCAACAGTGGTTTATTTAAAAAATTTTTTTTAATTTATTATCATTATTACTATTATTTATTCAACTGTGCACATGTGCATGTGTATGTGTGCGCGTGTGTCTATGTGTGTGAGTGTGTGTGTGTCTGTGTATGTATGTCTGTGTATTTGTAGAACCACGGACGAACTCTCGAACCACCATGGTCGCCTCCTCCTCCTCCTTCTGCCCCGGGATTCACAGGCTCCGCCCTATCAGGACCAGAAGTGCAGGCCGCCCCCGCTTCCGCCTGGTGTCTATACGTGGGATCTGGGATCAGAACTCAGGACCTTCTGCCTGCAAGGCGGAGGCTTAACCCCTGAGCCACCTCTCCAGTGCAAAAGTGTTTTTTGAAACCATCCCTGATCCAAAGGTTCTGCCTCTCCAGCAGGGCTGGCTAAAGAACTCACCATTCTCTTGTGGTGGTTCTTCCCACATTGCTTTCCTTGACAGATGTCTAACATTGGTTCTGACATCTCTAATATTGTCACTTCTTAATGGTAAGTCAGATTTTAACTCCATAGCACAAAATATCCTTCTTGGGGCTTTTTGTAGGCTTCCCAATCTGACCACACATTGCCTGACTTCTGTAGTTCCCTTAAACCTAGGAAGAAGGATCTACATTTTCCTCCTTCTTGTATCTTTGATGTCTATAAAAGCAATACCATGTGGACAACTTTGCTAAGCATTCCCAAGTGGAGAATGACCCCCTTGAATCACAGCTCCTTCAGTGCCTGTGTGCTGACACTGGGCCAAATTTCTCCTGGGCAGTTGTTTCAAAAGAGCAACACACCTTTCCTTTGAAATTCTACCCTTCAGTTCCTCCTTTCTTCATGGTTCTGTGTCTTCTTTGAGGAATTTACCTTCATGGTAGAGTCTTTTCTATTATCGAAATTGAGAGCAGGCTTTGATTCACTAATATATCTAATCTCTTTAATAATAATATCAACCACTTAACTGTCTATGTTCTGCTCAAACTTGTCTTCACATTTTTCTCTATTAAACTTACAATTTTCATCTCCTTCTGCTGATGCATTGCTCTTTTTCCTCATACCTTTGAGCAAGAGTGCTAAAAAGTAGCCATGTCATACTATTAAGACCATATTCCCTTGAAACTTTCTCTACCAAGCACTTGAATTTAGCCTCAGGAAAGATTTCAGGACATGGGCAAAACTTTGCTAAACTTCCAGTGGAAGCATCACTCCCTTTGCTCCTCATCCACTTGTCAATACAGTCTCTGCTTCCTTCTGAACCATCACAGGCTATTCTTCTACTATTTGCATCATTAACAATATTTCTCACTTCTAAGAGTTCATGAAAGTAGCACTTTTGGCCTCACCTCTAAGACACAAAGGATTTCCCTGGGCAGAGTCCCAAAGTTCTCTATATTTCTCCCAACAAACATTCCAAAGAAACCTTAGCCACTTCACTGCAATGGCCATACTTCTCTACTATTTGATACCAACTTCTCTTAGCACTTTCTGGCATGAAATTCTCAGTCTCACATAGCAACACCATTTTTCGTAACAATTTCTCTAATGATTACTCTTTATGTTACTGTTGTGAGACTCCACTCAGGCAGAGAAATTAAGATTTATTTGATTTCTGGTTCCAAAATGTAGATAGACTTCATTATGGCATAAAAGGCATGGCTGGTGGCAGAGGTGCTATCTGCTGATAGCACTGAAGCAGGGCTAGGCCTAGGTTAAACACAGGAGCCTGTGGGAGACAATTCACATTTCAAACCACAACAAATGGAATTGGAAGAAATTTTACGGAGCAAAGTATCCCAGACAGAGAGAGTCAGATTTTACATTTTCTGTCTTATAAGTGGATTAAAGTATTAAACCCTCAAAACGACATGCTGAAAGGCAGACTTCTATAACAGTCACAAAATAGAAAGGAAAGGCCAAAAGGGAAAATATCAAAGGAGTGGAGACAAAAGAATGACTCAGGGGAAAAAGAGATGTTGAGTGGGGCTCTAAATCTCTTCTTATTGTCAGGGAACTCAAGCCTGATATTTTAAACCTATCAAAATAACAGCAGAAGGGAAGAAAATAGACACCATAGAGCAACAGGTGTCTTAGTGCTAACTGTAAAAATTTGAAAGCAAACTTGCATGTAAGTACTTTTTTTCTTCCACATTTTATTTTTGTCCTAATCATAAAAGTTCAGTAGGTATCCCAGTCCTCTCCCTTCCCCCGCCCCTCTACAGTTGTCTCCCACTGTATTCTCCCCATTCCCCCCTTCCTTTCAGCCCCTTCCCCTCCCATTCTCCTGGTGCCTTCCTCTTCCTCCCTCCCTGGAGTACTAGTGAGAGTTCAAGACTCAGTGGAATAGCTGGGGCCCCTTCTTGGGTTCCCCGTTAGCATGGGAACTCTATTACTACTGTTCAATCCCTTGCCTCTAATGATCCTTTTCCCTAAAGCCTTCTCCCCTGTGATCCATAAGCACAGTTTTTATTTATATACATTTTTATTATTATTTCCGCTCATACAAACTTAGTAAGTACACCAGTTCACTCCCTCCCTCCTCCTCCCCCCGAACCCCCTGTTTCCCCTCCCCTCACCCCTCCCTCCATATCCCCCAGTGCCTCCCTCCCCCATTCCCTGAGAGTCCTTTATTGTGCATGCCTGACTCTCCTCTGGGCCCTCCTCTCCGGTGACGTACAAGGACCCAGTGGCATTTCCCTGAATGCTTTCCCGTGTTCCCCTTAAGCATAGGAACACTACTGTGACTGTCAATCCCTTGCCTCCAAGGATCTTGGTGCCTTTAGCAGATGCTAGACTTTGTGAGGTCAATAGTGTGTTGGACATTGCGCAGGGCATGCAAAGTCCAATTATGATTGCTTCGGCCCTAACTTGTGTGGAGTATCTTGCAAATCATTGCTCCTCCCATCCTTTTGCTCTTACAATCTTACTGCCCCCTCTTCCCCAAATGTCCCTGAGCTTCAGGATGGGGAGAGAGTATTCTGGTCTAGTTCTATGTGGTTGATATACAGTCTCTGAAGTTCTGGATTGTGGTTTGTTGATTTTCTTTTGCAGTTTTGCTGCTCTCGCAATGCCCTTCACTCCATCCTGCTGGGCACTGTATGTCACCCCCTGGCCAGAGACAAAAAGCTGTTAAACTGGAGTCTTATTATAAGAGCACATTCAAAGGTAGATGTAATAAAAGTAGGAAACCTCAGTGAGGGAGGGGTCAATCACCCATTTGCAAAATGGTTACTATATGCCCTCCCCTTCTGGTGAGATCGTACCCCCTCAGTTGAAAATGATCAGGAACAAACTTCTGTGAACTTAACCAGGTGTCACATTACTTACTTGCAGTCCTTGATGGAGGCCTATTTTCTCTGCTGTAACATGGTCACTTCTCTCCTTGTTTCTGGTGTGGTCCTCCAACCCCATCTCTTCTGTTCATAATCCTTGCAATTACTGTAGGTATTACATAGATTTACCGTTGAGTGCCTCAAGGTGGGCTGGGTGGGTTTGATACTAGGAGCCACCAATTAGGGAGTACATACAATGCTTAATTTTCCTTAGATTTAAAAGGATCTCAGAGCTCAACCAAGATTATTACAATGAAAGACTAGTAACTAGAAACCACTACTGGTCAGAGTACAAAATATCCATGTTCAGCCCCAATCAGACCATCAAAATCATTCCACAAACCAAGGTTCAGGGAACGTTGTATAAGAGGGGGTGGTAAGTTTGTAGGAACCTGAGGGTGATGCGGTGTGCTTCTAAACAACACAGTCACAAGACTGCTGCACCCAAGAGCTCATTGCAATTAGAACTTCTACGACCTTATATACACAATGGCCACTCTGTCTACATTCATCCAAGAACTATCAAGGGTCTCAGTAGAAATAAGTGGACTCCAAGATTATCTCTGGGGAAGGTACAGGACCAGGGAAGAAGCATCTCCCCACTTGTGATGGCACTGTGAAAGACACATATGCTACAACAGATATTTGACTCCATTACTAACACAGGCATGCTGCAAGGAGCCCTTCAATCCACAGAAGGACAGGAGGGTGGGAAGGACATAACTAGAGTAGGTGGGAGAGGAAGAGTGTATGTGGGGAAAGTAGAAGAGGGTGTATGAGGAGGAAGTTGAAAAAACAACATGAACTAATTTTGTTTGTATGTGAAAAATTCTCCTTAAAAATAAAACTTAAAATCTCTTTAAGTTATTCAGTATTCATCTGGATAATATATGCAGTATATATGTGGAAAGATAAAATTTAATTGAGCAATATAAAAATGCAAAAAAAGAAACTAATTAAAAGCAAATAATTTCAGGATATTTATACATTCCTGAGAGCTCCTTTCCTCCTAAGTAATGTTATATTTTATTATTCAATTTTCTAATCATTCTTTCATAATTTTTAAAGACTTTTCTACTTGTTCACAGTACGAATGAAAGCTAGAGACTACAAGGAAAGAATCTATAGGAAAGACAGCCTTAGGAGGGGGATGAGTTGCTTGAGGATACACATCACTGGGGCTTGGCACTGAAGTTATAGAGTCAGCTTCATTTACTTTTCTCTCTGTCTGTCTCACAGCTTATTTAGTATGGATTCAAGGTGAGAAGCAAGCTTCCTGTTCCTACAACCATACCTTTTCTTCCATAATGGGTGGTATTCCTTCCATGTTGCACTATGAGCCAAAGTAACACTTATCACCTTATGTTGATTTTGTCAGATTATTTTGTCACAATAAAAAGGATACCTGAGAAAGTGAGTGTATTTAAATATTATAGCTGTAATATAAATCTTTTGGGGGCATGTGATCTTACAGAATTATTATTTAATCTATTTGATCAATATTATTTTTCCAAATTTCCTGTCATTATTCTTAAGGTAACAAACTGTCATTCTCACAGATACATTTTATCATCAGCCTATCTTCAAACAAGCAGTTAACAAATGGAGCATAGTCATTTCTAGGTATTAGAATAATAAAGTATCATTCTATTCTCAAGAATTTGATGAAATAATTGTTATGGGAAATTGAAATTATTTTTTTTAAATCTTTAACTTACATCATTTTTTTTAATTCAATTGTGCGTGTGTGCGTATGTATGTGTGCACGCACGTCTGTCTGTGTGTGTGTAGAACCACGGACGAATTTGGGAACCACCATGGACGCCTCCACAGGCTCCGCCCTACCAGGATCAGAAACGCAGGTCGCCCCCGCTTCCGCCCGGCGTCTATACGTGGGATCTAGGATCAGAACTCAGGGCCTTCCACCTGCAAGGCAGAGGCTTAACCCCTGAGCCACCTCTCCAGCCCCAGGAAACTGAAATTGTTAAATAAATATGTTCAGAAACTTTGCCCTTCGAATCACTACTTTCCCACTATTTAGTGAGAGATTGTCATACATGAATTTTAAAGTAAGTAAAAAGGACATGATAGAACAGAAAATGGAAAATAATTTTCACATTGAAGATTACCAAGAAATTACTTGCTTATTGCAAAACCCTGAAGTCTGAAACAGTTTTTTGGCATAACCATTGATGAAAAAAATGTTTAATGAGCCAAGTACTGACTTAAATAGGTAATAGTTTTAATAATTTGACAGCTAATAGTTGCTTCATTTTGTTGTTCTCTAGAATCCTGTGTGTAAAAAAAACTACAGACTGAGTTGTAAAGAATTTAAGCAAACAGTTAATATTTCCATAGAAGGAATATGTTGTCCACTATAAATCTTGAGAGTCAAAGATATACTAATATGATTTTAGTAATATATCACACCCTTTTTGTAGAATATATTGAGACAGGATTAATAAGAATATTTATTTCATGCATGTATAATGAAAAGATGTATTAGTTTTTAAAATGGTCAAGCAGCTGAAGTACTTACATAGCTTTTATGCTATAAGTCTAATTAGAATTATAGATGGACATTCAATGCTCCAATCTTTTCCACTCCATTATAATAGCAAAGGAAGTATAGTGACAGGTCAAAATGTGGTTTAAAATCATTTATCCTCAATCTTAGATTCAAATCCTTCCAATATAGACTAAAATGTTCAGGTTTTTCTATATAAAAATAATGTCTTTAAAATTTTCCCAAATTAAGTTCTTTTGTCTAATTGATTCATCATGTCAATTAATGTCACTGGAATAAATGTAGAAACATTTCCTATGATATTTTATATGCTATATAGAATACATTATATTGTCATGATTTCTATAAGAGCATGAAAGAATTCTCCTGGGTTTGGGCATCCAAATGAAGTTATTGAAATAATGTCTTCAGAAAAATAAGTAATAGAGAAAGATGAAAGAAATATAGATTTTAGACTGTCATATTAGTCAATTTGGCCAGGGTGTTTCAAGCATAGTTCCTACAAGTAAGAAACTTCTATCTTAAAAACTTACAAGGCACCATGGCTGATAAGAAATGTTATGTTTTGCTTAATAATTTCTGCACAAACATATTTAATATATGGCTAAGGAAGAATTAAAAATAAAATTTGAAAACCTACATCTTGGTTCATTCATATTCTCTGTATTAAATATCTGTATCTTATAAAGTTTATTTGTAAAATAATTATATGAAAAAATGTTTTATGGAATAGAATCTGGTTCTTAGAAATCTAAGTACCATAGAAATTCATTGCATGTTTCATTTTTCTAAGTAATAGAATGACTGACAAGTTTCCTCCTCATTGGTGAACAGTGAAAAAACTCACTGGGATTTTTTTCCAAGCTTTATTATATTTTAAAAGTAAGAAATCATCTCTCTGGATTTCTATCTCAATTTCTCTTCTTACAATCTGACAAGCCTGAATTGATGGTTGAATAACTCAATTAAAACTTTTTTTGCAGCTTCCTCTGACTGACCAAATACTATATAAATGATTCCTGTTAAATGTCTGAGGAAAGGGAAATGACTTTGCAGAAGATGAACCTTTGATAGCTGGGGATTAACTTTTTTGTGTCTGCCCATTGAAGGTTCCTTTTGATTCTTTATAAATGAGTTCTAATGATATAGAAAGTTCATTTATAATGGTACATTAATTAAATACTCTATACTCCAGAAGATAAAATGCATAATAAAAATGTATAGCCATATAAAACAACTTTTTCTCTTCAGCATGTCAGAACTAGGCTTTCAAATACAAAATAACTCAATTTCTAGTTTTTATTAAATTGAATAAGACATTGGTACCCTTTACAGACAGCAATACTTTCATAGTCATCACATTTATACTGTATCTTTAAATTTTCAGATTCTTCACTCAAATACCATTCATTTCATTGAATGACATATAACTTTGTTGAAATCTGTGCATTAAATTTATTTTCATGCTGTACCTTCTGTATAAAGATATGGACAAATTGTATTTCCAAATATTTTGCTGATTTCTTTTATCACAGCCAATAAATAGTAAATTCACTTCAACAGTTCTTCTAGGTTAGTGTTATGCTATCTTCCCTCCAACATTCTCTTTTCTAAATAGATATAAGAAAAAATGCATGTTTATTATTTTATTTCACTGCTGTCTCATGTACTTTATTCATTTATTAAGGAAAGAAGATTTCTCATTATACTCATAGATCAGAGAAGCACAATGCATTCAGTCAAGAATTATTCCTGTGTAATGAGGGATACATAATGCAAAACTAGCTAAAGTACAAAGTAAAAGTGAATGTGGATGACTTGGCTCTAAATGGGATATGTAAATTGCCCCCTCCCCTTTCATATCTAAAATAACTTTGCAGAAGTGGACACAGTAAGGATGAAAGAAAAGGTTGGTGGGGAGTGGTGCTGCCAGACAGTATGTCAGGGCTATGGTACCTCAGATGTTAACACAAGCTGTCTACTTCCACTAGATTTCTGCAATAGCTGGCCTATTAACATTTTTTCATGGATGATGGAAAATCCCATACATTTTAATGATACCCTGAGAGATGCCTGAGACTGATGCTAGGCAAGAAAGAGGGGGAACTTCTTTTCCCTACAGTTTACTTGCAAGTGTGCCATCCATGCTTTGCTAGTGTTTGGGCATTTCTAATTCAGACATACTAGAAGGGAATCACTGGATCAACATGAACGGGGATGTGTGAGAAGAAGGAAAACTGGATGTAGTAGAGAATGTGTGGAGTAGGATAGGATGAATGTGCGGATACGTACTGAGTGATGAAAACACAAAAATTCAATGAGAATATAACAAAATATTCCCATGACAGAACCCAAGATAGATAATATTAATTTTACCATAAACATCATGCTAAACAATAGGAACCTTTCTTATTAATATTTACAACAGAGAAAGTATGAGAAAGCAAGAAAAAGAGAGAATAAAAGAAAGAGCATGAACAGGAGTGAGAAAGAGACAGAGAGGAGAGCACATGCATAAAACTGATGAACAATTGGAAGTCAAAGGTCAACCATGCAACTATATGTCTTTCTGGTGATGCAACTCATGTTGTAATTGCCTTCCCAATTCCTAGAAATATAATATTTATTTAGAACTTTGAATTTAATGTTTGCAACTTTACAGTACATACACTTATGTATATGAGACAATTCATTTTAGATAATTAATTTACTTAGTTTAATAACTTGAATAGTTAGGAGTATTTCATTTACTCACAAGGTGAAAGATGGGAGGAAATTATCCTCCCATTGCCAAACCACAGAAAATTTGAACTATCCTCTGGAATTAGACAAGTTTGCTAGAAACTATACCAATGGGTAAAGATGCTTTGATACAGACTTAGCATGGACATTTTTAACTATTGAATTGCTAGGGGATCCAGGTAGGCTTGTTTGAATTTTGAAACTGTGAGTGCACTGACTGTTATGTTCCCCTTGATATTTCTGAAACTAACTTTAAGATAAACTCAGAATTTCTGAATGTAAAATTCTAAGAAATGTCATTGTGTGGTTATTAAAGGGAAGGAGAAAATATTTCATTATGAAATATTGTCAATTTTCATTAAAATATGTCACAAAAGTAGGTTTCTTGGGATTTTTATCAAATGATGAATTGAAGGATAACAAGAAGGCATACCCTTCTAAGATGTTTGCATCAAGGGTAAATCCATTAACATAGGAATCTTGTTCCAGCAAGGCTCAGTCACATGTTATCAGGAAACAAATTTTTATCTGCTAAAGACTTAGCATCTGGAATTTGCTCATTCTATGTCAAGACCATGATTTTGAACACTGGAGTACATGTCTTGTACTGCATGGAAAATAGGGTTGAAGAAAGACTGATCTGACCTTAACACGGGTGTGATGAAGATGAAACTTAATGGGCCACACATGCACAAAGACACGAAAACAGGAGAGAAACTGGCAGAAATGAAATAATGATGTAATGGATAAATAAAGGGAAATTCAGGTGTGAAAATACCATGAATTCAGTGTTTCATGCATGAAAATCTAAAAGAATAAAGAAATAAAAAAAGTATTCATTATTCTTCTCTCACCTCTAAAATGAAGGGAGAGTTACAACTCTGGATCATTAAAACATAGGATTTATCAATAATATCAAAAAGAAAGGATGTAATAGAATAGGATAGGAGAGAATGGCATAGAAATGTACAGAGTAGAACTAGGTAGAAAAGAATAAGAAATTGCATGAATTAATATGAACTTCTATGTAATATAATAGAACATTATATAATACAACAAATATAAATAGATGAAATATGTTTAAAAATTTAAAGTGCTATTCTATCACTTTTCTGTTGATATTTCTAGTGATAATAGTATATGTAAATATTGTATTATCTATGCCAAGTATAACTCTAGAAGTATTTGCATGTATTTACTTAGTCTTCTCCTGCTGTGAACCTAATACAGTTGGTTTTATTATTGAAGAAGCAAACCATGAAGAGTCCTGAGCTTTAAGATTGGATGGTTTTTAATTGGGCAGTGAATAATACTACAATATACACACAATTAGTAAATTATGCTGCTAATGAAAAGAAAATATTTTAATAAAGGAAATTACAGTGTGTATACATATATGTGTATATGTATGCATTTATACATATCTATATATACATGATAATGTACTTACATTTTGGATGCTGTCTGACTACCAGCTAACAATGGATCATAGAACTATAGAAATATAAAAAAAATCTTTGGTCAAACTTACACATGATTTTATGTGGAGGTGGGGTGTATATAATTTAAATTATAACAGAAATAATTTACTGGATCTCATATACAGGAAACAGACAATGAATGTGATAAATTATAGAAATTTATTATAGAAAACTCACAATTTTTCAATAATAAAATGCTTAAGCACCAATTTGGCAACTGTCAAATAAAATAACATGTGAATTCTGTTCTATAGTTTTTCACAGCATAAAGTTATAAATATGAATATGACTATTGTGCTAATAATTGTAAATGAGTAGCTAAAATCAAAGAATAATTCTTCAGGTAGCTTAAACTAACTACATTAGAAATTATAATAAATAACCTCATGTCAGGACTCTAGTGTTGTAATGATTGTAAATTAGAACACCACATTTCTAGGATACGGTGCTCATTTAACATTTTTAGGATCTGTCAATAAAATCCCTTTTGGTATAAACCAGTCTATTTATTTTGATTAGAACAAAAATCCTCCAAAGAACCAGTGGAGCAAAATAGAGGCCAACTGATTCATAGGTCAAAACAGCACTTGACTAACCAAATGCTTAGCCAATGACTGTAAACTTTTGAAGATTCAGAGATAAGCAACAATGTGGAAATTCCCTGGCTGGTTGCATGAAAGAGAAATATGTTTTTAAAAAATCTTTTAAAATTCTCCAAATTTAGATATGATCAATTTTAATAGAAACACTACTATTTTCTTGTATTTCCATATCAAGTTGCCTTTTTGTAAGGAAATAAGTTTTCTGCTTCAATTTTTCTGATTTTCATGCGTACCATGCCAGTTAGTCTAGGTTGTACATTTGATACTTTGGAAATGAGGCTCTGAAATACCTAGACACACATGTTTGGTTAAGTTAGGCCTCTAGCAAGTCTAGAGGAGACTCTTAATTATTTAATTGATATGAGAAGACTTGGCCCATTGTGGGCAGCAAAATTTCAAAGGGTGGAATCATGTATACACATAGTCACATGCACTGATTTCATCTTTGCTCCCACCTCTGCCCTTAAATTTGAATGTAGTGTGATCAGTACTCTTGAATTCTGTTGGTAACTATTCTGCCATAACTGTATTTAAACCTGTGATTATGAGCATTACTAAAGTACTTTGTTCCACTATGTAAGTTGTGTATTTATTACAATAGAATATGAGACTTACTCACATATGAACTCTGCTATTAGAAAGAAGATAGTTCTCTGAAAATGTGATTTGCTGTTTTGTTTCCCCAAATACATGCATGTATGAAAGTCTGGGCAAGCATGAGTGATTCATAAATCTAGCTTTACTTTAAGAAAAAGGATCTTTACAAACCTTATGTGATAGTTAATTTTAATTGTCAATTTGATGAGACGAGGAAGACAAATCTATATCGGGAGGGTTATCTGAATCATGTTAGTTGAGTTAGGAAAACCATCTCACTGTGGATAGGACCATTCTCCAACTGTTCATAAAGTATGCATGGCTTTTCTCTTCTTTGTTCAGTTTCTTTTTTTCATTCACTTTTTATTATTTATTTTTTCCACTCATACAAACTTAATAGGTACCCCGGTCCCCTCCCTCCCTTCACCCTTCCCTGAATCCCCTTGTTCTATCCTCCCTTCCTTTCCCCCCTCTCTCCCTTTCTCCCATTGCCCACTCCCCACCCTGTTCCTGGAGCATCCTTTAGTGTACTCTGGAATCCTCCTCTCTGATGAGGTGTAAGGACTCAGTAGCATTCCCTAAAGCTCTTTCTTGTGTTCTCCTTTAGTATAGGAACACTACTGTGGCTGTTAATCCCTTGCCTCTAAAGGATCCCAGGGCCTGTGATCCATGCTAGACTTTGGGGAGGGGTCAATGATATGTTGGTCATTGTGCAGATCATGCAAAGTCCATTATGATTACTTCAGCCCTAACTTGTATGCAGTATCTTGCATATTGTTGCTCCTTCCCAGCTTTAGGCTCTTAAATCTTTCCTCCCACTCTTCCGCGAATTTCCTGAGCTTTAGGATGGGGAGAGATTAGGATGTCCTGGTTCCAGGTGATTAATGTAGGGTCTCTAATGTTCTGAATTATGGGTTTTTTTTTAATTTCCAGTTTTGCTGTTCCTGTACTGCCTTGGCTCCATCCTGGTAGGTATTGGATTACAACTCCAGCCAGAGATAATAGGCTGTTAAAATAGAGTCTTATTATAAGAGTAGATTCAGAGGTAGATGGAATAAGTATAGGAGACTTCAGTGAGGGGGGGGTCAGTCTCCCATTTCCAGGATAGTTACCATCTATCTGCCAGACTCTACGCCCTCCCTGACTGGTGAGATCAAACCCCATCAGTTGCAAGTGACCAGGAAGGAAAGTCTGTGAGCTTAACCAGAGTCTCATTACTTACTAGCACTGCTTGATAGTGGCCTATTTTCTCTGCTGTTGCATGATCCCCTCTCTCCTTGTTTCTGGCAGGGCTCTCCTTCCCCTTCCCTCCTGTTTATAATCTTTGCAATTACTATAGATATTACATATATTTATCTTTGAGTGTGTCACTAATTGGGTTTGGTACTAGGATCCACCTCTTAGGGAGTATATATGGTGCTTAATTTTCTGTGTCTGGGATACTTCGCTCGGTATAATTTTTTTCTAATTCCATCCATTTCCTCACAAATTTCATTAATTCATCTTTTTATGCCTGAGTATTATTCCATTGTATAAATGTACCACATTTTCCTTATCCACTCGTCGACTATTGTACAATTGGATTGATTCTATGACTTTGCCTATGTAAACAGTGTTGCTATGAACATGGTCATGTTTGTGTCATTGAGGTGAATTTTTGCTGTATGGGGGGTTATTCCCAGAAGTGGAATAACAGGGTCATGTGACATTTCAATCTTTAAATTTTTTAAGAATCGCCAGACTGCTTGTCAGAGTGGTTGTATAAGCCTGCATTCCCACCAGCAATGTAGGAGGATTCCCTTCTTGCCGCATCCTTTCCAGCATTTGGTGTTATTTGTATTGTGGATTTTTGCCATCCTGACCAGGTTAAAATGATATCTCAGGGAGGTTTTGATTTGCATTTCCCTGATGGCTAAGAGGCAGAGCATATTTTGAAATATTTGTTATACATTTCAGTTTCGTCCCTGGTAAAGTTTCTTTTAAGTTTCAAGGCCCATTTTTTAATTGGACCATTTGTTTCCTTGGTGTTTAGTTTTCTAAATTTTTTCTGTACTCTGGATAATAGAGTTCTATCAGATATGTGGTTAGTGAAGATTTTCTCCCATTCTGTGGGTTGCCTTTGTGCTCAGGTTACAATCTCTTTATCTAAACAGAAGCTCTTTAATTTCATAAGACCCCTTTGTTGAGTTTGGGTTTTACTGACTGTGCTGTTGGATTTCCATTTAGGAACTGTTGGCCTAATCCAATCAGCTCGAGAGAGTTCCCTACCCTTTCAACTAAGGCTTTTATAGTCTCTAGCCTTATATTGAGGTCCTTGATCCATTTGGAATTAATTCTTGAGCAAAAATGTCAACCCGGGCTGATATACCCAGCAAAACTATCTGTCATGATCAAGGGAGGAAGAAAAGTTTTCTAGCACAAAGACAACTTGAAGGCTTACATGTCTACCATACCAGGCCTTCAAAAAAATGCTAGAAATGGTACTCAATCTTGAAGAAAAGAGCAAGCATATCCAAGAGGACAGAAGGGAAGTATAATTCCACCAAAACCTAAAAGGCAAATAATACACTTACGAAAGCCACTAAACATTAAATAGTTTCCAGAATTAAAAATAATGTCTCCATTATAACATTAAGTGTCAATGGAATTAACTCACTAATCAAGAAACACAGATTACAAACTTGGATTAAAAATCACAACCCATCAATCTGCTACCTTCAGGAAACTCATCTCACACAAAAGATAGCCACATCCTAAAAATAAAAGGCTTTGTTCAGTTTCTTAAAGCTCCTGTTGCCTTAACTTTTACATTTCGTTTAACTGTTCCTTGAACTATAAGCCAGAATTAAAACCTTAAGTTTCTTTTGTCAGGCAGGAAATTTATTACAGAAACAGAGAAAGAAACTGAATATCTTACTATGTAGAACCCAATTAATTCAAAGGGATATAGAGAGAGTGGATATCAGATTCATTTCAAAATGAAGCAATCATAAATCCTGTGGAAACCAAGATGACATATTTAAAATACACAAATTTGGGTAGAGAGATGACTCTGAACTTAAGACTCTTTCTTGCAAGCAGAAGAAACAGAATTTGAATCCTAGATCACACATAAAAATGCCAGGCAGACATAGCAGCGGCCTGTACTTCCAACTCTGGAAGGTAAAGCCTGAGAAATCCAAGAGCAAAGGAAAAAGGAGATAGAAGCAATTCAGAATGATTCCTGAAGTCACCCTTGGTCTTCCACAGGAACACACAATGCTCTCTGATATAAACAAGCACATGCGCACATACAAACACACACATAAACAAACACACACACACAAATAAATAGGAGATAGATAGATAGATAGATAGATAGATAGATAGATAGATAGATAGATAGATAGATAGATAGATTTCACAAAGGAACATATGTTGATGCTAGAGAATTTTCATTATTGTGTATTCATTCTTTTTCACTCATCATTCAATTATGAAGCAGTGATAAGCTAGGTCTACAAGATGGATGGATTGGATCTCATTATGTACTCCAAATTGAAGTCAAACACATGATCCACTTTCCTCAGTCTACCAAGGGTTATGATTCATGCACATTCCAGAATTCCTGGCTCTTCTTAATTATCTTCATTACAAAGGAAACCATGAAGAAAGAAAATTAAGAAGAGCCATTGCTTTTTCTTTATGTTAGTGCTAACATGATCCCCAAAATAAGAGAATTCTGCACACATGACAATTTGAGAATTGTTGCTTTCAATACAAACATTTTTATGTGTACAGTTTTGAGGAAAACTTCATTCTGAAATATAGTCTTCCCTTTGTATTGATGCTTATTTTTATTATCTATTTGATTTGCATCTTTGTGTGTGTGTGTGTGTGTGTGTGTGTGTGTGTATGTGCATGTATCAGAGGTGCGTCCCTGTGGAGGACCAAGGATGTCTTCAGGAATAATCCTGGATTGCTTTTACCTCCTTTTTTCTTTGCTCTGGGATTTTCTAGGTTCTACTCATCAGGCTGCCACTGTTTCTGCTTGGCCTTTTTATGTGGAATGTGGGGTCTGAACTCATGACCTTCTGCTTTCCAGGCAGAGTCTTAACTTCTGAGCCATCTCTCTAGCCCCCAATGCTTGCTATTTTTAAATGTAAGAGGATTAACTGGATTACTAGAAGCATAAGAATGCCTTTGGCCTGTGGAGAGAGAATTTCAGGGTACTGTATCAAAGCAAATGGCATCATGTAAGAACACAGAGCATTCATCACGTGTCAACACAAGAGTTAGAAAATTCTTTAGTTAGATTAATTCTCCTACAATAACTAGCTTTTTTTTTGGATTTAAACTGAACTCTATGAGAACAACACCAGTCACCATTGACCACACACATGAGCTGTCCAATTTCTACTAGACACTTCTTTGAAATGTCCTCTGCCTAAACAATATTTCTGTATTAATATTCAAGTGTTTAGACCTATAAGGGTCGCCTTCCAATCAAATTCAACCTTGTAAAAGCTTATCACTTAATGGTGTTCTTGTGTCATGAAATGTTACATGTGCTTGTTATTTCACAGAGAGTTTCAGAGTCATCTTTATTCATTTTTTTCTTATCATTATATTTTCAGAAACATATAAGTTTTGAGTATATACTGTCTTTTATTGAAACACAAATGGCAAATTTCCTGAGGCACTGTGAGTCTGAAGATGCTTACAAATACACTGTAATCTTATACTCGCTACACTAAAAACACAAAATACAGTCCTTCCTAATTGAAACACAACATTCAGCATTTCTAACTCAATGCTGCTTTCTTCATCTGTGGATAGGAGTGGACATAATGAAAATAAGAATGAGTTGGGATTGTGTGAGACTTGGCAGGAGTTTCTGTTAGCATGGCTACATGACTATTCTACTATGGGTGAATACGACAAAACTCAGATATGGCAAGTCTTCCTACTGTCTTCATGATTTACCTTCAGAAACATAAAAGATTATAAAAATAGCTGAATAAAATCCTTATTTTATCTTCCCCTGTGATGGAGAGTTTCATTAGTTTAACTCATGTTAGTACAATAAGTACATAATGGTATCACATGAATAACTTTAATGACTCTGTAGCACATACAATATTTTATCCATCTTAAAAGTGAATTAATTTATCACACAGATGTTGATAACTTTCCCAAGGTACCATAAGAAATGGCAGATACCTTTAACTCCAATGAGTCTTTTTCAAGTTCCTGGGCAAGGGTAAAGAAAATTATATATACCAAACAGACACAAAATTTGAAAGAAGGAAGAAAGATTAAAGTGTTCTTTACTAAACTAGAGTCTTGTTATAAGAGTATATTCAAAAGTAGATGTAATAAAAGTAAGAAACCGCTGTGAGGGAGGGGTCAGTCATCCATTTGCGAAATGGTTACTTTCTATCTTCCAGACTATATGCCTTCCCCTTCTGGTAATATCATACCCCATCAGTTGTAAATGATCAGGAAGGATAGTCTGTGAACTTAACCAGATGTCTCATTACTTACTTGCAAGTTTTTATCTCTGGCCAGGGGGTGACATCCAATACCCATCAGGATGGAGTGAAGGGCATTGCAGGAGCAGCAAAACTGAAAAAAAAAAAATCAACAAACCATAATCCAGAACATTAGAGACTCTATATCAACCACCTGGAACTAGGGCAGCCTAAACTCTCCCCATCCTGAAGTTCAGGGAAATTTGAGGAAGAGGGGGCGGTAAGATTGTAAGAGCACAAGGATGGGAGGAGTAATGATATGCGAGATACTCCACACAAGTTACGGCCGAAGCAATCATAATTGGACTTTGCATGCCCTGCACTGTGTCCAACACACTATTGACCCCACAAAGTCTAACATTTGTTAAAGGCACTAAGATCCTTGGAGGAAGGGATTGACAGCCACAATAGTGTTCCTATGCTTAAGAGGAACACAGGAAAGGGTTCTGGGAAAGGTCACTGGGTCTTTGCATCTCATCGGAGAGGAGGACCCAGAGGACAGTTTGGCATGCACATTCAAGGATGCTCCGAGGAGGGGAGGGGGAGGCACTGGAGGATGGGGAGGGAGGGGGTGAAGGATGGGGAGGAATGGAGGTGGGGGGTTGGAGGGAGGGAGGGGACCAGTGTACCTGTTAAGTTAGTATGAGTGGAAATAAAAAAAAAGTGTTCTTAACTAAGACCATTTTACAAATGCTTAATTTTATTTGATTATTTTATGAATGTTCAGGTGAGCTGCCAAATATGAACTAGAAAGGATGATGTCAGGAAATTGGCCAATGTAATTATACAATCTTTGCTTAGTAATTATTGCTAGACTTCTATTTTCCCTTAGGGACAGGAGAATAAGGTAACATTTTGATGACTAAATTCCATGGAATGTCACACAGATCCTTGAGAAACCACTTACAAATTACCAAAGTGGATTTGCATCTCAAAGAATATAAAACAATTTAACAATTTCAAGTTTTCTAAAGTAAATGTTCTTGGAAGAAGGAGCTAAAGTGATTATCATCACAAGGAACCTTTATCAATATGTGGTAAACCTGAGATGAGCATTTAGGATGTGTTAATCAATGAATTGATAGATGAGCAGATACATAGATAGCCAGTTGGGATAATCGTATCTGTTGCAATTCTCAAGCAATCAGTATTTTCAGAAAAGAAACTTTAAAAATGCTGAACTTCCAAAGAACCATTAGGGTTCTTTTCTTGCTTTACTTTATTTACTTATTTATTTATTTATTTGTTTGTTTGTTTGTTTGTTTGTTTGTTTGTTTTTATGAATCTGCCTTTCTGTGTTGATTCATCATAGGACTTTTCTTAAATGAACAAGAATAATAGAGGAGATTTAAAAAAAAACAGAGTAAATGCATGGTAGATGGATTAAAAATAGCCCAATACAGTTTAGACTTTTCTGAGAACATTCTATCTCTCCACAGTCACATTACTCTAGGCAATATGGGGATTTTTTCATAGTGATCTTTGCAATAGATGGTGCTTTCTCAGAGATCTATAGTGTTCATATTCCTCATTTTCATTTTAGTATATCGCAGTCATAGAATGGGATTGCATTAAATATTATGTGTTTGGCAATATTATATGCAGGAATAATTTATAGATTAGAAAATACAGAAATGATATTGGATTAAGCTTGGAATCCATGATTAAGATTGAGACAGTATATTAACAAGAAAGTGTAAAGAATGAAAGAATTTTTCTTTTTCATTTCAATTATTTTACCTTGTAAGCAATTAATATAGATTTACCTGAATTATTGAATTTAGAGTATGAGATAGAGTATCACTGAGATAGCTATTAACTGATTTGTTTTCAGTTATGTTTTAAAAACAAGTATAGCACAAATGGAAAAGAAAAGATTGAAGAAAGAATGATGGTCAGACAGTGAGTACTTCATGCAATGAGCTCTATCATGCGGGAGATAATCCCCAACTTGACAGAATATTATGGAATATTTTAATAATTAACACATATCAGGTTAATTGCTTACCTTCAAAATTTCTGCTTCTATTCTATTGGGGCATCAGAAAATGTTAAGAAATGCAGTTGCACTGTCTAAATAGAGGCTCTTTTCTAATTTGCAAAGTACATTTTATTTTGCACAAATGTCAAGGTTTTGTTTTACACAATCATATCTGTGGTTCTCCAGTATAATCTTCTAAGGAAACTTCATGCTTCCTTTCTGCCTCAGATTCAGTAATTCATTGTACATACGTACCACATTTTCATTATCCATTCATCTACTCTTAGGCATTTAGGCTATTTCATGTCTATGCTATTGTGGATAGAGCTGCAATGAATGCAATGTGTCTGTGTCTTTATAAAATGAAGCATTATTTGAAAATATTCCCAGGGGTGGTATAGTTGGGTCATATGGCATTTCAATTTTTCACACTTTTAGAAATGGCCATACTGATTTCCAGAGTGGTTCTATAAGTTTGTGTTCCCATCAGGAATATATAAAGATTACCTTCTCCCCACATCCTCTCCAGCATTTGTTGTTGCATGAATTTTTTGCTATTCACAATAGCAAAGTCATGAAGTAAACCTTGATGCCTGACAGTTGACAAGATGATAATGAAAATGTGGTACATATACAGAATGAAATACTGTTCAGCTATCAAGGAAAGTGAATTGGTGAAATATGCTGATAAGTGGATGGTGTTGGAAGAAGTTGTACTGAGAAAAGTATCCCAGACACAGAAAGACATAAGTCACGTTTTCCTTTATAAGTGGAACCTAAATCTAAGCCCTCAGAATGAGATTCTCAAGGAGTAATTTCTACAATATCCAACATTACTACAAAAGAACACGGCTTGGGATGTGTAATATGGAAAAACAGAAAGATAAGGCCACTATGGAAGAAAAACTTCCATATGGAGGGAAAAATATGGAGAGAATTAAGGTGATAGTCTTAATTATGGGTAAGTGAGAAAAAAGAGGCAAGTGTCTAAGGAGAAAAAAAGATCATAGGTCTAACTCAGGAATGAATACTGTAAACCATGACAACTCATATAAGAAGAATCTATAGAAGCAACAGATACATGTAAGACCTATGGGAAAGCAATTACTCCCTAAAAGGAGTTTATCACTTTTATGTAAAGAAATCATGCCAGACAATGCAAACTTATAAAAATAACAGTAGAAGGGATAGTAGAAGAAGATAGGAATAGCTATCCTAGTGCTAACTATAAAATTCAATAATATGATACCCTCTAAATAAGCTCCAAGAGTTTAAGGAAGTTGTATCCTATTATAGTGGAAGACTAGTGAGGCAGAAAACCACATCAGGCCAGCATTCAGAATATCTGAAAACCTGGAGTACTCACTCTTAATCAGCCCACCAAAATCTCATACCACAGCAAGGCTCATGGAACCTTCCAGAAGAGGGGGTGCAAGCTTGTAAGAGCCCAAAGGTGGTGTGAGTTACTCCTAAGGAACACACTTCATCCATGACGGGCTGCTATACCGATAAGGTCACAGTGAAGAGACCATCTACCCGCGTATCTACACAATGGCTGAATTATTGACAATCCCCCAACTACTAACTAGGATTTTAGAAGAAACAGCGGTTCTAAGGTGTTTCAGGGGCAGATGCTGGACAAAGGAAGAGGAAACTCCCACTTATAACTTTTCCCTTTGGAGAGCCACATTTAGTTCATCAGAAAACTGACTCCCATATCAACACAGGGACCCCAAAGGGCGTCCTGTGATATATACAAGCAGAAGAGGGGGACGCATCTGGATCAGAGCAGGATGACTAAAGGGAGGGAAGGATGAGAGAGGCTTTATGGATGAGGAGAGGAGAGAAGTAGGTAGGAAGAGGGTGGGCAAAGGCATAAACCCAGTTTTTATTTGTAAAGAAATTAAAAATGGGGCTGGAGAGGTGGCTCAGGGGTTAAGCCTTTGCCTTGCAGGCAGGTCCTGAGTTCAGATCCTAGACCCCCCCACGTATAGACACCAGACGGAACCGGGGGCAGCCTGCGTTTCTGGCCCTGGTAGGGCGGAGCCTGTGAATCCCAGGGCAGAGTAAACAAGAAGGAGGTGGAGGCAGTCCATGGTGGTTCAGGAATTTGTCCGTGGTTCTACACACACACACACACATACACACGCACGCGCACGCGCGCATAATTGAACAAAATAATAATAAAGAGAGAAATTAAAAATTAAAAAAAACATTTTTCCTTAAGTTTTTTTTAATCATCCACATATTTGAACAAAATAAAAACAAAACAGCTTAAAAAAATGCTCTTCAGGCTGCCCCACTGATGTGTGTGTTTCCAAGGTTTCTACTATGAAAGCCCGAACCTCCACAGGAGTAGAATAGCCAGAGTGAACCCTGAGGTCCACTGAGGCATGCAGTCATAAGGATGGGAGGGAATAGGAGGGAATAGTAAAGGGAAAGGAGGGAATGGGAGGGATGAGGGAGGGAAGAAGCTGGGATGAATATTCAATATGCTTGTAAAAATAGAAAAAAATAATAAAAGAAAAGAAAATGCTAAGTGACATCCATTGTCAAATCAACTACAAACTGATTCTGACCAAATAGTGTTTGGACACTGAAGCATAATTAAAGGGATTTTAAGGAAACAATTATATTTTTGGTTAGCACTTTTATATCTGGGCACTAGTAAAATTCAATGAGGAAAGAACTATCATTACAATAAATTGTTGCTCTGCAAATGATTATCTACTTATTTCATGAAATTGAATCTTGTCATTCATAAAAACTGATTTGTAGAAACACTGAAATAGCTTGAAGAATAAACTACCTCCTCTCATAAGTAGGGACCTTAATTTGAGCCTTGGAAACCCTACAATGTAAATAAGAATACAAAAATTTCTGGAAGGTGAACTGTTTCACCTGCTAACAAGTGTTCAAGTGAGCATCGCAAGTGGTGTTATAGGATGTTCTTATTTTGATTATTTAATCAATTGTGCATGTGTGTGCGTGTATGTGTGTGAGTGTGTGTGTTTGTGTGTGTGTGTAGAACCACGAACAAATTCAGGAACCACCATGGACCGCCTCCATCTCTTCCTTGTTTACTCCGCCCCAGGATTCACAGGCTCCGCCCTACCAGGGCCAGAAACGCAGGCCGCCCGGGTTCGGCCCGGTGTCTATACGTGGGGTCTAGGATCCGAACTCAGGACCTTCCTCCTGCAAGGCAGAGACTTAACCCCTGAGCCACCTCTTCAGCTCCTATTATGTTCTTTAAAAGTAATTTTTTCTCTGTAGTGATCTTCTCCGGAACATAGAACTCTATCCTCTTTATGAAAAAGCATTACGAAAAAATGCAAGTCATGTATGCTAGTTCATAACTTCAGTCCAAGCATTTGGGATGCTAAAACAGGAGGGTATGTTAGTTTTTTTTTATGGTTTTACACTTAAAAATTGCAATAGCATTAATAGTTAATTACGTTTGGTTTGAAGAATGTATTTGAATTTTGATCATTATGTATATGTATATTATAATGTTCAGTATCTATTATTGAGACTATCCTTTTTTTCTAGATTTACCTCCAGGCAGTTATCAAAAAAAGTTGATCAGAGTGAATTTTTTTTTATAGTCATAAGCTTTTTATTTATGATCTCTTATTTGTAAGATGGACATATTTGTTCACATTTTCTAAAAGCAAGTTAACATTGTTTAATATATATACATCATTTAGTGAGCTCAGTTTATTATATTTGTTGTTGTATACTATAATTTTTATAACATTTTTATTATTATTTCCGCTCATACAAACTTAATAGGTAGACCAGTTCCCTCCCCCTTCCTCCTTCCCCCCAAACCCCCTGCTTCCCCTCCCTCCCTCCCCATCTCCCAGTACCTCCCCCCCCCAATTCCCAAAGAGTCCTTTATTGCGTATGCCTAACTCTCCTCTTGGTCCTCCTTTCTGATGACGTAAAAGGACCCAGTGGCATTTCCCTGAACCCTTTCTCGTGTTCCCCTTAAGCATAGGAACACTACTGGGGCCATCAATCCCTTGCCTCCAAGGATCTTGGTGCTTTTTGCCGATGTTAGATTTTGTGAGGTCAATAGTGTGACGGACATGGCACAGGGCATGCAAAGTCCTATTATGATTGCTTCAGTCCTATCTAGTGTGGAGACTCTTCAAATCATTGCTCCCCCCATCCTTTTGCTCTTACAATCTTACCGCCCCCTCTTCCGCAGATATCCCTGAGCTTCAGGATGGGGGGAGATTAGGCTGGCTTAGTTCTATGTGGATGATATAGAGTCTCTGAAGTTCTGGATTGTGATTTGTTGATTTTCTTTTGCAGTTTTGCTGCTCCTGCTATGTCCTTCCCTCCATCCTGATGGGCACTGTATGTCACCCCCTGGTCAGAGACAAAAAACTGTTAAACTGGAGTCTTGTTATAATAGCACATTCAAGGATAGATGTAATAAAAGCAGGAAACCTCGGTGAGGGAGGGATCAGTCATCCATTTGCAAAATGATCTCTCTTCATCTGCCAGACTATATGCCCTCTCCTTCTGGTGAGATCATACCCCCTCAGTTGTACATGATCAGGAACGAATGTCTGTGAACTTAACCAGGTGTCACATTACTTACTTGCATTCCTTGGAGGTCGATTTTTTCTGCTGAAACATGTTCCCCTCACTCCTTGTGTCTGGTGTGGCTCTCCAACCCCATCCCTCCTGTTCACAATCCTTGCAATTACAGTATTACAGAGATTTACCCTTGAGTGTCTCAATGTGGGCTGGGTGAGTTTGGTACTAGGAGCCACCTATTAGGGAGTACATACGGCACTTAACTTTCTGGGATTGGGATACTTCACTTAATATAATTGTTTCTAATGACATCCATTTCCCAGCAAACTCCAGTAATTCATCATTTTTGATGGCTGAGTAGTACTCCATTGTATAGATGTACCACTGTTTCCTTATCCACTCGTCAACTGTTGGACATTTAGGTTGATTCCATGACTTTGCTATTGTAAACAGTGCTGCTATGAACATAGTCGTGCTGGTGCTATCGAGGCGAACCTCTGCTGCATGGGGGGTTATTCCCAAAAGTGGAATAGCAGGGTCATATGGCATTTCAATCTTTAATTTCTTTAAGACTCTCCAGACAGCTCGCCAGAATGGCTGTATGAGTCTGCATTCCCACCAGCAATGTAGCAGGGTTCCCCTCTCTCCACATCCTCTCCAGCACTTGTTGTTGTTTGTATTGTGGATTTTTGCCATCCTGACCAGGGTGAGATGGTATCTCAGGGAAGTTTTGAGTTGCATTTCCCTGATAGCTAAAGAAGTGGAGCATTTTTTAAGATATTTGTTAGACATTTTAATTTCATCTCTGGTAAAATTTCTTTTAAGTTCCAGGGCCCATTTTTTAATTGGGCCATTGGTTTCCTTGGTGTTTAATTTTCTAAGTTCTTTGTGCACTCTGGACAGTAGAGCTCTATCAGATATGTGGTTAGTGAAGATTTTCTCCCATTCTGTGGGTTGCCTTTGAGCTCGTGTTACAATCTCTTTATCTGAACAGAAGCTCTTTAATTTCACAAGATCCCAACTGTTGAGAGTTGGTAGCAGTGATTGTGCCATTGGATGTCTGTTTAGGAAATGTTGGCCTAGCCCAATCAGCTCAAGGGAGTTCCCTATCCGTTCAGTTATGATTTTATAGTCTCTGGCTTGATATCAAGGTCCTTGATCCATTTGGAATTAAGTCTTGTACATGGTGACAAGTATGGGTCCAGCTTTAATATTCTGCATGTGGAGATCCAGTTTTGCCAGCACCATTTGTTGAAGATACTGTTCTTTTTCCATTGGATTCTTTGGGCCCCTTTGTCAAAGATCAAATGGCTGTAGTTTTGTGGGCTTATATCTGAGTCGTCAACCCTTATCCATTGATCTGTGTGTCTATTTTGGAGCCAGTACCAGGCTGTTTTTATAACTATGGATTTGTAGTATAGACTAAGGTTCGGTATGGTAATACCTCCAGCAGTGTTTTTGTTACTCAGGATTGTTTTGCTATTCTGGGTCTTTTGTGCCTCCATATGAATTTTGAGATTAATTGGTCCACTTCTTTAAAGAATTGCTTTGGGATTTTAATTGGTATAGCATTGAATTTGTATATTGCCTTAGGTAGGATGGTCATTTTTACGATGTTGATTCTGGCAATCCAGGAGCATGCGAGGTCTTTCCACCTTCTGATGTCTTCAGCAATTTCTTTCTTTAGGGTTTTAAAGTTTTCATTGTAAAGGTCTTTTACCTCCTTGGTTAGGTTTATACCAAGGTATTTCATTTTTTTAGGGGCTACAGTAAATGGGATTGTTTCTCTCAAGGCTTTTTCACTTCTTTCATTCTGGGCATATAGGAAGGCCTCTGATTTTTGCACATTTATTTTGTATCCTGCCACCCTGCTGAACTTCTCAATAGTTCCAGGAGCTTCCTGGTGGAGTTTTTGGGATCCCTCAGGTATAAGATCATGTCATCTGCAAATAGGGATAGCTTGACTTCTTCCTTGCCGATTTGATCCCTTTTATGTCCCTTTCTTGTCTTATGGCTTCAGCTAAGACTTCAAGTACAATATTGAATAGAAGTGGTGAGAGTGGACAGCCTTGTCTAGTTCCTGATCGAAGTGGGAATGCTTCCAATTGTTCCCCATTGAGCATAATCCTTGCTGTGGGCTTGTTGTATACAGCTTTTATTATATTGATAAAGGTTCCTTCCATTCCTACTGTCTCTAGCGTTTTGATCATAAAAGGCTGTTGGATCTTATCAAAGGCTTTTTCTGCGTCTATCGAGAGTATCATGATGTCTTGGACTTTGGACTGGTTTACATGATGAATTACATTTATTGATTTGCGTATGTTGAACCAACCTTGCATGCCCGGGATGAAGCCTACTTGGTCCCTGCGATTGATCTCTTTGATATGTTTTTGAATCCGATTTGCTAAGACTTTGTTGAGAATCTTTGTGTCTGTGTTCATCAGGGAGATCGGCCTATAGTTTTCTTTTTTAAGTGAATCTTTATTAGGTTTTGGGATTAAGACGATATTAGCTTCATAGAAGGAATTTGGTAGTGTTCCTTCCTTTGCTATTTGATGGAACAGTTTAAGGAGTATTGGTGTTATTTACTCCTTAAATGTCTGGTAGCATTCTGTGCTGAATCCATCTGGTCCAGGACATTTTTTGGTGGGAAGATTCAAGATTACTTCTTCAATTTCCTTATATGTTATAGGGCCATTTAAGTAATTCACAACTTCCTGATCCAATTTAGGTAAGATGTGTTAACTTAGAAAATCATCCATCTCTTCTGTGTTGTCAAACTTCACTGAGTATAAGTTTTTGAAATATGATGTTATAATTCTCTGGATTTCTTGGGTATCAGTAGTGATTACTCCATGTTCATTTCCAATTTTGTTAATTTGGGTTTTCTCTCTCTTGCTTTTGGTTAATTTAGCTAGGGGTGTAACTATCTTATTGATTTTTTCAAAGAACCAGCTTTTTGACTGGTTGATTTTTTCTATCGTTTTCTTAGTCTCGATTTCAGATATTTCTCCCCTTAGTTTGCTAACCTCCTCTCTTCTACTACTTTTGGGATCAGATTGCTCAAGTTTCTCTAAAGCCTTAAGCTGCATTGTTAAGTTATTCATTTCTGATGTTTCCATTTTTTTGATGTAGGCATTAAGAGCTATGAACTTACCTCTTAGGACAGCTTTCATTGTGTCCCAGAGATTTTGGTAAGTTGTATTTTCGTTATCGTTCACTTTCAGGAAATCTTGAATTTCCTTTTTAATTTCTTCCTGAATCCAGTTCTCATTCAGCATCATATTGTTAAGTTACCAGGAGTTAGTGTATTTTCTCTTGTTTGTTGTGTTGTGGATGTCCAGCTTTAGGCCATGGTGGTCTGATAGGGCACAGGTTAGAATTTCAACTTTTTTGTATATGTGTAGATTCGTTTTGTGGCCCAATATGTGATCTATTTTGGAAAAAGTTCCGTGTGCTGCTGAGAAAAATGTGTATTCTTTTGTGCGTGGGTGAAAAGTTCGATAGAGATCTGTAAGGTCCATTTCATTAAGGGTTTGATTAAGTTCCAAAGTGTCTCTGTTAAGCTTTTGACCTGTTGATCTATCCCATGTTGAGAGGGCGGTGTTGAAGTCCCCAAGAATTATCGTTTGGGGGTTGATATCTTGCTTTAGGCGCTGTAGGGTTTTCTTAATGAATGTGGAGGGGCCCGTATTGGATTCATAAATGTTCAGTATTGTGAAGTCTTCCTGGTGAATTGTACCTGTGACTAAAATGTAGTATCCATCTGTGTCTCTTATGATTTTCTTTGGTTTGAAGTCCACTTTGTCTGAAAGCATAATTGCTACCCCTGCCTGTTTCCTGGTTCCATTAGCTTGTAAGATTTTAGACCAGCCTTTCATTCTTAGGATGTGCCTATCTTTTGTGGTGAGATGAGTTTCCTGAAGGCAGCAGATTGTTGGATTGTGGTTTTTAAACCAAGTTTGTAATCTATGTCTCTTAATCGGTGAATTAATCCCATTGACATTTAATGTTATAATGGAGAAATTATTTTTAATTCTGGACATTTTTTATGTTTAGTAGATTTTGTAAGCATGTTGTTTGATATTTATGTTTCAGTGGTATTATACTTCCCTTCTGCCCTCCTGGATATGCTTGTTCTTTTCTTCAAGCTTGTGTATCAGTTCTAGGATTTTTTGAAGGTCTGGTTTGGTAGACATGTATCCCTTCAAGTTGTCTTTGTGTTGGAAAACTTTTCTTTCTCCCTCAATCATGACAGATAGTTTTGCTGGGTATATCAGTCTGGGTTGGCATTTTTGCTCATTTAATACTTGAAGTATGTCTCTCCAAGCTCTTCTTGCTTTTACTGTTTCCATTGAGTAGTCATTTGTTATTCTAATAGGTTTACCTTTAAAAGTGAGTTGCTTTTTTTCTCTTGAAGCTCTCAGCACCTTTTCTTTGTCTTGAATGTGGAGTGTTTTGACTATTATTTGCCTTGGCGATTTTCTATTTTCGTCATATCTGTTTGGAGTGCGAAATGCCTCTTGTATTTGGATAGGCCTCTCATTCTTTAATTGTGGGAAGTTTTCATTTATGATGAATTGAAATATTTCCTCAGGTGTGGTATTTTGGGATTCTTGTTCTGGTATTCCATGAATGTGCATGTTAGGCTTCTTCAGGGTGTCCCATATCTCTTGAATGTTCCTCTCAAGTATCTTTTTGGCTTTAACAATCTCTTCCATTGAGCTGGTTAATTCTCCCACTTTGTCTTCAAGATCTGAAATTTTATTTTCTGCCTCATTTGTTCTGCTGATAAGACTCTCTGTTGAGTTTTGGGTTGAAGATAACTTGTCTTTTAGTTCAATTTTAAACTCTGCCTGAGACTGTTTTAATTGCTCCATACCTATTTTTGTTTCTTGAACTGTTTTCCTCAACTCCTCCAAGTGCCTGTTGTGTTCCTGTTCAAAGTGGTTGATTCGGTTGTTTATCTCTTCTCGGATTTCCTCTTTCATAGTATTAATCATGGTAAGAATCATACTCTGAAAGTCGTTATGTTGGGTCTGGTTTTCATGGCTATTTTCTGTGGATTTGTTCTGATCGGAATCCCTTATTTTGGGATTGATTCTTTCGGCAGGAGATTGGTCTTCTTGGGTTTTGTTTCTCGTGGATCTGCACTTTGACTTGTACATTTTTGTTTTGTTTTTTAGGACCTTTCAGTTTCTGTTTTTTACTGAATCCACGTAGTTAGTATTGTTACGCTTGCCAGTTATTACTAGTGCTTGCCTTGGATTGGGTATGTCTGTATATTGTTAGTATTATATCCTAGATGAGGCTATAGGCTGTTAGTACGTCAGTTAAGTCAGGTCACGTTACCAGGGGGTGAGTATTAGTTTGGTAGTGCACTTTTATGATTAATTTCTTGATGAAATGTGGGGGTGAGTGGTGTACTCCCTAGAGTAGTATGTTGTGGGGTGGCTGTATGAGAAAGTTGATCTACAGCATTGATACTTTAAAGGATCACTAAGGTGAAAAGAAAAAGTTTACTTATCTTTGGGCTGGATGAGAAGAAACTCACCCACGTGATATAATGATTGTAGTGGAGTCCAGATGTATGGCCTGTGCTCCCTTTGTTCCTTAGAATTTTGCTTGAGTTTCCTTTGGGCTCTATTGAATTCTGAGTAGCAGTGTGTCTTCCGTGGACCACATGCGTAGGTCCCCGGTGGGCCAGAGAGGCAGAGGGTCTGATGTTGATGGCAGAGTTCTTCACCTGCGATCTGGGAAGGTGGGCGCGGAGAGGGGCGGGGCCCGGGGCAAAGCCGGCTGCGCAGTGCGGTGCTGCTGGCCCAGCAGCTCCTGGGTGGGGGGGGGGGGGGGCTGGGCTGGGCTCTTTCGCTCCTTGGCTCAATGGCAGAATTCTTCACCTGGGATCCAGGGGGTGGCTGGCACGGGGCAGGAGGGTGCGAGGGGCTTGGGTCCGGGGGGGCCCAGGCTAAGCTGCAGTCGGCCTGGGTGCTCACCGCTGGGACGCGTGGGGCTCCGGGGGGGTGGGGGCTGGGCTGGTCTGTCTCTCTCTCTCTCTCTCTCACTCTCTCATTCACTCACCTTCCAGAGTGAATTTTAATATGACAAATAAATTTGAAATTAAATGGCTGATGTAAGAGCTGCTACTTTATATTTGATAAAGTTGGGTGTTTGTTATATCTAGTGATTTCTTGTTATTCATTCAATATTTTTGCCAGGCTTGGGGAAGCAATCCACAGCCTTGTACTAACTTGGCAAGAATCTAATACTGAATTATGTGCCCCACATAGAAAAGTCAATTTAATATCCAAGTGGCATATGCCATTTCTTTTGTATTCACCACCTTAAAACATTATTATCTACTTGTTTTACATGTAATATTTTTCCTCTAACCTATGTCCTCTGTGTATTCACATTCATGTCTCTTCTTTATTAAGTAATAAATTAAACATCTAAAAATTAAATAGTAGTGAATCATCAAACAAAATATTAGCCTGAATATTAGATGGAATGCATCATCCTTTCTATTTCAAAAATCAAGCTGGTAAATCTTAATGACTTTGTGTTAGGCAATATTTTCTTAAATATAAACCTGAAAGCACTAAATTTGAAATGAAATGGCTCATTTTACTTCATCAAATTCTATACCATTTGGTCTCTAAAGAACAACATAAGGGAGGCTGGAGAGACAGCTCAAAGATAAAGATTTTGCCTGGCAAGCAGAAGATCCTAAGTTCAGATCCCAGGTCCTATATAAAATCACCAGGCACCAAAACCAGGGGATTGTACTTCCTGTCCTAGTGGGCATAGCCTAGGAAATCCCAGAGCCAAGCAAAAAGGATGAAGAAGAAATTCAGGATGATTCCTGAAATTAACCTTTGTCCTCCACAGAAATACACGGTGTCTTCTGATACACACAGACACATACAGACATGCAGATAGACAGATGGGCAGACACACACACACACACACACACACACGCACACATCGACACACACACATACACACACTCATGCAAACAAATAAACAACAATAAAAAATAATAAATAAATAAATAAATAAAAGTTGAAAAATTTTAGAAAGAACAACATAAATTGAGTGAAAAGGAAATCCACACAATGAAAGAAGAATATTTGAAAATTACATATATTTGATAAAGGACTTTACCAAAAATGTATAATAAAAAGTCACCCAATCCGTTAAAATGAACATTTGCTAAATATGCTTCTCAAGACCATATTGAAATAGTAATATTCTCACTGAAAATTTAATCAGGTCATTTGTTATCAAGAAAAAAACCAAAGCTTACAGAGAATAATACTTTATAAATATTAGGCTGTTATAATAAAACATAAAATAGTAATTGTGGTAAGTATGTGGATAATCAGTAACTCCCTTATACTGCAAGTTGACTTGTAGCCTGCTTCAATGACTTTGAAAAAGATAATTGCACAGCTCATGGATTGTACAGTATAGAGTTCCCACATGTTTAACTGTTGAATTTTTAAGACAAATACAAATAACTTTCATACAAAATTTGTGCAAACAAGTTCATATGTCTTACTCATATAAACTATGCAATGAAAATAATTTCAATTTGCATAAACAAACAGATGAATGATTACCTTTGAATGGCCTTTCAATACATAGAAAAAAGTGGATGAGAATGAAATACTAACAAAATATGAATTAATCCTTGTAGTTCATAAATATTAGATTTTGTTAATACCCTATACTTAGTGTAGGAGAATTCAGAGACAAACATAGATATGAGATTTTACAGGTATTGAGGAAATAGCACTAAATGAAGGCACATGCAATAGAATTTTCTCTGACATTCATTAAAACATTCGGAAATAGATAATAGTGACATTAGTAAGATTACAAACATAGTAGAGACTTCTAATTGCAAATTTTGTGAAATTTTAATACTATGTGAATTAAGTTTCCACAAAGGTCTTGGAAAATATAATTATGGGTAAGAATCTGCACCTGGCAATGGCTTCAAGAGAGGCTACAGAAAAGGGACTCCAGAGATTGAACTGAGCTGCAGTCTCCCAACAACTGGATCTTTTACTCTTGAGAGAAAGTAATTGAAGCTAAATGACAAACAGCAACAGCTTACTAATCAAATAGCCCCAAGGTAAACCTCAACAACATGATATTAATATTATAAATTTCTCTGTTTGCAATGGAATGTATTGTATTGCTGCAAATTTTTTTTCTTTTTGGAGGAATTTTTCCCCTTTTATTATTTATTTATTTCCGCTCATACAAACGTAATAGCACACCCAGCCCCTCCATCCCTCCACCCCTCACTGGACCCCCTATTTTCCTCCCCCCTTTTCCCCTTTCTTTCACCCCCTCCCTCCCTATCTCCCAGTGCCTCCCCCCCAATCCCTGGAGCATCCTTTAATGTTTATGTCAAACTTTCCTCTGGGCCCTCCCTTCTAATGAGGTGTAAGGACTCAGTGGCAATTCCTAGAACTCTTTCTTGTATAAGTATAGGAACATACTTATATATACTTATATAGGATCGTAGTGCCTATGGTCCATGCTAGAATTTGGGGGTTCAATGATATGTTGGTCATTGTGCAGGTCATGCAAAGTCCTATTATGATTACTTTGGACATAACTTGTGCAGAGTATCTCGCATATCATTACTCCTCCCCATCCTTGTGCTCTTACAATCTTACCGCTCCCTCTTCCTCAAATTTCCCTGAGCTTCAAGATGGGGAGAGATTAGGCTGGCCTGGTTCCAGGTGGTTGATACAGATTCTCTGATGTTCTGAATTATGGTTTGTTGATTTTTTTCAGTTTTGCTGCTCTTGCCATGCCCTTGGCTCCATCCTGATGGGGATTGAATATCACCACCTGGCCAGAAATAAAAAGCTGTTAAAATAGAGTCTTATTATAAGAGTATATTCAAAGGTAGATGGAATAAAAGTAGGAGACCATGGTGAGACGGGGGGGGGGTCAGTCTCCCATTTGCAAAATGGTTACTTTCTATCTGCCAGACTATATGCCCTCCCCTTCTGGTGAGATCATACCCCATCAGTTGTAAATGATCAGGAAGGAAAGTCTGTGAACTTAACTAGATGTCTCATTACTTACTTGCAGTCCTGTTGCAAATTCTAAATGAAATAGAACATACAAAGTAATTCAGCAATAGTTGGTAGTTGCTTATGATTGTTGTTACTTATAATAGTATTTTCTTCAGACAACATGTAAATAAGTTGAAATCACCATTCTGTCTATCAGAGATGACACTACACACTTATTGAAGTGGTCTGCAAAGGGTCTTCTGATTTATTAATGCTTCACATCCCCTTAATGACCATAAGCATAAATGTTTCAGCAAGGACTAGTCAACAATTCTATCTAATATTCAACACTGGAATTTTTGAGCACATGCTTTTGAGCCAGTCCTGTCGTGTAGCTGAGGCTGGTTTGAAGTTGACAATAAATATAGACAAGATGTCCTTGAACATTGAACATATAGCAATTCTTCTGATTTAGTCTCCCAAGTGCCTTATTAAAAGGTATGAACTATCATTTCTGGCTTCCATTTGGATTTTTATAATCCTTTCTTATAAACAGGCTAGAAATTTATATCTTGGAAAAGAATGGAACAGAAGGGAAAGATTTGTTGTAAATATGACATCACTGCAGAGGCTCATTTTGACCACTTGTTTAAAATCATGCCTGTACATTTTCTACACTACTATCCCTACTTGAATTTAGGAGGTCGTAGATGTAACTACAGCACTACAGAAATGCTGTCTTTGCCCTTATTTTGTTTGTATACTAAATACTTTGTCCTTATTTTGTTTGTATACTAAAGCTAAGGGAAATTTGTGGAAGAGGGGGCATTAAGATTGTAGGAGCCTAAAGATACTCCATACAAGTTAGGGCCGAAGTAATCATAATAGGACTTTGCATGACCTGTGCAATGACCAACATATCATTGAACCCCAAAGTCTAGCATGGAACATAGGCACTGCGATCCTCAGATGCAAGGGATTAACAGCCACAATAGTGTTCCTATACTAAAGGGGAACACACAAAAAAAGAGCCCTAGGCAATGCCACTGAGTCCTTACACCTCATCAGAGAGGAGGACCCAGAGGGAAGTTTGACATGCACACTATAGGATGCTCCAGGTTTGGGGGGGAGGGCAATGGGAAAAAGGGAGGGAGGGGGGAAAGGAAAGGGATAAGGTGAGGAGGGATCAATGGGATCTAGGGAGTGGTGAAGGGAGGCAGGGGAATGGGGTACTTATCAACTTTGTATGAGTGGAAGAAATAAAAAAAATGCTGTCCTTATTTTGTTTATAGTAGTGTGTCATGAACCACAGCCTACTGAAGGTCTCTAAACATGTTGACCTTTCATATGTTATTCAAACTCTGCTGTTAGAAATATTTTCCTTCTCTGCTATTTTTGGTGGTCCTTTAGGAATATAAATATTCACTCACATATATCTATATTATACTTCATTTTATTATGGTGAGGAATTGCTCCCTAAAGGTATGTATTCCTTAACTATTGGTACCTTCAACGGGTACTTTACACAGAAAAATGAATGTGAGTACATGTGAGTACATGTGATAAACTTGGGAAAGGGAAATTACTCTGGAATAATTTCAAGGTACATTTTCTCTTAGAAATATTTAATCATGAAGCATTTTATTTCTGACTTTTAAAGGGAAACAAGAAAGTCATTAAACATTGCCATCTTTGAAGAGGCAGGATCAGGAAATGTAGAAAATGAATAGTCTTTGGAGTTTGAAAAGTAAACGAGAAATAATCCACCATACAATATCTAGAAAGAATGAAATCGACAATAACTGTTTTAAAATCATTGAGTACCTCATTGAACCTTGGACACACAGAAGTAATATGCATGATGCCAATCACTAATCTACAACACTAGACATTATTTCTATGTCTATCTATGTTTGTGTATATTAAACAAGATGCTGGTGCATAATAATGACCAATTTTAATCATTACAAAGTTTTAGTTGTCAAATATTTTAAGTTTTTGTATTTTTTCTGATAATGAAACCTTTATTCTCACATTTTTAATTTATTTCCAATGCATAATTCAAACATTCATATAGATGACTTTCAGAATGTTTAAACCACTGAGAGGAGAAAACATACTGCAAGCTAGTATAAGGTTTCTCCATAGCCTTAGGATATGCAACCAGATGAATATATCCCAAAATATAATCCTCACATTTCTTCCCTCTAATTTACTTTCATGGGAACATTGTGATAGTTTGATTTCCAATAGTCATCACGAAATGTCTGAAAAAGAATTAAGATGAGGAAGAGCTTAACTGGCTCGCAATTGAGAATTCTTGTTCCTCTCTGTGAGGAAGTCACATTACAGAGTTTGAAGAAATCCCATCACATCCTCAATAAAAGCTTCGTAATGAATGGTCCTTCAGTGGGCATCTAATTTCAAAGAATTTTATGCAGATATTGGATTGCCTTTTCTTTACTTCCATCATGTTTATTTCTTAAAATTGATGAAATTAAATTATTCAATTTTTATGAAGCTTATTCTTATTCAGTTTATTTCCATCTAAATTTTTAGCTTTTATACTTCACATTTATGTCTATAGTCAATATCGAATTTATATATGCTTTGAATCACATATTTAAAATAATTTGTATATTAAAATAATTTGTATATTGATATTCAAGCGTTCAGTGTCTATCTTCTTTCTAGACTTGCCTTTGGGCATTTATCACATAGTACTTTTGAATACGACAAATAAAATTGAAATTAAATGGTTGATGCCACAATTATTATTTATGCTTGAAGATTATTACTTTTCATATCGAGTAATTTTTCTGATTATTCACACAATAGTTTTTCTGCTGTTGTTGGGGAGGTAATCCAGCACCTTGTACAAGCCAGGCAAGTGCTCAATCATGGAACTATGTATCCAACATAGCAAAGTTTTGTATGTCATCTTTAGTTGTACTACCTCAAGAAAATATTTCTACTTGCTTTATATGTAATACTTTTAGAGAATTCTATAATATGATTACTTTACTTTGCAGATCTATACATTAACAGAAAAGATGTCTGTGAATTTTCAGCTAAGATCAATACTATGTCTTTCTCAATGAGTTGAATAATAAAATGGCATAGACTCTTAGTAATAATAACATAAATAAAATTTTCCATCAGTTCTATTTTTTCTTTTGAGATGAACAGACACTAATTTGTATGCAATTTGATTCCATCTTCCTCTTTTCCAAAGTGCCTATTTTCTCTCAGTGATTTTAAGTGGAACCACTGTTGATTAATTATCAGAATGAAAATTTCCAAAACGATAACTCACACATAATTTTTTATTATTTATTATTTATTCAATTGTGCGTGTATGCGTGCGTGTGCATGTGTATATGTGTATATATATATGTGTGTATGTATGTGTGTGTGAATGTAGAACCACGGATGAATTTGGTAACCAACATGGACTGCCTCCACCTCCTCGTTATTTACTCTGCCCTGGGATTCACAGGCTCCACCCTACCAGGACCAGAAACGCAGGGCGCCCTCACTTCTGCCTAGCATCTAGATGTGGGGTCTAGGATCTGAACTCAGGACCTTCCACCTGCAAGGCAGAGGCTTAACCCTGAGCCGCCTCTCCAGCCCAACTCACACATAATTTGAGTTATACTCTACATATAATTCAAGAATGTCACATTTTCTTATAATTAAGTTAGATTGCCTTTGTTCATTTTCATATGATGCATGTGTGGTGTTTATGTACAGATGAATGAATGTTTAAATTTTGCAGGACTCTCGGGGAATGGGGGCGGGAGGCACTGGGGGATGGGGAGGTAGGGGTGAGGGAGGGGAAGCAGGGGTTTTGGGGAGAGGAGGAGGGAGGGAGGGAGGGAACTGGTGTACCTATTAAGTTTGTATGAGCGGAAATAATAATAAAAATGTATTAAAAATTTTGCAGATGTACTAGGTAGAGACGTTTTGCAGGCCTGCCATTGATGTCAGGAATTTTCTTGAGTGAGCTTCCATTTGTTGAGTTGGTTACTTTGATCAAACTAGAACTAGATCACAAAATTTTTTTTCCTCAGCTGGCTTGTTTCAGGGAATCTCTGTCTCCAATTTTTAAGGATGGACTTGCAGGTATCATGTCACAGGTACCTGGCATTCCTATGGTTTCTGAGGATCCAAACTCTGGTACATCTTTTTGAATGGCAAATGTTTCAAATTCTCATTCACTGCACAAAACCTATAGCACTGTCTTAACTGAATATGGATACACTCAGTCTTTTATTGGCTTAACAAAGGTAGCTCTTTGTGGTAAGCAAAATTAATGACAAGAACAAATGCCAGAAAATTAAGAAAGCTCTAGAAATTGGAAATTAACTCCAATTAACATTGAAGCAAAAATAAGGACCTCAAATAAACAATAATAAACTGAAAAAAGTTTACAGTTTACTTTCAAGTTTGTTCTTGATTTGAATTTGTGAGGAAATTATCAGTTTGGCATCTCCTTCACTTCACACTTGCTTAGTGTGGGAAAATTCAGAAGTCAATGGAATGGTAGTGACATCAGTTTATCTATATTAAGCCAAACTTTCACAATTACAGGGCAATTCTATTTCCTCATATTTTAAGCTATCTGGGAAAAAAGTGTATATATTTATTTCTGTGCATATGCAAATTGCACTCAGTTGAAATGGAATAAATTACATTGGGGAAAATATAACAGACCATCCTTTATAAGCTTTCAATACAAATCATATTTTGATCAACTTTTATTTTAAGCGATCCTTGAAGATCAGCTAGTGCATCATTTGCATTTTGCTAATATATGAAATAAGCTGATTTATCAAAGGATATACTTTAAGTACTAAAAAAAATTTTCTTTTTTCTTTTTTTCTTTTTTTTTTCTTTTTATTTTTTAAAAAATAAAAAAATAAAAAAGAAGATATAAATAATGTTAAGTGTGGACCAATGGAGAGGCTGGATGCTAACAGGATCCTTCTTGATTTCTTAAAGTTTCCAATTTTTAAACTTCTGTACCACATAGTGCATAGTGGAAGAGATAAAATTATCCAAATTGTGAAAATGTTGGTGAGTTAATTGCCCCAAAATTGTTAAAATGGTTTGTTAAACTTAATAAAACAGTAAAAACCTTAAAAAATAAAAAAATAAAAAAAATTTTCATCAACTCTGACTCTCAGATCTATGTTCTTCCAAATTTATTTTTCAGTCACGTTTCCAATATGTATACTGTTAAATTATATCTTTGAAAACAAATTTAAAGTGAAAATTCTTCAAAGCTATGAATTTTTTTTTCTTCACAAGGACCTTAGCAATTGACTTTAGTCTTCATAAATTCAAGGCAAGGACTTATAACTGAGCTATCTGGCACATGTTCAGGTGTCAGTCTGACAGTAGAGACCTGAAACTATAAGCACACCAATGAAGGATAACCCAGTCAAGGTGAGCCTATAGGAAGTTGTCTGAATATATAATTGATAAAGGAAGACTCAGCCCACAAA
The DNA here is from genome assembly GCA_023101885.1 of Typhlomys cinereus. Classification (NCBI taxonomy): domain Eukaryota; kingdom Metazoa; phylum Chordata; class Mammalia; order Rodentia; family Platacanthomyidae; genus Typhlomys; species Typhlomys cinereus. The sequence continues at coordinate 2,055,281 of JALPQD010000280.1, forward strand.
GAGTAGAACCACTCTCATGGTATGTGGAAAATAATGAAAGAGAAGTAGTTGGCAATTGGAAGACTGGAAGTTGGCAAATTTGAAAATAAGCTAAAGTTTCTGCTGGTAATTTTCCTGCCATCATAATAAACTGAAACCTATAACCCTATCAATGTATAACATTTCTTTGTACCACTAAATTGAATGGATCATGTGTTATCTAATCAATGAAATATTAAATTAAATATTAAATTAGAAAACACTTAACATTTTTCCAAACTATTGGATTTTCATTTTACTTATTTACTTAAGTACTATAAACAAATTTTCATCAACTCTGACCCCATTTTCAAAAAAAAGACACATTATGCCACAATTCCTAATTGACTCATGTAGAATGACAGGAGTTACTGAGTATCTTCAATATTTGTTGACTTTAAGCGATTTATTATATTATTATTATTATTATTATTTATTTATTTCCACTTTTCCTAGTTACAAATGCCACATGCCACCCTAATTCCCCCCTCCATTTCTCCCTTTTCCTTCACTCCTCTCCCTTCATGGATCCAGCCTGTTTCCTTCTACCGTCCTATTCTTTGGCTTATATGGAAATCACAATTCTCTCTGGATCATCTGCTTTCATAGAAGTTCAGTCTTCTGTGGAGATAAAGAGGCCCTTCCTTGAGCATACCACTGATAGGGATATTCCCCTAACTCTGCCTGATTTCTCATCCCTAAAAATCCTATTGCTTGAAATTTTTCTCCTGAGATCCAAGCTACTCTATGGAGGAATGCTGATATGTCAGCCATTGTGCAAGTCTGATAAGGTCAAATCTCATTGCAGTGATTTCCTGCAGCACCTGGATCTTGAGTACAGTGTCTTGTCCAGTGGTGGACCTCCCCATCTTTAGGTTCTTGCAGTCTGATTGTCCACTATTCCTCAAAGTTCCCTGAGCTTTCAGATGGAGAGAAATTTGGCGGCCTGGTTCCAAATGAACGTTGTAGGGTTGGCAGTATTTTGCATTCTAGTTTGCTGTTTATTGCGCTGCTCTGGGTGTTGAAATCCTCTCCTATGCAACAATACTGTTAAAAAGACACCTTTATATAAGAGAAAACTCGAAGGAGAGGGAGGATAAGGAGTAGAACACAGCAGTGAGTGGCGGCCAACCTCCATCTGTCTAATAAACACTAACCCTCTCTCTTAATGATGGGAACATACACCCAGTGTGTTCTTAATGATCCTGAATCTGTCCCTAATATGGTGCTATAAGTGTTCCTCGTGGTACCAAGAATTTATATAATACTTTATGGTCAAGCTTTTTCATAAGTCACATTTCCTTATTTTGTTCAAATATAGGATTAAAACAATTACATAAAATAACTATAAAACAATAAGGAATACTAATCCTTATATTTAGACAAAATCCTCCTCCATTGATCTTATATTTATAACAACTTATATTATAAAATATTGATAGCTGGTCTAGTTTAGGAATTATTCATTAGTAATTTCAATTTAATTGTGTGTGTATATACATATTTATATATAACTGTACTTTAATGATGGTTTACATTACAATTCATTTAAATTTGCTTTTATTTATCCGTTGCTTGTTGTGTGTATGTGAGATAGTGTGCTCATGTGTGTGTCTGTATGAATCATAGGGAACCACATGTGCTTGTAGAGGTCCAATTGTGACTTCGGGAATTTTCCTGGTTTGTTCTTCCTTTTTTGTTTCACTGATATTTCTCAGGTTGTGCCTTCCAGAGCTAGAAATGCCACTTCCATTTCTACTTGAAGTTTTTAAATGGGATCTAGTGTCTGAACTCAAGTCCTTTTGCTAGTGAGGCAGAGTCTTAACTCTTCAGCCATCTCTCTAGCCCAATTTCATTTACAACTTTGATCTCTTTCATAGTATGAGTATTTAAAGGAAACCATGTGCATTGTAGAAATGGAAAAGTATGAACTATCCTTCAAGTTTCATATTATTTTATTATTTCAAAATTCTAACCATTGCAATAATATGTATATACATACATATTTCCCAAAATTAAGGGTTCAATACAAAATTCACATGGTAATATAGGTTCTTTAAGTTTAAGATGAATACTTTTTAAATTTTTTCTAATTTTACAATCATATTGAGTATGTATCTCTGCTTACTTCCATCCCATCCCTTTCCCATTCCCCTCCCTTCCTTTCATCAATCAATCCCACTCCCTCCCTCTCTCCTGCCTGTCTGCTTCTATGGACCCAGGTCTTCCCTCTGGCTTGGCTACTCTTGTGAGGGTTCAGGCTTCTTGTGGCACACCAATTTGTCTCGAAGAAGAATACTTTTATAATTTTAAATGCACACATCAGTGGGGGGGCCTGAAGAGAAGTAACTGATATACCATGAGGGCCTAAACCCTCACAGAAGTAGGTAGACAAGCCAGAGTGAACCCTGGGGTGCATAGATGGAAGGATGGGAGGCAGTGAGAGTGAATGGGAAAGGAAAGAGAGGGAATGCTAGGAAGAGGGGAGTGAGGGAAGCTGAAACAAATACAATATGTTTGTAAAAATAGAAAATAAATTTTACAAAGGAAATATTTCATGCTAAAAATAAATATTCAGAAATATATGCCTTTATTAAAAATGGTATATTCACCCTTATTGCACTAAAATTTTAGTCACTTTTTTGTGTTGTACAAAACTTTAAGTAAAACTTATTGATAGCTCTCATTCTTAAAATGTATTGTTAACTGTACTGAATTTTGTATTTTTTTTAAAATTACTTTTTTTTATTATTATTATTATTTATTCAACTGTGTGTATGTGCGCGTGTGTCTGTGTGTGTGTCTGTGTATGTGTAGAACCACGGACGAATTCGCGAACCACCATGGACGCCTCCACCTCCTTCTGCCCCGGGATTCACAGGCTCCGCCCTACCAGGACCAGAAGCGCAGGCCGCCCCCGCTTCTGCCTGGCGTCTATACGTGGGATCTGGGATCCGAACTCGGGACCTTCCGCCTGCAAGGCAGAGGCTTAACCCCTGAGCCACCTCTCCAGCCCCTGAATTTTGTATTTTTTTGTTTTTGTGTGTTATCATGTTTGCATATGTGTTGGTACATATATATATATAGGAGTGTCTGAGAATATGCATGTCTGTGCATGTGGCATCCCATAGTTGATGTGGGATCATACTTTCATCTTATACTTTTCTTGCTGGTGTCGAATTGAGCCCATTATTATTGGTTTATTTTGAGAGTCAGATATTTTTCTTAAAAAGCTCATTAGTAGGGTTAGTCTGGCTAAAAAGTCTGCTATGGATAGTCCCAAAGTTAACCTTTCAGAGCTCAAATTGCAGGTGAACCATAAAACCTTTTCAGTCTTTTCTAAGTGGGACTTCAGGACTATAATTCTGTACCTTTTATTTTCATGGAAAGACTTTCACATATGAATCGCCTCACTAGCCCCACCTAGTTTTTTAAATCTGTGATTATTGCAAGTACACTCATATTCTACTTGTGGTTTTGTTGGAAAAGAGATGCTGCTCATTTTTAGAAAGAACTTCTGCCATGATTACAAAGTCCTGCTGTGATGTTTAAATTATGTATAATTCTACATTATTTGTGAAAATAATCACTGTTTACATGCAGTGGTGATGTTAATGAAATGTGGTCATCTGTTTTAAACAAATGTTTAACCCTATTAGCAGAATAAATATTCACTGCTGAAATAATTTGCTAATTGTTTTGCTTTTTCACATATAATTGTTGGCATTGGATTTTTCATTCAAATTTTTTTAATTTGATTAACTAATACTTTGAAATATAAGCAGTATGTCATGTAGGGGTAGTGAGTTTGCTTATTAGTTAAAATTTTTTTTTCTCCTCTGCATCCTTCTCCTTCTATTCAACTCTTTCTCTTCTATGTTCTATTTTCTCTCTTTCTTCCTTTCTACTACATAATTAATTTTTAAAAGGAATTTTCCATCTTCAAGTATGCTTTATGATAATATTTATGAAAAATTTCTGGCTCACGTAATAAAATTATCTGCTTTTTTTGAATATTAAATTACACATAGTATCATACCAACATGTTCCATTTCAATTGCTTGATCTTTTATTATTTATAAACAATATCATAATTATTTCTGTAAAATTAAATGTTCATACATTTTTATACTTAATAATATAAATAATATATCTTAAAAGTACAAATATGATTATCTCATAAGTTTAAGGCTGTCTTTTAACTCCCATACTTACATTAGAATTTCTAATGTAGCAATATTTTCCTTTCTACAAAGTATAAATAATTATAAATTCTTATATGTAGCTTTATCTTAAATAATTGAAGAATACATAAGCAAGGTTTATATTTAAATGCATATAGGCATATAGTCTTCCATATAGTAGTAATTACAGATTTTAACAAATGAAAACATTTCTAAAAGGTCATTTCAATTTGGCTGTAGCTTTATATGATTTTTGCTGCATATCATGGCAGGAATCCCAAACTATAGAGTTCATGAAGTTACAGAAATAAAAATTCTAATTCCAGGATAATTACTGAAGATTTTCCTTGATAATTGTTGTGAAGACATGTGATTATCACTCAATGAGTGAAAGTCTGTCTCACGTGATATAAAATGGAGTATGGTCATCAGTACCAATTTCTTTGGAAATTTGAATGACATGTTCTATTGGTACTTACATGCATATTTTTGATTCCCCATAATGAATTTTGTGTGATCTAATATTAACTCTAATGCACATGCACACATTGTCTAAGATTATCATAGCTATATATGTTGTTTTAAAATATGAGTTTTCATCTAAAGTTATAATTACTTCAAATCATTTTTCTGAGATAATCACATTTGTTTCTACTACTTCTATGAACAGTATGTAGTGAATAATTTACCATTTTTTGAAAATAACAGCTACATACCATGCAAAATTGTGACAAAAATATTTCACCTTTTAAAAATAAATTGAAATGTCTCCACTAAAATACCCAGAAGAATTTATTACTAAGTAACATTTTTCTAAGTTACACAGAATATGCTCACATGATTTATATTGTCTTAAAATATCAATATGAAGAATTTAAAAAGAAATAAGGTTTTGATATTAAATTTAAAAAATACCAGAGGCAATATTCTTGTTGCAGTTAGTTGATAAAATCATTACAATTAATTTAAGTGAATTTGATAGTCCAGCCTGGCAGGGGAATCCACATCAACAATAAGAACCATGAGAGCTGTTCACTCTATATTCATATAAAGTTGAGAGAAGAACAAACCTTACTTGTCAAACCAGCATTTCTGACCAAGTAGAGAGAGAGATGTTAACTTCCTCAACCTTTTCTCTGTATTATATGCACCTGTTCAGGGCCTAGTTCCATCCACCATTGAATGAACTTTCCTCATCAAATACATAATGTCCTACACATTTGCTGTAGGCTTAAGTACTAATTTTTGACACAGATGCCTAGAGCTCAAACTCTCAACCATCAAGTTGACACCTGTATCTAACTATGACGTCTTCCCTACTTACCATCCTATGCTTAGAGTCATGATTGTAGCAATAACTGCCATTCCTACCCTTGCATCCTAAAGGAAAGTATGTGGATCTTGATGGTTTCACTTCTTGACAGGTACCTTCGCCAAGTGCTACTTATGTATAAATTAAAAATATGAAGCTATAAGTCCTAACTGAAATAAGGAAAACTTTACCTTCTCTCAGTTTTTGGACTTTTTTTTCTTTTAACGAAACAAAAAACAAAAGAATGTTTAATTTAAATACTTCACTGACCATTTTAGAAGACCTCCTTAGAACTTTGCAGTCCAGAAAGGTCGAGGTTCTTATCATTACACTTGGTTGTCCACCAGAACCAAATTGTGAGACTTTAATGCTAAATAACATGTATATGTAGGTTACATGACATAGAAAAGTCAAATTGGATGTAATCTAGAAGCTTCCTCTATGTTGACTAACTTTCAAATTACTATAAAGTACTATGCAGGTTGTAAGGAGGAAAAAGACATGCAAAGTCTTACCTATCTGTACCCATTATGAATTACAAGACCAACCTGGAAAAAAGATGTGTCTGTGTAACAGTGGCATTACTGTTTGGGAGTTTTCAAACACTCTATAATTGTAATTGAGTATCAGTCCTCAAGAGGATTCTATCATTCTATCTATAGACAAATGCTACTCGTAGTCTAATTCAGAGAATGTATGCTTGCTCAGATCAGAGGTGAATGAAGAGATTTGTGGTTGATCAAAATGCTCAGAAGTTAGAGATGATGTCGTGATTTGAAGAGGAAATTTCCTTCACAGAGCCATTTGTTAAATGCTTGGCCCAGCTGTTGGTGGTGTTTAGGAAAATAATGGGGCCTTTAAGATGTAGACCATGGCTGGAGGAAGGATGTCCTTGGGGCAAGCTCAAGGGGTTCGTTACCCAGAATGACTTCCTCTCTCACAATTTTTCTCTTTCCCTACTGACAACTACTGTAATATAAGTCTTTGTCTTGCTTCAGCACCATGCCTGCCACCATGACTTCTCCATCAAAATGGACTGTATCCCCTCTGGACCCACAAAAAATAAAGTTATAAACTTTTTCTTTCTCAAGTTACTGTGACACAATATTTTATCACAGCCTCAGAAGAATGATTAGAACAAATGCTCAGTCCTAAACATGGCATATATAGCACCTCCTTCAAATCTCGAATATGTTACAGACATCAGAGAAACTGGGAAAAAATCTACAAAGTGAAAACCTTTGGAAAAGACACAAATACTACAATTATGAACTCAAACAAATTATCAATGTCTACATTGGATCTTCACGGGAAAAAAATAGGCAGACAGTTAGGCATTGAGGGAGGAGAGATTTAGGGGTCTCTACCTTTCCCTGTTGAACTATTTTTTAAACAGTAGATTGCATCGGGGAGTCATTGTCTTCAGTGTCTTACTCTGCCAGGCTCCAGAGGGTGGCTCCATCCAATCACACAGATGGCCTGACATAAACTAAATGAGTCACAAAAATAAATGCAAAAGTGTGATAGATTGTGAGAAAGAGACTGCTAAGGAGGAGGTGAGGGTTGATAGGAGAGGGAGGGAAGTATCAGAAGGTGGAAAAAGAGAAGCATCAGAATGTACCATGTACATGAATGAAATTTTCAATAAAAATCATTAACTAAAAAACTTAGATTAATAAAATACCATGTAAATTTTCAAACAATAAATACAAAATGTAATATTTAAATTCTCATAAACTTTCTCCCACATTCATTATTTCTATATTTTTATAGTGAGAACTAAAAGTCTTCTAGCTTATGACTTTTTAAAATATAAAATGCATTATTGCTATCTTTATTAATTTTCTTAGGTAATAGCACAATAGAAACTCCCTTTTACCTATTTAACTGTGACTGTAATTACAACTTTAAGTGATCTAGCATTTCTTTCCTTCCCTATTCACAAGTCTCTTATCTTTGAAAATTTCTTACCTACTTGAATTTGTTAGTGTGTAGCCATAGCTCTCATCTGAGTATATGAAGAAATAGGAACTTAGCCATTCATTCTTTCTCACATATACAGTGTTCTAACATGCAGCATTATGTAATATGGTACTGCAAATGTCATGACATCTGTACTCACGAATGGAGTGCTTGGCATAATTCTCTATAGTAACATTATTTCTAACACAAGAACACTCTCATGATTTAGGTAATAGTATAAAAATAAAGAGTTATGAATGTATTTTTATTTATTTAGATGTTTTAACAGAGGATTTAAATTCTACTTTTTGCCATTGATTTATTAGGAAGAAAGAGATTTAGCATGCAAGTATGACATAAGATTTAGGTGGAGGTCAGAGACAATTTTCTGTATTCATAGCTCTCCTTCCACAATTTTGCCTTCCGGGGATTTAACTTCATGTCACCAAATTTTCAAGCAGGCATCTTACCTGCTAAGCTACCTCATTGATCCAAAGGATTTAAAACTTATGGATGATAATAAAATATAGTTGTTTCTACTAATGAACACAAAGAACATTAAAATGTCAATCCTATAACATGATAATAACCTAAACTATTACATTTATGTGCCCTATTCAAACAAAATAAGACATAAAAAGAAGAAAAAAAATTGAATTGGTTTACCTGTGTAAATCAATCTCATCTACCAAATAACTTCCAGGACAACTGTTAAAAAAAAAAAAACTATACCCAATGATATCTAACGTTCAACAAAATTTTTCTTAAAATTTCTCTGGAAAAACCCAGTTCTTCTATACTTATAAGATAAATTACTTTGCAGTCTTTGATGGTGGCCTATTTTCTTTGCTGTAGCATGATCCCTTTTCTCCTTGTTTCCGGCGGGGCCCTCCTTCCCCTGACCTCCCTGCTTATAATCTTTGCAATTACTGTAGGTATTACAGAGATTTATCTTTGAGAGTCCCTAAGTGGGTCTGGTACTAGTATCCACGTATTATGGAGTACAAATGGTGCCTAATTTTCTGTGTCTGGGATAATTCACTCAATATAAGTTCACAGACTTTCCTTCCTGGTCACTTGTGTCAGATGGGGTATGATCTCACCAGACAAGAGAGCATAAAGTCTGGCATATAAAAGGTAACCATCCTGCAAATGGGAAACTGACCTGCCATCACCGCAGTCTCCTACTCTTATTCAATCTACCTTTGAGTCTACTCTTATAATAAGACTCTATTTTTACAGCCTTTTATCTCTGGCCAGAGGGTGCCATGCCATACCCATCAGGATGGAGCCAAGGGCATGGCAAGAGCATCAAAACTGAAAAAAAAATCAACAAACCATAATTCAGAAAATCAGAAACTCTGCATCAACCACCTGGAACCAGGCCAGCCTAATCTCTCCCCATTCTAAAGCTCAGGGAAACTTGCGCAAGAGGGGGCAGTAAGACTGTAAGAGCCTACTGCCACAGATCAGAGTTGCAGTACTAGTATCCCTGGACCAGGTGAGGCAAGGCTTCGGTGGAGATGGGGAACAGAACATGCAACTCTTTAGGCTGAGTGAATCTGAACCCACTTTATTGAAACTTAGTGACAGCTTTATACTAGAAAATTTTAGGGCAAAGAATGTGTTCCTACACCTGCAAACAGAGGAAAACAAACACAGACCCTCCCAGTCTCTTATGCTCAGTAAGAATAAACAATTTTTTTTCTAAGTAGCTAACCCATTGTTTGAGGGAAAAGACACAAACAGATTCTATTCTCCTAGTTTTTTCAATTCTATCTAATCTATAATGCTTCACCGGATAGCCATGGGGCTGAACCTACACTGTTTTAACAGAGACTGCATTTTTAAAATACAAAGAGGAGGATTGAGCTCCTTTAATAGTAAGGTTGCTTATGTCTCCCTTTGAGGAATTCTAGAAGTATATTGCCATCAGTTGTTGATGAGCCATCCGTGAACCATGCATTCTCCAAACCTGGGGTCCATACTGTTGGGCCCCATTTTACACCAATGGTGTCTCTTTCAGGTGGAGGCGATCATTGGTAGGGGTGCACTCAGATGTTCTATCTCTGTGATTTCCCATAAGTGTGCTGTTTGGGGAAGGGAAAGACACAGCCCCCTTTGCTACCAACATGGATTCTCCAGTTTGGATTGCAAATACGATCTCCAGGGGACAGTCTTGGCATCTAGACTTTCTTTCATGATGGTCTCTTCCTTGGCCTTCAGCCAGAGTAAGAGCAGTATCACAGTTCTTTTTAAAGTTCTACTGAACAGATAGCAGTTTCATACTTCTGGAATTTCTGAGTTAGTTCATAGGTGGGAATTTTACCCACCTATGTTTTAAGACTCTTGAAGTTGTTCTCTAATTTCTTTAAAATTCAGTGCACACATTCTGGATAGCAAGTCTACTTATTGCAAGTCAAATCTCTATTTAAAATTTGATTTAAAGTTAAAATCAAACTTTTTCTCTAAACCTAAGGACAGGTAAAAGGCACACCCAATTCCCAGAAGAATTACTCCTGCCAGAGACAAAACTTAAATTATCTAGGGAGGAAATCCTAGCACCTGCCCATGGGCGTTACTGTGATATTCCCCAGGGAGCAGGCTTTAGGTCCCTAACTGGGCAGAGATACACCAAGGCCTGACAATTCCCATATTTTAATGCCATGTCCTTTTCCCAGAAATTGTTTCCATAGAACAATGTTCTGCTGGGACCTTATTCACCAAAATGGTTGGATTAGGGCGCAGCAGCCTACAAATGGGGAGGAGCAACGATATGCAAGATACTCCATACAAGTTAGGGCCGAACTAATCAAAATAGGACTTTGCATGACCTGCACAATGACCAACATGTCATTGAACCCCCAAAGTCTAGTATGGATCACAGACATACAGCTACAATAGGTCATGTCATTTGCAGATGTCATGACATTTGCAGTACCATGTTACATAATGCTGCACATTAGAACATTGTACATGTGAGAAGGAATTAATGGCTAAGTTCCTTTTCCTTCAAATGCTCAGATGAGAGCTGTGGCTACACACTAACAAATTCAGGTAGGTAAGAAATTTTCAAAGATAAGAGACTTTGCTAGATCACTTAAAATTGTAATTACAGTTACAGTTAAATAGGCAATGCTAAAAGTCCTTACACTTCATCAGAGAGGAGGACCCAGAGGACAGACACACTAAAGGATGCTCCAGGAATGGGAGGGGGCACTGGGAGAAGGGGAGGGAGGGGGAAAGGAAGGGGTAAAATAATAAAAAGTATGATAAATTATTTTATCCTGTTTCCTCAATAAATCAAATATCATGTAGACTCTTATTTTTCACATTTTTGAAAGTTTTAAATTGGTGACTACTATGCTTTAATAATTTTCTCATTATATTTTTAATATTTTCTTTTTTTTTACAATTTTTTAAAATTTATTTCTTCCACTCATACAAAGTTGATAAGTACCCCATTCCCTCCCTCTCTCCATCCCTCCCTAGATCCCCGGCAAAACCATCTGACATGATCCAGGGAGAAAGAAAAGCTTTCCAATAAAAAGGCAACTTGAAGGCTTACATGTCTACCAAACCAGGCCTTCAAAACATGCTAGAAATGATACTAAAGCATAAAGAAAAACACAAGTGTATACAGGAGGAAAGAAGGGAAGCATAATATCACCAAAACCTAAAAGCCAAACAATACACTTACAAAAGCCACTAAACATAAAAAAGTCCAAAATTAAAAATAATTTCTCCATTATAACATTAAATGTCAATGGAATTAACTCACTAATCAAGAGGCACAGATTACAAACTTGGATTAAAAACCACAACCCATCAATCTGCTGCCTTTGGGAAACTCATCTCATCACAAAAGATAGGCACATCTTAAAAATGAAAGGCTGGTCCAAAATTGTGCAAGCTAATTGAACCAGGAAACAGGCAGGGATAGCCATTATACTGTCGTACAAGTGGTCTTCAAACTAAAAAAAATCAGAAGAGACACAGATCGATACTACATTTTAGTCACAGGCACAATTCACCAGGAAGACTTCACAATACTGAACATATATGCACCTAATACGGGCCCCTTCATATTCATTAAGCAAACCCCACAGCGTCTAAAGCAAGAAATCAACACACAAATGATAATTCTTGGGGATTTCAACACTGCCCTCTCAACATGGGATAGATTAACAGCTCAAAAGCTTAACATAGACACTTTGGAACTTAATCAAACACTTAATGAAATGGACCTTACAGATCTCTATCAAACTTTTCATCCATGCGCCAAATAATACACATTTTTCTCAGCAGCACATGGAACTTTCTCCAAAATTGATATTTTCTTTTATAGTTTTTAATATTCCAAACAAAATAATGACTGATTCACTGAACACCAATCTGTGGAAAACATCAGGCATCCCAAATGGATTGCTAATCTACTTTATCTAATTCAGATTTATCTTTTCATTAGTTTTTCTAATAAGCTTTTACAAATCTTTTTGTTTTGAACAAATTACATTTTTTGTCTGTCTCTTGATTCAGACCTTTGGTGTCTTAAATAGATTATTATTTACACAATTTTCACATTTGTGTGAATGCTTCAGTGATTATGGTGATAAAGATGAAGAAATTCCACAAAGAGTTATTCAGATATTCCACAATATGAATATTGAAATTTTTGTAGGACAAGTGTAGTATTCAAGCAGTAAAAATAAATGGATATAAATGGATGTAGTGACTTATGCCTATATCGTGAGAGTTTTAATGTCATTGAAAATCTTGCTTCATAATTTTTGTTTAATGTCATGTTATTCCATATTCTTGATCTCCAACTGAGTTTCCGTTTTAGAATACTTTGAATCTTAATTTCTATATGCCTTGTATACAGGTATTTTAATATAAAGTATTCTATAATTGCCATACAGGTGATTATATTTAATCACAAATTCATAATCTTCCTCATAAGTAACATACCTTTTCCACAAACATCACATGTCTCCCCATCAAAATTAATCCCACTTAGATCCCTAGAAAGGCATATTATATTATTCATTGGGTCAAGTAATATTTTGTATTCACTCAAAATTTGTGATGCATGTCCTGGGTCTTCATTGAAATTTGATTATGACTTATCTTGTGTTTTGTCAGCATCTGGATGAAAGAATTCTACAGGATGCCTTGAAGCATCTTATGTTCTAGCACACTCATATTATTCCCCTCAATGGATCAATGGATCAATGAGTTGTTGAATTCAAGAATTTTATTCAAACAAATGTAAAACATGATTGCATATACTTTTTCAAATTTGAAAAGCTCTCTGAGAAATACTATCTTACCAAATCTAGGAATTTAACAAGCTGGAATTAATTCTGAAGGTGCTGCTGATTACCCAAGTGGCACCACAATTTCTATATCTTTGATAGTTAGGTAAAATTTATGTTTATTCCCATTTCATGTTTTTTTTTTTACTTATTTGTTTGTTCTTTTATTTCTTTCTGTGCTGAGGTTAGAACCATGGCCTCCCACTGACTTAGGCATGCTCTTCCAATTGTTTTAAATCTCTGACTCTTTCTTTCAATTCTGGTTGTCAAATTTTGGCAAGTTATGTTAAGAGTATTTGTACAGCAAATATCTTAGTAGATACAAACGATAACTCTTCAAGGCTAAGGGGAGATGGTTTTTAAACTCAGATAATAGAATCTTTCTTTACTAGTAGTTTTACTTGCATTCTCTTTGTGTACATAGGGTTTCTTTTCTCTCAGTATTCTTCAGCAGGGAAAGGGCTGCTATTGTATCTTTCATCTAATAAGAAAGGAATGTAACTTAGTTCTCCCTCTTGGTCTCTGTGATCTTCAAAATCATTGCCTCTTGAGGAAAGTAACATGTGTGTTCCAGTAAAATTCCCATATGAACCTTTCCACTGGTGCTATTCAAATAGATAAGAAAACTTATTTAACCTAATGCTCATGTCTCAAGACTTCAGTTTAATATAGTGTGTACTTCCAGAGCACGATCATATAACTGTTACATAACTAATCCTACAAATGTGGAAACAGTCAATTCCCACTAAGCCCTTCCTTGTTATCAACATTTATTGACTAATAATAAAGCCACATCCAGCTAACCTCAATCCTGACCATGTTTGCCAAGGCAACCACATTGTTGACCACATGTTCATTCCAGCTTTCTCTGGTATTTCCTTTTCCTAATAAGCCATTTGCTTGTGAGCCTCTGTGTCAATCTATAAATTATTTTATACACAAGAACAGGAACTTGGAATCAAGGGATCTGACTTCCATAATTGACATTCTGCAAAAGAAACTGTGATGTCGATTTACTACATATTAAGACCAGGCTGTGCCCTATATTAATGAGATCCAGATTGTGTGAAAGTTTGATTTTTAAGAATCATATCAGTACAAACAGGTCTGAGGAATTATTTAACACACCAGTCGAAGAGGTATACATAACATCCTTGTCAGACAACATGAACAGGAATAAACCTAACAATGGTCTGGGCTACAGTGACCTTCCAAATGACCACTGGTATGTGCATCAAATAAGCCCAGAAGAACTCCCAAATGACTCCAGGGCTTCCTCCCGGCTTGTCCCCATTGCAAGTATGACATATTTAAATCATATTCCATCTGTCTATCATTTCATCTTCCTGACATGGTGTACAGTTTATGTCCACAGTCCTCACCTGTGTTTCATCCATATCTTGCAATTCTACTGCACATTCAATCATGACGTCCAACTCAACCAGCAGATCTGCAGTCCTCCACTACCAGCCCTTTTTCAACTAGGTTCCTCAATAATCTCTTAATCTTGTTCTCCCTCTACCTCCATCAAGATCTCCTTGGACTCTTTACACCCTGCCCTTAATATTTATTCATTGAATATATATTTTGTACATGGTAAGTGTCATAATTAGGCACAGGTGTCAACTTGACTGTTTAGTGTTTGAGCTCTGGGCACATTTGTAGAGAATTAGTGGTTGAGTTAGGCCCAGAGCAAACCTGCAGGAGATTGTCTAGCTGATGGGGAAGGCCCCTGGAATAAATTATGGAGAGTTGGTTGAGAAAGTTGGCATCCTTCTGTTCACTTGGCTAGACATGTTGGTCTGGCAAGTAAGGATTGTCCATCTCTCAACTGTCATATGGTGATGTTGTGGCCAGTTCCCTCGGCCCTGGTGTTGGTGTTTGCTATCCCATCAAGCTAGACTGAGAACTGTAACCACACTGTCATAAGGAAATAAACCCCTTGTTCCCTTAAGCCATTTGATGGTCATTCATCAGCAATGTTGCAGGCAGATTGCAACAGTAAGTCATCTGTAATAAAAAAATTAATACAAATTATTAAGACTGGAATAAAAGTATATTTTCTAGGAAAAGCTTTTTGGGAAATTATAGGTAAAATTAGTTTAAGCTAGTAATAATATCTAACCTCTAAATATCAAATATAACACAAGTTCAAAACATTGGTAGGACAAGGATACCTAAAGTTTTAGTGCCTGTAATCAACATTCAAAGGTCTTCATCAATATCTAATGAATGTTAATATCATTCTTTAAATGTAAGTATTGCTTCTTCCATGATCCAAGATCATTTTGCTTTTATTCCTGCTCTGCTGAAATATTAGAAAGTTAACTTCAGAATTTCTTAGTACTTGCCAAGTTTTGAAAAATCTTTCATGGTACTAGTATATTTAGTTAGTCAGGAAGCTACTTAGTAATACAATTACAATTCTAGATTGTTTATTCATTAGAAAACCCATGACTATTCTGCTTACATTTCTGGAAAAGGAAAACTCCACTTGTTTGGATACTTTCCACATTTTTTATTTGTAATATTTATATGTTCATAAGATTTATGGGAAGTCCAGTGACTGACTACATTTCAGTTTCCTGAACTCTATCAATGATTAGCTTTTTTTTATTTTAAAATTTTTTTATTATTATTTATTCAACCGTGTGCATATGCGTGTGCGTGTCTGCGTGTGTATGTCTGTGTATGTGTAGAACCATGAACGAATTCGCGAACCACCATGGGCGCCTCCACCTCCTTCTGCTCCAGGATTCACAGGCTCCGCCCTACCAGGACCAGAAGCGCAGGCCGCCCCCGCTTCCGCCTGGCGTCTATACGTGGGATCTGGGATCCGAACTCAGGACCTTCCACCTGCAAGGCGGAGGCTTAACCCCTGAGCCACCTCTCCAGCCCAATGATTAGCTTTTTGTGTATGCATGTTTCCATTTGTTTCTCCCAATGATGTAAAGAATCATGATACTTTAGATCATATATTTTTCACTTCCTATATCTAGGATTCTTTAATCTTTAAAATTTGCTTTGCATTTATTTAACAAATATATTCCTGCTATTTTTCCCATGTAGATTTTGCTTACTTTTTTCTAGTCTAATATTATCCTATATTTCTTTCATTTTGTATCAGGCACTCACTAGGAGGAAAAGAATATGATCTATTATGAGAAGATTTCCAGATACAATTAGAGCATCTTCCTTTTAAATTATAATTTTAACTTTTTCTGTATGATTATTTCTTTCAGTTTATTAAATTTTCAGAGCCTAATATTTGTGTATTAAATACCCTGAAAAATTCAGTAATATTACTGCTAGTATTTTAATGAGATTTAATTACATAATTGACAGTTACAAACTCTTACTGTGAAAGACGATTTTTATACTAGTTGACAGCCAATTTTTTTGTTTGTTGCCTTTAAATTACATAAATACTGTTCTAGCAAAATAGGATGGCTTTTCCATACTTAGTTTTATTTATAGTAGATTTAATAATTTTGTGATAAAGTTAGACATTTACTTGAATTATGTTTGTATTATAAAGTACTAAGAGGAAGTGTGGAAATGATCACAACTATCAGTGAATTAAAATCTTAACACTTTCATGGACTGACATGGACCTATCTATTATTCATAGTCTTCTTCTTGCCCCATACAGCTTTTCCATTTTTACCTCTGAAGATTTTTCTATCATCTGGAAAATTTGGGGGAAAGTTAAGTATCTTTTTAAATATTTGTTTGACATTCCATTTTCTTTTTTTGAGAAGTACCAGTCTAGTTTCAGGGCCCATTTTTTTTCTACTTTTGCATTTTGTGTATTCATCCCAGCTTCCCTTATTCCCTCCTGCCCATCCCTCCCTTTCCTTCAGCAATCCCTCCCACTCTCCTGCCCCTTTGCTTCTATGTATCTCAGGGTTTACTCTGGCTTTTCTACTCCATGGCATATCAAGTTATTGCTCTTCTCTTGACTCTGATTCCCTCTCTTTGGCCGGACCACACTGCTGCTGTAGCTCTGCACCTTACCTCATCATCCTGCAGCCTTTAACTCTCTTCTACCCTCACACAGCCTCACTACCTCACTAACCTAAGCCACTGCCCACCAATAATTATTAAAAACTCCTCCAACAATTTAATAGAGGCACATAAATCACAGACTGGGGACCAGTAGACCAACACCATACAAGTGAGGACCCCCAAGATTCTCATCATTCAGTGGAAGAGAATAGTCACACTTAACCCTAAGATAAGAAGCCCACTTTACTTTCAATTATATCTCCAATATTCATCACCCAGCTTAAGATTTCTGAACAGTTTACAGAAGTCCCATACACCCAACCCTTTAGGGTCTTGTCCATTCATCCTTACATACCACTAGCATCTAAAAATTGCCATAAATCTCATAATGATAAATTCCAATCAGAATTAATTCTTGGGTTTTAACTAGTAAAGCAATAATGAAGATAATTATTTTTCAAAGCTTTATTATTAACATAATCAAGGAAATGTGAGAGGAAGTCCAAACAGAAATGAATAACCACATTACCAAATATGAACAGGAAAATAATATATACCCAGATATAATAAAAATGTTAGTTGAAGAAATAAAAGCAAGAATTGAGCAGTTGATACAATCTCATGTAGAGCTTCACCTTTAAATTTAAAAAAAAAAGTTAACAGAATCCAAAACTCAACAGATAGTCTCAATGACAGAACAGATGAAATAGTAAATATAACATCAGAGCTAGAAGACAAGTTTACCAAACAAAAATGTTCACTTGAAGGGGCTGATCAAAAGGCAAAAATAAACCTATTTGAAAGCAATATTCAAGATCTATGGGACAAACTTTGAAGAAGAAAAACTTACACATACAAGGAATTCCAGAGCAAGAACACCCCCCCAAAATTACCAGAATAGCTTTTGTCACACTATCATGAAAGAAAATTTTCCATACCTGAAGAGTTCACCACCCAGCTACAAGATGCATATTGCACACAAATCAAATATTACCAAAATAGAAACTCAGCTCATCATAATAAATAATTCTCAAAATAATGCAGATACATGACAATGTTTTGAGAGCCTCAGGAAAGAAAAAAAGGCACATTGAAAATTAAGTCTATTAGAATAACAGCTTCTTTTTTAATGGAAAAGAACTGGGAAAGACATATTCAAGTTAAGAATGATCATAAATCAACCCACGCTGTTAAATTCTTCAAAACTACCAGTCATTATCTAAGGTGAAGGAAAAATTTTCAACCGTAAGCATAATTTGAAGACTTATATGACCACTGAACCAGGATGACAGAAAAATCTAGATAAATAACACTTAAATCTGAATAACAGCATAGACATACCCAAGAGGAAAAAAGATGGACAAAATATGCTAGCACAACCACTAAGCAAAGAAGTACAACCATAAGGATAAATTCAAGACTTATAAAGACTACTAAACCAGGATAGTAGAAAATTCTAGAAAAAGAATATTTAAGTCTCAAGAACAGGATAAACATACTCAAGAGGATAAAAGATGGGAAAAGTAATGCCAGCAGAACTATTAAGTATACTACTAAGAAAAGAAGTACAGTTATAAAAACCACACGACTCAGAAAATGACAAGAATCAGCAAATGTTTCTCAATTATAACTTTAAACATCAATGGACTAAAGTACCCAATCAAGAAATGTAGGCTACAAACATGGGTCAAAAATCACATCTTATCAATTTGCTGTCCTACAGAAACATGTCTTGCCATGAAAAATAAGCACAGTCTCAGGTAGAAAGACTGCTCAAAAGGTACTCCAAGCTAATAGATCAAAGAAACAAGTAGAAGTAGCAATTCTAATATCTGATAAAGTAGATTTCATGCCAAGCAAATCATGTAAGATATTGAAGAATACTACGTTTATGAAAAGAACACTCCATCAAGGTTTATATATATATATATATATATATATATATATATATATATATATATATAATACACACACACATACACACATATATATGAAATAAAGGCTCACACACATTCATCAAGCAACACTATAACATCTGAAAGTGGTCATCTGAAAGTGAACAGCAGTTCACTTCAAACACATTATAGTAGGGGACTTCAACATGTCTTTCTCACCTATGAATAACTAAATAGACAAAAAATTTAACAGAGACACACTGGAATTAAATTAAATCACAAATCAAATTGATGTGGCAGACTTCTATCAAACTTTCCATCCTAACACTAAGGAATAAACATTCTTTCCAGCAGCCCATGGAGCTTTCTCCAAAATACTACACCCCAAAGCAAGCCTTCACATAAACCAAAAAATAATGAAATTGCATTTTGGAATATTTCCGATTACCAAAGAATAAATCTATAAATCTCTATCAAGGTAAGCAACAGAAGATACATGAAATGTTGAAACTAAACACCATGCCAGTGAGAGAACTGTTTCTAAACAGAAATTGGAAATTCAAAAATTCCTAGAGCTTAATAATAAAAGAAATATAACATATCAAAGTCTCTGTGAGATGATGAGAACGGTCGTAAGAAAAAAATTTTTTAGCATTCAATGCCTACTTCAAAATACTGAAAGCATCACAAGCAAATAACTTAACAATACATCTTAAAGTTTTAGAAAAACAAGAGCAATCCAATCACAAAATAAGCAGACTAACAGAAATTAGTAACATGATAGTAAAAGTACCATAAGATGAAATAAAGAATCAATCAAATGAGCTGGTTCTTTGAAAAAAATGAAGATTAATAAGCCCTTTGCCAAATTAATCAAAATGAAAAGAGAAAAGAGACAAATTAATAAAATTAGAGATGAAAATTGAGCAATCACTTCTGATATCAAGGAAATCCAGAGAATAATAATAAATTACTTCAAAAATTTTTACTTCAGAAAACTGACAATCAGAAAGAAATGGGGCGAACTTTTAATCACACACAACTTACCAAAATTGAATCTGGATGAACTAAATTATTTAAAAAGTTCTATAACAAGGGGCAAAGCTAAAGAAGTAATTAAAAATCTCCCCACCAAAAATCCAAGTTATAGATTACTTCAGAATAAAATTCTACCAGAAATTTAAAGACAGCTAACACCATTACTCCTTAACATATTCCACAAAATAGAAAAGGAACACTTCCAAATTATTTCTATGAAGCTAATACTACACATACCTCAAAACAAAATACATAAAAAAAATCCAATCTAAATGATAAATACAGATGCAAAGATTCTTAGCAAAATTTTAACAAATCAGATTCAAAAATATATCCAAGATGTTACTGACCATTGGAAGGTAAAATTTTTCTCTTGAAACCCAATGTAGATTCAACATATGCAAATCAACTAATGTAATTAATCATATAAACAAATACAGAAACCAAAACCAATTGAATTTTTTCATCAAAACGGGAAAAGCTTTTTAAAAAATTCAGCATACCTTTATGATAAAATCTCTGAAGAAAATAAGGAACTTACCTCAACATAATAAGGTCATATATAACAAGTCTAAAGCGGGGCTGGAGAGGTGGCTCAGGGGTTAAGCCTCTGCCTTGCAGGGGCAAGGTCCTGAGTTCAGATCCTGGACCCCACGTATAGACGCCAGGCGGAAGTGGGGGCGGCCTGCGTTTCTGGTCCTGGTAGGGCGGAGCCTGTGAATCCCAGGGCGGAGTAAATAAGGAGGAGGCGGTCCATGATGGTTCCCGAATTTGTCCGTGGTTCTACACACACATACACATACACGCGCACACACACACACACATACACAATTGAATAAATTATAAAAATAAATTAAAAACAAGTCTAAATCAAGAATCTTAAATCGTGAAAAACTTGAAACATTCATACCTAGATCAGGAATTAGGCAAGGATTTTCATTCTTACTACTTCTGTTCAATATTGTACTCATAGTGTTAGCTAGAGCTATAAGATAAGATGGGAATACATATTGGAAAAAAGAAGTAAAGTTATCCCTATATGCAGATGACATGATTCTATACCTAGCAGGCCTTTAATGTTCTACCAGGAAATTCATGGAGCTAATAAATTGGTAAAAGATTACAAAATTAATATACAAAATTCAATTGCTCTCCTTTCCACCAAAGATGAACAGATTAAGAAAGTCATAAGAGAAAAAATTTCATTTACAATAACTCCTAAAAAGTTAAGTATCTTGGAATAAATCTAACCAAGGTAAGAGAGATCTGAAATTGAAAAACTTAAAATCCTAAAGAAAGAAATCTTAGAAGATGCCAGATGGTGGAAAGACCTGCTATATCCTTAGAATTAACATCATAAAAATGACCATCTACCAAAGGCGATATATAGATTAAATGTATTATCAATCAAAATCACAAAGTGATTTTTCCCAGAAAATGATAAAACAATCTCTAAATTTATATCCCAGCACAAAAGGCCCAGGATAGCAAAAAGAAATTCTGAGTTAATAAAAATTCTGGTGGAGGTATCACCATACCAGCTCTTAGTCCATGCTACAAGTCAGTCGTAGTAAAAACACTTTGGTACTGGCACAAAAGCAGACAGCTTGATGGATTAGAAGTAGACCCAGACATAAACTCATGCAACTTCATTCAACTGATTTTTGACATAGGTGCTAAAAAATTGTTAGAAAAAGATAGAATTTTCAACAAATGGTGCTGGCAAAATGGAGTATCTATAGTCAGAAGATTGAAATTAAGCTCTTACCTGCAATCTGCCACAAAAATCAACTCTAAAGGGTTCAAGGACCTTAACATTATACCAGAGACTATAAAAAGAAGACTAGAAGAAAGAATAGGGAATACCTTCAAATTGATTTTTCAAAATAGAATTCAATTGCACAGGAAATAGGGCAGCATTCAACAAGTGAGATTTCATGCAATTAAAGAGATTCTGTTTAGCAAAAGGTATTCTTAATCAGCAAAAAGAGAATCCACAGGATAGTAAAAAATCCTTACTAATCACATTTCTGATAAAGCACTAATATGAAGAGTACACAAAGAACACACACAAAAATAAATAATGAGGAGTTAAACAACCCAATTAGAAAATGGGTCTTGGAATTTAAAAGAAACTTTTGTCACAAAATTAAAATGTCCAGCAAAAATCATAAGCAATATTCCACTTCCCTAGCCATTAGGGTACTCAAAACCACGTTAAGATACCATCTCACTCAGGTCGGACTGGCTAAAATCTAAAACCCAAGCAACAAATATTGGAGATGATGTGGGGAAAGGATACCCTCATGTATTAATAGGGGAAATGCAAATGTATACAACTACTCTGGAGATCATTATAGCCGTTCCTAAAAATATAAAGGTCAAAATGGCATACAACTCAGCTCTACCATTCCTGGAACTATTCCTAAGGAATACTGCATTTGACTAGAGACACATGGATGTTCATTTTCATTGCAATTCTATTCTGTATAGCAAAGACATGGAATCAACCTAATACCCAACAACAGATGAATGAATAATGAAAATGTGGCACATACACACATTGGAATACTATTCAGCAATGAAGAGAAGTGAATTAATGAAATTTTCTGGTATATTGATGGAGTTGGAGGAAATTATACTGACTGAAAATATCCCAAACACAGAAAGGAAGATGTTGCATATTCTCCCTTATAAGTGGATTCTAGAACTCAAGAAGGTATACTGAAGGGAAATTTTATATTACCCTTATTATAATCACAAATATGTCTTGGTGGGCATGGGAAAGAAGACCCAAGGGAGTGAAGACAGGTGGATAGATAAGGCTATTATGGAAAAAAAGCCCCTTAAGGGTAAGTTAATAGCTCTTAATAAGGCATAAGGGAGGGTAAAGAAAAAATAGACAATTCACTCAGGGGAAAATGAGAGATAAAGGTCCTAATTCAGTCGTGAACACACAAGTTATTAGAACTCTGGTAAGAAGAGTCTGTGTATCAAGAAAAAGAGACATGTAAGATCCATGGGGAATGGACACTAAATCCTTTGATGTTGGGAAATCATACTTGATACTATACACCTTTCTAAGTAATAGTAGAAGAGACTAAGCAGACAGGAACAAATATATTAGTGTTAACTATTAAAAATTGATAATAAAACACCATCTAAACACTCTTTCTTTAACCCTCAAATAAGAAAAACTCTCAGAGCTCAATCAAGACGTACCCTATTATAACGAGAGACTAGTGAGGCAAAATACCACATCTGTCCAGAGCACAGAATATCAGTGAAATACTCACCTCTAGTCAGTACATCAAAATCTTACCTTACACCAAAGCTTATTGTACCTTGAAAAAGAGGGGGCCAAAAGATTGTAAAGCCCTAAAGTGGTTTGAAGTGCTTCTTACCAGTATCATCCAGTCATAAAGGGGCTCTTCTACCCAAAGATTCACTGCAATAAGAGATTCTACCAACAGACCTACAAAATAATTGATATAACATGACCCCAAGAATTTTAGAAGATGCCACTATTCTCAGAGATTGTCTCAGGTGCAGGTACCCAACAAAATCCCCAATTATATCATTGTCCACTGAAAGCTACATATAGACCAACTGAAACTGATTCCCTTACCAACACTGTCACTTCAAAGGGAGTTCTGTGATACACACAAGCATAAGACATGATGGTGGAACACAGGAAAAAATGAAGTTAGGGGAAAGTGGGAGAGGGGTGTGTGGGGGGGTGGTGGTTGGGAGAGAAGCAAAGACATAAACCTTATTGTTTGTCAATAAAAATGAAAATTCTCAATTATAAAAATAATCTAAGTAATTCAGCCTTAAAGCAATCATTACTAAATGTCTATTGTTACAGGAAATAATTTAATAAAGTTTTACTGAATTTACAAAAATTTGAAAAATATTATTCCTATATTTATTTTTATTTTTCTATTCATCTTTCACATTTCATAAGTGAATATTGGCTTTTCTGATCACTAAATAATTTTGCAAAAATCCTTACAATAATCTGTTTTAAAAAACAGAGAAATAAAAAGAGGTGAAATCCTGGGAATTAGATTACTTATACCTGCAAAATTTCTGTACCTAATATTCAGAATAGTCTTTTATATCAATAGTTACAAGGTTTAATAATGTTCAAAAATGTAATTACTTTCTGTAAATCCTTTCCAAGCTATTATTTAAAACATTTGTCTGATCATAATGGCAGGAAAAGTCTTCAAAAAAGATGTATGTCTCACACAATGACCATTTTATCTACTCTCAAAGAAAACCCTTTCTTTTCTTTCCTTCAGACATTTGGAAGAAAGAGTCTTTAAAAGAAATCTCTATATAATTGCAAATAATCATTTTCTACATAGGTTATCTTGTATGGAATGGAAATAGTTTTGTCAGTCTTTTGTGATTTTTATCCTTTTTAAAACTTGAGTTTCAATGTTGAGTTCTATTGAATATTCTCTATTTATAACAGCTTAAATCACACTATTTTAAACAAGGTACAGCAAGGTTTATAATTTCTGCATGAGCAGTGTTTTTTCTGTTAGTTTGCTTACAAACGCCTTAAATAATTTTAACACATCTATACATTGTATATGCTATAAGATCATTATATTATTGATATATAAATTTATGCCTGTGATGTAATTCATTTCCACAGTTTACACTTCCTAGGCCTCGACTTCTGTATAGGAAATTGCTAATATATATAATTTCCCACTTGTTTTATATCGTGACAATATTAATTCAAGCTTTGCTGACATTTTTTCCCCCCACCTGTTCTTGAGAACAGAGCAAGAAGCCTGTTATTTCACTAAATCAAACGTTCATGTAATCAATGTGGCCTGAAGATCTAGAAATCTGTGTCCAACAACATTATGACTTGTCAAAGAACTGATCTTTGGGAATGTCATGATATGAATCGCTAGCACTATTTTTTTAAAGAATTTTTATTGCTAATAAAAATAAAGGGAAATGAGGTGGACACCTTATCCAAAATTTCCAAGTAACACCCACTGTCTTCCTAGAGTAAAGTGACCTATAAAGCCAGATAAGCTGAACTCTCCACCTTTTGAACAGAATGAGAGAGAGAGAGAGAGAGAGAGAGAGAGAGAGAGAGAGAGAGAGAGAGAGAAACAGAGAAACAGAGAGAGAGAAACAGAGAGAGAGAGAGAGAGAGAATGCAACAGAGACAGTCAAAGGTGTTCATGCATGCCATGACTCAAGGGTATAAGTAGAAGAAAAATTTAAATTAAAGTCACTATTTTCCTTTCACCATGTGAACATCCAGGTATTGAAATCAAGTCATCAGATTTATGGGCAGGCACCTTAACTTACTGAGATATCTTGCATGCACCTTTCAAACTATTTTTATATATTTATATATACATATATATGAATATATATAGTGAATTAGTGGTTTTAGTAATACATAAATTACCATAAACTTTACGTAGGTATATATGAATAAACAACTCTGGGCTGTTATCACAAAACCTCATAAAATACAGCATTGGTGGAATAAAAAAAAAAAAACAATTAGTTTCCAAACAATGGTTTGGAATTTGGAAATCCAAGAGCAAGGTTTGAGGAGAGATGGCATCCAATGGGATCCTATGTGTTTTTAAGTGCTAAAGACTATTACATAACTGTGTACTGTCATCTTGTGCCCCACACATGGTGAAAAGGTTAGACTGGCACAAGCACACATCACTCTTTGATGTTTGTTCATGTAAGTATTCTGTCTTGTCAGTGTGCCACCTTCATATCCTCACTTAATCTAAGCTACTTTACTTAGAAGATAGCTACATTAAGGGATGTGTAGGGAAATACAGCAAGAGATCACTCTACTCTTTGAACTGGAAAGAGGAAACAAGCATTCAGCTTATAAAAACAATTTAATGACTGCAATGAGGTTGGTTGAAAAAATTACAATATAAAAAAGATTTGAAGCAATATTTGTTTAGAATACCTTGTGTTTGGTAGGAAAGAGTGTAGCCACTGAACTGAATTTTAAGGACCTAATAAAATATATTTTGAATAGAGATTATGTATCACAATTCTATATGACCTTTATTATAATTACAATGGCATATAAAATATATTTTTAAAGTTTCTTATAAGTAGTCACCAGATAAAAACAATAACTTAGTCTCTGTCTGAAATTCTTTTTACACTTATAAGTGTTTTCGAAGTTTTTAATATAGATGTGTTTGAACAATGTCATACTTTACATGTAATTTAAGTGTAAATATAAGTGAATGTGAGATATTTTTGAAGATTGCCTCAAAGTAAGTACAGTAAGTCCTCCTTCTAAAGTTTTTTTTTATTTTTTAGAGAATACATGCCACCATCCACACTTCTCTCTCAGAATGTCTTATTGTATTCTATAAATTGTTTTATTAGTGGATCAAGTAAGAACTTGGCTTTCATGTTGAGATGACATGACATTATGGTACATCACTACTTACCAAATAATGTTCATGAGTTCCAAGATTCAGTCACTAAAATAGTGATTAGTGTATAGGGAAATACAGCAAGAGATCACTCTACAAAGGAATGTGCCACATACCAGGTAGATAAAAGAGAAAGGTATATTTCATCAGAATATCAATAAATGCCTCATCATATTAGCAGATACAAAAGCTAAGGTTATATGATCCACTGAATAGGTGTAGAAAAGTTATTTAACAAAATTGAACATCCCTTTATGATGAATCCTTTCGAGAGTACAGGAATTTAGGGGACATATCTCAACAATTAGTATACTCAGCTTACCAAATGCAAACATCACTCTAAATAGCCGAAAATTTGAAGCCTTCCCACTTACATCAGGAATGAAAAAAGGCTGTCTATTGTCTACATTACTGTTCAATATTGTACTTGAAGTATTAGGCAAAGCATTAAGGCAAAATATAGAGATATAAGGGATAAAAATAGTAAAGAAAGACATTATAGAATCTCTATTGTACAAAATGTGATTCTATTCTTGAGAGATCCATGACTCTACCAAGAAAATACTTGAATTAATAAAAATTTTTAGTAAGATGAAGGCTCAAAATAAGCATAGAAAAATCATAGGCTTCTTATATACAACAGGTAAAAAAGCCAAAAAGAAATAAGGGAATCAATCTCATTCATCATGCCTCAAATATATATATATGTATATAGAAATAAACTTAAGTAAGGAAGAAAAAGACAAAAAAATGTAAACTAAAACAAGCACTTATGAAAGAAATTAAAGATGATATTACAAGAGAGAAAGCCCTTTCATGCTCAAGGATTGATAAGTTTAAATTTGAAAAATGACCTTCCTATTAAAAGTCATACATTTATTCTTACTGATAGTCCAGGTTACAGTCTCTCCAGCCTGATGGGAGAGCATGCACCAACACCAGGGTTGGAGAAATGGCCACACTATCTCTACATAATGGCTGAGAGAGAGATGATCCTTACCTGCCAGACTAGCAGGTCTAGCCAAGTGTACAAAAGGATCCTTATTTTCTTAACCAACTCTCAGTATTTTCTTCATCTGTTTAGGGCCTAGACCCACCCCATCAGCTAGACAATCTCTTGCAGGCTTGCTCTAGGTTTAACTCACCATTAATTCTCTACAAATCTGTTTAGAATTCACACCCTCAACAGTCAAGTTGACACTTTTGCTTAACTATGACAATCATGAACAATAGCTTTGATGAGTTTAGAAGCCTGTGTTATTTGTGATCATTTTTGCCTTTTACTACTTCCTTTGAAAAAATCAGTTGTTACACTAATAGTTGCCTTTAAATGTTACTTTGTTTTTGTCTCTTGAGGTGTTCAAAATAATCTCTATATATTATATTTGCATTCTTTTCATTATTATTTGCTGTAGTGAATTGAATTTCTGTTTTGGTTATATCTGCTTGATGCATCTTTACTTGGATGAGGATCTCTTTCCTTAGAAAATTTTCTTTCATGATAGCGTGAAAAATTTCTTCTGTGAATTTTTGTGGTTTTTATTCTGTGATTCTATGTATTTTCAGGTTTGGCTTCTTCAAGGTATCCCATAGCTGTTTAATATTCCTTTCAATAAAACATTTTCATCTTTTTCAGCTCTTCAATTGAACAAATTTTTTCTGCTCCTTGTCTTCTAATTCTGATACTGTGTTTTCTGCCTCATCTGTTCCACTGATAAGACTATGTGCTGAGTTTTTTTTATTGTACTTACCTTTTTTTAAAAGTTTTTATTATTATTATTTATTATTTATTCAATTGTGCGTGTATGTGTTTGTGCGTGTATGCGTGTAGAACCACGGACGAATTCGGGAACCACCATCGACCACCTCCACCTCCTCCTCATTTACTTTGCCCCGGGACTCACAGGCTCTGCCCTACCAGGACCAGAAACGCAGGCCGCCCCCGCTTCCGCCTGGAGTCTATACGTGAGGTTTAGGATCAGAACTCAGGACCTTCAGCCTGCAAGGCAGAGGCTTAATCCCTGAGTCACCTCTCCAGCCCCCTGCACTTACCTTTTTGATTAAAAGTTTAAGTTCCACTGAGATTTTTATCATCTGTTCTGTGCCTAATTTGTTCTTCAGATAATTTTCTCATCTCATCCAGTTGTCTGTTATTTTCTTGTTTATACTTACTAATGTGATTATCTATCTACTCTCACAGCTCCTCTCATAATTCCTTGATCTTAGAAATAATCCTTAGACAAATCATTTTTGGTTATTTTCTTGGCTAATATCCAAGAAGTTATTCTGGTTTGAATCTGTCACTATGGAGTCCATGTTTCTTATAGGAGACATTTTTTTCTGGTTTTTGTTGTATTTCATGGATTCGTTGTATGACTTATGTATTTTGTGTTTGGATTTGGTTTCTTTTTTGATGTGTGTTTGCGACTCTTTTGAGTAAGATAGAATTTCCACAATAGGACAGTTGTTGCAGATACTTCCCTGTGTGTGAAAGTAGTTGGTCTGGGCTTGTTTGCTGCTGTTTTATACCTGAGATTGTTGTAGTGCTGAAGGAATGTTTAAGCCCAGCTCTGCTTTTAGGGGGAGGGCAGTTACAGGGTTTTTGGACTAGATTTAGTTAAGATATTTATGAATGGGTATAAAACTTATTTTTTTAAACTGAAGAAAGAGAGGGAGAGGGAGGGAAGAGGAGAAAAATAAGGGAGTAAGGGGACAGAATGCAATTGGGGATGATTGGGGAGGGGAGGTGAGAGGGAGAGGACAGAGTACCTATTGATCTTGTATGATTAAGAAAAAAATAAAATGTGGGAAAAAAAGAAAAAAGTCAGCAATTCAAATGTATGTCATTTATAGTTAATGACATGAATTTAACCTAAAAAACTTTACCAGTATGTATTTGGAGTAGTTCAAATGAGTAACACAGTTTATTATAAAGAGTAGCATGAAGTTTATTATAAAGACTGTGCCACTCAATAGCATTCCAAAAGAATTTCTATATGCAAAATTAGACTGACCATTGAAGTGGGAAAAACTAATTTACTTTTGCAGTTAATATGGATGTATCTATTTTCAATACCTTTTCTCATATTTTCAGTCAATATTTCAATATTTTGAAAAGATAAGAAGGAGAAAAGATAAGAAGGAGAAATGTTGTAACATCCAATCTGATTGCTGGTCTCCCATGTATTCCCCTTCACATTTGCTTTTGTTTACTTACTCTCCTTAGATTTGTTGCTTCTTCATTGGCTCACTGCCATGTACAATTTTAGTATTTATCATCAGTCACTTATGTAAAGATAAGTAAACTGCATCTTCTTTTCCTAATAACTTTGAGTCATCTGATACCCAGTTATGAAATAACTGTCTCCACTGAGAATATACTGTCATTCACATGTGCTGACTTGATATATATAGCTTGTTCTCTCTCCCTTTATCTCTTACAATGAATAAATAAAAACCCTCTGCAAATGTAATCTGACATTACTGTGTACGATTTCCTACTGAGTAGTGAGTGTACAAGAAAACAATAATATTATGAATGAATTATCCCAGACACAGAAATTTTTTTAATTTATTTTTTTATTTCCACTCATACAAACTTAACAGGTACACTGGTCCCTTCCCTCCCTCCACCCTCGACCCCCTTGTGCCCCCCTTCCCTCCACATCCCCTAGTGCCTCCCCCTCCCATCCCCATAGCTCCTTTAATGAGCATGCCAAACTCTCCTCTGGGTCCTCCTCTTCGATGAGGTGCAAGGACCCAGTGGCATTTCCCAGAACCACTTACTGTCAGACAAAAACTAAGCACAAAATGTACTTGCTAATAGCTGGATCCTAATACCAAATCCATTTAGTAACATAGTCAAAGATAATTTTCTGTAATACCTACAGTAATTTCAAAGATTATAAGCAGGAGGGAAGGGGAAGGAGGGTCCCCCCCCCAGAAATAAGAAGAGAGGGGATCATGCTACAGAAGAGAAAATAGGTAACCATCAAGTACTGCGAGTAAATAGTGTAATATCTGGTTAAGCTCACTTGCTTTCCTTCCTGGTCACTTGCAAATGAGAGGATTCACTCTCATCAGTTGGGGGGTAGCATAGAGTCTGGCAGATAGATGGTAACCATCCTGCAAATGGGAGACTGACACCCCTCACCATTATCTTCTACTCTTATTACATCTACTTTGAATCTACTCTTATAATGAGACTCCATTTTAACAGCCTTTCATCTTTGGCTAGGAAGTGACCTCTAATACCAATCAGGATGGAGCCAAGGGCAGTGCAGGAACAGCAAAACTGAAAACAACAACAAACCATAATTCAGAACATCAGAGACCTTACATTAATTACCTGGAACCAGACCAGCCAAATTTCTCATCCTAAAGCTCAGAGAAATTTGTGAAAGAGGGGAGATAAGAT
The DNA here is from genome assembly GCA_023101885.1 of Typhlomys cinereus. Taxonomy (NCBI): domain Eukaryota; kingdom Metazoa; phylum Chordata; class Mammalia; order Rodentia; family Platacanthomyidae; genus Typhlomys; species Typhlomys cinereus. Next base: position 2,085,897 of record JALPQD010000280.1, read on the forward strand.
TGTAAGAGCCTAAAGTTGGGAGGAGTGAAACACAAGATACCCCACATGAGTTAGGGTTGCACTAACCATAATAAGACTTTGTATGACCTGTGCAATGACTGACATATTAATGACTCCCCAAAGTCTAGCATGGATCAAAAGCACTAGCATCCTTAGAGGCAAGGGATTAACAGACACAATAGTGTTCCTATGCTAAAGGGGAGCACAAGAAAGGGCTCTGGCCAATGCTACTGAGTCCTTACAACTCACTAGAGTGGAGGAAGCAGAAGGAAGTTTGACATTCACACTAAGGATGCTCCAGGGATTTTGGAGGGGGAAAGTGGTATTGGGAGAAAGAGAGAGAGAGGGGTGAAAGGAAGGTGAAAAGGGGGGAAGGGAGCCAGGGAGACCAGGGAGATGGTGGAGGCAGGAAGGACCCGGGGTACCTATTAAGTTTGTATGATTGGCTTTATGCCTGTATGCCTGCCACAGATGCTGGCAGTCCAGCGAGGACACACTGCATGCAGGAAAACACCCCTGCTCACCTCCAAGCCCCAGGTAACCCATTGGTCTCAGCTCCTCCACCAAGCCAGTTGGAGCAGGCACTGCTCCAGGCTGAGGAGGGCCCCTAGTCCACACTCCAGGTCTCCAGGTTTACTGGGTCTCTGCCAGGCTCTCGGCAGCTAGTGCGGAAGGAAGTGCTGGTCCAGCCACGGCACAACCTGGGGCTGAGCAGGATGATGAGTGTCGCTGGTCCAGACCCACCTCACCACTGGGAAAAGACAAACCAGGCCGGGAGCTCTGTCAAAGCAGGAACCAACTTTATTCCAACAGTCAGGCCTTTATATACCCCACCCTATATCCCTTAAGTCCTAGCGTAAGTCTTTGCTGATTGGACCTCTCAGCTAGGCAGTTTAATGGCACCAAGTATAGAAGGCGTAGTCTCACGAGATTTGTAGTCTCATGAGATTATTATGGCCTAGTGGGGCGTTAAATGGGCCAGTTGCTGTTGCTACCTAAGGCTGTATTGCATCAGCCACAAGGCTGTGCTGAATCATGCTGGTGAGGCAGCTTAAACAGGTCATGAAACTCTAGCCAGGCTCAGGAAGTTTCAACAGGCCTTGCCAGGGTCTCGATGAGACCCAACAGGCTGTCACTAGCACCTTTGCCCTTTTTGCCAGCCCAAGATGGTTCTCAGTCCAGGGAGGACACACTGCTCATCAGAATGCAACAGAGTCTAAAAAACACCCAAGCAAAGCTCTAGAGGACAAAGGCCACACATCTGAAGTCCTCTAAATTCATCCTATCACATGGGAAAGATTCTTCACATACAGCCCAAAGATAAGTAAACACCTTTTTACTATCCTCTTCCTTTCAATTATTATTGTGATTGCCCGAGAGTAGTGATACCAACTAATTCGGTTCAGTCAAAAAGATGCAGAAATTGAAAGAAGGTCTTAAGGGATTAAAAAAAAAAAAAGTGACCTAGTACAAAGTGCAAATCCATGAGAAACAAAACCCAAGAAAACAAATCTACCAACATAAAAATTAAGCCCATAATGATAGATTTCAACCAGAACAAATTCAAAGAAAATAGCCAAGAAAGCCTGACCCAAGATAATGACTTTCAAAGCATGATCATTACCATAATCAATACTATGAAAGAGGAAATCCGGGAGGAGTTAAATAATCGCATCAACCTCTTTGAACAGGAACACACCAGACACTTGGAGGAGTTGAGAAAAACAATTCAAGAAACAAAAATAGGCATAGAGCAGTTATAACAGACTCAAGCAGAGTTTAAAACTGAACTAAAAGACAAGTTATCCTCAGCCCCGAACTCAACAGAGAGTCTTAACAGCAGAACAATGAAGCAGAAAATAGAATTTTAGATCTTGAAGACAAAGTGGGAGCATTAATCAGCTTGATGGAAGAGGTTATTAAAGCCAAAAAGATACTTGAGAGAAATATTCAAGAGTTATGGGACACCCTGAAGAAGCCTAATATACGCATTCATGGAATACCAGGACAAGAATCCCAAAAGAGCATACCTGAGAAAAATTTTCAAATTATTCATCAAGGAAAACTTTCCTCATCTAAAAAAGAGAAGCCTATCCATGTACAAGAGGCATTCCACACCCAAACAGATATGACCAAAATAGAAATTCACTAAGGCAAATAATACTTAAAACAGTCCACATTCAAGACAAAGAAATGGTGTTAAGAGCTTCAAGGGAAACAAAAGGACCTCAATATAAGGTCAGAGACTATAAAAACCTTAGTTGAAAGGGTAGGGATTAGGCCAACCATTCCGAAACATAAATCTAATAGCACAGTCACTACAACCAACACTCAACAGATGGGATCTTATGAAATTAAAGGGCTTCTGTTCAGATAAAGAGATTGTAACTTGAGCACAATGGCAACTCACAGAATGGGAGAAAATCTTCACTAACCACATATCTGATAGAGTTCTATTATCCAGAGTGCACAAAAACTTAGAAAACTAAACACCCAGGAAACAAATGGGCCAATTAAAAAATGGGCCTTGGAACTTTAAAAAAAACAAAAAACTTTACCAGGAACTAATTTGAAATTTCTAACAAATATTTTAAAAAATGTTCCGCATCCTTAGCCATCAGGCAGATATCATCTCACACTGGTCAGGATGGTAAAAATCTACAATACAAACATCGCCAAATGCTGGAGAGGATGTAGTGAGAAGGGAACTCTCCTACATTGCTGGTGGGAATGCAGGCTTATACAACTACTCTGGTGAGCAGTCTGGTGATTCTTAAAAAAGTTAACGATGAAATGCCATATGACCTTCTATTCCACTTTTAGGTATAATTGCCCAGCAAAAAAATCACCTTGATAGCACAAGCACGACCATGTTCATAGCAGCACTGTTTACAATAGCAAAGTCATGGAATCAACCCAAATGCCCAACAGTTGATGAGTAGATAAGGAAAATGTGGTACATATATACAATGGAATTCTACTCAGCCATCAAAAATGACAAATTAATGAAATTTGCTGGGACATGTATGGAAATAGAAAAAATTATCTTGAGTGAAGTATCCTAGACACAGAAAATTAAGTGCCATATATACTCCCTAGTACCAAACTCACTTAGTGACGTGTTCAAAGATAAATCTCTGTAATACCTACATTAATCCCAAGATTATAAACAGGAGGGAGGTGGAAGCAGGGTACTGTCGGTAACAAGAAGAGAGGGGTTCATGATACAACAGAGGAAACAAGCCACCATCAAGTACTGCAAGTAAGTAATGAGACATGTAGTTAAGCTCACAGACTTTCCTTCTTGGTCACTTGCAACTGATGGGGTTTGATATCAACAAAAAGGGAGGCATGGAGTCTGGCAGATAGAAGGTAACCATCCTGCAAATGGAAGACTGACCCCCCCCCCACTGTGGTCTCCTACTCTTATTCCATCTACTTTTGAATCTACTCTTATAATAAGACACTATTTTCATAGGCTTTTATCTCTGGCTAGGAGATGACATTCAATACCCATCACAATTCTGCAAAGGGCTGTGCAGGAACAGCAAAACTGGAAGAAGAAGAAAAAAGAATAATGAACTATAATTCAGAACATCAGAGAGCATACATTAATCAATAGGAACCAGGCCAGCCTAATCTTTCCCCATCCCAAAGCTCAGGGAAATTTGCAGAAGTGAGGGCAGTAAGATTGTAAGAGTCTAAAAATAGAGAGGAGCAACAATATGCAAGATACTCCACACACGTTAGGGGCGAAGTAATCATAATAGGACTTTGCATGACCTGCGCAATGGTCAATATGTTATTGACCCCCCAAAGTCTAGCATGGATGACAGGCTCTGAGATCCTTAGAGGCAAAGGATTAATAGCCACAATAGTATTCCTATACTAAAGGGGAACACAAAAAAAGAGCTCTAGGAAATGCTACTGAGTCTTTACACCTCAAAAAAGAGGAGGACCCAGAGGGAAGTTTGACATGCACATTAAAGGATGCTCCAGGAATTGGGAGGGAAGGGGGCACTGGTAGAAAAGGAGGGAGGGGGGAAGGGAAGGAAAAAGGGGAAGGGAGCAAGGGGTTTCAGGGAGGAGTAGAGGGAGGGAGGGGAATGGGGTATCTATCAAGTTTGTATGAGTGGAAAAAAATAAATAAAAATAAATAAAAATAAAAGCAGTAGAGCCATAGCAGAGAGAAAAGAAAAAGTTTGTATGATTGGGAAAATAAATAAAAAATATAAAAATAAATTTAAAAAATCAATGAAATATTCCTTACTGATTTTGCTAATGTGTTAGACTATCATGTTTCAATACACAAACAACTGACTGTAGATAGATTAAATGTCAAAATCATGGTTCTTTATGAATTTTATTGGCTTATACATATGTTCATCACCAACATTATGTAGTCTGTCAGCACTTTCCATCAAACCTCTATTATTTTTCTTACTTTTTCCCATTCTTGGTAATTGCTTTCTCCTTCCCTGCTCCTCTTGTTTCACAGCTTGTTTTTGACTCGTATGGGGGTTCTCAGCAGCTGTGCATTCATGAAAACAGCAGCTATGTCATGTACAGAAGACAGTATTTCTTAGTGCATTTTCCATCCTCCAGGCTTATAGTGTTTCCATGCCCACTTCTGCCATGTTCTCGGTACTTCAGAGTCATGAGTGGTACCATTAACAGTTGATCATTCAGCTGGACCATTATTCTCAGCACTTCATGGGGCTTATGAGTCCTTACTTTGACTAACATATCTTTCTGTTTATTCTTAAAAACTTTTCTAGTACTACATGACCATTAAATATATTGAAAAGACATGAAAACAGGAAAGTATTTCTGGTTAATTAACATTGTTTATGATTTGAAGCCCTATTGTTTCACTTCTGTTTTACATTCAGATCTCTTTAAAATCTAGTCACTTTTTAAAAACAACAGGATCAATTAAAAATTAATAAACAGGAACTTCAGGTAATTAATATACAATCCTTTAGATAATTTGGTAGGAATTATTGACTCTAAATTGAGACAATATAAATATTGCATGAAGTATAATTTAGATATTACTTATGAGAATTTCTGTTTAAAAAGATTATTCTGAAAATTCAATGTTAGACTTCCAAAATAACTGGCCTAGAAACATCTTGCCATGGAGCAATGGAAATCCCATGAGATATGATGGTAGCCTAAGATACTGTATAAGATTAGTGTGGAGCAAGAAATAGGGGGAATCTTTATCTCTGTAGTGTGGCACTACCGATTCAGGGTGGCCCTAGTTTATCCTAGCTACGGATAAGCCTGGGCATGCACAGACATGCCCGGGACATGTCCCAACAGAGGACCATACAAGCGGATGGATGAATAACCAATGGGAAGTGGCTGTCTAACCTGTACCTGCAATGGACACCTAGTAAACAGTTAAATGATTGTTGGCTGCCCCCCCCCACCAGGAGGGATGTCAACACCTCATTGGACCTTGACTCTATATAAGCCAAAATTCCCTTAATGACTCTGAATCTGCTGCAGCTTGTATTTGCCTGCTTCTCACCTAATTCCTGGGGTCTAGTAGTTACCCAGTCACTGGCTCGCTCATTTGCCTCAAGTCCCCACTTCCCTGCGAGGAATACAGCAACACTGTAGTGTACCCACTGGTGCAGCATTCATATTCTGGCAGATGCACAGAAAATTGCAAATGCAGGCATTGTAGATGAGACCCTGTGGATTTCACATAGAGGGAGACATGAGTAAAAGAGAAATTGGCTAGAAGGGAGAGTAGATGGGGCAGGAAGGGTGGGGATTGGGAGTTGGGAGTGGATGATGAAAACAAAAGTTCATTATTAACATAGTTAAAATAAAATGAGAAGAAACATAGTTTTTACTTTTCCAAGAAAGTACAGAAATAATTTAGTGTGAAATTTTATTGGAAGATGCTGTAAAGTTTTACTGTCTAGTAATACTTAAATAATAAATTTTCCTTTTAAAGCTCTATTGATAAGGACAAATGAGACAACTCTAAAAGTGTGACTCTTTACACATCAGATAATTTGAGTTTTATCTCTGAACACTCACATGCTGGCATGTATGAACTCACTTGCTAATGTGTCATTTGATCTCCACCCGTGTTTCATAACCTAAATCAATAAATATTGAAAACTCGATGACAACACAGAAATGTCATTTGAAGACTACTATTTGGTAAATTTGAAAATGTTGCCACATAAACAGGCAGCTGTAATAATGATAATAGTTTTATTAGAAAAAAACTTTATTTTGTGAAACAATTATATATAAATCATGTAAACTTTGAACTATGTTCAAAAGTGAAAAGTCTTGCTGTATAACACAAATTGTATTATAAAATATTAGACAAATCCATATTTAATTTAGATACTTATACAGAAATTTATTAGTTTTTCTAATTTGTTATCAAAATATTTCATGTGAACTCTTAATGTTTTTGAAAATATGTGTTTTGTGAAGATTTTTTCATTGTTCAGAAGAAATGCCAAATATGGGCCTTTTATTAGGAATCTTGTAATGCAGGTAATTCCACCTTCGAGTTTTAGAATATCATTTATATTCTGCATTTTTTTTACTGCACACATACACACACACACACGACATGGACAAACTTGGAGAATCAAAATAATTATTCAGCATGTATCATTTCTACCCTTCATTTCCATCTACTAAAGAATAAATAAATCTTTCCTCTTACAAATATGTAAAAGTATGTATTTTCCTCATACTTATAGAGATAGGTACCTTGAAAATAGAAAGCTATTTTCAGTTTTTGAAAAATCTAAGTAAAAATATCTGAAATCCTAATGCAGAGTTAATATCAATTAGTGGAATCATTTGATAATTATGCAATGTCATGTACTTGCTTTATTTAAATGGAGTGTTTGATCTAATAAGCCATAGACTTAAAGAACAGTAAGTCATATTTCATTCTCTCTTGTTTTTGATAAAAGGTAACATAAAGATATTCTGTTGTCTTAATGAAGAGATTTATTGAAATTGATTTTCCCATTATCAAGAGAAATCTAATATCAGACACTGTACAGATATTCAATACAAATAAATTATTTTCAATTGACCATAACTGAAATGAATTTCTACCATGAAAATATCTGATTCCTAACATCTCTACCATGGAAACTTCTGATCTTAAGACAGAAAATTTATTCAGGTATTATGTTTTCTCTTCAGCAGTTTTGTTATGAAAATGTTTCAGTGTAAGCAGTGCCAATATGCTAGTCAAGAGCAAGTACTTGGATTTTATGTTTCACACTCATGATTAATTTCAAGTCGATTTTATGGACTGAAGTTATGAAATAAACATATGTAATCCAATTTCTTTTAGAAATGTAATATTTGCCTTAATGAAAACACATTATGTGGAACTTTGCCATATATAATTTTTTTTTGTTCTTCCCAAGTCTTCATCTATTTTTCTGTCAAGGTGTTTCCGTATCAAAAACATCCTGGAAAAGCACAGTAAACCCTCATTTAGAATCATTCTATAAATTTTGTAAACTACATAGCTGTGTAAAAAATTATTTAAAAGTCTATGTACTGTTACATCAAATATGTTATAAAGGTTGCAGTGTATCATAAATTGTCTATTGTTTATTGTATCTACGCATTTAAACCTTAATTGCCTTCCTACTCTCCATAACATCAAATCATTTTGATGAATAATTAATGAAAATAGGTGCATAATTTTATATTTTATGAAATCACACAATCTGTGAATTTGGAAATCACAGAATTGCATTTAAAATGCAATTTATAGGGTCAAAGTCCTCAAGCCACTATTGTGCCCCATTGTGGAACAACTGTACAGCTGCTATGAATTTTTACTTAATCATCTGTATAGGAAAAATAACTTCTACAACTTTGCAGTCAACATTTGCTCTTGAAAATAATTAAAAATATCTAGCAGAAATACTTTTGGGTGTTTCCAACATAAAAATTACATTCATTATAGGAGACAGATATGTCAAATATCTAGGCATGTTTACCAAACAATATACCATTTACTGAAAAGATTTATCTCAATTCATATATGGTTTATCAATTGTCAATGTGATATAATCTATGATTACATGGAATTACATGGGAGAAAAAACTTTACGTACACCTGTAGGGAATTGTTCAACATAAATTGGTGTGGGGAGATGGCTCTTTATTGAAGGTGTGATGTAGTGAAAGCCAGCTGAGTAAGACCATGAATTCATTAATTCATTCTTTATACTTCTGAACTTAATGGAATGGGACCAGCTTCAAGTTTCTCCTACTCTTACTTCTTTATCAGTGGGAAAATACACACACACACATACACACACACACACACACACATAAATATATATATATATTCTATGATCCCATCTAAATAGTAATTCTTGAGTGAGAAACCAATAGTGTAGGCTACCAAAAATTCTGTCTGATAGTAATACTGAAGGTGAAATGCTAAAATTTTAGGAAATCTGTTAAAAGATATGATATTTGGGAAATTAAATGTACATATATCTTTCAATATCTTTCATTATTCGTTCTTTATGACTATAAAATATGTAAAGGAACTGCAATTATCATTATGTACTTTTTGAGTGCAGTTGTGTTTCTTATGAAGACGCACATGACTCAGGGACTTGAAGGATGGGATTTTTCAAAGATCACAAAAATTAACCAAAGGTAGTAGGCCTAAATGTTCATCGTCTCACATTAATGATATTTAAAGATGTGGCATTCATAAAATGAGGCAAAAAAGCTTTATTAGCATAAAGGTACATCTGGGGCTGGAGAGGTGGCTCGGGGGTTAATCCTCTGAGTTCGGATCCTTCATCCCACGTACAGACGTATAGACGCAGAGCGGAAGTGGGGGCGGCCTGTGTTTCTGGTCCTGATAGGACGGAGCCTGTGAATCCCGGGGCAGAGTAAACAAAGAGAAGGTGGAGGTGGTCCATAGTGGTTCCCGAATTCGTCTGTGGTTCTACACACATGCGCACACTACATACACATGCACAATTGAATAAATAATAAATAAAAAAGCATAAAGGTACATCTAAGCAAAGATGAGGTATTAACTGCTGAGGGTGGGAGGCATTCAAGAGAGAAAAAGTGTCATGTCTTTGTCTAGAGATTTTTGGACTTGTGGCAGAAACTAGACAAAAAAATGAGGCAACCTTCTTAATTGTCCAATTTTGGATCACATATTATGTGCTGATTCACCTGGTTCCACCAGGACAATGATTATGCACTGTTTATGTGCATACAAGCAATTTAGGAGTTTTGAAGATCCTTTAGGGATTTTACTAACTGCAGTTTTTTGACAGTCTGCTTTGAACTCATTATCCATAAGTTTTGATGTGCTTTGCCATTTGTTATTTACCATACAATTTCTTTTCTTCATTTCTTTTGAGTGGGTGTGGATGTGGATGTGAGTGTGTGTGCATGTGTATAGAAAAGTATAGTGAATATACTAAGAGTGAAGAACTAAGAGTGCCATTGGGAATCATCTTGGATCCAATTGTCTACCTCCTTTTTGCTTTGCTCTGAAGTGTTCCAGGTTCTAACCTTCCAGGACTTGGAGTGAGCTTGGAGTACAGTTCACCTCCAATTTTCCCTTGAGTTTTTACATGCAATCTGGTTATCTGAAGTGGGGGCTAAAGGAAGAGGTTTGCTTACAAGGCAAAGACTTTATTTAACCAATGAAGCATCTCTTCGGTTGTGTTTTTCTTAAATTTATGTGTATATCTTATAGTTGATTACAGAGCTGACTCTGATCACTGATACAATTATTTTGGTGAAGATTTTTGAAGTGTAGAGTTTTTTAGTACAATTGGAACCTTTCTTGAGGCATTTGAGGTGAACCAGGGATCTAGGTTGATATTCATCAAGTATCTTCTGGGGCCTTGACTCAAATTTCAATGGCAAACATGCCATTGAAAATTAAAGATATGAATTCTTCTTTGAATAACAAAGCAGAACAAGCGTATATTAAGAAAAATTATAGAAAAATGAGAGTTCAAGATTAAGTGGGAAATTAAGGAAAAGTGAGAAATCCTCGCTTTTCCATAAGAGGAAAAATCCAAAAAAAATTTCTTTGTTTTTCAGAGGGTCATGACAGAAAGTATAATATGAGGTAATGTCTACTGAAAATGTTTAGTTTCATGTTATCATAGGTCAAGCTCATGGAGTTTTCTCATGATCTGCACATGTCTTTGGTGGAAGTTTATTGTATGAAGCTATGCTTTATTGCAATGTAGTCTGTTACCAATACTTGCATTAGAAAAATGATGATAAGAAAGGGCAATAATGTGTTTTATGTAGTCCTTTCCGGGGACAGACTTGAAAGCCAGCCAGTCATCTCTCATGCTGTCTTTGGCTCTCAAAGCCCCTATCAGGTGAAACTTATTATTTTAGATCCAAGTATAAGTCTTCTCTATGTCTTCCTCAGTGATCCTGTGTCCACTGCTTAACCCTGATCTTCCTATTAACCACAAGCTGTTCTTATAGCAACATATAAAAGCAGCATGTAGATTTCCTTATGACCCATTTTCCCTTATTGCTTATGGTGACCTAGCTACTCCCTTAAGTATCCAAATAATTGGGCACAGTCCCCATTTAAAGAATAAATTTTTATAATTACAAAGGAATACAGTTTTTCAGAAGAAAAAAATAGTGTTTAAATTTCAGTAAATGAAAAAGGATATAAGTTTTCTGGTATGTGATATAAGATTATAAAACCAGAATATTGTTAAGCAGAAATTATGTAGCAAACATATGACAAGTAATTTGTTATGAATGCACAGTGCAACCTTAAGTCAAAAGTAAATATTTTTGTTTACATGTAACTGCTGAAAATTCAGAACAATGCAATATTTTTATTATGATTTATTTGGCAGGAAATAAATCAATAATAGTTAGATAACTGTAACTGATAAAATAGTCTAGATTTCTCTGGTATCTGGTATAATTGAACCTGTACATTGTACTAGCAATCTTGGTAGTATTTATGAATACTTTTATTTTGCTTCTACTTAAATAAATTCCTTTAATATGCTTGATATCTACAATCAATGTTAACTTTTGTTACTAAACTGTTTTTTTTTCTATTCTGACCAAACTTCAGTTTGTGTCACTGTATATTTTCATTGTTTGTCACAGTATACTTAAATTATCTTAGTTTTTAGGCCTCATCTTTGTATTATTAATTCAATGGTATCTTCATCTGTTTGGGTATTTATCTCAAAAATTGACATAACAGCAACTATTTATTCAAGTATGTAACTGGTTAATAAATAGAATGTCAATAGATGAGATAGTACTGGTATTGAGTTACCATTGTTATCATGAGACTTACATACTGTAAGTAAGTGTTAGAAGCAATGGTAAGGACTATAACACAGTTTGCTTATCTATGAAGAATTATTGTCACCAAAATTAATTAATGCCAGGATTTCATATAGTCATTACTCTGTGTTTATCATAATAATTCAAGTTAAGAATATCAGTAAACAATAAAAGTACCAAAGATACTATTTTCCTTTATAAATTTTTTTGTGTTTGCTATAGATGTAAATGTGTAACCTTTTATTGTATAATGTGTATACATTTTATTAGTCAGGATTCTTATCAGCCACAGAATCAACAGAATGAATATATAAAATTGGAATTTATTGGGTTGACTTATGAGATACAGCCTAAGTAGTTGTTAGAGTTAATCCTGGGTGTCAATTTGACACATCTGGTATTAACTAAAATCAGCTGATACCACACCTGGAAAGATCAGTTGAGACTATCTGAAGAGATTATCTAGATAACACAAAGATTAGACCCAGATTTCATAGGAACCTCCCTAAATCTCATTGGAACCTCCCAATAGCTGACCAGATAAAAGAAACCACAGAATAAAAGAAGAAAGATTCTGCTAGCTGCTGGCTTTCAGCCTCTCCACCAGTGTGACCTAGCCTGTCTTCAGCTTCAGACAGCAAGCCATGCCATCTCCACCTTAAAAAACCTGTAAATCTATATAAATTTCCCTTTCTCCCTTAAGTTGTTTGACTTTGGGTTTTCTCTCACAGCAACAGTTAAGAGTAACCTTTACAATTTTGGTTTGTTGTTTTCAGTTTTGTTTTTCCTTCACTGCCCTTGGCTGCATCCAGATTGGTATAGAAGGTAACCTCTTAACAAAGATAAAAGACAGTTTAATCGAAGATCTTAATGTAAGAGGAGACTCAAAGGTAGATGAAAGAATAGGAGTAACACTCAGAATTGTGTGTGTGTGGAGGGGGGGGATCAGTGTTCCATTTACCATCTATCTGCCAGCCCCTATATCCTTCCTGATTGGTGATATCAAACCTATTCAGTCCCAGGTGACCAGGAAGGAAAGTTAGGGTGAGCTTCACCAGATGTCTAGCTACTTACATGCAATACTTGATCATGGCCTATTTTCTCTAATGAAGTGTGATCTCCTACCTCCTTTCTTTTGAGGCCCTCTTTCTCCTTCCCTCCTATATAATCCTTTATGATTACAGTGGGTGTTACAGACATTTACCTTTGAATACATAATTTAAATTGGTTTGGAACTAAGATCCACTTATTAGGGAGTATATACTGTGTCTAACTTTCTGTGTCAATATAATTTTTTTCCATTTCCTGGAAATTTTCATTAACTCATCTTTTTGATGGCTGAGTAGTATTCCACTGTATAAATGTACCACATTTTATTATCCACTAATCAACTGTTGGGCATTTGGATTGATTCCATGACTTTGCTATTGTAAATAATGCTACAATAAACATGGTTGTGCTCTTGTCACTGCATTGAATTGCTGCATTATAGAAAATTATTCCCAATAGTGGTATACAATAAACCATAATTCAGATTGATTCCATGACTTTGCTATTGTAAATAATGCTACAATAAACACGGTTGTGCTCCTGTCACTACAGTGAATTGCTGCATTATAGAAAATTATTCCCAATAGTGGTATACAACAACTATAATTCAGAACACCAAAGGCCCTACATTATTCACCTGGAACCAGACCAGCCAAATCTCTCCCCATCCTAAAGTTCAGGGAACCTTGCAGAAGAGGGGGGCAGCAAGATTGTAAGAGCTCAAGGATGAGGAGGGCCAATGATATACAAGAAACTCCACACAAGTTAGGGCTACAGTCGGCAGGATTGGACTTTGCCTGATCAGCATAATGGCTGACATATCAAAGACCCCCATAGCCTATCATGGATCACAGGGAAGAAGGCTCCAGGCAATAGAATCTTTAGAGGCAAGGGATTAAACAGTCATAATAGGGACTCCAGGCTATGTCACTTAGTCCTGGAGGATTCAGAGAGAGATATGGTATTTACATAAAGGAATGCTCCAGGAAATGGGAGGAAGGAAGTGGGAGGCACAGGAGAGAGGGAGGGAGGGGGATAAAAAGAAAGGGGGAAGGGAAGACTGTAATGGGGGATGAGAGGGGAAGGGAGGGAAGAGGAAGAGGATGGAGGCACTTATTGAGCTTGTATGATTAGGAAAAAAATAAAATGTAGGAGAAAAGAAGTAACCATTACAATAGTCCACAATGGCTGCCAGTAACTGCTCAGTCCAGAAGTTCAATCAGTGGCTGAAGGCTACAGGATTACTGGAAAGTATTCAGTCATGTTGAAAGGTTGAGGATTGAAGGGATGGAGGGTTGAAGAAGCTGGGTGGCAGGAGGGAAAATGAGTTTGTGAGAACAGGGCAAGAGAGTTTTCCCCAGCTCTTCTGTCTTATGGTCTCTTTTATCTGTTGTGCTACTGTGAAGCTCCATTCAGATTTAAGGTTGGTGTTTGTATTGCAAATATATTCATCCACATAAATTCTTCAGGTAATTTGGGAGGTGATATCTCAGTTTAATTTCATGTATGGTTAAGTTGACAACTTTTATTAAAAATTTTCTGGTAATATGTCCATAAATGTTTAACATATATTAGAGTAAAATATGTTCGGGTACTATCAATAGACTTGTAATAAACTGATAAAAATATATATTGCATATTCCATTCAATATTTATAATTTGTGATATGTAGCATAATTACAAGGGATGTTGAAAATTCACCATATTTAGAATGATAAACTTAAACAAAAATTTTAAACAATTTAGTAGTTAGTTCACACAACTCCAAATGACATTTGGCTAATGATTCTTGTCATCTATAGCATGGGATGATTTATTTTGATATGTTGAAATCTTGTAATGAAGCATATCTAGTATGGGTTAGGTCAATTGTCTTCACTGATCTCAGGTCAAACTTAAGTCAACAATAAAAGATTAATATGGTCAAGGTTTTAAAACAGAAAACTAGATTTTATGGTGGAATGTACACAGGCAGGAATGGAGAGAGGGCTCAGGGGTTAGGTCTTTGCCTTCCAAGCAAAAAACCTGGGTTTGGATCTCAAATCCAACATAAAATTTCTGGGCAGAAATGGTGTTGGCCAGAACTTGTAGCCCCGAAAGGGGAAAGGAATAAGGAAGGAGAAAAAATCCAAAATCATTCCAGCAGTCACCCTTGTGTTTTTACAGACACATAGTGCCCTCTTCTACACACACCCATACACAGGCACACACACCCATATTTACCAAAAAAAAAAAAAAAAAAAAAGAAAAGAAAAGAAAAGAAAGAAAGTGTAGAAACAAGATTTGTTATCTTGTTTGGTTAGTTCTTTTTTTGTTCTATTGAGCTTGTAGTGGATCTATTTCTCTCATCTTAGAGAGAGGAGGAAAACTCCTAAAATTAGGATATTAAATGAAATCCATGAAGCTCATGCAGTAAACAATATCCAAAAAGCTCAGAAACCTCCTGAAAGTTAAGGGATTTACCAGGTTCCTTCCAAAGTTCAAAAAATGAATGTTATCAGCTATGGCAGAAAGGTGACTGACTCTCCAACCTATGAACTTGACTGAAGGTCTTGTGAGGACCTCCAGAGATAGGGATTTCCTAATCATTATTGTTTTTGTTGCTGTTTTGCATCATTATCCTTGTTGGTGTAATTTTATGCAGATGCCTTTGAGTTTTCATGGTTCTTATTACATGTCTCATCCCTACTCCTGTAATTAGTCTCAATATACTTAATCACTGACTAACCTCAACTATGGGACCATTTCTTTTGATTTGTCATTAGTATTCTATCTGGAATGAATAAATATCATCTCATCACTTTCTAGAAAAAGTCTCACAACATCTTTCATAGGACAGCCTTGTGAAGGCTGTGTGGCACAAACATAAGTCTTCTTTCCAGAAATGAATCTGAGGGTTTTCTGAGTACCACATGTTTCATAATAGTGCCTTAATGATTTGTTATCTATAAATGAAAAAATTGAGGAAAAAATATGACAGCCATACTGACTATTCTAGGATAACTATGTTTCCTTAGAATTTACTTAACCTTATTTCTTCTGGATGTTTTAATTGGTTACAGTTATGTCTAAATGTCATGAGTTATTTCAGTTTTTCAAACATACTGTGGCTGCAACTCCACAATCTTTGTTTTCTATTTTAAGTTCCTCTGAGAATTGAAATGTACATAGAGATTTAAGCTATGTAAACTGCATCTGTTCCTTATTATTGTGATTGAAAAGTTGATAACTTCTAAGGATTGCATGTTGATATTGGAGTTGACATGGTAACCTCTGGTTCAAACATTGTCTGGAAGGGTAGCTTTATGTCTTGGAAAAAAAGAAATTCAATAACCATCATATGAAGTCAGGAGGTTTTATGGTGAGGGTTCTTCCAGCAACCTATAGTCCAAACAAGCAGCATGCAGATCTTGCCAGATAGAGAAAAGTCATGAGTAAACGCGCTAAAAGGAAAAAGTTGCAATCTAAATTAATTAACTATATAAATTTAATTTATAAAAATGTTTTTATTTTCAAAGCTGTTTATTATTTTAGAGTTTCAAACATGAATATAAAGTATTTAGGATATTTTTACAACTTAATCCCCCATCCCACTCCAATTTCCCATTACATTTGTTCTTCCCTGGTGTCTCCCTCCTGTTTTGATATGTGTGGCCTGTTGAGTTTCATCTACATTGCTTTTAATTGCATGTTGCTGTGATTTCGAGAAAGCATGAATTATATATGAGTGGGTATACTATTGAAGAAAGATTCTTCCCTCCCCCCAAGTCCTACAGCATTGACCCTCATCAGTCTCTCAAAGAGGTTTTGGGTCTCTTGAAAGCTTTCCCCTTTTATGGTGAAATATTAATAGAACAAAATATCACAAGACAGTTGATCTTATGGAAATCTATAGTTAATCAACAGTTATCTACAGTTAATTCATCAATGCAAAAGCCCTGTCATGTCCAGAAGATAATGTCTGACTGTACACCTGCTCCTCTTAAGTTTCTTGTAATCTTATTACCCCCTCTCTTTTAATGTATAATGTTCTCTGTGCCTTGGGGAGTGAGATAGCAGTTTAGATGTCTTGTTTAGAACTTAGAAGTCAGCAGTCACTTATTTTCTGCACTTTTTTCAGTTGTAATTTTCTGTAATAAACTCCTTTTACTGCAAAAAAGGGAGCTACTAAATTGAGTGCTGGGTTCTTCTCCAGTTTATAGGCATAATGACAAATGTTTAACAAGCAGTTTGATATAGTGTCTTTATATCTGCAACTTAGTAGCTTGCACCTTGTTAGAGCCTATGTCTTCACTTTCTTAGATTTGTGTCCTGGATTACAGTACCAATAATATGTTCCATTTTGAAAAGTGGTCCTTAAATTCAATCTGCAAGCTGTAAATTTATTTTGCATAATTTTCTTTGGACTCTTTTGATATTTTTTTACAATACAAAAAGACAAAAGATCATTAAAATATATTCAACAAATCAATATATGTTTTAATGAAATAGGCAGCAATTATTTGGAGAATATTGACTAATATGTAATCTATAATTATATGGAGATTTTATTTTTGTCTTATCTTCCATAATATGCTCATTCAAATAAAATGTTCAGGATGTTTTCTTTAGAGAATAAAGTGAAGGAATCCTATGAGAGATATATGTGCCTATTCTTTTCCCTTACTTTTTCAGTTCTTTCTTGTTGTGGCCTAGAGATTTGTTTAAAAAAGAACTATTGATTCAGGAAAACCAAAGAGGTCATCATGGGACACAGGAAGACTTAGCGAGAACCTAACTGCTTAGGGCTCTAGGCTAGAATTTCAAATGAAAGAGTTACAGTTGGAATTGGCAGCTAGAAACCAAACCAGGATCTCAGAATGTAATTCCTGTACAAATAGAAATTGCTGACCTTTGCCATAACCATCACTGTTTGAAATCTCCAAAAATCTCAGTATGACATTCATGATAAAAGACAGTAAGGAATGATTGACTTGGACTGGACATGAATACTTTTTCATCATTGAATATTGAAGAACATAATTCATTTTTAAGAATTAAAGTGTAAGCATTTAAAATTTTCCTTCAATAATAATCTCCTAAACAATTAAAACTTCCCCTCGACAAGGCTCCTAATTACTTGGAGAGAATAACTGCATTGTATGTTTGTCCTTCACTTAAATCTGTAGTCATTTAAAAAAAAATCTTATTCTTTTCTTCCATTTAACCAAATGTTTAGATAAACCTAAGCATTCTACTCTTCCTGTTAGCTTACTGAGTGTTTATGGTTTGGGGAAAAAAAGAATGAGTATCTCAGAGTGTTCACTTCGGTGTGAACATAAAATGTGCACCTACTTTTTAAAATCTGAGCTATTCAGCAGCTGCTACAAGTATCACAACGCCCCTTCAAGTACTAATTTTCAGGATTAGTAACAGTGGTGCTTTCAAGAAGAAAAGAAAACTTTTCCATTAAATATCAATCTTTATTATCTACAATTTTTGACATATTTTATTCACCATATTTCTATCATCTTTTTGTAAGAAATATTACAAAGAGTAACAATTTTCATAT
The DNA here is from genome assembly GCA_023101885.1 of Typhlomys cinereus. Lineage (NCBI taxonomy): Eukaryota > Metazoa > Chordata > Mammalia > Rodentia > Platacanthomyidae > Typhlomys > Typhlomys cinereus. The sequence continues at coordinate 2,103,850 of JALPQD010000280.1, forward strand.
CCAATTGGCATCTCCCATTTGCAAATTTTCAAACATTTGTAAAACAGTTTTAAAATATATATTTCAAAAAACTGCTATTAGCATGAATAAACCTTTTTGAAGACTGACATTTCAAGAGTCAAAAATTTAAATGAATAAATCTTAAGCCACTTTCATATATACCCATAATTTTATCCATATATGTGTAAGAGTTCGCATTACTTTTGTCAAAAATATTATACATATAAAATGTATGACACAATTCTACCTTTCTTTGAATTCTTTGGGTATTAGGAAAACCTCTGATTTCAAAGTAAGTAATGCTTCCTAGTAATATGCTATTATTTATTTTCTTGGTGACTCATTTAAGGAAAGCAGGAAATAAGGATTATGCATATACAATTTTATACTTGGATTGAGCATAGAATTTTTAGGAAAAATAAACATTAAAACATTTTCTAATGCTGTGCTTTATTATATCAAGAAATATTTCTCACTACCAATGACTGTTTCTTTCGAATAAAGGTTCTTTTTCTGTGTTCTCCAACTGGTTTCTGCTCAAAATAATAAGATTATAGTTTCTTCATTATCTTCCTCTAGCCGTCTAGTACTAAAATGTTTTTGTACAATAGTAATAGACATGACATTGGTGCTTATTAATTATCTGTGATATCAGAAAGTAGGAACATCACTGTGTTTAATTTCCTTTACATTTTACATAGAGTCTTACATTTACATAAAGTCTTTACAGCTTTTACAGCAGTGTATTAAAACTGTTCTACAAAAATGACCAGTGCTGTAGTGAAATGTTATGAATATTGCAGTTAAGGTATCAAGGAATCTCAAACTAAAGGAGTATGCATGAAATATTTCATTTTACTCCATTCACTGAATTTAATCAAGCTATGTTAAATCCCCTTGTTTTATCTCCTAATGATGTCTATTGCAGATTCCACAATTCTGCAAAGAATTTAAGGTTTTAAAGGTCAATCTAATTAAAGGTTAAATTGATTTAATTTTTCCCTAACTTCATGTCCAGATCCCAGTTCATCTTTTATCTGAACACTCAATGGTATGAGTAAAAAGAAAAATGCCCATTTTTTTATTATCCTTTGCTGTTTTCCACTCTCTGTGCCACAAGTTCAGGGTTGGTACTTTTAGAACGTTGGAAATAGTTTGTGCAGCCATGGGGATCCTGGCTTTGAGGATCCAGTTCTGACTTGTACTCATCAGTGAATCAATCCTTTGTCCCTCCTACCTTTCTTTTAGTGTTCTCGAGCTATTGGGCTCAAGTTCTGGGTCCAATTCCATTAAAAAAAAAATCTTGCACCCAGAGGAAAATCAGGCATGCACAAGAAAGGACTCTCTGGGAATTGGGGCGGGAGGCACTGGGGGATGGGAAGGGAGGGGGGTGGGGAGGAGGAGCAGGGGGTATGGGGGGAGGAGGAGGGAGGGAGGGAACTGGTGTACCTATTAAGTTTGTATGAGCTGAAATAATAAATGTATAAATGAAATAAATGAAATAAAAATGTATTGATAAAAAAAAATCTTGCTAAGGATGGGATGACCTCAGCCTTGAGCATATCTGTAAGGGCTGTGTGGGATTTCTGAAAGTTCCCTGGGGGAAAAGTGAGTTGAAACAAGATGCATCTGCAGACATGCAGCTATACAAATGCAAAGGCAGCTTGAAGCTAATACAGATACTTCAGTGGAAAAAGAAAGCTTTTGTCCACAACCCATTCACAGCTGGAACACTGTAGCATAAATGCCAACAATGTGAAGAAATTGGAAGAAGCCTGATTCTATACTGTGGAATTCATTGCCTATGCATCAATAAATATAAGAGAATTAGTGCAGCCAAAACTGATAAAATTCTGTCTGAGGGGCAGTGAAATTAGTTCCAATGGGTTTTTACCATTGCAACTGAATTTCACCAAAAAGGATCAGAATCATACAGATTACTACTGACTCCAAAAAGCTTGACAAACTGCTTTGAGGTGAAATTGAGACTGGATCTATCACAGAGATGTTTTGAGAATTCCAAACTAGAGAGACTCAGATGTCATACATTGACTGTACCATGCCAGGTTCCTATTTACCATAGTGGAGGTAAAGGAAAGGCAATATATGTTGGCAATGAGAGTAGCTTTAGGACAGAACAGCTACTAGCAGTGGCTGAGAGATATGGTCTCTCTGGCGGTGATGTCTTCAGTAATGTTGCATATGCTCCAGGATTCAACACAAACCTCCAGACCTAACTCCTTTATCAAGCATCAGCCATGATAATCCAGATATGCACTGCCTCTTATAGACAGTGCCAATGGCCTCTACAGAACAGCCTTCTCAGTCAGACAGACACATTTGACCAGATTTCTGCAAATGCTGCTGGTACTTGCCAATGAGTTTGGCATAGCAGTGGTAATAACCAACCAAGTGGTAGCCCAAATGGATAGAACAGCCATGTTGCCTGCAGATCCGAACGAGCCCATTGGAGGCAACGTTATTGTCCAGGTATCGACAACCAGGCTGTATCCGAGAAAGGAAGAGAAGAAACAAGAATTTACAAGATCTATGACTCTCTGTCTTCCTGAAGCTGAGGCCATGATTACCGTTAAGACAGGTGGAGTGGGAAATGCCAAAGACTGAATCATTAGGATTCCCCCCTCCCCCGTGCTAAACTGAAAGTGCTGTAGCTTAAAGAGAAGACTGTTTTCTGGGATGCTTCACGTCCTCTTCCTGTTGTGACTGCCAGGACAATGCTTCTGAGAAAAATGCTATCGCATCAGCTTTTCTGATAGTGTAACGGGAGACAAGTCAGTGTTTAAACTGATTGCAAAAGTACATTTCTTTTGGAGTGTGTTAATATCTAATTTCTTTGGTGTTTGGAGGAGAGGTATGAAATACCTCTAACACAGTTCTTGGGAATGACTCAAGTACCAGTTATCTATCGGACAGTCATATCTCCAAAGAGAACTAAATCTGGGGAGAGCTGAACCTTTGCTCACTTCAAAATAAAGGTACAATAACATTCCTGAAGATCTGCACCTATGGGAATGGGTGTTTTCACACACTCTTTTTCTCTAGTTGTAAAACTCCCTTGTCATTCAAAAGCAAGTTTTAAGTTATGTACCTGAACTCTCACATAAAAAAATGCTCTGGTAAACAATCTTTCACTGTATCCTAGGACCCCGTTTGAATATTAGCTAGTTATATTATTGGTATCTTATTTGATATTCTGCACTGTCTTTTATGCTTGTCCTGAGTAGCATTGTCAGCACAAGTTCTACCTAATAATTTATCCTGTTGGCCAGAGCACTGAGTCACTCCTTTCTGTGCAAAGCATATGTGCACATACAAAACCGCAAGTGGACAAGGAAAGGAAGCCACACTAAGGATTACTGTGTTCGTATTTTAGTGTGTGCTCATTTGTATCTGCTTACCTCATACCCATGCTTTCATTCTTGATATTTTTATGGAGCCTGAAAATTTAGGATTGTGTCAAGTACAGACCTCAACACAGCTGCTTTTTGTAAAAAGGGTTTATTTTGGAATTTTATTTCCAAAATTTTCTTTTGATGGGAAAAAGAGTAACCAATGACCTGCTATCTCTGGGGTTAGAATGCATCTTTATAATTACTTTGGACTTTTTTGGTATTAATCTGTATTGTAACTTTTAAAGTTTTTCATAAACTAATTATAATATATGGAATTCTTCTTTCCTTTTTTAAAGCCATGAATAAATAATATACAAACTATGAATTGTTGGCATTGTCAGTTAATTTCTGATGATAAGATTCAACTTATAATGTGTAGTTTACCATGCTGAATGAGAATTGCTATTCTTCTAGTAATGAGAATTATTTTGCAGCATTAAAACTACTTAGTCCTGTTCTCTCTTAAAGTATATTTGACATTCTTAAGAATGTTTTCTAAGATATTTGTTAGACATTTCTTTTTTAAATTATTTAATTAATTTCCACTCATACAAACTTAATAGGTACACCTGCCCCTTCCCTCCTTCCACCCTTCGCTGGACCCCCTTTTCCCTTTCCTTTCCCCCGCTCCCTCCCTATCCCCCAGTGCTTCCTCCCCACCAATCCTTGGAGCATCCTTCAGTGTGTATGTAAAACTTTTCTCTAGGCCCTCCTCTCTGATGAGGGCCTAGAACTTTTTCTTGTGTTCTCCATAAGTATAGGAACACTATTGTGGCTGTTGATCCCTACCTTCTAAGGATCCTAGTGCCTTTAGTCCATGCTAGACTTTAAGGAGTCAATAATTGGTCATTGCACAGGTCATGCAAAGTCCTATTATGATTGCTTTGGACCTAACTTCTGTGGAGTATCTTGCATATCATACTCCTCCCCATCCTTGTGCTCTTACAATCTTACCGCCCCCCCCTCTTCCACAAATTTCCCTGAGCTTCAGGATGGGGAGAGATTAGGCTGACCTAGTTCCAGGTGGTTGATATAGAGTCTCTGATGCTCTGAATTATGTTTTGTTAATTTTTTTTCAGTTTTGCTGCTCCTGCAATGCCCTTGGCTCCATCCTTATGGGTATTGGATGTAACCACCTGGTCAGAGATTAAAAAGCTGTTAAAAATTGAGTCTTATTATAAGAGTATATTCAAAGTTAGATGGAATAAAAGTAGGAGACTGCGGGGGGGGAGTCAAAAATCTCCCATTTGCACAATGGTTACTTTCTATGTGCCAGACTATATGCCCTCCTCATCTGGTGAGGTCATATGCCATCAGTTGCAAATGATGAGGAAGGAAAGTCTGTGAACTTAACCAGATGTCTTATTACTTACTTGCAGTCCTTGATGATGGCCTATTTTCTCTGCTGTAACATGATGCCCCCTCTCTCCTTCTTTCTGGTGTGGCCCTCTTTCCCCTTCCCTCCTGTTTATAATCTTTGCAATTACTGTAGGTATTACAGATATTTAAGTGGGTTTAGTACTAGGATCCACCTATTAGGGAGTACATACAGCACTTAAATTTCTGGGTCTGGGATACTTCACTCAATATAATTTTTTCTAATTCCATCCATTTCCCAGCAAATCTCATTAATTCATCATTTTTGATGGATGAGTAATATTCCATTGTATAAATGTACCACATTTTCCTTATCCACTCGTCAACTGTTGGACATTTGGGTTGATTCCATGACTTTGCTATTGTAAACAGTGCTGCTATGAACATGTTCGTGCTTGTGTTATCGAGGTGAATTTTTGCTGTTTGGGGCATTATTCCCAAAAGTGGAATAGTAGGATCATATGGCATTTCAATCTGTAACTTCCTTAAGAATCGCCGGACTGCTCGCCAGAGTGGTTGTATGAGCCTGCATTCCCACCAGCAATGTAGAAGAGTTTCCCTCTCTCCATATCCTCTCTAGCATTTGTTGTTGTTTGTATTGTGGATTTTTGCCATCCTGACCAGGGTGAGATGATATCTCAGGGTAGTTTTGATTTGCATTTCCCTGATGGCTAAGGATGTGGAGCATTTTTTAAGATATTTGTTAGACATTTTAATTTCGTCCCTGGTAAAGTTTCTTTTAAGTTCCAAGGCCCATTTTTTAATTGGACCATTTGTTTCCTTGGTGTTTAGTTTTCTAATTTCTTTGTGCACTCTGTATAATAGAGGTCTATCAGATATGTGGTTAGTGAAGATTTTCTCCCATTCTGTGGTTTGCCTTTGTGCTGAAGTTACAATCTCTTTATCTGAACAGAAGCTCTTTAATTTCACAAGATCTCATCTGTTGAGTGTTGGTTGTAGTGACTGTGCTATTGGATATCCATTTAGTAACTATTGACCTAGTCCAATCAGCTCGAGGGAGTTCCCTACCCTTTCAACTAGGATGATTATAGTCTTAGGCCTAATATTGAGGTCCTTGATCAATTTGGAATTAATTCTTGTACATGGTGACAAGTGTGGGTCCAGTTTTAATCTTCTGCATGTGAACATCCAGTTTTCCCAGTACCATTTGTTGAAGATGCTATTCTTTTTCCAGTGGATTTTTTGGGCCCGTTTGCAAAGATCAAATGGCTGTAATTGTGTGGGCTTATATCTGGGTCTTCAACCCTTATCCATTGATCTATGTGTCTATTTTGGAGCCAGTACCAGGCTCTTTTTTTTATTATGGATTAGTAGTATAGATTAAGGTTTGGTATTGTGATACCTCCAGCAGTGTTTTTGTTACTCTGTATTGTTTTTGATATTTTGGGTCTTTTGTGCTTCCATATGAATTTTGAGATTGTTTGATTAATTTATTTAAAGAATTGTTTTGAGATTTTGACTGGTATAGCATTGAATCTGTATATTGCTTTTAGTAGGATGGTCATTTTTATGCTATTGATTCTGCCAATCCATGAACATGAGAGGTCTTTCCACCTTCTGGTGTCTTCTGTAATTTCTTTCTTTAGGGTTTTAAAATTTTCATTGTAATCCTTAGCCATCAGGGAAATGCAAATCAAAACCTCCCTGAGATATCATCTCACCCTGGTCAGTATGACAAAAATCCACAATACAAACAACACCAAATGCTGAAGAGGATGTGGAGAGAAGGGAATCCTCCTACATTGCTGGTGGGAATGTAGGCTTGTACAACCACTCTGGTGATCAGTGTGGTGATTTTTAAAAAAGTTAAAGATTGAAGTGCCATATGACCCTGCTATTCCATTTCTGGGAATAATCCCCCCAAAAGTAAAAATTCACCTCAATGGCACAAGCATGACTATGTTCATAGCAGCAATATTTACAATAACAAAGACATGGAATCAACCCACGTGCCCAACAGTGGATGAGTAGATAAAGAAAATGTGGTAATTTTATACAATGGAATACTACTCAGCCATCAAAAAAGATAAATTAATGAAATTTGCAGGGAAATGGATGGAATTAGAAACAATCATATTGAGTTAAGTATCATAGACATAGAAAATTAAGTCTCATATGTACTCCCTAATAGGTCCTTGTACCAAACCCACTTAGTGACATATTCAAAGATAAATCTCTGTAATACCCACAGTAATTGCAAAGATTATAAACAGGAGAGAAGGGGAAAGAGGGTCCCCCAAAAAATAAGGAGAGAGATGATCATTCTACAGCAGAGAAAATAGGTCACCATCAAGTTCTGCAAGTAAGTAGTGAGACATCTGTTTAAGCTCACAGACTTTCCTTCCTGGTCACTTGCAACTGAGGGGGTTTGGTCTCACCAGTCAGCGAGGGCATAGAGTCTGGCAGATAAATGGTAACCATCTCATAAATTGGAGACTGACATGCCCCCTCACTGCAGTCTCCTTCTCTTATTCCATCTACCTTTGAATCTACTCTTATAGTAAGACTCCATTTTAACAATCTTTCATCTCTGGTTGGGAGGTGACCTGCATTACCAATCAGGATGGAGCCAAGGGCAGTGCAGGAACAGCAAAACTGAAAACAACAACAAAAAAATAATTCAGAACATCAGAGACCCTACATTAATTACCTGGAACCAGACCAACCAAATCTCTCCCCATCCTAAAGTTCAGGGAAATTGTGGAAGAGGGGGCAGTAAAATTGTAAGACCCTAAAGATTGGAATTAGCAATGATATGCAAGATACCCCAAACAAGTTAGTGCCACACTAACCATAATAGGACTTTGCATGACCTGCACAATGACTGACATATCAATGACCCCCCACCCAAAGTCTTGCATGGATCAGAGGCACTAGGATCCTTAGAGGCAAGGGATTAACAGTCACAATAATGTTCCCATACTAAAGGGGAGCACAAGAAAGGGCTCTAGGCAATGTTACTAAGTCCTTACACCTCATTAAAATGGAGGAAACAGAGGGAAGTTTAACATTCACACTAAAGCATGCTCCAGGGATTGGGAGGGGAAGAAGGGGGAACTGGGAGAAAGGAAGGGAGGGGGGTGAAAGGGAGGGGAAAAGGAGAAGGGAGCAAGGGGGACCGGGGAGGGGTGGAGGGAGTGAGGGGACTGGAGTATCTATTAAGTTTGTATAATTAAAAATAAATAAATTATATTGTTTTGCTAAAAAAAGTTTGTATGATCAGGAAAATAAAAATATAAATAAATAATTTTTAAAAAAGAATGTTTTCTGCAATTTGTTTTTTAATGGTCTTTCTTTGAAAGAATTTTTCTTTCTACATGTTTCCTATTGTGGATTTCTTATAAAGAAGAAAAAATTTCATGTAAAATAAAAATAAAACACCGTCAATTTCATTTTCCTGAGTCTCCTGCTTTAATTTATATAATTCATTTCTGGGTATCAACAAAGACAACTATCAGTTTCAGAGAAATATAATACAAATAGGAAAGTGTTCTTGGAAAAGAGTTCTAAGTTAAAGACAAGTGGAGAATAACTTTCTCCTTTTAAACTGAAAATGAAGGTAAGCTGATTACACACACTTATCACTGTGCAGGGGGATTTTTTGCTTTCTTCTTTTCTTTGTGAATTATTTTTATTCAGTTTTGATTTCATTCAGCACTTCAAAGGAAAAGAGCTAAAATACTATCACAGAATATTTTTTAGCCCATAATAGCTATAAAGGAGTCAAGTAGGTCATATGCAGCAAGAATGAGAGACACTGGTGAACTTTGAAAACACAAATAATATAGTTTTAGATTCTGTCATTGAGTCTCAGTAACTTCTTATTTTACTATATTCTGCTGGATTTTGCTACTTGAGTTGTTTTTTTTTATAAACTCAAGATATTTGAATTGAATATCCAGAAGATTAGACATGTTGAGAATCATATGTTCTGCTTTACTTAAATATGCTAATATAGAAATTCTAAGCAGTGCAGATTGTTCTTTAAATCTCTTGCTCCTTTGCATTCAAAGCAGATGCCACTACCAAATACTAAACCATCATTGCAGGCATATTTTATGCATATGGCAAACACTAAAATTTGATTTAGTTGAACTTTCCTTAGAGATTGCAATTACTCCTAAAATCATATATATGATTTTATTAAGACAGATTTATTAAGGACAAGTGATATATTGAATATTTGGAGTTAGAATTTAATGTAAGGATAAATTAAAGCTATAAATTGAGTGTGCACACAGATGCTCACATCCTTAGCAAATTATAGTCAGGTACTGCATAATTTTCCTGAATCTGATAGACACATTAGGAACGATCAAATGTATACAGTAATTTTCCTCATCCCATACATCTGTTGTATTATTCATCAGTATTTCATATCAATATAGTCATAAGGAGAGGGATGATATTCTTTCCCATTACTTAGAACTGGAAGGCTTATACCTCTGCCTATAATAGTCACTTTTCTCACTACTGTGACAAATACACCAGGAAAGCAAGCTAGGGGAAGAAAGGAAATATTCCAGCTCACATTTCCAGGTTACAGTGTACAGTGGTAAGGTACAAACACAAGTAGCAACCTGATACAATAGCATATCTCCCAACAAGAGCAAGAAGGAAAGGTGAATATATGCTTGAATCACAATTTGCTCTTTCAATTTTCTGTAGTCAATACCTTCAGACACATCACATGGTTAGGGAATGGTAACACCCAAAAGATGCAAACAATCCCACTTTGATTCAAAGAATGAATACGATTTCTTATAGGCATGCCCTGTTTCCCACTTGTCAAGCATCAAATTGAGTTCTGAGACTAACTTTTAGGAAATTTGACTCAATAAACATGACTAGAAACAAAAGGGTGAGTATAGACAAATAAAGCCAATGCCATTAGATAGTTGAAGAATGAGAAGTTTTGCTTTCAAATATATTCTAAAGTTTGAAATTTTTTCACACTAGTTCAAATTAATGGAATTTCCAGGTAAACATGACTGTTTTATTTTTTTGTAAACATGACTTTTTAAAATAAGTTAAGTTTCAAAAAATCAGACACTATTACCCAGTAAATTCAAAGCATTATTGAGAATTATTTGAGATAAGTGTGCTTTGATGCTTTTATAATATAAATAAAGTTTAAATTATTTGTTATTCTTTCAATTATAATAAACAGATGACAAGTTAATATTCTAATTGTCATTTCAGGCTGAGATTATTAAATAAATTTTACTCAAAATGAATGACTGAGATATTTCAAATTTGTGTTGGATAATGGTATTTTGAGTTGGAACATCAATCAATGGCTGACATTTTGCCTTGACAAATAGTTTCTGATTACCAGGAAAGCACTGTGATTTCACTTAAGATTTTGCAAGCAACAAACATAATGTCAGAATTTATTCCAAATCATAATTTAGAGTTCTCCCTGAACTGCATTTTTTTATAAGTGGGCTGTCTTAAAGAACTGTGTGATTCCAATTTCATAACGCTATAGATTTGGGAAAATATTCCAAAACAAGTTACTTCACACATTCACAGTACAAAATTTTTTTCCGTCTGTTTTTTAATTCTTTCAAATACTGCACACATAACACATATACAGACCCTAGAGATTAGTTGATTCGGTAATTCTGATTCTACAAATAGAATTCCTTCAATGTTAAATTGCAATATAAATAATCTATTTTGCTGTATGCATTAAGTTCTTTCATTGTGGATGTTTTCTATATTTGGCACAAAAAGAGCTCAATAAAAATTTTTTCACTCTTTACAACTAGCAAAGAATAATGACAAACATATTATTTAGCAACTATAAAATACTTATGAAAACACACATGGTGATTTTCTAATCAAGAAATGGAAAAGTTAAATAACTTATTTATTTACTTCAGCTTGCTAACTAATGAAGGATTTGAGCAACTTGTCCAAAATTACATTTTATGGAACTATATTTTCTCTAAAAGAAAAATATGGAAATGTGGAAATAAGTTGCAGACTTATATTTAACAATATTAGGCCAATCTTTCAAGTATACATGCCAATGATGAAGTATTTGATGAAGGCAAACCTCTGAGCAAGGCTTCAGAATATTATCTACCAATCACTTGGGCACATAGATAAGACAGACCAAGAACTGACTTTCTTTGGCATAGTGGCAAGGTAAAAATTATGCCATTGTGTGAGCTCATCCTCTATGAATATGGTATGCCTAGCTTCCTTGGCTCCTGTATTGCTAGAGGGGGTCTCCTGTTGTCATAATTGACAGTTACCTTAAAATATATGATTAAGTTGTTTGGTTCTTGCTTTCATTAAAGTAATAAGCAGAGAGTCTAACACAATTTAAAAATCAGAAAAAATGGGATTCGGAGATGAAGTGAAGATGGGACAATATCTTTTATTATCCCTTCCTGATACAAAAATATAGCATTATAAAAATAGTATAGTATTAAAAAGATGAATGTACCCCAATAAGTACTACCATAACTATCATATCAAAGATCAATATAATGTTAATAGTCACACATGATTCATTTTTTAAAATATGCTTTAGTTTAATTTACTTTCTCAATCTTAAACACTATGTAAGGTATTCACATATTGCACTTGTTATAATTTATGTAGATATCAAATCTTTCCAAATGTGTACTTGTGTACTTATATTGAGGGATAGCAGCAATCCGCTGAACTCATTAGTTCTTCAAGACTTTGAGAGAAAAAGAACTAATTTCCTCAGAATTTATTGCTCAATTTATAAATATTTCCATAATAATACTAGTAAATTAAACAGAAATTTATCATTGACAACTTATGTCTACCAACATTTTCATGTTTGCTTCTATAATTTATTTTTTCCACTCATACAAATTTAATAGATACCCCATTCCCTTTCCTTCCTCCACCTCTCCCTTGATCCTCTTGCTCCCTGCTCCTTTTCCCCTTCCTTTCCCCTCCTCCCTCCTTTTCTCCCAGTGCCCCCTCTCTCCCTATTCCTGGAGAGTCCTTTAGTGTGCATGTCAAACTTCCCTCTGGGTCCTCCTCTATGATGAGGCGTAAGGACTCAGTAGCATTGCCTAGACTCTTTTTTGTGTTCCCCTTTAGTATAGGAATACTATTGTGGCTATTATTCCCTTGCCTCTAAGGCTCTAAGATCCCGTGATCCATGCTAGACTTTGGGATGGTCAATGATATGTTGGTCATTGCGCAGTTCATGCAAAGTCCTATTATGATTACTCCGACCCTAATGTGAAGTATCTTGCATATCGTTGCTCCTCCCCATATTTAGGCTCTTACAATCTTACTGCCCCCTCTTCCGCAAATTTCCCTGAGCTTTATTGAACCATTAAAAAACCAGTCCCACAGTCTCATTGATAGGGAAAAGGTCAGTTAAGAAATCTTCCAAAGATCATTTCACCTAGTTCTTAAAACTACTTTTTTTAATATCATGTTTATCCAAAGATATACCTTGGAGGTATATTTTTATAACTTCTGAAATGTTACTCCTTTTATCATCTGCTGAAACATTAGAATTGTACAAATCATTCAAATTTCTGTACAGTAAATAATAAAAAATTAGCCTCATTATTTGTCATTATGAACTAAATCATTAGAATAGTATTGCTAAAATTTAGCAGATTACTGTAGCTCAAAAAACATCTACAACATGATTAATCATAAGAATTTTATCATGGTGCAAGGACCACAACTAGTGATCTGCTATGAATGATCTCATTTAACATTTTCATTAAATTCACTAAATGTAATGAACATAAACTTAGATGAAGGTACTTTTCTTTTCTTGCACGTTTATATTAGTTACAAATCTAAAGCATCCAATTTGGTTACTTAGTCTTATAAGGCAATTTCCTTCCCTCTTTCCTTCCTTCCTTCCTTCCTTCCTTCCTTCCTTCCTTCCTTCCTTCCTTCCTTTCTTCCTTCCTTCCTTCCTTCCTTCCTTCCTTCCTTCCTTCCTTCTTTCCTACTTTCCTTTTCATTCTTTCTTTTCATTCTTTCTCTTTCTCTCTTTCTTTTTCTTTCACCTTTAAGCATTCAGTTTTTAAATGACATTTGTCTCTTTTCAGTATGATTAAAAAAATTAAATCAGGGATCATTTTATTCCTATACCATTTATGTAGTTTTTTTATGTTCTGAAATTTTATGTGGGTTTCATTGGACAAAATATATAAATGCCCAAGACTAATACTGATTTTTAAATTCACATGAAATGAATTGTCACAAAATTATACTATATTAATAATTTGTCCATAGTCCATCATGAAGTATGACTATCACATGTGCAGTAAGAAAAAAATTCATTTTTTATTCTTCCAAATCATCACTTGTCTACCATATGAGCTATGAAATGTATGATAGGTTGTACAGATAATACATACTATTAAAATAGTTTAATGATGTTTACATCAATTAATTTTGTAGTGTTCCCAAAGATAGAAAATTTGAATTCAAAATTTCATTTTCTCCTTCCCCTCCATTCTACCGCCCGGGACGCACACGCGCGCGGTCCACTGGGCCTTACTGCGCCGCCACCCAGGTAAGATCGGTCCGCGCTCACCCCCAGAGCCCCAGGCCGCCCGAGTGGACCCAGCCCCCCCCCCCCCCCCCCGCCAGCCGGAGCCTGGCCTGGGAGGAGGAGAGGGCACCCCCTCTGCGCCCGGCCCGGCCCTCGGGTGGCCCAGGTTTAAATAGCGCCCCGCCAACGCCCCATATCCCCTTCCCCTCCACTCCGCCCCAGGGACGCACGCGCGCGGTCCAGCCAGGCCTCACCGCGCCGCGACCCAGGTAAGATCAGTCCCCGTCCACCCCCAGAACCCCAGGCCAAATAATTCAGTTTAGTGAAAAATGCACAGAAATTAAAAGATCTTAAGAGTTAAACTGACAATGCCAAAGTCTAAGTGCAAATCCATGAGACACAACACTCAAGTAAATCTCCCACTGAAGGAATTAATCCCATAATGTTAGACTCCAACCAGAACAAACCCATGGAAAATGGCCAAGAAAGCCTGACCCAGGATAGCGACCTTCAAAATATGATCATTGCCATGTTCAATACTATGAAAGAGAAAATCAGGGAGTAATTAAATAATCGAATCAATCGCTTTGAGGAGGAACACAACAGACACATGGAGAAGTTGAGAAAAACAGTGCAAGAATCAAAAACTGGCATAGAGCAGTTAAAGCAGACTCAAGCAGAGTTTAAAACTGAGCTAAAAGACAAGTTATCTTCAACCCAGAACTCCACAGAGAGTCTTATCAGCAGAACTAACAAAGCAGAAAACAGAATTTCAGATCTTGAAGATAAAGTGGGAGTATTAACCAGCTCAATGGAAGAGATTGTTAAAGCCAAAAAGATGCTTGAGAGAAATATCCAGGAGATATGGGACACCCTGAAGAAGCCCAACATGCGTATTCATGGAATACCAGAGCAAGAATCTCAAAATACCACCCCTAAGGAAATTTTCCAAACGATCATCAAGGAAAACTTTCCTCATCTAAAAAAAGAGAGGCCCATCCATATACGAGAGGCATTCCGCACCCCAAACAGATATGACCAAAATAGAAGCACGCCACAGCAAATAATAGTCAAAACACTCCACATTCAAGATAAAGAACTGGTGCTGAGAGCTTCAAGGGAGAAAAAACAAGTCACTTTTAAAGGTAAATGTATTAAAATAACAAATGACTTCTCAGTCAAAACAGTAAAAGCGAGAAGAGCTTGGAGAGACATACTTCAAGTATTGAATGAGAAAAAATGTCAACCTAGGCTGATTTACCCTGCAAAACTATTGTCATGATCGAGGAAGAAAGAAAAATCTTCCATCACAAAGACAACTTGAAGGGATACATGTCCAACAAACCAGGCCTTCAAAAAATGCTAGAAATGATACTCAAGCATGAAGAATAAAACAGGCATATCCAGGAGAGTGGAAGGCAAGTATAACACCATTAAAAGCGAAGCAATATACTTATAAAAACTACTAAACATAATAAATGTCTGGCATCAAAAATAGGTTCAACATTATAAAACTAAATGTTAATGGAATTAACTCACCGATCAAGAGACACAGATTACAAACCTGGATCAAAATCACAATCCATCAATCTGCTGCCTGCAGGAAACCCATCTCACCACAAAAGATAGGCACTCTCTAAAAATAAAAGGCTGGTCAACAATTCTACAAGCTAATGGAAGCAGAAAACAGGCAGGGGTAGCCATTATGATATCAGACAAAGTGGACATCAAACCAAAGAAAATTATAAGAGACACGGATGGATACTACATTTTAGTCACAGGTACAATTCACCAGGTAGACTTCACAATACTGAACATATATGCACCCAATACGGGCCTCTCCACATTCATTAAGAAAACTCTACAGCGTCTAAAGCAAGAAATCAACCCCCAAACGATAATTCTTGGGGACTTCAACACCACCCTCTCAACATGGGATAGATCAACAGGTCAAAAGCTTAATAGAGACACTTTGGATCTTAATCAAACCCTTAAAGAAATGGACCTTACAGATCTCTATCGAACTTTTCACCCACATACCAAAGAATACACATTTTTCTCAGCAGCACACAGAACTTTCTCCAAAATAGATCACATACTGGGACACAAAACGAATCTAAATATGTACAAAAATTTGAAATTCTAACCTGTGCCCTATCAGACCACCACGGCCTAAAGCTGGACATCCACAACACAACAAACAAGAGAAAATACACTAATTCCTGGAAACTTAACAATATGATGCTGAATGAGAACTGGATTCAAGAAGAAATTAAAAAGGAAATTCAAGATTTCCTAAAAGTGAACAATAATGAAAATACAACTTACCAAAATCTCTGGGACACAATGACAGCTGTTCTAAGAGGTAAGTTCATAGCTCTTAATGCCTACATCAAAAAAATGGAAACATCAGAAATAAACAACTTAACAATGCAGCTTAAAGCTTTAGAGAAACTAGAGCAATCCGATCCCAAAAGTAGTAGAAGAGAGGAGATTAGCAAACTAAGGGGAGAAATATCTGAAATCGAGATTAAGAAAACGATAGAAAAAAATCAACCAGTCAAAAAGCTGGTTCTTTGAAAAAATCAATAACATTGATACACCCCTAGCTAAATTAACCAAAAGCAGGAGAGAGAAAACCCAAATTAACAAAATCAGAAATGAACATGGAGTTATCACTACTGATAACCAAGAAATCCAGAGAATTATAACATCATATTTCAAAAACTTATACTCTGTGAAGTTTGACAACACAAAAGAGATGGATGAATTTCTAAGTAAACACAACTTACCTAAATTGAATCAGGAAGTTGTGAATTATTTAAATAGTTCTATAACATATAAGGAAATTGAAGAAGTAATCTCAAATCTTCCCACCAAAAAATGTCCTGGACCAGATGGATTCAGCACAGAGTTCTACCAGACATTTAAGGAGTCAATAACACCGATACTCCTTAAACTGTTCCATCAAATAGCAAAGGAAGGAACACTACCAAATTCCTTCTATGAAGCTAATATCGTCTTAATCCCAAAACCTAATAAAGACTCACTTAAAAAAGAAAACTATAGGCCGATCTCTCTGATGAACACAGAGGCAAAAATTCTCAACAAAGTTTTAGCAAATCAGATTCAAAAACATATTAAAAAGATCATTCATGGGGACCAAGTAGGCTTCATCCCTGGCACACAAGGTTGGTTCAACATACACAAATCAATAAATGTAATTCATCATGTAAACCAGTCCAAAGTCCAAGACCACATGATACTCTCGATAGATGCAGAAAAAGCTTTTGACAAGATCCAACAACCTTTTATGATCAAAACGCTGGAGACAGTAGGAATGGAAGGAACCTTTATCAATATAATAAAAGCTTTATACAACAAGCCCACAACAAGGATTATGCTCAATGTGGAACAATTGGAAGCATTCCCACTTCGATCAGGAACTAGACAAGGCTGTCCACTCTCACCACTTCTATTCAATATTGTACTTGAAGTCTTAGCTGAAGCCATAAGACAAGAAAGGGACATAAGAGGGATTCAAATCAGCAAGGAAGAAGTCAAACTATCCCTATTTGCATATGACAGGATCTTATACCTGAGTGATCCCAAAAACTCCACCAGGAAGCTTCTGGAACTAATTGAGAAGTTCAGCAGGGTGGCAGTATACAAAATAAATGTGCAAAAATCAGAGGCCTTCTTATATGCCCAAAATGAAAGAAGTGAAAAAGCCTTGAGAGAAACAATCCCATTTTCTATAGCCCCTAAAAAAGTGAAATACCTTGTTATAAACCTAACCAAGGAAGTAAAAGTCCTTTACAATGAAAACTTTAAAACCCTAAAGAAAGAAATAGCAGAAGACACCAGAAGGTGGAAAGACCTCCCTTGTTCCTGGATTGGCAGAATCAATATTGTAAAAATGACCATCCTACCAAAGGCAATATACAGATTCAATGCTATACCAATCAAAATCCCAAAGCAATTCTTCAAAGAAGTTGACCAAACAATCTCAAAGTTCATATGGAGGCACAAAAGACCCAGGATAGCAAAGACAATCCTGACTAACAAAAACACTGCTGGAGGTATTACCATACCAAATCTAAGTCTATACTACAAATCCATAGTTATAAAGACAACCTGGTACTGGCTCCAAAATAGACACACAGATCAATGGATAAGGATTGAAGACCCAGATATAAGCCCACAAAATTACAGCCATTTGGTCTTTGACAAAGGGGCCCAAAGAATCCAATGGAAAAAGAACAACATCTTCAACAAATGGTGCTGGCAAAAATGGATCTCTACATGCAGAAGATTAAAGCTGGACCCGTACTTTTCACCATGTACAAGACTTAATTCCAAATGGATCAAGGACCTTGATATCAGACCAGAGACTATAAACACCATAGTTGAAAGGATAGGGAACTCCCTCGAGCTGATTGGGCTAGGCCAACATTTCCTAAACAGACATCCAATAGCACAGTCACTGCTACCAACTCTCAACAGTTGGGATCTTGTGGAATTAAAGAGCTTCTGTTTAGATAAAGAGATTGTAACACGAGCTCAAAGGCAACCCATAGAATGGGAGAAAATCTTCAGTAAGCACATATCTGATAGAGCTCTACTGTCCAGAGTACACAAAGAACTTAGAAAAATAAACAACAAAGAAACCAATGGCCCAATTAAAAAATGGGTCCTAGAACTTAAAAGAAAGTTTACCAGGGATGAAATTAAAATGTCTAACAAATATCTTAATAAATGCTCCACTTCTATAGCCATCAGGGAAATGCAAATCAAAACTTCCCTGAGATATCATCTCACCCCAGTCAGGATGGCAAAAATCCACAATACAAACAACAACAAATGCTGGAGAGGATGTGGAGAGAGGGGAACTCTCCTACATTGCTGGTGGGAATGCAGGCTCATACAGCCACTCTGGCGAGCAGTCCGGCGATTCTTAAAGAAATTAAAGATTGAAATGCCATATGACCCTGCTATTCCACTTTTGGGATTAACCCCCCATACAGCAGAGGTTCACCTGTATAGCACAAGCACGACCATGTTCATAGCAGCACTGTTTACAATAGCAAAGTCATGGAATCAACCCTAATGTCCAACAGTTGACGAGTGGATAAGGAAACAGTGGTACATCTATACAATGGAGTACTACTCAGCCATCAAAAATGATGAATTACTGGAATTTGCAGGGAAATGGATATCATTAGAAACAATTATATTAAGTGAAGTAGCCCAGACCCAGAAAATTAAGTGCCGTATGTACTCCCTAATAGGTGGCTCCTAGTACCAAACCCACCTAGCCCACCTAGAGACAGTAACTGCAAGGATTATGAACAGGAGGGATGGGGTAGGAGGGCCACACCAGAAACAAGGAGAGAAGGGACCATGTTACAGCAGAGAAAATAGGCCTCCATCAACGACTCAAATAAGTAATGAGACATATGATTAAGTTCACAGACTTTTGTTCCTGATCATTTACTACTGAGGGGGTATGATCTCACCAGAAGAGGAGGGCATATAGTCTGGCAGATAAAAAGTAACCGTTGTGCAAATTGGTGATAGACCCCTCCCTCACTGTGGTTTCCCACTTTTATTACATCTACCTTTGAATGTGCTTTTATCGCAAGACTCTAGTTTAACAGCTTTTGTCTCTGACCAGGGGGTAACATACAATGCCCACCAGGATGGAATGAAGGGCATTGCAGGAGCAGCAAAACTGCAAAAGAAAACCAACAAACCACAATCCAGAACTTCAGAGACTCTATATCAACCACCTAGAACTAGGCCAGCTTAATCTCTCCCCATCCTGAAGCTCAGGGAAATTTGCGGAAGAGGGGGCGGTAAGAGTGTAAGAGCAAAAGGATGGGAAGAGAAAATGATATGTAAGTTACTCCATACAAGTTAGGGCTGAAGCAATCATAATTGGACTTTGCATGCCCTGCGCATTGTCCAACACACTATTGACCTCACAAAGTCTAGCATCTGCTAAAGGCACCAAGATCCTTGGAGGCAAGGGATTGGCAGCCTACAGCAGTGTTCCTATACCTAAGGGGAAAACGGGAAAGTGTTTAGGGAAAGGTCACTGGGTCCTTGTATGTCATCGGAGAGGAGGGCCCGGAGAAAAATCAGGCATGCACAAGAAAGGACTCTCTGGGAATTGGGGCGGGAGGCACTGGGGGATGGGAAGGGAGGAGGGTGGGAAGGAGGAGCAGGGGGTACGGGGGGGAGAAGGAGGGAGGGAGGGAACTGGTGTACCCATTAAGTTTGTATGAGCTGAAATAATAATAAAAAATGTATTAAAAATTTCATTTTCTTTAGATATAGTTATAATATGATGCGCTTTTGCTTCTGAGAAAGAGTTACTTTCAGTTGAATTAAAACAAATCATTAATCAAATTTCATCTATAAACAAAATATGTATCAGTGGCATGACTAGGTTTGATTGTTTTTAACTTTTTGTAACTGACAGCATCGTATACATTAATTTGTTTAATAATTCATTGTTAAATTATAAGGAACTAGGAAAGACATTTTATCCTCCTAATGCATCCTCAGTGTTTTAGTAGGACATTATCAAGTGTCCAAAAACCTGGTTTGTTGTAAACCAAAAAACCTGGTTTACGATACAGCTTCATTGAATATTTTCTCAATACATTGCACTGCTTTTATATATTCAACTCTTACTAAAAATTAGAGAATAACATTCTCACTAAAAGGGTTAAAGCCAAAATTTAAGATCAAAATTTAGAGTCACTCATCTCTGATTCCAAACAGGACCCCAAGTCAATATTGAAAGCAAGCAGTACCTCATCCTAAGTCACCTATCTCTTCAGCCTGGAGGTTATTAAAGCTCTTGGAAACCTCTGCTGGCTCAAGTATCCGTACTCCCATTCAAGGATAAACAATCTCTATCCCCAAGCAATCTATACTACCTGAACTGCCCTTCTTCCAGCATAAAGTCCATAAAACTTCAGCTCACAATGCCTCAACAGATGTCTCCATTTTCCTCAGAGCAACTGCCGCCCTTCATTGTTCTTCTTAAAGAATATGGTTGACCTCCCTCTTGGTTTCCTTTCTTACATGTTTGTCCGGGTTGATATCAATCTAACACAAATCAAAGAATAAACACAGTGTTATAAAGTGAAAGAAGGTGAAAAATCTTATCTTAAGGATATGAAATTATGCAGATATATCCTAATGGAATTGAACAAGTTTTGGAATTGTTTTTCTGATACTGGGACTATTTCTATACAATTTTAAAATTATTCTCATTAAAAAGAAAGTGACCATGTTGATACTTAAATAACTAACCAGGAGATAACAGGGCTGCAGTGTGTAATGAGACTCTGTGCTCCAAATCTTTGTTCTGATTGTTGGCTTTATTTCTCTACCTGCCCCATTGCATTGAATATAGTGAAATAATCAGCTTTTAAGTGTAACTACTTTTTCTTTGTTCCCAGAAAAGCTATTTACAGAAATATATTGCTACATCTACATTTGTTATAACTAACTACAATTCTGAGGATTATGTTTGAAAATCTATACTTATTTTATTTATGAACAGGCATTTACCAGAGACATCATTCACATGTTGCCTTCAATATTTATGTAAATCAGTATTCCATCTATCTCAAAATACAAAGAATTTAGTGGAGTGAATATATTTTGGCTTTTGATTGAAGTATTAGAATATTATGACAGGCTTTGCTTCTAGGATAGTTTTTGAAAAGGCTTTGATAGTGTGATGTGTATTTTGTGATGAAATTATTAGTAACTGAAACCAAAGTAAAATTAGGCAAGATGAGCAATACAACATGTTTCAAACTTTAATATTTCGTAGTGACCCATATAACAATATAGCTATAATGTCTGTAATAACTTTTCAGTTCAATACTGCCACTACAATGATTTTATTTATTTATAGTTCATTCGTTAAGAACAACTATGAATACTGTGAAATAGTAATCAGTAATTTTAAATATAGTGCTTATTTTCATCATTATGATCTTGGTAAGTAATAAGGATTGGAAAATGAATACAGTTGCCTTTTAATAGCAGAATAATCAGTTGAAACAAATATTATTTTAAAATTTTGTATGTAATGCATCTATTACATGAATGTAGCTGATTGCAAAGTGCTCAAGTAGCACACACTAGAAAATAGTTATGAATTGTGAATCATCATACCTAAAATGCAGTCATTTTCCCATAGTCTTACTATGATATGTTGAACAAATAACAGGCTTTAATCATTAAATAATTGAAAATGTTAAAAACAGCTAATATTTTTGGGAAGCTTAAAATATTCAAAACCATACTCTGACATCTACAAATATGAATATATGCATATGAATAGTATAGGGCTCTCAAACAGAGCAACATTATGGGATCACTATATTTTAGCCACTTTTAGGTAATGCATTGGAAATATAAGTCACAAAATAATTTTTGAAAATGGGGGCTGGAGTGATGATTCCACAAAGAAATGTCAGGCAGAGATGGAAGTGACCTGCTCTCCTGGCTCTTTAAAACAGAGTCTGGGAAACACCGAAGCTAACCAAAAAGCAAGTAGGACAATCCAGGGTGCTTCCAGAAGTCATCCTTGAACCTCACCAGGCACCACACACACACACACACACACACACACACACACACAAAATTTTTTGGGAAAATGTGTAAATGCATGAAATATAGTTGAGAAATGAGAGAGTAGAAGAGAGAGACACAGAGAGAGACAGAGATAGAGAGACAGAGAGAGAGAAATCCACCTATTAACGTAATTTTCTAATTTTTTGTTGCATGAATGCTAGTTGGTCAGTATTAAAAGCAATTCGAAGAAATATTTCACTATACCCAAACAGCCTAACCTGAATAATGCAGACGCTTCTGTCTTTCCTTAGAGTTTAGTGGTAATGGAAAAACAAGAAGTGTGGAGTTGGGAAATAATTAAAAGCAAAAGTATTTGGTAATGTACATTCAAGCACATGGAAAATTTGAATATTTACTGTAAAAAACTCACATATTTTAGAACTCCCAAAAGTATTCTCAATCAAAAATAGATTTTTGAGATATTTTGATCTCCAGTGATGTTAGCATAAGCATGAGGGCATGAAATAAGGAAATAGAGTTGCACAATAAAAGAAGAGAAAACACTTTCATGACTTAATAAACAGTGATAAAACTTACTGTATGGTTATTGAGAAAGTTTTCCTCAGGTCAGTTAAACCATGAGACCTTGAACACAAAAAAGGAAACATATGGTTGACACTAGGAAACTATGTGCTTCACCTGGGGAAACTAATATGTTTGAATTACCCTGTGGTCCCTAACAAGGACCAAATATATCCAAATAAAAGGGAAGATATCAAGCACAGAAGATGAGAGAATAATAGAGAACACCCTCATCTTTCTTGCAATTGCTTTCTTACTAGCTGTCAAGGAATACTTTTAGATAAGAAAGAGTTTGATTTCTCAAATCCACAGAAAATATTTTATATATGAGTAACAGTAGAAGCCAGGAGAAATCATATTCTCAAGGCAGCTATTAGTATTGGAAACGGGTTAATGCATTAGATGAAATAGCTCATTCTTAAATGCCTATAAATATCAGTAAAGTAAGGAATCCAAAGGAAAATTTTTATCTTTACTGTTTAGCAAATATTGTCATTAACCAAAGTTGTGTAAAATTACATCTGATAATATATTTAAGCACCAAGGTTACATCATTGTGTTATAGTATGTATTTGATCCAAATGTGTGTATAAGTCACACATGGAAGAACATACCCTGGATGAGAGAAAGAAAGGGAGAGGAAGACAGAGACAGAGAGAGCAATGATAGAACATATTTACCAACAAGGAATAAAAATATCCAATGTTTCTTCAGTAAGAAATTTCTAGTAAAGTTTCAAAAGATTATAATTTGAATGAATCTGTCACATGGTTACATGTTACTGCTCTAACTCAGATTTATGATGAAAAAGAACTACACGTCACGCAGAAAGAAATGTAAACCATGAAGTGTGATAAAAAGTGTGTGAACAGGGGCTGGAGAGGTGGCTCAGGGGTTAAGCCTCCGCCTTGCAGGCGGAAGATCCTGAGTTCGGATCCCAGATCCCACGTATAGACGCCAGGCGGAAGCGGGGGCGGCCTGCGCCTCTGGTCCTGGTAGGGCGGAGCCTGTGAATCCCGGGGCAGAAGGAGGTGGAGGCGTCCATGGTGTTTCGCGAATTCGTCAGTGGTTCTACACATACACAGACACACACACGCACACGCACATGAGCACAGTTGAATAAATAATAAAAAAAAATTTAAAAAAATGTGTGAACAAACTAAGTGTTGAAAGAAGAGAGTGTAAGTGTCAAAATGATGTCTCCTTAGCTATCAGGGAAATGCAAATAAAACTTCCCTGAGATATTATCTCACCCCCGTCAGGATGGCAAAAATCCACAATACAAACAATACCAAATGCTGGAAAGGCTGTGGAGAGAAGGGAACTCTCCTACATTGCTGGTGGGAATGCAGGCTTATACAACCACTCTGGCGAGCCGTCTGGCGATTCTTAAAAAAGTTAAAGATTGAAATGCCATATGACCCTGCTATTCCACTTTTGGATATAAACCCCATATAGCAAAAATTCACCTTGATAGCACAAGCACAACCATGTTAATAGCAGCACTGTTTACAATAGCAAAGTGATGGAATCAACCCAAATGCCCAACAGTTGAAGAGTGGATAAGGAAAATGTGGTACATTTATATAATGGAATACTACTCAGCCATCAAAAATGATGAATTAATGAAATTTGCTGGGAAATGGATGGAATTAGAAAAATGGGTCCTTGTACGTCATCGGAGAGGAGGGCCCAGAGAAGAGTCAGGCATGCACAAGAAAGGACTCTCTGGGAATTGGGGCGGGAGGCACTGGGGGATGGGGAGGGAGGGGTGAGGAGAGGGGAAACAGGGGATTCCGGGGAGGAGGAGGGAGGGAGGGAACTGGTGTACCTGTTAAGTTTGTATGAGCTGAAATAATAATAAAAATGTATTAAAATAAAAAATTATATTGAGTGAAGTATCCCAGACACAGAATAGGTGGATCCTAGTACCAAACCCACTTAGTGATACACTCAAAGATAAAACTCTGTAATACCTACATTAATTGCAAAGATTATAAGCAGGGAGGGAAGGGGAAGGAGGGCCCTGCCAGAAACAAGAAGAGAGGGGATCATGCTACTGCAGAGAAGATAGGCCACCATCAAGGGCTGCAAGTAAGTAATGAGACATCTGGTTAGCTCACAGTCTTTCTTTCCTGGTCACTTGCATCTGATGGGGTATGATCTCACCAGAAAGGGAGGGCATAGAATCTGGCAGATAGAAGGTAACCATCCTGCAAATGGGAAACTGACCCCCCCCACCACAGTCTCCTACTCTTATTCAATCTACATTTGAATCTACTCTTATAATAATACTCTATTTTAACAGCTTTTTATCTCTGACCAGGGGATGACATTCAATACTCATCATGATGGAGCCAAGGGCAGTGCAGGAGCAGCAAAAACTGAAAAAAAATCAATAAATGATAATTCAGAACATCAGAAACTCTACATCAACCATCTGGATTCAGGCCAGCCTAATCTCTCCCCATCCTAAAGCTCAGGGAAATTTGCAGAAGAGGAGGCGGTCATATTGTAAGAGCCTAAAGATGGGGAAGAGCAACAATATGCAAGATACTCCATACAAGTTATGGCCAAAGTAATCATAATAACACTTTGCATGACCTGTGCAATGACCAACATACCATTGACCTCCAAAGTCCCAGACACAGAATAGGTGGATCCTAGTACCAAACCCACTTAGTGATACACTCAGAGAAAAAACTCTGTAATACCTATATTAATTGCAAAGATTATAAGCAGGGAGGGAAGGGGAAGGAGGGCCTTGCCAGAAACAAGGAGAGAGGGGATCATGCTACAGCAGAGAAGATAGCCCACCATCAAGGGCTGCAAGTAAGCATGGATCACAGGCACTATGATCTTTAAAGGCAAGGGATTAACAGCCACAATAGTGTTCCTATACTTGAGGGGAGAACTAAAAAGAGCTTTAGGCAATGTCACTGAGTCCTTACACCTCATCAGAGAGGAAGACCCAGAGGGAAGTTTGACATGCACAATAAATGATGTTACAGATTGAGGGGGGCACTGGGAGAAAGGGAGGGAGGGCGGGGAAAGGAAGGGGAAAAGGGAGAAGAGAACAAGAGGGTCTAGGGTGGGGTGGAAGGAGGGAAGGGAATGGGGTACTTATCAACTTTGTATGAGTGGAAGAAAGAAATTAAAAAAATGATGTCATTGTTAAAGACAAGAGTCAAGGTATGTTCTACTTTAGAACAATAGGAAAAATTGCATCCTGAGGGCAAAATTTTCACCAAAGTCTTTTACCCATAAAAATGCAAGTTCATTTGGAAGAAAAGAGCAAAAGTTCTGAGCTCTAATGTAAGTTTTTGCTCCTATAAAGGGATTGCCCAACAGAGATTGCGGGTAATGTCAGTGTAAAGAACAAAGACTAGCTGTCATCCTAGAAAGACATTCTACATTCTAAACTTATAGCAGAACTTGGCAACATTTTCCACATGATTCTGTCCTGGAAGCATTGAAGATGCTTGAATGGGGATGTCATAAATTTGTACAGTATGCTTTCAGAGAGTGTTTCAGATCAGGTAGTGTGTATCAAAGGTAACTTCCTGGTGAGAAAACTGACAGGAGATTTCTTTATGTGAAGATGAAGCTTGTACTAGCACTAAGATGTAAAAATATGAGAGATATCAGAGTCATCAGACATCATGGTTATCTCTCAAGAGGGAGCATATAGACCAATGAGATAGCTCAGTCCCTGGAAACCTGCATGGCTCTGTCTCTCTCTCTCTCTCTCTCTCTCTCTCTCTCTCTCTCTCTCTCTCTCTCTCTCTCTCCTCTCAATAAGTAAAATATTTTATAATAAACTAAAAGAAGAAGTGCATACAAGAAAGGGATTCTCAATCAGCTGGGACAATACCGGAAGGGAAGAACAAAGACCCTTTGGGTTAAATAATTTCAATTGAATGTCCACAACGTGAACTTGGAGATATAATATTTGTAACTTGCTTTACTAGTTTTCTGTTTGCTATAATCTGATCTTTCCCAGATAGTCCCCCATTCCTTCCATTTAGCATGGGAATGTTTACACTTATGCCATTGAATGTTGGAAAATATAACTTTTTATATTTTATATGAGTTCACAATTAATAGAGTTCCTTGAGTATCCAAAGAGACCTTGGACTTTCAAAGCATGTTAAAAATGATATAGTCTATAAGAACTTTGAAGTTGTGCTGAGTATAAATTGTGCTGAGTTGGTCATGAGTATTTGGGAGACAAGGGGAAAAATATCAAGGTTTGTACGTGAGATGCCTGCCCACAAAGTTTCGTGTACTTGAATTCTCCTCTGGTGTTAGTATTTGGGAAGGTTATAGCAACTTTAAGAGAAAGAGACTTGGTGGTGGAAGCTCTTTCACAAGGGGCATGTCTTGAGGTTTGATAGACCAGCCCTGCTTTCTTGTTTCTCTTGTTCTGTCCCTTTCCTGATGGCTTCTATGTTATAAAGTGGTCTCCTGCTTTGGCTACTGGACACCATACTTTCTATTATAGCAAAAACACCATTACTCAACTATATATCTTTTGGACTAATAAGCCAAATTTCACATCCAGCTGTGAAGGTTTCAAACTACAATAACAGCAACCCAGATAAAAGATAACCATGAGTACAACAGTGGCATGAATCACTGATGGGTTAACTATCAGCTTTTATGATTCACTTTAAGGCTTTTTTTACAATAGGGGAGCATATTACTTAGTTTAGTTGTAAGGACTTGATATCAAACTGCCTTCTAAAAATGTATCCTTATAACCATAGATCGGAGGAATGTTAAGCAGTCAACCACAAAACTTCCCATTCTGTATATTACAGAAAATCACAATTGGCCAAAGTAACTGTGGACTTCTTGGACTTAAACAGGGCATCTACATCACCTAAAACCCAACTATCAATGCTCAGGGAATACCATGAAATTGAGGGTAGTATGAATATAAGAGCATTGATGGTATTCAGGAATTCAGGAATTCTGGATGGGACAAGACTATTTCCATAAACTCACTCTGTTAAGTATACTTCTATGAGACCTGTACAACATTTGGCTTATTAATATTTTACTATGGAATATATCAAAAAAACTCTACACCATCCTACATTATTATTTTGGGGGAAGAGGAGCTGCAGTCTTGAATGGAAAACACAGTAAGCTCTCAGGAGCTTGTCAATACAGACATTCAATGTGAAATTTGGAACACACATAAAAAAGATGTGAAAGTAGGAAGATGACTGGTAGAGAAGAAAATTTTGTACTAGGAAAATAAAGGTAATTATGGATTAAAATAACAAATTCATATTAGTCACATGTGAAACTCTAAAAGAATAAATAAAAGAGTATTAGAAAAATAATCATTTTTATTTTAAGTTCTTTCTTTTTTATTTATTCAATTGTGCGTATATGCATGTGTATGTATGTATGTGTGTATGCGGATGAATTTGGGGACCACCATGGACTGCCTCCACCTCCTCCTTGTTTACTCTGCCCCGGGATTCCCAGGCTCCACCCTACCAGGACCAGAAACGCAGGCGGCCCCCGCTTCCTCCTGGCGTCTATACGTGGGGTCTAGAATCTGAACTCAGGACCTTCTGCCTGCAAGGCAGAGGCTTAACCCCTGAGCCACTTCTCCAGCCCCAAGATATTTCTATTAAAGTATTTTTGGAGAAAAATTGGGTGACTATAACAAATATTTAATTAATAATTTTATAAATTCTTCAGAACCAATAACAAGATATTCTTGAAAATAAATAGTGTAAACCTTTGTGGATATAATTTTTTTGCTGTCAGTTAAAAACACTGGTCTCCAAGACTGACCACTTTGTTAGTTTTCTGGAGTCCACATGATGGAAAGAAAGAACTCCTCATCATTTTCCTTTGAATTATACACTCATGTTACATAAAGTACATATCTCTCTCCCATGGACATACAAAACAAATGCCAAATAAATGAATACAAAAACAAATAAGTACTAAAGACAGACTTAAAATCTGCTATTAACTTAGAGTAATGAGGAAGAGCACATACTTGCTTTGTCTTCATACTCGGAATATAATTATTAAAACACACTTATCAGTACTGTGTGCAATATAACCAATATTTTAAAATTATTGGTCGCCTTGTTAATATAGCATATTATTTCATTTATTAAGCATTGAATTGAAAACAATTTATAGAATGAATGCATCTCGGGCTTATATAGTTCTAGTTAAGTATTATTGGACTCAAGCAGCTAATGTTTGATACCTTTCATTTATGTTTGTGAATTACATGTCTATAGATTTATTTTCCTATAAACACTGTTGTGGTAAACTTTATCCTTTATATTTAAGAATACTTCATATATAACTGGTTCATTAATTAAAATATAATAAGGTATACTTTAATGGGTATAAACTGTTTCAGTTTCCAGAAAGATAATGAGTTGCCAAATCTGGATTCTAATCAGATTACAAATTATGACTTGCCTTAGAGTTTAGATACATGATAAAACTTGCAAACAATGTGAAAGCCAAAAGGAATAATTAAAGATTATGTGAAAAATTATTTAGGCAAATTTGCATTTATTGCTTTCGTGTATAGTGATAGTTATTTGCATTTTGTGTCATTGTGTCCACTTATAAGATTTAGACATTCTTATAGAGATGAAATTTCAAAATATATTATATTTATATTGTATATATTATATTAACCTTAAACATTTCCATGACTTTGGTTAATTTAAAAAATCAAAATATTCATAAGAAAAGAAAGAATGTAAAAAGAGAATGCAACTAAGTTGTCCTATATTTTGATTAATATGTAAATCTGAAGGGGTAATAATTATTTCACATTCATATTCAGAAAATGTAAGCTATATTTTCACTTTTGCACATAGGTTGAATCATTTCCACCCACATTTGACAATAGAACATGTCTACTTTTTCAAAATTAATTATAATGGCTAGCAGTCAATCTTATACTGAAGAGAACACAGAAAATAAGTAAAGGAGGAAGAAAATGTTTCAGGAGTTAAGTGCATAGTAAGATTGAAGATGAATGTGTTTCACAGAAACTTCCTTGCAAAACTACACAACATGCATCAACAAACTACCTGATAATTTTCTTGTTTTGTTCAATAACAGCACTCTTGTCTACTAACATAATCTTCATAAATTCTTCTTTATTAGATTTTGATTCTCCTTTATTTAGGTGATATATTAGCATATGAATCTAACTTACTAGTTTTAGCAGCTGGCTTATTAGAGATTGCTAGTCAAACAGATGTAAAAGATATTCTTTAATGCTACTTTGGAACATACCCTGCTAATTCTTTCACCCCAGTTAGGACTTTTCTCTCTCTTCACCATTTCTTTTTCCTCTCCATTTAACCTGATTTGAATCCTCGTCCTGATCACTTATTATGGATCAAATGACTTTTGCATGACAAATTGTAATTTTGAAACATTTTTAGGTATTGGTTCATATACCTTCGCTAACTTTTTTTGCAAGTCAGATGTCTTCTTAAATTTTTCAGCTATTATGCCTTCTTAGCATTAAGTGAGAAAAAGTGTTTTTTCAGGGAATCATTTTGCAGAAATATTGCATCTGGATCTGTTCCATGTTAATGTATTCAAGTCATTAACAGGCAAAGTTTTCAGTCATGATGAAACACAAAATATGTTTTTATAATTAGCATCAATTTGTGCCAAGGAAATCTGAACCAACCAAAGTTCAGAACATGTGATTTTAGGTTTGTTAGGAAAATTTGGTGGATTGTATTTTTATTTAATACCAAGACCTAATTGACTGATGAAAAAAGATCAGAGATCACTTTTTCTCATTTGGAGTTGCAAATTTCCATCACCATTTACTGAGAAAATCACCTCTTCTTCAGTTATTATATTAGAATTTGTCAAAAACATTTCAGTCTTATGCCTAAGGCTACACTGATTATTCCCATTTTGTCTTCTCATTCATGTAATATCTGCTAACTATCTTATTCTTTACCAGCCTCGTTTTTTATAACGTTTTTGTCATATGACTTAAAGTCATGTCAATTGTAATCATTTTAAGATTTTTAAAATTTCTTTTGTAATTCTGTTTTAAAAGCATGAATTTTTAATATAAATTTTAATACTAGTTTGGGAAATTCTACCAAAATCCTACAAGTATGTTGTTGTAGATAAAATTGTTTCTTAAATAAATTTGTGAAAAATTGTCTCTTTCCGACATTCATTCTTCAAATCAAGGTGCATATTACATATTTCTCTTTACTTTGATTTTATTATCGGAAATATTTTCTAGCATATTTTTACCATGAACACCTCATACTGATACTTTTATAAAGTTTTCTCCTAAGTGTGACATCATTCTGTAACCAAGTATTGATAATGTTCACTGTTATATGTGGAAATAATTGAATTTCTATAATTTTCTCATTATTCATTTTGTTATGGTTTTATCCAGCATTTTGTGATTTCAACTTTGTTTTTATGCTTTCTTAATTGACTTTCTTATTTATATATTTTGTAACATTTAAATTATATGACTCATTCTGTGATAAATTTTATTTTCAATTGAGAGAATTTGCTAATTTATTTGTGTTTACAATTTCTCTGTCAATGCTATTTTTAATACTAATGTTAATATTATTTTTCATTTTTCAGTTTCCTACATTTCAGTGAGTTCTCCCTTGCCTGTTTCTTGAAACTTTTTTTTATTTTATTCAATTGTGGGTGTGTGCATGTTTGTATGTGTATGTGTGTGTGTGTAGAACCACGGGCGAATTCGGGAACCATCATGGACGCCTCCACCTCCTCCTTGCTCACTGCCTGGATTCACAGGCTCCGCCCTACCAGGACCAGAAACGCAGGCCGCCCCTGCTTCCACCCGGCGTCTATATGTGGGGTCTAGGATCAGAACTCAGGACCTTCTGCCTGCAAGGCAGAAGCTTAACCCCTGAGCCACCTCTCCAGCCCCTGTTTCTTGAAACTTTATTTTATACAGGAATATAAATAGGAATCTGGTGTCAAGTTGCAAGATAAGGTGAAGGACGGTGATTAGTGGAAAGAAGAGATCAGGGAATGAGTTCTTCTCTTTCAGCACATGCTTAAAAAACCAGTCTGTGAAGTCAAAAGAAATCAACCTTATGCAGAATTCCTCAATTAATGTCAAATTCCTTTGTCAAGGTGGCATCCTGACCACCACTTTCTTCCACGTGCCACTCTACACTTGATTCCTTTTCTTGGATCTCACCTCTTTGCTAAGACAAAAAACTTAAATGCGACACTCAGTGTTTGAGTTGCAATAAAAAGATAGCAATTCTGTCTCTTCGTTTCAGATTTCATTTTGGTCTGCAGGTTTCAACAATGAAGACAACTCTGGATTTCATGTCTCCTATCGTGGGAAGTGGTAATTCAGACCTGCCAGATCATATGAAATTAATTAATTAATTAATTAAGCCTTCTAGTTACTTCTGATTCCTCAGCAGTTATAGACATGTGCTTCTATCCTACAGCATCATCACTGAAGGGACTTTTTTGTTTGTTTGTTTCTAGATCTTTTCTAGAAGAATTGGATATTAAATGAACATTGAAGTAGAAAACATTTCATATCTCTTCCCAGCACATTTAAATTTTTTCTATGTATGAATCAAGGATCATGTAAGAAGTATGACCGAGATAATTTCCTGTCAGTTAACTAAACATTTCACTGATCTTCAGCTTAGGGTCCCCTCTTGTGTCATATATTTCTTGTAAGTTCCAAATGACAGTGCATGGAAAAAATACTCTAAGTTGCTATCAAAATCCTGCTTAGGATGAGACAGTGCAGAAATTTCCAAATGACTCATCAACTCATATTTGATCAGACCAATTTGTTAAAATATTAGCTGATTAATTTTACCCACCTCTTTTCTCTTGTGTTTTTATCTAACTATGAAACTGAGTATGTGTCTTCTCTCTCAAAAATCAATGTAACTTTGAAATTTAATTTAAATTTAGGTTTTATGACCTTGTTTATGTGAGTGTGTGTGTAATGTGTTTTATCAATAGATTACAAATATCCTAATCAAGCAGAGAGCTTGCAGCCATTGAGATCCCTTCTGCTTAGTCAGAATTGATAATTACTTTTAATACTACTTATTTACACAGTGTCAAAATACATGACACTACCTGATACACACAAGTATTATAAAATTTATCAAATCATATTTAAGATGAACAGTCCTCCAATATTCCATTGCTTAATACTAAGTATATAGCAGCAAGGAATTGAACTAGCTTTGGTCCTTTCTATTTATACCTCAAAATCCAGTGGCTATAGTACTCCATAGGAAGAACAAAATATGTAACTTGAAATCCCTTGCATCTCTTTTTCTCTTATATTTCATGATATTTTTACCTCTATAATTAGTTTATGTAATATATTGATTGCCTTTAAACTCTTTCATTATGTGCTATTTTTTATGTAAATAAACATATTTAACTTATCTTCAAGTGATAATTTGCTGTATCATCTATAAGATCCCACCATTGACATATATCAATGATTTTTGTACCTCGTATAGTATGACTCAATTCATTTTTCATTTTATAGAACCAAATTTTTATGGGCTAGAGAGATGGCACAGGGATTAAAACCAAACTCTCAAGCAAAAGAACTTGAGAAACCCTTAGAAACACTAGAGCAAGAAAGAAAAGGAAGATAAATCCAGGATGATTCTTATCTGGAAGTTGATACAAAACACTTAAACTTATTCTATTCCAATCAATATCGATAAAACTAATCTCAGTAAGACTTCACAGATTACATCCCAGGGTGATCAGAAATGCAGACATGGAAGAAATGATTCACAGAAAGTACAAGGTAAATAAAAAAATCACTGGGCCTGATGGATATGGGGACATCACAGTCCCAATGAGGTCTCTCCCACTACATGGTTCCTGAAACTTAATGTATACAGAATGTAAACAGGAGCTGGGAATCAGGTTATAAGTTGGGGTGAAAGTACTAGTCATTAGTGGAAAGAGAGATAGGGAAATGAGAATCCTCCTAGCTTCCACCACATATTCAGATAGACAATCTGTAACATCAGGAGAAATAAGCCTTGTTCAGAATTCCTAAGATAATGTGAAACCTCTTTGTCAAAGTAGCACCCTCCAAGTAGCGCCCTATACCTGACTTTACCCTTCATCCTCCAAGACATGAGTGACCTCTGCTACACACTAAAATACACTTGTACAATAACAAATAAATAAATATTTATATCCATCAATTGAATGTTTGAGTGATTATTTTAGGATAACGCTACATACCTATTTGTAATTTTTGTATGTTTTGTTGACACTTAGTGGCATAAAAATTGGTATTAGTAAGCTTTCCACCTTCAGATATATTTCTAGCTTTCTTTGGCAAATCATTTTACTGAAAATTTTTAATTGATATCCTGTGAACATAAAAGGTTTTTCATGTAACAGATTATTAATTTAAACCTAAGGAGAGAATGAGTCAACTAATAATCTTTAATGTTATAGCTATCACTTTAATCAGAACAGAAATGTACAATGATAAATAAATAGAATACATAAGTGCCTGCATTGATGGAAATAAATATTTCTAATTTACCCTTGCATTTTACATATTCTTGGAACATAATATTTCTATTTCAAGTAATTTATTCTGTACCCAAGGAATATTGACCCTATTCATAAAATTTTTCCATATGACTTTATTTTAAGCTTATAAAATAAGTGCTAAGACATCTTTTATTTATCATTTTCAGTCACAGGGGACACACTTGGCTATTCAAATAGAATAGAATTTTACTTATGAAGTTGCAAAATCAAAGTAAAAGGAATATTAAGAGGCATTTTATGTTTATCATTTTCTAAATTAAGGTTTATAAGATCATTAAGCTATCTTTTAAGATTATATTTTTGAATAAGTTAAAATGAATGTATCAGAAAAATGACCTTAATATTACTCTCTAAAGCATTTTGTCATGGCAGAGCCTTTATGGTTAAGTAAAACAGCAAAAAATGACCTATTCAGATATATCCTATTAATTTCCACAGGGATTTAAGATATATGCCATGGTACTCATTATTTGTTTTAATCAAAGAGTACAAGTTAAAATATTTTCATATCTGTATGCCTTAGCAGTAGGAATCTGAGAGCTGATGTATTCTATGCCGTGTTGGGTATGACAGGCTCGATCACTTTGGATCAAACATACATCATTGTACCAATTAAACATAAATGATTCCAACATTGACATTTCTACAAACCACTTTAACTATATGAATCATAGTGATTTGGAAGAAGAGAGAAAACCATTGGACAGTTATGAACAACACAGAATATCTAATTATTGAGCATTCTAGGGGAATTTTGGAATCAGATGTGAAGAAAATTTGCAAAAAATATAAATTTCTCTGGCAATATATACCAGGAATAACATAATTTGAAATATAAGAGATGAAAATAAAGAACATTTATTTACATACTCATATATTTAAGAGCAATTCTTAGTCACTTGATTTTTGAACAAAGTTTTCTAAGGTAATAAATCTAAAAGCAAACAGTAAAAATAAAAAAGGATAAACTAAACTTTCTCACCATGAAAAAATTAATTTGAAAAGTGCATTAAATAAATTTTGAAACCAACCTTTAGAATGATAGAAATTTTTGTCTCATGAGAATTCCCTGAATGCCCATGATTTCGTCTCAAGAAAATCTTACTTTAAACCTCAAAAAGAAAAATAAGAATACGAACTTCTTATAAGTCACATTTATGATAAGGAATTTGAAACTAAAAGATAGAAAAAAACTGATTGGCATATTTTCATTAAAATGTGGGTGGAGTGTGGGAGCTTCTCCAGGCTGGAGAGATGGCTCAGGGAGTCAAATCTTTGACTTGAAACAAAAGGACTTGAGCTCAGATCTTAGATCCTCAAAAGACAGGGTCTTCTACTTCTATTCTAGAAGGCAGAGTTTGGAAAATCCCAGAGCCAACCTATAAAGATGTAGAGAAATCCAAGATGATTCCTGAAGTCACTCTTGGGCTTCAACAGGCAATGAGATCAAGTACCTTCTGTACACATGCGCGCGCACACACACACACACACACACACACAGACACACACGCACACCCCTACAAACTAATAATAATAAAATAATAAAATTAAATTAAATTAAACAATAATAAAGTTGAAAAAGTTACTGATAAAAAGTGAAAAGTATATGCTTAAACATTCCCTAAAGGGAATATGCTAGTTAGAGTGAACCTAAATTGATATCCAGTGTAATTAGCTATTAAGAACACACACATCAAAACAAGATGCCATTTCACATGCACTTCTACGCCTATGGAAGGAAAACAGATGGTATTTAGGTTTGGCAGCTATGAGCAGCAACTGAAACATATAGATTGCATGTGGGAATGTAAGATTGTAGAGATGTTTTGAATGTTTGGCAGTTCTTCAAAAGTATAAAGCTCCCATATGATCCTCTGTATACATTCAAGAGAAATGAAAACATATGTCTACACTAAAACTTGTACAACCATGTTTACAGCAGAATTTTACATAACCAAAGTTAAAAACAGATCAACTGACTACAAGCTGATGACTTAATATAGAAAAATCGTACACAAAGTACTTGCTGTCTTAACTGGAATGAGTTACTAATGTAAGGCACAATATGAACCATTGAAGATATGGTGGTTACATAAAAGAAGCCAGTCAAAAAGACAACATATTTTTTCTGTTATTTGTGAGATTCTCACTATCACAAATGAAGCCAAATGATACACTTTTGTTTATATTGGATTAAGAAGCATTTGGAGAAGAAATAGAAGAAATTGCTAATATATACTGATACTTTTCTAAGATAACACAAGTATGAAGTATCATTTTAGAAATTGCATGAGATACTAACTAATTCATAACATTATGTGTAAAAATCTATAAAAATGGCTTTGATTTACTAAAGACTGGACATTGGTATGGTTCTTATAATTTGAAACAATAGAATTAAAAAAAATAGTTACAACTTGAGTGAATAAACAAATGTATGAAATATAGCAGGAGATAAGGTGGAGATATGAGCACAAAAACAACTCAATATATGAAATTATTCTGTTTATATAAAATGCATAAATCTGGAGAGTGAAAAATAAAATATTAATGTTGAAGCAAAGACTACAAGAAACTTCTACTTCATTAAGATACTAAATGTACTAAATTCATCTAAGATTTCTGAGAAAATATCTGCAGATGATAACAGTATTCATTTTATTTCCATTTAATCAGTTGAACTGTTCATGTATGTACATTCAGTGATTCAGGAAGGAATGAAGGAAAGTTATCAAAAAGTGGATTTGAATAAATATTTACATGAAGAGTTCGTGAAAACTAATTCTGTAATATTTAAACTGTAAAGAATATGCATGGAACTTATACAGAAATTTCATTCAGACACCTGATTTTTTAATTATCTCATGGTATTCGCTATGCTGTCTAATTTATTCATGTCATTAGAAACGCAGAATGAGGGCTATTTTATTTCACTTTTTTAATTCAATTGTGTGTGCGTGTGTGCGTGTGTGCGTGCGTGTGTGTGTGTGTGTGTGTGTGTGTGTGTGTGTGTGTGTAGAACGACGGGCGCATTCAGGAACCACCATGGACGCTTCCTCCTCCTCCTTGTTTACTTTTCCGGAGATTCACAAGCTCCACCCTACCAGGACCAGAAACGCAGGCCACCCGGCTACCTCTGGGCATCTATACGTGGGGTCTAGGATCCAAACTTAGGACCTTCTGCCTGCAAGGCAGAGGCTTAACCCCTGAGTCACCTCTCCAGCCCCCAGAATGAGGGCTATTTTGTTCTGTCTTTTTCTTCTTGGTGAACTCCTAGCCATTCTTTAATCTTCACACTGTTTTCACTGTTCTGGGAGTTGCTGGAGCAGAATATCTGTATTTTCCATGAACTTGCTTCTCAGTGGTGCAGGGTCTGTACCACACTGCATGCCATAAAACTCTGATGATATTTCCATACTTTGCTATCTCTGTTACTCAGGAAAGATGAGAGGGATATGAGAAGAGGGCTGGAAATTCCTGCAAATTCTGTGGTGATGTGTACCTTTCAACAGTGTATTTAAAGACTTATACATGTTTTGGATAAACAATCAACATATAACACTTAAGAGTTAGGTATCACGCTAATTGCAATTATAACTTGATTTTTAAAGGAAAAGAAATACAGTGTAAACTGATGTTTTTGCCTAAAAAGGACATACATAAAATTCAACAGTGAAATATCTTACAAAGCTACAGTTTAAAATAGCAGGAATAATAGATATTTACACATAAATGCATAGAAAATTTTCCAATTGCTATCTTCACTAATAATGAAGTTATATACATTCTGTTACTTTCCATTTATACACAAGTATATAATTAAGCCCCTGATAATGGAGATGCACTTCCTACTTTATCTTTTCTTCCCTCAACACTTGTATTGTGCATCAAAATGTATAGACACCGGATGTGAAGTATTGTAAATCAGTCTATATTTATAGATGGGAAATGCAACTCAATTCTCAGAAAAGCAATATTTGTATAACAATAAAAATAAATAAATTTTAAATGTTTTCTTTCTACAAGTCTTTCATAATTTAAGCTACTTCTTCAAATTCATCTAAGATGAAACATGACAACATGAGATTAAAGGAGAGTGAAACAAACTGAAAATGTTTCAGCTTTCAATGGTTGCTACATTAGTTGTCAAAAGAGTACAGTCAAAATTTTAGAAAATGAGTAATGTAGATGAAATATGATAAATTGTAAACCCAGAAGGAATTCTATAAGAAATAGAAAATAAAATCTATCTGAAATTAAAATGCACATTAAAAAGAAATGAAGATTCCTGTTATCATAGTTTGATGTTAATATCATTTCTGTAATTTCATGCCATGTCTGATTGATGAAAAATGATATTTGACATGCAATAATTTCAATAATTTAAATCATGGAAACAATATGGTACAGAAATTTGAGAGAAGTAGATACAAGTGTAATTGGTTCAAACAATGCGTATTTCAGAAACTCTTCTAGACATTTTAGTAAAGATTTAAAATAAATTAAAACAAAGAGTATTTTTTCACATCTGTCACTTCTTAAATTTAAATTAGCAGAGAATGCTAATCTTTGTATGTTAGTATACAAAGATTGTTTTTTTTACATTTTCATCAATAACCTGACAATTACTTAAATTTCCAGAAAGTCTATGTTATTAGACTTTTGGGCATAGTGAAATGGTAATTTAATTGAAGAATTTAAAAGTTGTAAAATAAAGCAAGTGTTTTTATTTATTAACTCTATTTCCTTTAATTTCTGCTTCCTTTATATCTCAGATTGTTTTTCATCATATACTTGAAAGCAGTGATGATTTCATCATTGATTAAAAAATACAAATAAAAATAAAAAACATTACAAGCAAATCTTAAACCAAGTAATACATTGATACAAGTTATTTTTCCTTAAACTTATTCATTTTCACAAATATGCAATGGTTTTTAAAAAGACACATTTAATAATTTAAAATATTTTAAATGCATTTATTTTTTCTTACATGCTATATTTACAGAGTTAATTTCATTGGTAATAAAATCAACACAAAATCATATTCTAGGCAATTTGTTTTGTGAAGCGTAAAAACGTTCACATATTAGAATAAAAAGTACATTCATATACATGTACATGTGTCTCTGTGTATATGCTTGTAGATTTTATTGCACAAGAAAATAGGACTAATTGTATTTGAACATAAGTGTTGTAGATATTTTAATGATTTTATGTGTTGAAATATGAGTGAAATCATTTTTACTTTGATAGTATTTTGGTGTAGCTTTTACAGTTTTTTGAAAAATAATTATTGTTTTTCATTACATTTTTGTTGCTTTTGTTTTTTCAACTTTATTATTTTGTCATATTTAAATTTTTGATGCTCATCTGAATAAGAATCAAAACATTTTTTGTTTTGATTTTACACCACAAGTTTTTACCATTTTTTCCATTCATTGTGATATTAGTATTTTCGGTATTTTTTTGTTTTGAAGTATATTCCCTTTATTAAAAATTGTTCCCGGGCTGGAGAGGTGGCTCAGGGGTTAAGCCTCCGCCTTGCAGGCGTAAGGTCCCGAGTTCGGATCCCAGATCCCACGTATAGACGCCAGACGGAAGCGGGGGCGGCCTGCGCTTCTGGTCCTGGTAGGGCGGAGCCTGTGAATCCCGGGGCAGAAGGAGGTGGAGGCGTCCATGGTGGTTCGCGAATTCGTCCGTGGTTCTACACACACATACACACACACACAGACACGTGCGCGCACATACACACAGTTGAATTAATAATAATAATAAAAAAAAATTTAAAAAAATTGTTCCCATTTTTATCAGAAAATCATGTTGAATTGTACTAATATATTTCTCCATCTGATGAAGATATCTTTTATCCTTCACACACATATCCTGTGACTGCAACATTTGTTCATTTGTGTATATGAAAGCTTTTTTTATATTTGTAATAAGAACATTTGGTCAGGAACACGCAATATGCACACTTATCTTTTTAATATTTGTGAAGGATTTTGCATCGATTCACTGGGAATATTGCACAGTATATTTCTAATTTGTGATATCCTTTTCAGTGATTTTTAAATACCCGAAAGAAAATTCTGTCCTCAATTAAAGAATCCCAGCAGAATTTCATTCTCTCATTCAACAGTTTTTTATATTACTACGAATTTATCTAAAATTAATGCATGGAAACAAAGTTTACAGATATATCTCATTAGTGATTAAATATCCTTATTCCTTTTTATTTCAGCCTCGCAAGCTTCAGTACACTCAAAATTACTTTACTTTGTCTAGATTTCAACTTTTCAGTATGTATTACGTACAGTATCAGTATCATTTTGGGTTTTTTTTTTTTTTTCTGGCATTAGCAGCAAGGCCTGTATTGAATCTGTGATTGTACTAATCAAAATTGTCCTTTTATTTTTTATTTTTTAATTTTTTTATTATTTATTCAATTGTGCATGTATGCATGTGTGCGTGTGAGTGAAAGAATGTGTGTGCATGTATGTGTAGAACCACGGGTGAATTTGGGAACCACCATGGACCGGCTTCCACCTCCTTGTTTACTCTGCCCCGGGATTCACAGGCTCCGCCCTACCAGGACCAGAAACGCAGGCCGCCCCCGCTTCCGCCTGGCGTCTATACGTGGGGTCTAGGATCCGAACTTGGGAACTTCCCCCTGCAAGGCAGAGGCTTAACCCCTGAGCCACCTCTTCAGCCCCATACACAATTGTCCTTTTAATTTTCATAACTATATCTAAGATTTACAAGTTTGATATTTTTTAGACAATATTTATAACAATTTTTTTTCCTAAAGGCAATTTTCAATATTGTTCCCCTTCTCTTTCCCTCTCCATATCCTTCAACCTGTCTTCATGGACCTTTTTCTTCTCACATGCAGTCCATTTCTTTTTGAAGACATTTTTTTTCTTTTATGATGGTTTGGTTGGTTCCATGATTTGCATACACTATTGCAGCATATTTTCACTTTGCTGAAAAATACACAACTGAAAAAAAACAGTCTAGGAGAAGAAAGGGGTTTGTTTGTTTTTCCTTATACTTCTGGTTACATTTCTTAGTCCAATTTGTAAGAGAGTCCTAACAACACCAGGAATTGAAGAAATTGGTCATACTATATTCACTGTAATTGCTGAGAAAAGAGACAACATTACAATATGCTAGACTACAAGACTGCCAAAGTGTGCTAAAGTATGACAAACTATTGAAAGCTATCACTAAGTCTTGTCTGGCTGCCCAGAGACTGCCCTATCTACTAAGAACATTAAAAAAATAAAAACCAATCTTCCACAGGCATGTCCAGTGTTTGTTCCAACTCTAATTCTTCACAAATGTGCCCAGAGCTCAAAATTCAATTACCAAGTTGACATCTACATGAAAATGGCACATACCACCACTTATCAACTTGACATTTATTTTTAAACTATAACTTTTCTATCCTTGTCCCCCTAGTTTCTATATTCATCTTATGATATAAAGTAGAAAAATAAAAATGTAGCTTATGGTTAAAAGTTCTCATAGTTAAAGATTATAATGTTCATTGTCATTAATAATTCAATTCCAATACCATGAACGTCCAGAGTTCTTTTTTAAAAATTCCTAGTTTCTTAACTCTAACTTACCTATCAATTCTAAGAGACAAATTAAAAGCATCATAAAAAAACAAACATTAAAAATGAATCATCAGGGCTCAGCAAGAAACTATCAAATCAAAATAAAGACTAAACTCAAGTCAATATTGAAACTAAGCCATGAGGTTTGTTAGCCTGACTCCGCTTGAGTTAGCAAACTACTCTTAAGCATGCAGCAGCTCTCGGCTTGCATGTTGTTTGCAGTAATTCAGGCCTCCTCCAGCTTTCTACTAACTAGCCATGTCTTTTCTACCATGGTATACTGTATCTCCCTGAAACCATAATCAGAATAAATCTCCCTTTCTCCCTTAAGTTGCTTGACTTTGAATGGTGTCTCACAGTAGAAGAAAAGATTATCTCATACATAGGACAAGAAACTTTTGTCTGGCCTATCTCCAACCTGTGTTCATAACTTTCTTCAGAACATGTTAATAGTTCTTGCAAATAACAATGAACTGAATTTTATGAAACTGTGTCATATAATAAATCTTTCTTACTTATGATAAAATTTTCTTATGTACCTTTTTTGCATCAAGGAAAATTTCAAAAGTCACCAAGAAAGGCTATGCCACTTAGTTCTGAACTCTCACTTGGGCGGAGGACTCAGGGAGTTTTGGCACAAAAGGATGCTTCAGGGGATGGAGGAGGAAGGGGGAGGCACTAGGAGAGGGAAAAGGAGGGAGTGGATGAAAGGAAAGGGGAAACAAGAAGAATGCAAGGGGGAACAACTAGAGAGGGGAAGAGGGAGGGAGAGAAAGGGTATCTATTGAGCTTGTATGATTAGAAAAAAAATAAAATATGGAAGAAAAAGAGTTACCATCTTTTGATGTACAGTACTGAGTTATTACCAAAGCTAACCACATATTTACTTAAATCAATAAATCATTTGTTAGGTGACATGTTCATAGAATCTATGTTTGCTTTCCTGTACTTCATTTCAATCATTAACAAAGTTATAGAACTAGCTTTGAAACACAATTTAAGTAAAATAAACAAAAAGTTTGATTTCAAATGTAAAAATGGAAGAATGAATGTATATATTTCTCTGCTCAAATAAGTATCCTGACTTAACTCTTTTCACTCGAAATGTTTCCAGGAAAAATGTCTCGAAAAACACAGGTTATTAAAATTAGTTTTAACATCTCAGATACTGTAAATTTAATATCAAATTTATGTTTGAGCACCTCTTACAATTCTCTTATTCAATATTTTTTAGTATTTTGCTTTTGGAAATGTATGGATTATTATAATTATTATATGTTATTTTTTATGTGAAAAGTTAAAATCATTTTTAAAATAAAGAAGTGAAGATAGTTTTTACTAAGCTGCTCCTGTAAAAATGCTTTGAACTGGGAGCAAAGAATTACAATATTACACACAATGACTGTCATTAACGCACATGTGTAGATCATTTTAATGCTATCTATATTAAACATCTTTCATTATCATTTTCAGATATGAAGAGATTTGACATGTTGAAAAGCATAAATCTAATTAGCAAAGCTTAACATGCTTTGCTTTGTATTATGTTATAAAATCACTCTGCC
Organism: Typhlomys cinereus; assembly: GCA_023101885.1. Lineage (NCBI taxonomy): Eukaryota > Metazoa > Chordata > Mammalia > Rodentia > Platacanthomyidae > Typhlomys > Typhlomys cinereus. The sequence continues at coordinate 2,147,183 of JALPQD010000280.1, forward strand.
TAATTCAACCACTGGGACAAAATCTACTGTTAGAAACTAGAATGAAGAAATGGAATAAAAAACAGTTACTGTTCTAAGCTATTGACAGTTTTAATATAAAACAGTCTTTACAACCTATAATTTATCTTTATAATGAACTGAGAATTATAATTTATACCTGTTCTAGTTTCTGGTGTTATTCAATGTTAAAGTTAAAGCAGGACAAAAATCATTTGAAAGTTAAAATGTATAAATATTAATGTAAACATAAGAATATTTCTAGTATACTGCTCATAAAGGTAGTAGAAAATAGAAACTTCATTTTAAATTCAGTGAGTTGTACACATACAAAAAGCCATAATAGTAGGATGGAATCTCACTCAAACTTTGTTAGTATTTACTTTCTGAAATCCATGCATTATTATGCTTCTTATATTATATTACCTTATTTTATTTTTATAAGAATAACAGCATTTTAAAAAGGAGGAAGAAAGTGGGTGTAATCAGTTAATATTCGGGGAAAACAAAGGCTGGGAGAGAGTAATTTATTAGATTATATGCATATACAATAAAGTGGTCAAAGAAGAAATAAAATTAATTTAAAAGAAAAAAGTATAAAAATTCCTACAAGAGAAATATTTAGTTTCCCATTTTATTTCAGAAAACAAGCTATAAATTCCAGAACCTAACTGGGAAACTACATCATGTAAGAGTGTGGTGCAAGATATATGATAGACAAGGATATCAATGAAATAGAATTAAAGATCCAGAAATAACCTCTCACATTTGTGGCCAACTGAATTTTGACAGTTTTCAAGTTATTCCATGAGTTTAAAGAGTAAAATTTGCTATAAAGTGAACTTGGAAATGTGCTTCATCTACTAGAAAAAGAACAATGTAGAGGTACAAAATTAGTCATATATTTGCAGAGGACTTAATGGTAATAAGTTAACTTTCTAAACTATTGTGAAAAAAGGATTTAAATCTTTGAGGATTTTGGATGGATAACATCAAAAGTACAAGAAACAAATAAAAAATTAATGTGCCTTAGAATAATTTAAATTTTGTGACTTAATAACTGTCTCATTCTAGACATAGTTGCATTTGTCTGCATTCACATTCCAAAAATAGGCAAAGGAGGCAAAATCCCCCCCAAAGGAGGGATTAGCTTGGGATACATAGAGAAAACATGTCAAAAATATCAAAATCAGGGCTGGAGAAATGTCTCAAGGGTTGAGACTCTGTCTTGAAAGCAGAAGGTCCTGAGTTTGGATCCCAAGTTCCACATAAAAAAAACCAACCAAACAAAAAAAACCCACCAGGCTAAACAGGCCTCAGCCTGTACTTCCAGCCCTAGTAGGCAGAGCTTGGCAAATCCCAGAGCCAAAGCAAGAAGGCGATAGAGGCAATCTAGGATGATTCCTAAAGTGACTCTTGGTTTTCCACAAGGATACACAGTGCCTTCTGACATACACACACACACACACACACACACACACACACACACACACACACACACACACAAATACATAAATACATAACAATCAATATCAGTAGGCATTGACTCTATTTATGCTCCTGTCTATTTATGCTCCTGTCTTTATGTAGCTCAGGTTCCCAATCCAACAAATAATGCCATTTATTTTTATACTGAGTCTTCACATATCTATTACTGAAAGCAAGAGGATACACCGCAGTCATCTTGATGGACGTCATCTTGATAGACATACTTCTAGGTCTCTCTCTACTAGATGTGGGGTTAAGATTAATAATAATCATCACAATGTTCTGTTTCTCACTTATGGGTTTCTGTGTCCCATGCTGTGAAGAAGCATTTAAAGTTCCTGCCATTGTAATTTTCCACTGTATTCTGAAATTGTGAATCAAGTAAGCTATTTCTCCCTTAAGTTAAGTATTTAGTTTCAACAATGTGTAATACAACCAAAAAAAAAAAAAAAACTGCCCAGACTACTCTGATGTCTGTAGCTGGCAGGACTGACTGGTCCTATGCCCGGTGGAAACATCCCCTGCTGACAATTTGTTGAATTCTTGCTATCATTTCTTTCACCTTCAACAAGTATAATTTTCCTGTCATTTCTACTTTATTTCCTGACATCTTTCTCTACTCTCAAATGTACTTAATTCTTAATTGTGATTGTTTTAAGATTTAATTATCTTATTAAAAAAGCAAAAGAGCTTTCCCAATAGTTTCTGATTCCTATGCTTCCAATCTTATTGAGTATGTGATGAAAGTATCCAATTGCTTTGTACTGCAATATTTAAATCACTGTTCTTGTTCCTGCTCTCTGTGTCTCTAATTTGGACAGTAAGAAGTAGGAAACCAAAGACCGATGGAGGTTATCCACTAGCAATTCCCATATAAATAAAACCAACAGATAAAAAGATTGGAAAAAATAGAAACTGGAAAGTTAGGACCAGAGAAATGTCTCAGTTGCGAAAGTAGCTGGTGATAGAGCATAAAGACCTGTGATTACATCTTCAGTAGACAAATGAAAACTTTGTGTTGTCATGTGTGTCTAAAAATCTTCAGTGATCAACAGGAGAAAGGCAGAGAAAGGAGGAACCCCAAAGTTCACTGATCAGAAAAGTAGCCAAAGATATTTTCAGTAAAATCACAGACAATTTAATACAGCTACTGATTATGTGATTTACAAGCATTTTTGAACATTTATTTAAATATGATGATGATATCAAAGCTATTTAAATGCAATAAATAAGAATGGTTGTTTGTCCAAAATTCATTTTATACCACGTTACTTAGAGATAAGAAAGTATAACTTATTGAATTTGCTTTAAAATACTCTAGTAAGTAATATTGCGAGCATTGCCCATCTGGATGTTCTCACGCAGCATTATGACCTGTGAATGTTTGAATAACTAGTAGGCAAATCTGCCAAAGCGCCTTGCCCACCCATGGAAGTCTACCTCTGGAACACTCCCTCTTCTAAAAAGACTTTCACAGCTTTGCATGCATCCAACATAAGAAATGCAAAGAGACAATGTTCCAGTCAAATTCAAGTGTCTGTTAGTCTCCAGTTTTGGGATTGTGGCTCAGGGTACTAAAGAACCTCTAAGTATGTCTGGTGAATGTGAATGGTTTGTGATGGGCCTGAGGGATGTAGGAGGCCAAGTGGATCCCTGGACTTATCCTGAATCAGTATCAGGTCACAGACACCTGTAGCTTGTTTTCTCAAACTGGCCATGTTTTCATTTCTTTTACACTGGTCATATGTCACTATTTGGATTAAAGAACTGTGAATTAGCATTTCACTGAAATTTATCACTTAAATACATACTGACCAGGCCTGCCATTTCACTTTGATAGCATTTTTTTATATTAGTACATTTCTCCTTGACAGAAAAGTTATGAAAATGCATATGCTGCTTAAGAACAGAAGATCATTAATGCTATGGATTATTTTCATAAATTTTAGATAAGCCTCAAAAAATGCCTTAATTTCAGGCAAGGACTTATAAGTAAACATATTAAAAGTAGGTTAAACTTTCCATTTAGGTTGGAAAATACTTTTTAAAAAAACACACTAGATTTTTGTTTTTTTCAACATTAAAAATCTGATTGCTTAAAAAAGTCTTTATAATAAAAATGGGTGTTGAAACATAAATGTGAAATGCTACGCAAGATATTCTTTTTAGGAATGTGAAGCAATTGAAGAAATGATTACTCTTTCCATGTGCTGCAAAAATCCTGTAACCTCTTCCTGTTTTTGTATCTTTCTTCTAAATTGGTTTATTTTCCATTTATTCTTACTCTTTTTTTTGAAATTTCATCAGATATACCTTTTCATATCACCATAGTACCTCAATTCTTCATTCTGACATTGAAATGGAATGGAATTTTACAAATATTCATCATTTTCTTTCTGAAGCTTTTGGATTAATGTAAAGTGGTTGTTGTCCTTGATGTTAGGGACATTCTAGCAAGTTTAAAGTGTTTACCTAAGAAACCCCTAACAACTAGATATGGTGTCAAGAAGAAATGAAACACCAACTTGAGAAGAATGTTGGCACTTGGAAAAAAATTAAGCTAGTATTATCAGATACCTTGGGCATGGTTACATTCATTGCTCTCATCAGCTGAATTTAGTACTTAGTATTGATTTGGCTTACTATCATTGAAAAAAATTACAATATTCTAAGTTAGTTTTTATTTCTTTTTTTACTGTTGTCCTGAAGAAATTACAGGCATTAAACTATTGTATACCTGACAAGAGTTATTAAAAATACACAGTCAATGGACAATCATTTAACAGAACTGCAAGTCCTATAGACATAATTCAAAATAAGAAAGCTAATTTATAATACTTATCTAATAGTTATCTCTGAAGTTGTATTCTAGTTAGGATACAGTACTTAAAAAAATGAATCACAGAGTATTTGACTAAGAAAATATATTACAGCACAGTAACCTACATAGTTACAATTTCCTAATACATAGTATATGATATTATTTTCACAAAAATGTCAGTCTCAAGAAGAATAAATTTTGAGAATCTGTGAAAGAGACTCCTGAGTAGATTGAAAATGACAACACATTCTTTGTAGCTCCTCTCATAGTGTTGGGGAGGGGAGGGTTTGCTCCTTCTTTCCTCTCTTTCAGTCAGAGTAGATTCACAGAACAGAATGCAACTTCCTCATCTTAAAATTCTTTTTCTTAGAATCTGAAAATTCTCCAACTTGAAAGAAAGCATAGATACAGGATGGACTTGTGGGAAAACATTAGGAGTACATAGGAAGAACACTGAGAAGGAACATTCTGATCAGTCATATGTAAAATGGCATTTTTCCATGTTCAGCCACCTATAAGTCATCACATGGTGGACACATATAAAATCTAATAGCAGATAAAAATTAGTCAACAGAACAGTGCTTCACTAAAAAATGAGGTACAGCAGAATCACAATTTTGCAGGCACAATCTGCAATGTTTTGCACTAATATGTCACAAGGGAAAAATAGCAGAACAATATATATGTTAACTAGAAGGAGGGAAAGGCTGGTGGGGGGAGTATGAGGTATAGTCAATGGTATAGTCTAAAATATTAGCAGTGAATTCATCCTATGTTTAGCATTATTAGAGGACGTTTTTAGATTTCAGTAATTAGCTTTATGAACATATCTTCCAGCATCTTTGGATTAAAAATAAACTATCAAAATATGGATCGATTGATCACTAAACTAATAAAAACATACAGAGATTAATTTCATTAGTGTGTGTGTTTGTATATGTGTTTATATATTTTAAAAACTTTTATGAACAAATAAAACATAAGACCTCTTATTTTCCTAAAGCTGGAGGTAAACATTTACTTAGCTTTGAAGCAGTTAATTATATATTAAAAAACTACAATGAAAATGCTTCCTTTTACATTGTCTTGGTACTCTCTCAAATGGGTAGAAGTAATAATGTAAGTTTCTCCTATTTGAATATTCACAATTCATTGTTATGTTTGTATTGTACTTAATATCGTTTCCTTCCCTCAGAAATGCACATCAATAAAACACAGTTTCCATTCTCAAGTAAGTAAATAGTAATAATTTATATTTCAGAAATATTTTAAACTTTATGTTCTGAAGTGTTCATATCAAATAAATACCCTAATATTTAGTGCATTGCAAAATACTACAATTTCAGACCTTTTTTCCAGTCCATTATTAAGTTTGCACAGGGAACAAAATGAGTAATATTATTGGCTGTCACATTTTTCTCATTATGGAAATCATTAATTGATATAATATCTATATCTGAAAAATATATTAGCTTAGTATATATATTTCTTTTGACATACATCCTTTCAAATATGATCCTTATTGAAAATGCTTTAAAAGAAATGATAAGTGACACTTAAAGCCTTCTAAGTGACTTCTTTGGACTTCTCAGAATTATTTATCAAAGAAAAGACTGGTGATCACAAATGTAATTAAACAATTAAATTAGTAATAAAATAAGAGTTTGTCTTACAAATTTTTCTGTTGCTCTCTTTAATTGTACATAAATTACAAATCAATAAATTTCTTCAGTACATACATTTCCTTCAGAGAATATAATGACATGTCATGTCTCATTCAAAATTAATTTAGTCAGGAAAATGTACAGGAACAAATTTCATTTCACTCACAGAATACTCATCAGCCTGTAAGTATTCACATTTGGAGCTAATCAGTGCTATCCGTCATGCATATTTATGTTCTTTCTGATATTTTTACATTCAGCTCATGGTGTCAGCATAGAAATTACAGTAAATATATTGAAGCTTCTTATTTTTGCATAATCATTTAGATTGTTAGTGTACAAATGTATAAATATTTACTCAATGATGTATTCATTTCAAATGTAATTATATTTCAGTGAAATTTATATTAATTCAAATGATTTCCAATGAATCTGAATCTAGTTTATCAAAAAATTGAAAATATATCCAGAACACAATGGTTCTAGTTGTATTATATAATCATTAAAATTAGAATTGTGGAAAATTGTTAGACATAAATTTTTGAAGACCATTGTCAAATTGCAGAAATTTATTTTTACATAGCTATTATAGCAAATGAGCTTTGCAATTTAAATTAGTACTCTTGTTTAAATTTGGGTATGTATTCATAAGCATAGATGAAGGCATATTAATCAAATTATAATTACTAAATTATAATGCTCATGTCGAAAAATAAGGGAAATACAAAGGAAACAATGAGATATATGGTATGTTTCGGACTGATAAATTTAGTCCTTTAAGATTTACATTTTATTTTTAGAAATTATTTTCAATATATACATTGTGTACAATGTACAAGTTCAAATAAAAATACATACTTTTCCACATGAATATTTTATTTTGGTAGAACTTAAATTATACATAAATCAAAATCTTATACACATACCATGTTTTCTTGAGTTTTTTTTACATTCTTTATACAAATAAAATGAATTTCTGCTCATGCTTCCTCTGTCACTCCTCCCTTCCTCTCCCATCCTTCTCTCCATTCAGCCATCTATTCCTGTGACACTACAAGTGGCCATTCAGTGGATAAACCCACAGGTGGGAACACTCTCCTTCACTCATCTAGCAGCTATTCCTAGGATTCACACTGTGTGAAATTGTTTCTCCAAGAGTCTTGCTGATCCATGGGAAATATTGATGTGTTTGCCATTGTGTAGGTCTGATCCACTTAGTTTTCATTGCAGTAAGCTCCTGGATGCAACAACTCTGTCATAATTGGAGCGAACTGGTCTGTATGCCTTCTGCCTTCAGGCTCTTACAGTATACTGCCCCCTCTTCCACAAGGTTTCCTGAATAAGTCTTAAAATGGGAAGAGCTTTATAAGGCTTGGTTAGGACTGTTCATTTTAGGGTTGCTGATATTTTGCATTCTGGTCAGTTGTAGTTTTTACTTCACTGATCTTCCATTCCAATAGGCTATATCTTACCTGAGTGTTGATATCTTTTCTTATCTAAGAATATAAGAGATATTGAGATCTTGGTATACTATCGGGTATTGATAATTAAAACAAAGACATCTGGTCCCATCTAGTAACTATTTTCTCCCCTTTCATTGTTATCTGGATAGTTTTATAGTATCAGCCTGTGTTCTCTGACATTGAAAGGTATTAGAATGTAGTTGGTGAGTTATTGGCTATCCAACAGCTAATCCCACTCTTTACTATGTCTTATCCCTGTTCTTCCTTTCCATTTATGGACTACAAAGAATCAAGAGGAGAAAATAGGATGCACTTTGTTATTTAGTATTAATTGAAGTGCACAAAAAGAAAAAAACTTTAAAAATAGATCAAATGAATGAATACTTTCCCTTCCCTTTCTTTGTTTCAGTTGTTGGGACTGGCCTCAGGGCATTCCACATGCTAGGCCAACACTCTGGAACTGAGTTAGACATACGATTTAGAAGCTTGCATGTTTTCTTCACTTTTTGGCTTATATCACTTGAGAATATCTTCTAACTTAATCTAGGTTGTAGAAAATTCATCTTTCCTTTTTTTGGTGAATAATGTTTAGTGTTTATTTTTAGTGCATTTTATTTGTTCATTCCATCTTTTTGATTCACTTACATTGATTGTACATCCTGGATATTGTGGATACTGACACAAATGTTAGGATACAGATGTTTTCCACATAAGTTAATGGTGTGAATTTTTACATATGTTGATTATGTACTTCTGACACCATGCTGTACATTATCATTGTATGCAATCTTATCTATCCACTTAACTAGAATAGCAAGTATGAAAAAGAAGATGCCAATGTAAAGGATTTGATTTTAGATAAGAGTAGTCATCAATCTTTGACATCCAAGATTGGGTGTCTTTCTAGTCTAAGTGATCTCATGATTAGGCCTTGATCCACCAGTAATTTCTGTAAATACCTGCTTTGAGATCCACATCTGACAAAACTTTTCTTCCCCCTATGGAAAAAACACCTCCTGATTTCTGTACAGATATTAAGCACATCATTTATCCCTTATTAAGCAAAGGAGCATATTGTCATTTACATATATATATGTGTATATACATATGCCATATTATCAAGTGATGTATATGTAAACATAAACATATATATTAATGTACAAATATGTGGATATATGCACAGACATACATACCATACAAACTTGGCCATATCGCATAAAGAAGTGGTATCTATTTTGATTAGACCAGTCATTTTCCACATTTAATTAAAAAACAAAGCAAAACTTGAATACTCCAATTTGATAAGATAAATTTAAAGTAAGGATATAGTCAAATGTCCTCCTTGGAAAAAGCTGGTAATTTGCATCTGTATTTGTATGTTCTATGAAAATAACATCATAGATTATACTTAAATTGAAAATCTATAAATACATGTAAGTAACAAAACATGAAATGTGTCTTCACTACCTAATAATAACAAAAATAATGTATGTGCTACACAGTAGGCATGGTAAATTGTAAAATAAGTAAGGTAGACTTCCTTGAAATCATCAAATTCTACTCTTCAGGAAATGCCAACATGATGATAAATGGGTTATCCATGAATCGAAAAGCCTTCAGAAACATATATTGAAGCAGGATTTGCAAATACTCCATCAAGAAATAAAAAGAAAACATAAACTTATAAAAGATAAATAGATTGTGTAAACATTTCTGCATGAAAAACATGATTGATATTCTGAATTATTGTCATATTATCAAATGAAGGAGAATCCTTCTGTAAACATGAGTTTTTAAAACTAAAATGATAGTTCTTAATTTCATGATTGTGAAGTAACTCAGGGTATTGAGATGAGGCTGGAGTATAAAATATTAAAACTTTAGAAAAGGTTGATAGTTTCTTGAAAAGTAAAAAGAATTACAGCTTCCACTAGTGATAAAATTAACCTTTCAGTATAGTAATGAATGACAATAGCAATGAATAAAATAGAATGTGGAAATACTTGAGTATTAATTCATATGTGAACATCAGATATGTTTACAATTTATTAAAAACCGAATTCTTGTCAACAAGAAATTTAACACGTGTGTTTTACATATTGAGTAATTCCCTCCATAAAAAAGTAACTAAGATGTAATAGTTACTGTTAATTATTTATATGAGAGAGCATTCAAAGTCAAGCAACTTAAAGGAGAAAGGGAGATTTATTCAGTTTATTGTTGGGCCTGCCCAGGATTTGCCCCAGGGCATGGCCAAGCACATGGGACTAAAGATGGAGCTGAGGGCAAGGGTCTTGGGCGTAACCTGATCACTTCACAGAAAGCCTTATTTGGCTTTCAGGTATCTACCTGTCTCCTGTGCTGAGTGACACTGAACTTGATCATTAGCACCTGTAGGATGTATTGATCTGTGACACAATTGGATGCCTGTTTTGCACCTTGGTGGCCTTTGTCTATAAAAGTTCCTTTTCTTCCTCCCCCAATAAACTGAGATCTGCTTCTGACAATCTCCCCATCCTGTGCTGAGTCTCTGGGGGTAGAGGTGGAGGTGGGGACGGCTGGAACCTACTATCATCACAGCCAGCAGCTGTGTGTTTGAGTGAGTGAATGAATGCGTGAGTGGGCACTGGTTCCCACAAGTGGTGACCACGAAGGGACGCTTCTGAAATCGGATGAAGCTAAACAGGCTTTGGGGTAAGTGAAAACTTGGGAGATATGGGGAATTCAATGTGCAAGGATGAATCAATCCCAGCAGCACTGGGATCTATACTAGGAAGCCAGGGTTCAAAAGTTACAAGGTCTGCTATTTCAGAAATGTGGTAAACAGCCCTTGAATTAGCACCTTAGATCCAATCGGACAATGTGTTTTCATCCACCACCTGGACTCTGGTGAGGAATCTAGCCAGGAAGTGGGAAGAACATTTTGGGGTGTCCCCTTCTCCAGGATTTTACTGCATTGTTTCTGTCCTTGAGGCAGCATTCCTTCCCCATACAATCCAGCCTCCACCAGAGGCAAAGGCAAAGGGGGATGGGGAAGAGTCACCAGAGCAGTGGCTTCCAGCTCCCCAGGCAACTCCGGGCAGGCCCCAGCCACTGGAGCCAACAAGTTATCCCGGATGGCTCACAGGGGGCTCCGCCATGAGCTGTGTGGGGATGCAGAGTCACGTGGGACCTCGGAGCTGGTGCTAAGCGGGCAAAGCTGTGGGTACTGAGAGCCAGGGCTGGGCGGGGAGTCTGCTGGACCATGGCAGGGTGCAGGAAACCAAGAGACTGCACATGGCTGCAGAAGGGCAACATGTTTGGATGTGGAACCATGCGGCTGGGGAGCCGTACATGGCTTTGACGAGGCTGGACACAGCCGGGGGACAAAGGTTTGCAGAAGCGGACAGGCATGTGGGCTGGCATGCGAGGACAAGCCGATGTCTGAGGGAGCGGAGCTTCCCATTTGGGAGGGCCAGCCGCTTGGCCAAAGCGAGGAAGGACGGTGCCTACTCCGAGAGCCCAAAAAGGATGTGGGAAAGCCGCGCAAGAAAGTGCCCTGCTCCCTTTATCAAAGAGAAGAGGTTAGGAGTGCTTTGAGAACAGGAAGTGATCCCCTGTATCCGGATTTAACTCTGCTAGGGAGAGAAAAGGATGGAGAAGGATTAGAAGGAGACCCACCTCCATACCTCTTAACAAAAATCCATCCTGACTCCACGCATAGGCACACTGGGCCCCGCCATGCTAGAGCAGGGAACCCAGGGCTGGAGTCCACGTATGCTGAGGCGTATCAAGTACAAGTCTATCCTGTTAACTTAAATCCAAGGGGCAATTGCCCTGTAGTGTGGTATTCTTGGGAAGCAAAAGATTCAAAGGAATTAAAGTGGGCTGTGCTAGAGGATGGTCCAAATTCTCCTTGGGTTGAGGTCCTCCTTCAAGATCTAGCTCACCAACCCTGTACTACTAAGGACTAGATGGATATGGCCAAAGTGGTGCTCCCCAGTCCCACATTCATTAAGTGGGCAGCACTATTTAAGAAAGAATGTGGAGGTCCAGCAGGCACCCATGGAAGCCCCATACCAAGACCAAGTCCATTTGATAGGTTTAGCGGCATGGAAAAAGCTAGATGAAGGTCCTTCTGAAACGCCTTCTGCAGGTGTTATGCAAAAACTGGGTGAGACCCATCCTGAGTTCATTGACCCTGTGGAAAAAAGCCTCCTTAGTAAACTTCCCCCAGACCTCCTAAGGGAACATTTGCTAAATTGCTGGTATCTGAAGGGATGAATGGCGACCACAAAATAGTGTGTGCAGGTCTTAAGGAGCGATCCATGGGCACCTGGATTATTGCTTCACAGGATGTGGGGATTCAAAAACACCAGAGTCAGACACTGGCTGTGGCCCTGAAGACACAGACAAAAGCACTGGCAGACACCTAGGCTGCAGGGCCAAGAGGGGAGGGGAAACAATGAAGTTTGTTTTTGTTGTGGCCAGGTGGGGCATTTCAGGAGGGAGTGTCCCTAGGGCGAGGAAGGGAAGCCAGTGAGGAAGGAGGGGCTAAGCCCCCTACAACTCCATGCCCTAGGTGCCGCAGAGGGCTTCATTGGAGAAGAGACTGTAGATCAAAATTTGATCAGAGGACAAGCCATTGTTAAAAGAAATCACCAATATTTAAAGGCCTAATTACAAAAACAAAAAGGGGGAGTAAGCCTGCACCAACCATCAACATTTTACATTTTATAAAAGGACAACTTAAATTGAGGTTCCAAAGACACTGGGAAGCCTATCCACCTAACTTTCTGTCAGGAAACTATCCACAGTGTGCTCTACATTATTTTAACTGTAATTGTTATAGGCCTGATTTAAGATGGCTTGATTGATACTTAGCCTAAACCAAGGTGGAGTCAATCTGGGTTTAACGTAATATCTAAAAATAATTGTTCTTTTAATAACTATATTGCTTAAGTGTTTTCTCAGCATTATCTTTCAGCAGCGCTCCATTCGAGACCACGGTACAGGTGCCTATGGCCCTTGAACATCCCTGCCACGCCCCCGAAAAGTCAACTGCTGCAATGCCTGGTGCTGATGCCAACCTGTCTTCTCTGTCATATGCATGACTCCTGCCTAATGGAAAAATCTGTCTGGTCTAGCTAACTTGTCAAATACACGTCCAATGTGCAATACAGGCCTTTAAATACGTCTCAAACCCCCAAAGTTGGTAAAGCCAACCTCATACAGAGAACTGGTAGCCAGAGACGGGCAAGTGGAAGTCCAGCCGTGGATCAACCTAAGACAGAACTTGTAGTATTATACCTGGAGACTACAAGATCCCATGATGGGTCAGACCACTGTGGGAGGTTTTTTCACACCTAAGATAGACAGTCACTCAAGACCATTTGGTCTGCTTGGTCACAGGTAGCCTCCTGGACTGTCTCATACAACAACAAAAGGGGGAGATGTTGGGCCCACCCAGAATTTGCCCCAGGGCATGGCCGAGCACATGCGACTAAAGATGGCGCTGAGGGCAAGGGTCTTGGGCGTAACCTGATCACTTCACAGAAAGCCCTATTTGGCTTTCAGGTATCTACCTGCCTCCTGTGCTGAGTGGCACTGAACTTGACCATTAGCACCTGTAGGATGTATTGATCTGTGACACAATTGGATGCCTGTTTTGCACCTTGGTGGCTTTTGTCTATAAAAGTTCCTTTTCCCTGCCCCAATAAACTGAGATCTGCTTCTGACAATCTCCCCATCCTGTGCTGAGTCTCTGGGAGTAGAGGCAGAGGTGGGGACGGCTTTCATCACAGCCAGCAGCTGTGTGTCTGAGTGAGTGAATGAATACATGAGTGGGCAATGGTTCCCACAAGTTTATGGTTGCAGAGGGGAGAAACAATCTTTTCTGGTGAGGGAGACATGGCTGGTGCTGAAGCTGGAGCCAGGCTAAGTCATTGGCAACATACTGGAGACTCAGAACTGATCAGTCCAATAGGCCCTTGTGAAGACTGGAGGATTCCTAAAGAGTTGAAGAAGCAGAGAATCTACCTTTAAAGTCTTCTGTTATACGGTTTCTTTTATCTGGTCTACTATTTTGAGGTTCCAGTCAGATCTAGTGTTGGTCTTTGTATTGTAAAAGCATTGATCTAGATAATCTCTTTAGGTAGACTAAACAGCTGATCTTGGTTAATGCCAGGTGTAGTCAAGTTGATAACCACGATTAACTATCACATAAGGAAACATTTGTATCTCAAGACAGTATCTGAGAAATTTAAACTTGAGAGGACTGTGTATGTACAAAATGATTTGAAAAGTTCTGGAAGAATCAAAATTAATCCACTTTGAAAGCAATTGAGAATGGTCCTTGACTCAAAATCATAATTGAACATGATGGACATTCAAAGACATTAAAATTTACCACTATTTTCATAGGATCTTAAATTTTTTATATGCTACTGTTCGAATAATCAGTAGGCTTTAATTTGACATTAGTATCTTGTAAACTGAATATTTTGCTTAAAGCATGTAATTGCATAAAAATTCGCCATTCACATAGCAAATTATAAAGTTTTTCAATCTCCTGATATTAAGAGAATTGCCAAATAAAGCAACATTGAAATTCAATGGGAAGTAATGCTTATCAAGTCTATAGTTTATTTGATAAATTATTTCCTAATATTTCAAAACTGTTACATTAGAAATAAACATACACTGGAAAAATTATAACTTTATATATATATTGAAAATATTATTGGTATTTTAATAACTAACATTATATTGCATGAATATTATCTGCAGGATAGACACCTCAGTAGAAAATTGAACAAAAGAGATTTTCTATAATTACTCAAAATATACAAAAATCATATTTTTAAACTGATATACTTTGATATAACACATTTTTTAACATTTAATACACCAGTTTTATCATTTTTGAAACATTGTGAATTTTATGGAAAAAATTATAAAATTTGAAAGATTAGGTTATTCAAACTATCAATGTACTGTTTATGTTGACAACCATATGTTAAATATGCATATCAATGTGTCAGTATGGTATTTTAATAATAGCATTAGACTTGTGTTAATGAGACCCAGCTTCCCTTCAACCATGTTCACTCCCATCCACAAAACTAGAAATCACAAGTGTACATTTGGTCCAACTTTAAATCTTCTGCAACTGAGCTTAAATATTTATTAGTCTTTCTGTGTTTGATTTACTTGACTTAAAATAATACACCCTCATTGAAACTTATTGGATGTAAAAGGCAGGATTTCAAGTCTTGCATTGTATGGATTGGCAAAGTAAATGAATGAACTAAGAATTCTTTTTTTTTTTTTTTTTTTTGGTGTACCAATGAATTTATTACAGTTACTTACAGGAGTATTGGTAACTCAAAGGCAAGAACATCACCAGGAGTCACACCCCAACATATGTGGTCCCTTGTGACTCAGAAAGTCTACAACCCTGGAGTTGCTCAATTCACCTTCAGCTCCACCAAGAACTCTCCTGTCTTTTAGCAAATATGTTACAATTAACCTTTAGGAGGAGCCTTGTGAGTTTCACAGCTTTTTAAGTTTCAGGAGTCTTGCTAGTTTCCTGAACTTTCTTTCTTTCTCTATTTATTTCTTCTACTCATACAAGTTGATAAATACCCCCATTCCCCTCTACCCCTCCCTGGATCCCCTTGCTCCCTTCCCCCTTGACTCCTTCCTTTCCCCCCTCCCTTTCTCCCCATCCCCCCTCCCATTCCTGGAGCTCCTTTAGTGTGCATGTCAAAAATTCCCTATGGGTCCTTCTCTCTGATGAGGTGTAAGGACTCAGTAGCATTGCCTAGAGCTCTTTTTTGTGTTCCCCTTTAGTATAGGAACACTATTGTGGCTGTTAATGCCTTGCTTCTAAAGATCCATGCTAGACTTTGGGGGGTGGTCAATGATATTTTGATCATAGTGTGGGTCATGCAAAGTCTTATTATGATTACTTTGGCCCTAACTTATGTGGAGTATCTTGCATATCTTTGCTCCTCCCTATCTTTAGGCTCTTACAATCTTATCAATCTTATCGCACCCTCTTCTGCAAATTTCCCTGAGCTTTGGGATGGGGACAAATTAAGCTGGCCTGATTCCAGGTGGTTGATGTAGAGTCTCTGATGTTCTGAATTATGGTTAGGTGATTTTTTTTTTTTTTCAGTTTTGCTGCTCCTGCACTGCCCTTAGCTCCATCCTGATGGCTATTGGATGTCATCCCCTGGCCAGAGATAAAAAGCTGTTAAAATAGAGTCTTATTATAAAAGTAGATTCAAAGGTAGATGGAATAAGAGTAGGAGACCTCGGTGATGCAGGGGGGGAGGGTCAGTCTCACTTTTGCAGAATGGTTACCTTTTATCACAAGGATATCCTTTCTTTAGGTACTCAGAAAACTATAGATATGGTTCTTTGTTTCAGTCACATAGGAGGTATTCTTTTCAAACCTTCTTACATATGAACTGTTGGTCAAGTGAAAGAACTCTAAGGAGCTGCAATTTAGGTGATATAAGTTAGTAAATTATCCAAGAATTTTTTTTTCTGGTCATGTGTATTACCAAGGATGCAGAAATTGTTTCATTGACATTTTCCATGTGACTTTGATATTATTAACTTTACAGACAAGAGATATTTGTCCCATGCTGTCTGTGGAGATATGATAGTCATCAGTTCACTGATGTGAAGGCTGGAAATGTGGCACAGGAGTTAAGACTTTGCCTTGCAAGCAGACGAACCTGAGTTTGGATCCCAGATCCTAAGTAAAAGGCCAGGAAGAAATCGTGGTGGCCTACACTTTTAACTTTGAAAGGTGGAAGTAAAAGCAATCCAGGATTATTCCAGAAGTCAATTTTGGTCTCCAAAGGGACATGCAGTGCCCTCTGATACAAACATATATATACACACACACGGTCAAAAATAAATAAAAATAAATTTATTAAAAAATAAATGTGAAAAACAGTCTGACCTACATAAAACTGTTAAATAACTTCTTCGAAAAGTACTGACACATAGGCTTACATGCACACACACACACACACACACACACACCAAGAAAAAAAAAAACCTCATGGAAACATTTTCTAAAATTTACCTACTTCATACCTAGCCTTTGTAAGAAAGGTCACTACAATAAGCACTGTCCAGGTAAAAAATCATGTGAAAACTGTCATTAATGGCTTCTTAAAAATCCATAAAAATAGAATAATAAAGGGGTGACATAGGAATTATTAGAGAAAACTATTTCCCCCTTTTTTGAAAGAAATCAATTGTAATTCACATTGTTAAAGTTATTTTTTCCTTGTAGTCATAAAAATGTTAATTTTTCTAATATGCCCATACTCCCCACTTTTTCTACATGCATTGCCTCTTACCATTAGTTTTTGTTTATGGTCTGTTAGTCAGCTCCAGACCCTGTGACAGTGCTCATATCCAAGCCATTTTCAATTAATGTCTTAGTAAGATTTTTGAGATCTGATGTCAACTAATTTATTAACCTCAACTCACATTACATCAAGTGAATTATTGGTAGTCACTAATTATTTCAAATAATGATCGGCTTTTTGTGAATTCCTAATTCCCCATGCTTTTCCCTAGGTTGAATTTTGTAAGAAGCTGAAGCATTTTTATCTTTTCATTTTCTGAGACTTTAAAATTTATAAGAAGGAAACTGTCTAAATAACTTTGGTTGATCATCAAATGAATTTTACCATCTCTTTAGCCCTAAAATTTTCCAAAGGAACATGAAGACTGTGTTCTAATCCCCATCCCATATAAACATATGCACTAATATGGCCTCATGTTGATCACATAAGTCTTCCCAAGGATCCCAGGGGCAAGTTGGCTAGTGAGATTAGTTGATGAGCTAATTCTGAATTGGCTTCAATAAAGAGTGATTAAAGAATAATATTGACTTAATAAGTTTATTTATTTTTCTGAGCTCCTGAACATTTCCTTTTATTTCATTTTAAAATTTCATTTATTTTTATTATATTCTTTACTATTATCTTCCTTTTGCTAATTTCTTTTTTTTCAAATTTTTTTATTTATTCAATTGTGCGTGTATGCACGTGTGTGTGTGTGTAGAACCACAGGCGAATTTGGGAACCACCATGGATGCCCCCACCTCCTGCTTGTTTACTCTGCCCCGGGATTCACAAACTCCGCCCTACCAAGATCAGAAACGCAGGCCGCCCCCACTTCTGCCTGGCATCTATACGTGGGGTCTAGGCAGAGACTTAACCCCTGAGCCACCTCTCCAGCCCCCCTTTTGCTAATTTCTGACTGAGTATGATATATGTGTAGTGGGGTCAGTAAAAGTTAGGCATGTATATAATCTATATTTCAGATTTTTGTTATATTTCATTTGTTTAACAAGAAAAATTGAAATCAGACTCTAGTTACAAATACAGGATAAACTGGTATTTACTGTTTGATTCTCCTTGAACTCACATTGCTTTCTTATGAGTTTATATGATACCACACCCATTAGCATAGATTGTGTTTTTGTATCAATTCTCTTTGGATCTGTGTGAGCTTTAAAGATAAAGGCTCACCTGTGCAAGAGATATCCAAATATAATTGATTGTTTAAGCTATTATTTTTTAAAACTAAGTTCTTTTAATTAAGGAATTTAATCCATCTGTATATAATGAAATTATTTGAAAACGTTTTCTATAGATATCTGGCTCAGTTTTTTTAACGTAATTTGCACATTTTTTGTTCTAATTTTTTTCCTGTTGTCTTCAAGATTCTATTTCTTTTAATATATTTATTTTAATCTTTTTCTTCTTGACTCTTGTGTATTCACTGTTTATTTTTTCAGTAATGGTATGAGGAAAATATCATTTGAAGTTTAGGTAAAATTAATAACAAATGAAATATTGAAAATAATCTAAGTTTTATGGCATTTACAGGAGAAATAAAAATGTTTAATTTTTTAATTAGTATTGTACAACAAAACTAATTAAAGAGGTTATCACTACTTTGCAATTAGCATTACATATTTAAATGCATGACCAAAATCACAGTCCATAAAATTAAGCACTAATGCACTGGTTTCATTAAAATTAAGTATTTCTTAGTTGAAAATGACAACATTCAAACTAGATCCAAGAACCTGAAAGACTGAGGCCAAGAATGAAAAATCCTATTCCAGCCTTGACTGTGAGAAAATAAGAACAAAGAAAATATTTGTGGTGTGTAAAATGCACTATTAGGGAGATGAAAAGACAACTATAGATTTCTGGTATTTCTATTTAACATTAGGAACTGAGCTTTTAAAACAACAACAGCAAAAAAGTGTCCATGAGATAGCTCAATGGATAAAGAGCTTGCTAACAAACTTGGAGACATGGGTTTGATCTCCAGAAACTGAATTCTGAAAGTTGTCCTCTGACCTTCACCTCTCCACCATGGTTAGGCAGTTTTAGAAGAACCTTGTTAAAAGATGCTCTCTGAAGGTCCTTTAAAGTCATCCCTTGAGGCTGGTATTACCCTGAAAGAACACACCCTATTTTAATCCTCTACAGATATAAGGTCCACACTTCCCCAAATCTCTATTTGTGAAAGGATATGGAGATCAGTTCTCCACTGCAGATAAGTCCTACTAGGAAGTAGCTATAAGATCAACTGGGTTGGATCCCAATATGAGCAGACCAATGAGATGTAGAGGACTAAAAGCTCCAATTTAGGTTTGCAGAAATTGGAGCTAACCATTGAAGAAAAATCACTTTTACCAGGTCTGACTAAGGGTATAAATATTTTGGACAGCCATCTTTAAGTCTCTTGACCCTCACAGGATGCATATTGGTGAATTCCTTTCTCTCTCTCCTCTAATAAACTCTGCTTTAATTCTCTACTTGTTCTGGTTTCAATCTTTCAGTCTCAAACAGAAGAACAAGAACACACATGAAGACCTTAGAAGGAACCTGTAACATTTCTGTGATCAAAAACTCCCTGTCAAGAGCATGTACATTCTCTTCTGTCTCTCTTTCTTTCTCTCTCTCTCTCCTTATCTCTTAGTATACCTCAAATATCTAAAAAAAAATAAAAAGAAAAAAAAAAGAAAATTAAGGATCATTCAACATTATAATTAAGAAACTCGGGGCTGGAGAGGTGGCTCAGGGGTTAAGCCTCCGCCTTGCAGGCGGAAGGTCCTGAGTTCGGATCCCAGATCCCACGTATAGACGCCAGGCGGAAGCGGGGGGCGGCCTGCGTTTCTGGTCCTGGTAGGGCGGAGCCTGTGAATCCCAGGGCAGAAGGAGGTGGAGGCGTCCATGGTGGTTCGCGAATTCGTCCGTGGTTCTACACATACACACACACACACACACACACACACACACACGCACGCACGCACGCGCGCGCGCACATACACATGCACATGCGCACAGTTGAATAAATAATAATAATAAAAAAATTTTATAATTAAGAAACTGGTAGTTAATACAAAAATAATGAGAGAGAAAGACATTGTTAGGGAGTATAGAATAGGATACAGTAAAAAGACTGCAAAAGTTAACACCATCCCCCACTGAGGGGCTGCAAAGGTTAGCACCATTCCCCACTGAGGTCCAAACTTTTGCCAACTCTTCCTTTGTGGAGAGATATGGATAGGAACTTCACAGATGCAGGTGAAGAGTAGCTTCTCAGATGAAAATAAAATAAATTCCTTAGCTCAACCATGAGGTTTGGTCTGCCAAGTTGGGCTCCATAATACACCAGTCAGGTTCATAGAAAGCAGAACTCACCAATGATAGAAAAAATCACTAGTTTACAAATATCCCTAACATTTACCCCTCATGTACTCCATGTCTGTGCATTCCATTCTTTCTCATGTCTAATAAAATCTGTCTTAATCCTATACATGTATTCTGGTTTCAATATTCAGTTCTGGAACACAGGAACCCTATGCCCCAGAAATAATGAGAGATCATTGAAATCCCTTAGGATGCTTAAGATCCATCAGCTGGTAATCGGGAAGACTGGCAAGATGCATAGCTATAACTCCTTGCTTATTGTTGCAAAGAAAACAAAATAAATATAGATGTAAGAGACATTTTAGCTTTTACACAAAGTTGAATGTGAATCATGAAATCCTCTGTAGATGAAAATAAAAGAGGTTTTAAAAGAATGACATCTGGGAGTGCTTAACCACTCAGTCATTTCCCCAGACCTAGATACCATTTTTAAATTTGTTTTACATATTAAAAATGAACATAAGTATTAGAAAATAATCTTTTCTGTAAAATATATTTCTCCCATATTTCTTAAATTAGACATAAGTCAATGATCTGAAAGGATTAGGGTTAATTCCAAATAGGTTTTGATGACAACTTGTTTTGTACATCTAATATGACATGGGATAATGTACACCATGACATACAAGGGACATCCAGATGTGGCAGAAGGATAAAATCTAGGGCCTTTGTGTTCCTACGGAGTCCACATCTGTTATAACATAAGTCCTTATTAATAACAGGGTTCATTTTCCTAATCGGATCATTCTTGGGCTAGTCTTCAGGGCTCATTAAGAAAACTGGCAAAACAAATCATGTCATTCTATTTAGTTCATGAGTACCCTTATATATAATTTAAAGAATACTGTTATTCTTATTTCTTAAAGAATAGAGATTATCAGCCTTCATGAACAAAGCTCAGTATGCTAAATTTCCAATAGAACATGTGATAAAGGTTCTGTTTTATTTGTATGTTAAAAAAAGAAATGTAACTTGAAATGAAATTTTATGGATAATCTGCTGCCCTGTGTATCCTTTCTCTACGAGTTGTCTGAACAATAGATATATATAGTAATAGACCACACATGCAATATGCTTTTCAGACTTCCAGCTAGTTTCTTGGGATTTGCATAACCTTATTCAACGTGTTTGCTTCTTTTATTATGCAAAGAATCCTACCTGATTAAGTCCAGACAGTTTGCTAGACAGGGAGCTTGTGTTGTGTTGCTGTGCTCAAGCACTGCAGGTTTTTACTTAATTGTCATCCTTTTTAAAATCAGATTAAATAATTTTGTTATTAAACTATGTTGTTCATTTGTTTGTATATTGCCTTAATTTAAGCTCTTTTTTCTAGTGTTGTTTAAAACCTGGAGGAATTTTTTTTTTTCTAATCCTAATTCCCTACAGGTATAAGAACACCCTGTGGTGTGATGTCATGAGTCTAATGACGTTCTTAATTTTCTCTAATACCTAGGTTTGTATAAAAGCTAGAAAAATTCATTTCCTCATTGGGACACACACACACATATATATATATATAAAGTTCTAAATATCAAGGATGGCTTTAAAACATCTAAAGGAGAAAATAGCAGTCAGATTCTGGCTGTGTACCCACTGAAGAGTAAGTTCTCATATAACTTTGGTTAAACTCAGTGAATGTGGAAATAAAACTGGCAAGGAAAAGGGATGAAGATGGGTGGAAAAAGAGTAAAAAGAGCAGAGGATATAGTTATTCAAATGTGTTGTAAACTTGCATGAAATTATCACATAACAAATTCAATAGATACATTAAATCTTTAAATTAAAAAAATGCTTATTGGTTGGTGTCACTCAGGGCTTTATCACCTTAACATCACAAACTTTATCAAATGGAGAGATTTTATTGAAACTGACCAGGGACCATGCACCAAGAGCTGAGATTCCAGTGCATGGTGCTGAGATTTTTAAGTCTCATAGGTGCATGAGATTTTTAAAGGCAGAGACCACAAATTAAGCAAGAGGCAGGAAGCAATCAATTTTTACAGAAGCCAGACTTTAGTAGTAATACTTAAGTGGGACTTGCTAAAGTTCGGTGTTCAATTAAACCATGATTAATCAATCCGTAATCACAGGAATGTTTCAGGGAGACCCAACCCTAATTATTTTTCCCAAAATTGCAGAAAGGTGGGAGCAGGCACATGAAGCAGTCAGCCTATTTTTTTTTTTTTGTCTCACTTAGCAGTTTGATGGGTCTTTTTTAAATTGGTTACAACAAAATATCTTGAAAATGTCCTTGATATGAAATGATAGGTTCTTCTATATTTAAAATGTTTCAAATCAGAGTGAAATGAACTGACTCATATTTTTCTCTTCAAAACATGAAATGTTTGTATTTACTTGTTTTCTTCCTTTCTTCATCCTACCTTTTTAAATATTGGTTGAAAATATACATTTTGCGAAATGATGAAATCTTATAAATTAATGTATGTACTAACTCAAATAGCAATCAAAACATATTATCTTTGCTTTTAGAAGTTTCATGGTATAATGTGAACTTTGTATAACATGTTCTTTGGACTTATTTTTTTAAATAAATTTTTTGCATTTTTACCATCATCACCTGTAATAAATTCTGGCCTGTATCACCATTATATACTATGTTCATATGATTACAGCATTTGCATAGTCACATATAAGTGAAGCTGTGTCAAATTTGTCTTTACATCTCTGGTTTATTCCACTCATAGTAATTTATTTCATATTCTTCCAGGATGTCACTACTGACTCAATTTTTTAATTTTTTGTAACTACCTAGCCTTTCAAATATACACATATCTATCTATCTATATATGTACAGAAAATATCTCTACCCATTCATTGATTTAAGTACAGACTGATTCCTCATTTAAAAAAATGCTCTATCACTGGATTGTAATTATCATTTTGACTACCGGCTTTATTTCATTGTATATCATTCAAGATGTTGTTTTGCTTTTTACTTTGTCCAGGAATCTGTGCTGTGCTGTCTTTATTGATTAAACTAACCCTTAATCCCATCAACAGAGTGCAAGGGTCTTCTTTTCTTAGCAGCTTTACTGGAATTTACTAGTATTTGTATTTTGACAGCAGTCATTGTAGCAAGTGTGAGGTGACAAGATCTGTAGTTATAATGTTATCTTCCTTGATAACTAATAAACATTTATCACCATAATAAAGTCATATACAAAAAGCCTATGGCAAAAATCATCCTAAATGGTGAAAAACTTCCCACTTAGATAATGAGCTAAACATGGCTGTCCACTTTCACTACTTCAATTCAACATTGTACTTGAAGTCTTAGCTAGAGATAAGATAAAAGGGATACAACTTGAAACAGAAGAAATCAAGTAATTCCTGTTTATAGAGGACATGATCTTCTATCCCAAGAACTCCAAAATTTCTGCCTGTAAACTCCTGGAATTAATAAATAAATTCGTGGAGTGTCAGGACACAAAATTAATGCTCAAAAATTGATGATTCTTCTGTATACCAAGGATAAATTTCCCATGGTTCTGTCTGGGTTTAATTCAGCTACTAATTCTCTGCAAATTTGCCCAAAGGTAAAAATCTCTTTCATTGACACCTATATCTATGACACAAAGAACCTAATATGTACTTTGAAAACATGTAGGGATTATTTTCAGAGAGGATAGGAAAATAACCATTTTGTAAATTCAGACAAATTCTAATTTTTCCCTTCATGTAAAGTTCTGCTTCTAAATAACACATATGAATTGTCTATGAGACACAGAGTCCTCACATTTCTCCATATTGGCGAAAGAAGGAAAACAAGAAAGAAAATAAAAGATCTACAGATAAAATTCTCTAGACAAAGTTTAAAAATAAGAAACAGAGTCTTCATTGAAATCATATTTGTTTGAGGGAGAGAGAAAGAGACAGAGAGAGAGAGATTAAATTAATCCTATGGTACAAAACGGAGATCAGAAAATAACTTAAGGAAACCTCTTCTGCTACTAGGTGGACTTTGTAGGTATCCAACTCAGGACCAAACTTTGAAGGTCAAATTTTAAAACAGAGGACTAGCTATCTGGTCTGGTTTATACATAGTCTTTGATTAGAATAATTATCGAAACAAGCAATTTAATTGTTGCAAGCAATTTGCTAGGATACTGTAAGATCAAAAAGAAATCTTACTGTTTTATACAAATAATTCCATGTATGTTATGTAGATAAACAGTAAGCAGTTTTGAAATAAAGGGCTTGATAGTGCTTCGGATGCAAGTAGTAGTCCATCATAAACACACATAGTAAATTGTGTGACCATCTGTTCTGATTTCATCTACAAGAAAATCAAATTTCTCAACATCTTTAAGCAGGATAAAATTTCCAATTTGAAGCAAAGCACTCAGCAATGTTAAGCTTATTCCTTCCCATAGGAACTGTGAGGTAGGTGGTGGACCACCTGAGTATTCATATTTAAAACAGATGGCTTTCAGAGGCTTTTGAGAAAGACATTCCCAGATCTTAAAGTACAAGAGACTTGCTGAGCTTTTAGAAAGATTTATGTACATTTCCAAAAGGAAGGATGAATTTATGGTCATAATTTTCTAGCATATGTATTATTTAAAAAAAAAACTAGGGATCTTAGACTTCGAATAGGAAAAACATACAGCTGTTTAGTACTTATAACCATCTTAAATTTCAATCCATCTACTCACTTCCCTTAGTTACAAAGAATGCTGCTCAAGATTTGATCATGATAAACTAAAAGTCATAAAGGTAAACATTTATACAAAATCCTGGAAGAAAGATAAAGAAATTCATAAACTATAAAGCCATGAATGTAGAATGCATATTAGCTTCATTGGCATTTTTTCAGTTCTCTATCAAACTTACTGTTTTTTCACTTATTTAGTCTAGCTTTAATTTTGTCATATATATGCATAATTATGTGTATATCATCTACCTGTTACATATTATATATATAATTGTATAAAACTGTATTTTTATCTTTGTCATGTATCTAAATATAGTTTCACTATTTTTATTTATATCTACATAATCCACTTCTATATCTCTATATCAGATTTATCTGATTATATATTTTTTCCATAACTATATAATTAGTGCCTATATTAGCTATATCAGAATCTCTATAATGTCTATGTATTACATATCTATATTTGTATCCATAAATATATATATATCTATCATTGTATATCATTTGTATATCCATAAATATATATATCTATCATTTGTATATGTATGTCTATCTATCATTTGTATATGTAATACATATGTATCTGACTTTATTACAGATTGTCTTAAGAAATTATACTTGGAATTCATTTCTTTTGTTCAAGAAAATAAGCAGTCCAAGGAGAGCCTTAGGTTCCTCTTGCAAAAACAAAAGCCTCATTGAAACACACTTTGTACACACATTTCAGTCACAAGACACACTGAAATATTTGAATAGCTTCTTTAAATAACAACAGGAATAACCTTGTGAATTAATTCTTGTGAAATTATTTATCTAAACAAGGCAGGACATTGTGAAGAGTTTCTGATGACTCCACTGAAGTCTGGGTGTTCAGGGACTAATAACTTGATTAATATGAGAAAATATTTGCTATGGCAATTTTACAGTTTCTGAGCCAGCTCTTATATCTATAAATGTCCCTCAGCATTCTTAATTCGTTTTAACTTGTTGAGTTATGGATGTTCATTAAGAAACTTTCTTTCTCTTCAAATTTGAAAGCCTGAGATCTCACTGCTGTGGTGTACGTTCTTCTCCAGCTGCTCACTCATTCCTACTTTCATCCACATCTCTAAATAGACTGCATTTATATTTTCTCTTCCTAAGCATCTCATTTATCTATCCTTGCTATTTCACTACTTCCCCTTCCGCTTAATCAAACCAACTCTGCCTTTGCCAAAACCCATTTGCCATTTACTGGGTGTAACTGCCACTTAAAGTGCTCATTACTTTCTTTTTTCAGAGATTTTTCTCTCTGATATCCAAAACACTCTTCTAGGTTTATAGAAGTGAAAAAGTAAAATGGTCGCATACCCAATATGAACTCAGAGGAAGCCTGACACTTCAACTCTCTTCCTTGTCCTTCCCTTTCTTCTCCAAATGGCTAATTGTCCTCTTAAGTGCAAGTGCTGGTCCAGATTGGCTGACAGAAGGACTCAAGTGCCATATATGATAAGCTTTGCTTTGTCTATAAGATTAAAGAAAAGTTTATTCTTTTGCTTGATCTGACTAGTGGGGAACATTGGATAGTATTATCCACTAAAACTAAGTAACATTTTCCTTGACATAACCATCTGGAGGTTTCAAAATGCTATGTAAATGTATTTTATGATGATAGCCTGTTACACATAACCTTAGAGGTTTTTTTCTTTATTGCAGTCATGAAAAGAAGTTTATGGTTTAAATGGCAATAATGGGCTTCTGGGATAACTCTGTGGATAAAACAGTTGCTTGGTGAAGCACTCAAGTTTGGATACCCAGAACCCATGAAAATGCCAGGCCATACAGAGAATCACAACATTCAGGAACTAAGACAAAGAATCTGGCTAGTAATTGGCAAGCTCTGGGTTCAACTAAGAGACCCTGCTTATCATAGTTAGACACTAGTGTCAATTTCACAATTGGAGGTTTAACCTCTAATTGATGGGGAAGGCCCAGTCCATGGCGAGTGGTACTAATAATTAGATATGTGAATAAGACTTATGCCATTAGTTGAAGAAGTTGGCATTCTTCTGTATAATTGACCAGACACACTGGTCTGGCAAATGAAGATAGTCCTTTCTCAGATATTTGGATATGGTATGACCCATTTCCTTGGTTCCTGATAATGAATTCTTCTGCCAAGCTGGAAAAGAAACTGTAACTAAGAGACAGAAGAGAAAATAAAACCCTTATTCCCATTTAAGTTTGTGGTTCATATATTAACCAGCAACATGAAAGATAACTGTTATATTGTCTTTAAAAAAGTGGGAAAAGATTAAGGTAGCACATGTCATATTTGGGTCTCCAAACACGTTTGCATATGTGACTGTGCACACACAAGCATGTAAACACACATGCATGTATATCTGTCAAATGGATAAACAAATATGAAAGTAATATTTTAATATTTAATACTTTTATAAATATTGGGAACATGGAAACAAGATAGACAATAAACTGAACACTAATCAGCACAGTCAGTCTATGATTAATTTATACGCTACTTCGTTTGCATTACAAATTTTTTTTACAAATTTTTTAAGAATATAATTTATGATTTATTTTCCTAAAGCAACACTCCCTGTAATTTCTAACCATGTAGTTTTGTGTGTTCATAGTAGAATATGCCCTATAAATATCCATTTCAACACTATGAATTAGATTTAAAATACTATAGCAAGATAAGTATCTAATTTACGTGATGAGACTTAAAGATAGTGTGAAATATCAGAGAGAGAAGCAACAAAATTATTTTTGTCTGTCTCTTGTCTCTCTCTTTTGTCACATACACAGAGAAGGAGAGAGAAAAAAGAGAGGGAGAGTGAGAGAGAAAGAAAGAAAGAAAGAAAAAGAAGGAAGGAAGGAAGGAAGGAAGGAAGGAAGGAAGGAAGGAAGGAAGGAAGGAAGGAAGGAAGGAAGAGAAGAGAAGAGAAAGAAGAAAGAAGAAAGAAAGAAGAAAGAAAGAAAGAAAGAAAGAAAGAAAGAAAGAAAGAAAGAAAGAAAGAAAGAAAGAAAGAGAAAGAAAGAAATAAATACAGAAAGAGAAAGAAAAAGAAAGAAAGAAAGAAAGAAAGAAAGAAAGAAAGAAAGAAAGAAAGAAAGAAAGAAAGAAAGAAAGAAAGAAAGAAAGAAGAAAGAGGTTCTGTGATCCATCGTCTCTGGAAAGCAGCACATAACTCTCTATATCTGCCATTGTGATCATTTGTATAGATCTTGGCAGAGCACCAAGCTTTCATTTTGAGAAATATTACTGGAGGAGACATTGGTTATCATGCAGCTATCAACACTTGATTACAACGTTTTGGAATTGTATTTAGAGACTTTAATACCTTCCAGATCACACTTCTTTATGTGCTCATGTTTTGAAATATGATTTTACTTGGGCTTCTAGACAGGGACATTTGAAATGTGTACATCGCTGCTGTTCCATTTTTGCTTTCATATAGATTTTCTGTTTCATAATTTCATAAAGTTTGACAAACTGTACAATTACTGAAACCAACTACTCTGCTCAAGGGAATATGTGCCATAGGAATCCTTTATCATGTGACTCAAATATACAAGTTTTTATACTTAGTGTTTGCTTAGTTTTAGATCTAAGAAACTTCATAGTCTTTTTATTTATATCAATAGAAATCAAAAGTTGCAAAACAAATCTAGATTACTAGTGAAAAAAAAACCTAAAGCCTTCATATTGCTTAAGTACAGGTCTAAATTCTGTCAGACATTTTGTGTTAAACTGGTCTGTAATTCCACTACAAATGGGCACTGGGAATCTAAACTTGGGTTCTTTTTCCAATTCCACAGACACATTAACCTCTGAGCATATCCATATCCCATGCATCAGTCTTTTATAAGTGTGATAATGATGGTATTGGATAAGGTCCAAGATACACTATCTCTAGTATCATGACTGGGACTAACCTTTTTTAACTAATGAATGCCAAAAATATTGAATATTTTCTTATGAAAGTATTACCATGTAGTATTTCTAAACATGCAGTATTTCATATGTTGGTATATTTTAAACTTAAAATTGTTTTTGTGAGCCACTTTATAGCTATCTCATTAACCATGACAAAACATGTCATACAAATTGCTGAGCATACATGATCTATAACCAAATTATACTTCAGGGATCTTCCTGAGATTAGTTTAGAGATTCAATTTGACTATCAAATTCTGTAAGACATATTCTGGTGTTATGGATTGAAGCCAATACATTATTCCTACATGTAAGTTATAAAAGAATGAACAAAAGAGCTTCTGTCTTGGCTGAGTGATTTCATATACATTTTTAATCATAGTCCAATCTACTAATTAAGTACACTATCCTTTTTCAGTATGTTCACTGTCATTTAAAGAACCTCTTGCTTATAAAATATTATAAAGGCATAATTTCCAATTGCACATCAGGCATGACATATAAAATATGGCTACACGAAATGTCACAAATGAAGAATACTGATTTTTATTTTATTATTATTCTTTTCAAGATTATAATAAATTAAGCACATGTCAATTTTCATCCATTGACACTTTTATTCATTTTTTATTATTTCAGATCTTACATTTATCTATCTAAAATATTTTCTAATATGCTCTTATATAAGATACTGCATGCACATAGACCAACTTTGATTGTATCAGTTCTACTAGCTCAATGCAGTTGAAATAATTCAATATGGTTGAAATATTGTCATGCATTAATTTCTCTACTTATTTGATGTTCTACTTTGACTTTTCTATGCTGCTTTTAATTTATTTATTTTTGCATGTATGAGTACGTGCACACACATGTGTGTATGTGTGTGCGTGCGTGCATGCATGTGTGTGCATGCACAGTTGTGTATATGTGTATCAGAGAACAATATATGTCCCTGTGGAGGACCAAGAATCATCCTGGATTGCTTCTATTCACTTTGTGCTTCATTCTAAGGTTTTTCAAGCTCTGTCCACCAGGGTAGGACAATGCAGTTTCCACTTGACACTTTCACATGGGACCTCTGATGCAAACTCGGGACTTGCTGCTTGTGAGCTGAGCCATCTCTCAGGCTTCTATGCTGCCTTTAAAAGTTAAGAAAGAAGTTCATTAAAACTTTAAATTTAGAAGAAGATAAAGAAGGCATATGATTGTATCCATTATCATTCATTACACTACTTATTGGGAAGCAGATTAAGTGTCAGAATCTAGACTTTGCACTTGCATGTGTATAAATGAAAGACTGAATATGCTATTACTTTCTTTCAAGACAGCAAAAATTTTGACAAAAAATGAAATGGTAATAGTTGTTTATTATGAGTGTCAAGAGAAAAAAGGAAAAGGGAAGGAATGAATTTGACCTTTCCTCCTTGAGAATGCTCTTATTACTTATACATGTCTTTGAGATCCTCAATAATTGAACTTTTAGAATATTTTAATTTAAGTAATATAATTTACACTCATTTGCACAGAATTATTTTGTAAATTTAACTGATTTTTAAAATTTCTTCTTTTTTCATACAGCAATTTTAGTAAACATGTCTTGCCTTTGACTGATGTCTGGTGAAATCAAATTTAAGGGTGAACTTAATTAGGCCCACAGATGGTGAAACATAATTAATGATGATATGTCAATATAAACTGGAATTAACTGTTTCTAAAACTGTATCAACACTAGGAACAAAATAACAGCATTATCATGCGCTGTATTTAAGGGCTTTGAATTGTATGATGCAGTTATTTCCTAATTTAGCTTCAGATATCCTATATGTAAGACACTATTTATTGTATGATGGCAGTTAATCTTGAATATTATATGGAATTGCTTTATATTGCCACAGGACTAAAAGAAACACTGATTTCTCATGTGTATAGTATATAAGGTATCTTTTTTGTATAAAAACCGTATGGGACACAACCTTATGAGAAAAAGTCAAATAAAGGAGTCTATAGGCTGCCCTTTGGATGATTTAGTGCCTGCTACAGTAAGGTAACTTAGATGTTGTGATTTTGTGTGCCATTAGCCACCCCTCATTTGTATATGACAAGATGAGAGTGAGAACAGAACAATTTCCACTGGATGAAAAATGGTTAGCCAATACCTCTAAGTAAGGTCATACAAAAAGAATTTCTAATGTTTTACGTGGAAACAACTACTAAATTTTCGTGAATGTGCACATTTAACTTTGTACTTCTAAATGCAATTCATCAGATTAAGAAATCCATAGAAAGCTACAAATTGGAAAAAATGTGTGCAGTTTCACAAAGCAGCATTTTTCTGATATGTTCTATGTTTTCTTGCTCTATGTTTTCATTGTTGCATTTTTCTCACATTGATCTAGTGTTAGCACTGACAGACACAAACATACATATGCACACAAGCCCAAATGCACACACAACCATAGCAGAGTAAAATCAAAGGTTTGACTTTGAGACTTTTAGAAGGGAAAAATAGAGAGGATGTTCATGTGTGTGACTATTTGCTTCATACTTATGACTATCTGAGAATTCATACTTCCACAAATTCATTAATTTCACCATCTCTTTTCCAAAAATGTAATGGTATTTATTTATAATACATAAGCATGACTAGCTGATTAATTTATGCATCAGCAACTATATTTCTCTATGGTACAGTCAGAGATTGATGAAATAGTGCAAACTTTTCAGTAAGATGGACCATCTATTACTCTGTATCCATCTGTGCAAATAAAAGTATTCAAGAAAAAAGTCAAACCAAACTATATAAATTTATGTGCCAATGCTTAAATTTTTGGTGATACATTACATTGTCATTTAACTTATTTAATGAAATTATGATCTATACATGTTCATTAATGTATATATGTGTATGAACATATTTATATTTTTATTACTTTACAAATGGATTGGTCTCTGTATTCCAGATATGTGAAGAGTTTGTCAATGTATATTTTCTTCAAAATTAATTTGGTATGAGGCAATATCCTTTTTAATAGTGACTTGTAACAAATCAGTGTATTTGAATACCAGTTCTATAGGCTTTTAAGTTATAAG
This sequence comes from Typhlomys cinereus, assembly GCA_023101885.1. Lineage (NCBI taxonomy): Eukaryota > Metazoa > Chordata > Mammalia > Rodentia > Platacanthomyidae > Typhlomys > Typhlomys cinereus. The sequence continues at coordinate 2,179,079 of JALPQD010000280.1, forward strand.
AAATGTCACTTATGGTGTTGGAATCCAAACAATTTGAGAATATTCTACATCCAAACAAGCCAAGTTTTTATAGGCAATAACATGCAAGAGTAGAATGTCTTTATTAGTAATATTTGCTACTTGTTTTTGGAAGGGAATAGACATTATGGAATTAAATATTTCCTAAAATTTATGGTAACATAAAGGTAAAAGTGAATGCAAGATCTGTAGTATGTGCAAATTATAAAGACATTTTTGAAAGCACTTAATGATTCGTGTAAATTCAAATTTCTCTCCTTTCCCTTTATTTTAGCTTCCACAGATATTGCTGCATCAAAATTCATGACCCAAGGAACTTAGGAGAAAAGTTTTCTTGACTCACATTTACAGGTTCTGGGCCCTCAAAACTAGAAAGTTACAGCAGCAGGAGACTGAAAACAGTATGAACAAAGGACAAAAAATAATGCACAATACTTAACAGAACACGTGCCTGATAAATGGAACCATCACTACTAAGATGGGTTTACCCACATTAATTACCTCCTCCAGATGCATCCAGAGGTCTACTTTCTTTTCTAAGTTTCATGTTGAGAAGTAATACTAACCATAACATCCTGTATCTGCTTTGATTGTAAATTAAGTATTGATGTCACTGCTAGCCCACTATTGTATATCACAGTCATGTTTATGTTTTCAATACATGTTATTCATATCATTCATGACAAATTAGCATCATTCATCAGTGATAAACATGATACTAGTCCTTAAGCATGATTAATAAGGAGGTAAAAATATATTAAAGGAATCCAGATTTTTCAAAATGGCATTCCTTTGTACATGAGTTTAAATTTTTAATATAGGACTGTTCTTTGAAAATCCTTGTTACACTAGCTTCTATTTTAAGTCAAATTCCATTTTGTCAACTATATTTAATTGCAGTGATTTTAATTAATTGTTGCTTCTTCTTTCTTTGTTGTCAACATTTCATCTGTACACAATGATACATTTCTTGATCTCATTAATGTAATGAGATGAGGTTATTGTTTTAATTTGTGATTTCAGAAATGCAGTTTATATATATATATATATATATATCTTCAACTGCTTAGGTCATCACCTCTGATTTCAAAATTTGTCATCCTCACTCATTAGACAATAAAACTTCTGCAATGAAAAACTTGAACTTTGAAAGACCTAAATCTTCAGAACATCAGCTTTTTTTTTCTATTGATCCATTCCATGAATACTCAGACTATTCACGTTACTTACACCATCCTCTCTCCATGCACCCACAACAGGCTCATGCTTCCATTATTTTCACTAATGAAACAATTGTTTTCACAGGTATCAATTTATGGTCAGTATTCAAAGAATTGAAAGACATTGGATAACATACCGTTATCAAAGTTCAGTAAGAGACTAGTACAGTAAAATAAGGTGCTAATATTGTTGGGTGGCAAAGGGACTTATTTAAACCAGCTAGGGCTGGATGTTGGTAAACTGTACTCTAGAAATACAGCCTGAAGAAGAGAGGGTGCCAATGATCTGAGACAAGAACACTGAGTATTACTGTTGCACAAAAGATGAAACATGTGAGCAGTTATTCACTCTATTCATTCACTCATTGGGATATTATTCCACTCATGAAGCCCCATGTTGTTCAAGAGAACTGATTAAAAATTCAAGTGTATATATTCTCTCGCCATACATGTGAGTTAAAAGACTTTCTTTAAATTACTGTCCTAATGAATTCTGCAAAAAATGCTTTCAATTTTCTGGTCATACTTCAGCTTGATATTTTAAAAAGATTTCCTTTTATATTTTTACTCTGACTTTAGTTCCCATAATGCAATGTTATAATACATTGATACATTACAAACTATTTAACAAGTTATTTCTTATTCTTTCTTAACCTTAGAGTGCTTTCTGTTTTATAGTTCAGCACATTTATTATTATTATTATTATTTCTGCTCATACAAACTTAACAGGTATACCGGTCCCCTCCCTCCCTCCATCTCCCCCTAACCCCCTGCTCTCCCCCTCTCTCCTCCCTCCCCATCCCCCAGTGTCTCTCCCCCTGAATCTCCAGAGCATCCTTTACTATGCAAGCCACACTCTCCTCTGGGTCTTCCTCTCTCAGCACATCTTTAATAGTACTAATATTGAAATACAGCCTTCTTTTATGGTACCATGAAACTCAGAGAATTAGAAGACCTCTTGGAGGAGAGAAAGAACATACACATTTAGTTTAAAAAATTGATGTGTTTATGCTTTCTAGAAGCATCTTTTCCTTGTACATCATACTATTTTCTCCTATGTATCACTGCAGAACAGTTACAGGTGGGGCCTCTTCACACAGTGAGAATTTCAAACTTTGCTTCTTTTTTGTAAATATACAATGAATTATTCTTCATTTTACTGTTGTCCCTTCTTTTGGCTTGTGCAATCGATAGCCTGTATTGCTGCTGATATACTCAACAGAAGGGAACAAGGGATTTTATTTTCTCTTAATATTGTCTGGTTAGACTTCTTAATCCAGCTTGGCAGATGAGTCTACTCTATGGAACTAGCTGCACCATATCCATATAGTCAAAGGACTACAATAATCTTTTCTTGTCAGACCAGCATGCTTTGCTAAGTATATCAAAGGTTGTCAAATTCCTTAACCAGTTTCTTCCATCTTATTCACCTGCCCAGGGCCTAGTTCCACTCACTATAGGCTGAGCTTTCCCCATTGATCAATCTCCTCTAATCTTCCCCAAGGCTCAACCTGAAAACCACCTCGTCACATCAATGCCCAGAGTTTGAGTCCTCGATTGTCAATTTGGCATCTGAATTTCACTCTGACAGCTTGAAACTTGTTTATATTCTCAAGAAAACAAGAATGTCTATTTAATCACTTAGAAGTCAGCAAACATTATCTTAATATATCTATAATTGCCACAGTTCCTTAATAATAAGAATTATGAATGCAGGTTCCCAGCATCTGTTATGCAGCTCTAGAAAGGTATAGTTTACTTTCCATAATTCTTGTTAATGCTAATATAACAATCCTATTGCTCACTATTGTAATTACATGGAATATAACATGTTGAATACTAAGGACTTAGTATGTGATTTCTTGAAAAGCTCATGCATTTGTAGTACCTTTGTACTATATTCCAAAAATTCTTTATTATTTTCAAATAAAAGATTCCATGTATGTGTTAGCACTTTTGCCACTAAAAGGTGAAATACTTTACTGTCCAATTTAGAAGCCAATAAATATTTGAATCAAAACAAAAAATGGAATTAAAAGCAAAACAAAACAGAAAAATAGTTCAGAATTTCACAAATTTCCTCTCCATAGATGACAGTATACATTCTACAAAAGTCTCTTTTGTATATAATGTATAAAAATATTTGTGCAAGCCTGTGTACATATTTGCTTATGGAAGCTAGATGTTTATGTCAGCTCTTGTCCTTGGATTGTGGGCATAAACTATCATGCCTTGTTTTTATGAGTGTTATTGAAATACAAGAGGGTAGAAAAGGATTAAGACTATGCCTCACAAGCAGAAGGTGCTGAGTTTAGATCCCAGATACCACATAAAAATGCCAGGCAGAAAAGGCAAAAATCCTGAACTTTTGATCCTTGTGGGAGCTTGGGAAATCCCAGAGGGAAGCAAAAAGGTGTTTAAAGCAATCCATGATGATTCCTGAAGTCGCCTTTGGTTTTTCACAGGGACATGCAGAGTTCTCTGATATATATACACACAAAATTAAAAAAAAATAAAAAATTTAAAAAGGGTAACAAGAGTATTTATTTGAATAAACATACTGCATATTTTGATGTCTTATGTGGCCTTTGAAATATTTAAGCACTTACAAAATAGAGAAAACTATGACGATAACTAAAATAAAATGTAAACACAGAAGGTATTATTTTATGTATACTAACAATATAATTCACATTCTTCAACACATTCTTTTTTATTTATTCAATTGTGTGTGTATGTATGTATGTGTATGTGTAACCAAGGGTGAATTCGGGAATGACCATGGACAGCTTCTACCTTCTTTTTGCTCTGCCCTGGGATTTACAGGCTCTGCCCACCAGGACCAGAAACACAGGCCGCTCCAGCTTCCACCTGGTATTTGTGGGATCTAGGATCCTAAGTCAGGACCTTCTGCTTGCAAGGCAGAGGCTTAACCCCTGAGGCATCTCTCCAGCACTTCTTCAGCATATTCTTTAAATACTAAATCTTAAGATAAAAGAGAACATACATATGTATACAATTTATATATTAACATCTAAAATAAATATTAAGAAAACAAATTTGATAAAAACTATAAATTGCTAAAGTTTGACTTTGAATTATATATAAAAATTTATGTTAGTGTTTAATCAAAAATGATGATTATGCCTTAAATTCCTCTTGGTGTTTAATCTTTCATTAAATTTACTTTTTGGAAAATTTTGTCCACCCGTGTAGTATGTTCTGACAACTATTGCATAATTTTTCTAGTTCTCTTGCTTATATTACCTGTCTCCTGCCTAGAAGAACTTTTATCTAATTAATGCCTTGTTTCTTTTTTATAGATCACTGTGTTTGTAATGTGTCTTCTCTGTGCCCAGGAAACTGACACCATCCATTATATCCTGGAGGGCTTCTCAATGTGCACATTACTGAGGGCACCGACCTTCCCCTTCCCTTTCTTAGACATATCAGTAATCATGAGTTCGGCAGGGAGGAGTCAAGTTCTGTGAACCACTGCTGAATCCATACAAATAGTACAGGTCATCAACAGTTGCTGTGAGAACGTGATTCCATTGGCTGTGTCACTTCAAGAGCTAGACATACTTGGTTACTTGTATTTGCTTTTGTATATTCTTTCCAATCAATGGCTTTACTTATTTTCATATATGGAAATCAATAGGGAAACTTTCATATCCATAACTAGACACTAGTTACAAAATTACTAATTTTTTCATTAATGTCCTGATTTTTTTCTAGAAAGTTCAGATATTTATTACCACACAAATCCAAGTGATTTAAAAATTGATTGAACAATTGTTTAACAGAGATTTTAGTCTAACTCAATTTAGTTCTACTTTAAAGTTTTGTGACTACAACTCATTAAACTGAGTCTTTCTATCATAGAATACATTCTCTTGAACTGAAATTGATTTCTGTTAACCTATTCAGCATAAACTACTATGGTAGTTATGATCATTTCTACCATCCCAGCAGATGCCTTGTAAATGCTCACCTTTCTTTGCCTCAAAAAAAACCCTTATTTTTTTAATATATATAATTTTAGATTAATTTTGCTTATTTCAAAAATGATATAAATAGAATTCGATAATTATGAAACAATAGAATACTTTTTACGTATTATCTCGTATCATTCACCTAAAAATTTTTATTTGCTAAAAGTTATTTCTAGTGTTTTCTTTGTATGTATATTTAGGTAAATTTATTTACTCTTTTATTTATGAACATGTGGAATGTTTATAATCCAGGGATGTTAAAAATAAAGCTACTATGAGCAACCCTCTTCAGGTTTTTGCTTACATATGTTTTCATTTATCATGCTTAAATATTTATGAATGGAATCACTACAGCATATGGTAAGTGTATATTTACATTTGTAAGAAACTGTCAAACTGCTCTCTAAATTGGTTGCACAGATTTCTATTTATGCCAGCGATGTATGAGGAAAGCAATTGCTTTGCAACTTCATCAACTTCTGGCTTTGTCCAACTTTTTGATTTAAGATACTCTGTTGAACATGTGTATATATGCACATGCATATGTATATTCATGTGTACACAAATATATGCATGCATTTACATGTAAATACCTTATATATACATTTGCATGTATCTATACTATGTTTCAAGGAAAAATATGTTTCCGCAGGGTACATATTTGTGTATGATGATATGTATAACATTATATATATTTATGAGCCTATCCATGTAAAAAATTTCATATATATATATCTGTGTGTGTTTGTATGCTCTTTCTCAGAAGTTATTTTCTTTCAATCACTTAAGGCTTCTTATATTTGAAAGGTATTCATGATTAATCACTGAAAGAGTCTCCTCATTTTGGTTAATGTATAAGAAAACATGACAATTTACACATCTATGAAGTAAAGGCAGTAATCACATTTTTAAACTTTTGGAATGAATGAGAAAATTTATGCAAAGTGCTTTGAAAAGAGGCACATAAGCTAATTAAATATTAATTACAATTTCTCAACTACTTTAAAACTTGAACTCCATTTGCTCCATTTCATCAGTGTATTGTATATAATTATTGGGTTACTGTTTTTTATCACTCAGTTCTAATGACATATAAGGTGAGATGATTGATCAACTTATTTAGTGTCAGAGTAACAACACAGATACAAAAGTACACCAAAATAAAATAAATTGAATCCTTTAGAAATATCTGGAAAAATGACCCTAAATGTAAAAGAATCCAAGGGAGTATTTGATGCATGGTCATGGGTAACAATCTTGGAAAATGAAGAACAAATTTAAAGATTGGGACCAGACTCACATTGATTCCTTTGTTGTTCTGGTCTTCTTGCAGTAGCATATTAATTTTCATGTCAATATCTCTGCTGAGAAGTTACATAATTTATTTACTGTCTTCTGATATAATGGACTTGTCAAATTATGATTTAAGAGTACACCATTTTTATCATCTCTTGTATTTAAAGACTTTTACATAAATATTTATTATGAAAGTATTTTATGTAAATATTATGAAATAAAAAATTCTACGTTTAAACATTATTCTGACAAAAATACCCTTCCAACACACAATTAATCATTATGAGTTTGTGACTGAGTAATCTTATCTCTGAAACTTTAACATAGCATTAAATAATACACATCCATGAAGAATACACATCTATTAAGTAATATATAATTGCCTATAAAATATTAAAACATCTCTATTCTGGCAGTTCCAGTGATACTCCTGCAATTAGATTGGTAATAAAGTTTTGATTTGAAATTAGAAACAGACAAATCTCTCCCCATTTACTATATTTTGCTCTGTCAACTAACTAAGGAATTATATCAAGTAGCACTTGGTTGGACTAAATTGAGATTGATGATGAACAAATGTCTTGAAGTACTAGTGTCAGAAGAGTCAAATCATTAGTAATATGAGTTTTAGGTACTCTTTAGATAATTATCTTGAAATCTGAGACAATTGCCTACAAAACGAATTCAAAAGCCATGTTATGGACTGAGTTAAATATGTAGTGTATGGAGCAGTACTGATAAGGATGTACTCTGAGATGTTCCAGCTGAATTAAAAAAGGGTTTGTGTATATGAGTGCTTACATCTCCTTTCAAGGAAAACTCTTCTAACCCAAGAGATGGCCTGAAACCTTGTGACTTAGCTTCTCACATAGTGCACTGGTAGATGAACTTGTAACCTGACATGTGTTCAGTTTATGTCTGCCTGCCTGTGACCGTATGTCTTATACTTCTCAGTGTTCTGAAAACCTGGAAGGAACAGCTTTTAGTCCTTTAGGCCAAAATACAAGTTCAGTAATGAAGAAAAGTGAAAAGAAGTTCAGCATTTTACTCAGAGGATCTGTCTAATAATTGGTGCCATGCGAATAAGAACCAGCCAGAGAAAAAATACTGCATAGTTTAAATCTGAAGTACCTATCTATCTATCTATCTATCTATCTATCTATCTATCTATCTATCTATCTATCTATCTATCTATCTATCATCTTCTATCATCTATCTATCTATCTGTCTGTCTGTCTATCTGTGTCTTTCTGTCTGTCTCTGTCTGTCTATCTCTGTCTGTCTGTTTGTCTGTCTGTCTGTATCTATGAAGACAGAAAGAGAGAGTGAGAAGTAGATAGAAAGAGACAGAAAGTGACTGTGGAACTCAGAGTACGATTTTAAGAAGTTATTTTGAGTTCTTTCTGCTATGTGTGCTTCCAGGGTACAAGCTCAGTCACTAGGTTTTCTAACAGTGACCTTGTAACACTGAGTGTCTTTTGACACTAACAGTTTATATTTTTAAATTACTAGGTGAGCATAATTCTCTTTCATCAGATTCTATGAAATAACAGACACCATTAGCACCTGCCTATTCAACTTATACCCTTGTCCTTCAGGGCTAATGTTACATATGTCCTCACTAGTACTCTAAGCTGGGGAATGGAAGCATCATTTATATTGAAGACTGCTTTGTTTTAGAAATGCTTCCAGTAATTGCCTCTGATTATGTTGTTTTTCTTAATAAAGAAATGAATGCTATAGCACCAGTGGATTTATAAATTAATATGAAGGAATCCTCTAATTCAAGGAACTGTACTGGTAAATAGGAAGGAGAAGTGCATATATAGTTGCTAAAAGATATTCTTATCCTGGATATGGGCATCCAGGTCATGTGAAGGATTTTTTTTTAACAGAGGACCGAATAACTTATTTATTTTAGACTTCTTAATGATTTCATACTTTTGTACAAAATAGCAATAATAATGATAATAAAAGATATTCAGAAAAAGAAGAACACAGCTTCATGTGCCTAGGAAGTGGGAAGTAAATTTCGATGCATTGTAAGCATTGTAAGCTTCTTCAAGCTCATGCTATCATGCACATGTGAACCTTTGTTCCATAGCACCTGACACAGTTTCTTGTTCCATAGCACAGCATCCCCTGCCTCTGACCTCAGGAAAGAACAGAGAAGCACCACTTCTGTCTAACAAGTTGAGCTGCTGCCTCTCCATGCATCCATTAGGAATAATTCAGGCATTTGCCTGTGAACATATGTGATTCTCTCTGAATTCCCATTATCTACAGCTAGGATTCAATCAATCTTTTTCTCTGTCTGGCTCATAATTCTTACTTAGTGGACTTTGTGGGGAAAGTTCTGCCCCCCCCCCTTACTCTCATAACAATCATCCTTAGACAGATGCTTTAAATAAAGTTCTGAATTTCTTCCCACCTTTGCTCTGTATTGAATTTGCTGGTTCCTTTGAAGTGCTAGAAGATATTCCTGTCAGGTTTCCAGGACAGTGTGAACTATGCGACATAAGGTCAGAAGTAGGCAGGCATAAGTAGATCACATGTCAGGTCACTACTACAAGTGCATCTACTGTTTTTTTTTTTTTATTTAATAAGAAGAATTCTTCTAAATATATAAAGGACTCTATTTTGTTTTTATTGTACAGTATTCAAAGTTATTTAAAATGTGATGTTATATACATGGTAGATGCAGAATTCAAATTGTAGAAAATCATTTTCAAGTTGGTTGTAAAGAGAATGGAGGAGAAAATACATTTCTTAACGAAATGCAAATGCCTTATCAAAAGAAAAAATTCAAGTCCTAATTAAGCTAAGTACAATAGTAGTAAAAAACAAAGTGATTTGTGAGAGTGTTAAAAATCAAATTAATGTAATATAACCAAGTAGATAGCATAAATTTGATTTTAGATGTATTTTGATTTGTCTAAAATGAAAACAGTCAATACCATTCAGGATAAAAAGAAATGGACACTACTTCAATTGCATGAGAGGATATGTCTCTTTTGGGAAACACATTGGTGATATATATGAAAATTTTACAAATTATTCATGTGCATTGACAGTTATTCTACTTCTGGGAATTATTCATACTAAAATGAAAGAAAATATTTTATTCAGAGAACTCCAATAAAACATTCTTTTTATAGTAAAACACATTCAACATTGCTTAAAATATCAGCTTAGAGGAGATAGTTCAACACATGATGTGTGCTATAGTTTTTTAAAAAATCTTATATATTATGTAATAAAAATCAACAGACAATTATAAAATTTAAAGTCAATAAAATATAAATAAGATAAACATGATTTCAACAAAGACATATTTCTCATTTCAGATGTCATGATTAGGCTTCAAAATATTAAATATATTTTAATAATATTTAAATCTCAAGATCTCATCTGCTTATGTAATATTTTTCACAAGGTATAATGACCTACTGTATACATATATAATAGGTAAAAATAAAATTCAAAGGCTATAATAATTGCTTCTGAAATTTTGGCTTCTTGACACTTGGAGAAAGATAATATTTTGAAACTAAAAAATATGTGATTTTGGCATAATTTAGTCAATATAGCTATAGAAAATAATTCTTTCATTCTTGAAAAGTTTTTGGACATGAATGTATTGAACATATGTTATTTCCAACCCACATTAATTAATCCCATTCCCCCTCCTCTCCCAATGAAAGCCCTCGTTCTAAATGTCTTCTATTGTTAAATGCTTTTGTATGCTGTAATACTGAATGAATTTCCCTATCTTGCCTATTTATTTGACTGATTACTTTCTGGAACATTGACAAATACCTACATGGTAGGTATACAATCGGTTACAGTAGCATCCCTTTCTCCTGTCACACAATTTTCTACTTTCAATAAAAGAAGAAAAATGCTTCAGAAATACTAGAACATCCAAGTAACAAATCAAAACCAAAATTATAATTTGAAAAAAATTAAATCACAGATTTAGGAGGAATATTACAGCATGTAGAAAAAGAAGCTCATACCCAAGGCAGAGGGACTTAAAAGAAATATAATCAGCTAAATATTCCCTCCAAGTATCTTCATGTCCTGGTTCACAGTGAGAGGCAGGGAATCCAGGAAGAAAGATGATGTTAAGTGTAAGGCGAGAGACAGATTTTGATAGCAATGGTGCAAAAATAGTAAAAATATTCAGAAAAATTACTAGGAAACCTAAACCATGTTTTATACAAGAACACAATGAGAAAATAACCAGGACTGATTCTAGTAAGTATCAAGTATTCTCTTCGGAAACATGAGTACTTTAAGAGCATGAAGTATAAAAATAAGATGATATAAAGGTAAGAAAAATTAGTGAAGATATATTTCTCAATATATTAAAGAGACAAAAGTGGGAATTTATGGGTTCCTAAAGGAAAGCCCCAATCAAATTATCAGTATCTTATTTGCAATAACAGCATAGCTTCATATCAGGAGCTTGGGGAAATGAAAGATAAATTAAATATATTCAAAACTATGCTAAGAAGCAACATAGACTTTATACCCATAAACAGGGAGTAAGGGTCTATTAAAAATAAAAACAGGGCTGGAGAGGTGGCTCAGGGGTTAAGCTTCCGCCTTGCAGGCTGAAGGTCCTGAGTTCGGATCCCAGATCCCACGTATAGACGCCAGGGGGAAGCGGAGGCGGCCTGCGCTTCTGGTCCTGGTAGGGCGGAGCCTGTGAGTCCAGGGGCAGAAGGAGGTGGAGGGCGTCCATGGTGGTTCGCGAATTCGTCCGTGGTTCTACACATACACAGACACACACACACACAGATGCACACACGCACATGCGCACAGTTGAATAAGTAATAATAATAATTAAAAAAATTTAAAAATTTTAAAATTTTAAAATTTTAAAATAAAAACAGTTCAATTGAAAAAAGACATGCGACACTTAAAATGCATGCATGTGTATCTACATGTGTGTTTTCATATGGCAGTAAAGTCTGGCATGAAAAGTAAGAAGTAGAATTGGTATAATTTCTTGATATAATTTCTTTCCTACCTTTGAATGTATATTCTCAATAAAATCACTTAGGAGGAAATTTAGAAGTTATTTATAATAGAAATAAAGAGCAGTCTTTAAGACTGTCAACAAAATGGGAATTAGCCAGAGTGAGAGAAGAAAACAGGGGAACATCTGAGATCCGTAGATCCCAAGTAAAATACCATATGAATATGGCAAAAAGCCTGCACTTCCAGCCCTGGAAGGTAGAACCTGGGGAACCCCAGAACAAAGAAGTAAGGAGATGTAACAGTTCAGGATAATTCCCATGTCATCTTGGCCTAGGCAGGCACACACATTCAAGTGTTCTCTAGATCATGATTCAGGAATACTAACAGAGGCTCTTGGGAGATGATGTTAGGGAGAAACAAGTTCTAGAATCTAGTTTTTTTTGTGTGTGTTTTGTTTTGTTTTGTTTTGTTTTGCTTTTTACAGTAACGTATCTTCTAATGGTATGGCACACTAGTGATAATTTTTGGTGTTACTTATTAGTAAACATCTATAATATCCTTGAGAGTCATTCAGATAGCAATTTTGGACTCTACTAAAGGTTATATCTCACCAAACTTTCTCTGATTCATAGATAATTTCCTTATTATGTGAGCAACTCACAACAAAGAGTTGCTTAACCCCTGGGGGGTGTTTTAAGAGGATCTGATTACTGTGAAGTTCACAGAGACTCACAAAAAAGTTCATGGCATGAAAAGCCAAAGTCAGTGCCATCTTTAATTCAATCTTACATGTACATGGTTACCTTACAGGCAGCATAGCCAGTCATATCCACATAAATACATGATTAAATATCTCATAACAGAGGGTATTCCCAAATATTACAAGCCATGGTAAGTAAGTTAAGTTTGATATTGTTGTGTTGTACTTTTCCTTTGGACAGCCATCTTGTCCCAATCCCAGTCCTGGGAATAATAAGCTAGAGGAAGGTACTTCCCCCAATATATGGGGAGGGGGGGTAAACAACAGCTGGTGGAGGAAATTCTCCTGCCACCCAAACCAGCCTGAGCAGTCTGAAGGAGCAATCACGAATCCTAGAAGATACTCCTGTCTGGATAAGGTCAAGTCAGCCAGAATTAGAAGGAGGCCCTGGAACTATTCAAAGTTCCTGGATAGCATTCTGTAAAAGACTCCTGATCAGTCCAGCCAGTGGTCAGAGAGAGAAAGACAGAGACAGAGACAGAGACAGAGAGAGAGAGAGAGTACAGCACAGCCCAGGGGTGTGGAAGAAACTCTCCTACAGGTTTTTTAGCAGAGAACTATAAGGATGGAGCTTCTATAAGTCTCATCCACACTGGGGGATTATTTCTTGTGATTTAGCTGCCCTGCTCCTATATGTAACCCTGGTTCTATACTGTAACCCCAATAAGCTTGATGGTTTGTTGTCACCTTGGTATGTCATGAAACCCCAGATGGCATCTTCCCAGGAAAAGTAATTCATGTAATAAATGTTCACCAAAATATGTATGCCACTGAGAATTCTGAGAGAATTTTTGACATAATAAAGAAAATTATAATAAAGTACTGCACTTACTACTAGTAATGCTACATATATTTTAAAGTTGTTTTTTACAATTCTTTTGTCAGGTAAGTTGGATGATATTTGGACACAGTCAATATTCTTAAGTTTTAAATCTTCACAATTTTGCTTTAGTCTCTTCTAATTGTTTGACTATTTTACATTGCCACAATAGGAAATTTATTTTAGCAAAACTTAACTGTGAAGTAATTTTTCAAAATGGAACTATTACTAGCATCCCATGCTGCCACACTGTGCAGAGAGCACAAATGCTCGCTGTGTGCCTGACTTCCTTTTCCATGACTTGTACACATTCACTTTTTGGGGTGCTGCTTTCGTTTTCACAATACTCTTGATCTCCTTGACAGCCATTTTTTTCATTATACTTTAGAGCTACTGTGAATTCATTTCTTGTCACTATAAGCTGACTGTCACACTTCTCTTTTCTATTTCATATTGTTCCCTCTTTATTTTATGTATAAGAATTTTATAATACTGTTGCTAATGAAAGACAGTTTATTTTATGGTATGATTTAGGCTTCAATTAAACCAGTTTTTTCAATTGCATTAAATAATATATAATCATTATTAATGTAAAACAAACAAAATTGGTAGGATGTGGGAGAGTAATTAAAATTTCCTATATAAATGACATAATTATATATTTTCACATTATAGTCAGTTATAATGTAAGTATAGTGATTTACGTGTGGGCATATACTTCCATATTAACATACTCATATATTACATATATTAAGAAATCTCTACAAGTGAAAAAACTTGAAGCTTAAATGTTATAACCTTCAGTGGAAATCTGTCATAAAAATTTTAACAAATACTGATAGCACATTAGTTAATATCACATTAGTTTAAATGTATCAAATAATTTGATGAAGTCTCACACATAGAATATTAAATTAATTAATTGGGATTGAAATTGTTAATGTACTCTTTCAAACATTGTGCACCCTGAATAATCACCAACTAAATAATGCCCTTGAGTGAAACAAATTGCTTAATAAAATAACAAATATTAATAAGCTATAACAAGCTGCACCAATGACTTCTTCATAAGTCAAAAGTAGAAGTAATGGGTGTTACATATGTGCAAATGCCTACTGGGGTATCAAAGCATTTTATCCCATCAAACAAATAATAAAGACTATTAACAATTATGTATTGATCATATTTGCAATGTAGTAATTTAGTGCCTCATTATGAAATTTCTGGAACAAAAATAAAGAGTTAAGCGACTCTAATCAATGATACTACTTTCACTAATCAAAAATAAATTATAAAATGGAAAATCTACAGAGAAACTCTGAGAATACAGTAATGTACTGCACCAGAGTAATACTGGAAGAATGTCTGAAATAGGGAATGAGACCCACTTCCTCGATGGAAGTCCCTCTTTTTGTACAGTGAGTGAGAACGACCCAGAGGACCCTTTCCTCACCATCACTCTTCTGGCGCCAGGGTTACAATCTGAGAGGGGCAGATTCTGTATTCCCTGTAGAAAATGGGGTCTCTGTTCTTAATTTAAAGCAGAAGTTCTGCCAAGGGGAAAAGAAGGCCAGAAAGAGAAAAAGTGCTATGGGTTCTCTGCTGTCAGTTGGCTTGTTGCATATTTTATACACAGTAAAGGTGAAAAGAAATCACCAGAACCCCCTCGGTAGACAATGAGGTCTTATGCATTTAAGGCAGAGGTTCTGCCAACGGAAAAAGAAAGCCAGAAAGAGATAAAATCATGTCTGCCTGAGGAGCTAGCAATATTTGAACCAAAACCAAGAGGCCTGCATATCTAAAGACATAATGGAGATCTTGGGAAGGACAAATGCAAAATTTTACTGTAGTTTCCTAATATAGTAGACCAATGTTTAACATGGAAAAACCAGGGAAAGTAACAGTTAAAAACAGCCCCCTGGGAACACCGTCCTGTCTTCTGCTCAGAGAGCTTATGATCACACATTAGGTTGAAGCCGCTTGGAAGAGATTGATTCCAAATCACAGGTAGACCTAATACAATTTTTCGGGCTATATGTAGACTAATTAACATTGGTCAGAAACCTTTGGGACAAAGAGTATTAAACAGAACCTGTGGTCAAAAAGAGCCTGAAAATGAACCATGCTGGCCCAGGAAGTCAGAGAGAAGAATAACAGTGATCCCAGAGCACCCTGCTAGTTTTGAAGATTGCATACACATCCGCAACTTGGACATATACCAACAATGATTAAAGGGTCTTTTAAGCTACTACTCTCTGGTTTAAAGTACGTAAAATAAAATTTTCCCAAGTCACGATAGCAGTTTCCTGTCCAAATGTACATGATAAATATTTAATTGGCAGAAGGATTCTGCTATAACTTTTAGCTATTGAATAAGTTATGATCTTTCTAGGGCAACATCTTTATAAAATAGGCTGAAAGGTAAATCCAAGGAAAAAGAAATATAAACACTATAACAGAGACTGCATGCAGTGTAAAAAGTACAATTCACAGAATACGTTGAGCTAAGTCATTAAACTAGCAAGCGAAAAAAATGTCTACTCAAGTTGAAACAAAAACAAGAATGGGAAATGGAAAAAGAACTGAAGCACTATTGCTCATGTCACATTACACTATAAAACACCAATGTTTTATAATAAAATGAAACAAGTGAGGCCTCCAAGCAGATATACTTATCAGGACAGTGAAATTCACATACCAGGGCAAAACTCAAAGCCACAGAAGCTGGGTTTGAAGAAATTGAGCTGGTAGACTTAGGATGCAGATTCCAAGACAACTTATTAAGTGTGCTCTGAGAAGCAAAGGAAATAAGATTTTTAAATCTACAGAAAGACACAGGAATTTATTTTGGCAAACAAAATATTTGCTTTTGAAATAGACAACAAATCAAATGCATAATAATTCACTAAACTGTCTCAATACTAGATTTTCTAGACAGGAAAATTAATGAAAATAAAGATAGCTCAATAGAGGATTCTTTATCAGAAAAACAGAGAAAAAATGACAGAGTACTGAATCAGTATGAGCAGTAACAAATTGTGAAGAATTATGAAAGCAAAAGTAACTTGCAAAGAAATCATGGCAGCTGTTAAAAGTGTCCCATAATTTCAGGAAAAAGATCTAAATATTAAAAAGCTCCAAAAATATTTGAGAAAGATAAATGGACTGATCATATATAGAAACATAATCCCCATGTTAAAACCAAAAATTTAAGATAAATCCATGAAAAGAGTCATAAGTAACATATGTTATCATAGAATCTTTATGAGTATATAGATCATCACAAGTGAAATATACTGGCATGCTGCATCAATAGATAAAGTAAACATCTGTTACTTACAATTGTTAAATCTCTTTTAAAACTGAATCCAAAGTAAATGAGGAGTCTGATAAATAAAAAATAGGTCATTTGGATTCTTTTTTTTCTTTTATTTATTTATTTATTAATAATTTTTATACAAATTTAATAGGTACCCCATTCTCCTCCCTCCCTCCTACTCTCTCTGTATCCCCTTGCTCTCTCCTCCTATTCCCTTTCCTTTTCCCCCTTCCTCCCTTTCTCCTAGTGCCCCTCCCCCCATTCCTGGAGCATCCTTTAGTGTGCATGTCAAACTTTCCTTGGGGAGATTTGGATTCTAAAAGACTAATTTACAAATAATATTAAATAAAGTTTTTCAATCCTGTTAAGTTTGAAGCCAGTTTGTACTACAGAGTGAATTCCAGGTTACCTGAACAGAGAGAAAGAGACAGAGAGAGAAAAGAGACCCTCCCACAAAACAAACAACAAAACAAAACCAAAAACAGGGGTTGGGGGCACATATGAGATGCTTTGTGGGTAAGAAAAGAAAATTATAAAGCAGAAATTATGAATGCATAGAAAAATTCTAAAATTTAAAAATTTAAATAGTATCAATCTTCTAAATTTTAGTTTAATTTTTAAAGTTTTTTTAATTCCTTTAATGTTTCATACATGACTATAGTGAATTTATCATATTTTCTAACCATAATCCCCATTCCCAATAACCCTCCTTTTCCCATTCCAGCCTTTCTTCATCACCGCTCCTATTACTGGAAGCATGTGTCACTGAGTTTTATCTAGGTTGCTTTTGATGGCATGTGCCTAAATACTTGCTACAGCATGAATAGTATATCAGTGGGGGTATTACTAAGGAAAGCATCTTCCCTTTGTCCTCATCAGCATTACTTTGCATCAGTTTCTCAGGAAGTTGTGGGGCTTCTTGAAACTTTTCCCTTCGCATGGTGAAATGTTGATCTGACAAATTTAGTGCAAGTATTTCATGTGTATGAAGAGATTTCAGGTATACAACAGTCTGTCTAGAAATAAGGTATGGTTGCCCACTTGCCCCCTTTGGGCTCTTTCAATCTTATCTCCCACCCCCCTTCTATGATGTATCCTGAATACCTGAGTTGGTGGGACATTGTTTATACATTTCCTTTAGGGACAAGCTATGAGCAGTAACTGTTTTTCTGTACTTTATCCATTTGCAATTTTCTGCAGAGAAAATTATTACAGAAAACCTATAATCATTTAGTCATCAACCTCAGAAAGATGTGGAGTATATCTCTGTAATAACATACCTAAGGATAAAAGAATATATCCACAAATTTCAAAAGTAAAACTTACTAAACTCTATATTTTAAGATGAAATACTAAAATTCATGGTTTGGTTCCATACACTAAAGCTTTTAGAAAATTTGAAAACCATAATGCATCTCATGTTGAAAGAAGAATAAATGTATTGATTGTCATCAATATTAATTTTCATTAATGTTTGTATTTCAACAATATTTATACTTTGTGTTACTTATTAGAACTATTTCAAGTCTCTTCTATTAAGTTGGTGCACAATCATATAAAGCCACATTAAAGTCTACTGATAAAAAATGTTAGGTAAGGAAAACATCTGTTTCACGAAGTGATTACAAGTGTATCTCACATGAAATAATTGGTAATACAAAATAAATAAAACACTTCCAGGAAATTGCATTCATAGAAACATGTTATATCAGGGCTGGAGAGGTGGCTCAAGGGTTAAGCCTCTGCTTTGCAGGCGGAAGGTCCTGAGTTCGGATCCCAGATCCCAGGCGAAAGCGGGGGCGGCCTGCGCTTCTGGTCCTGGTAGGGCGGAGCCTGTGAATCCCGGGGCAGAAGGAGGTGGAGGCGTCCATGGTGGTTCGCGAATTCGTCCGTGGTTCTACACATATACAGACACACACACACGCACAGACATACACACACGCGCGCACGTACACACGCACATGCACACAGTTGAATAAATAATAATAATAAAAAAATTGAAAAAAATTATAAAAAAAGAAACATGTTATATCAGATAGTATTAAGAATTTTTAAGGGTCTTTAAAAACTTTTTTATTTTTTATAAGTTTTTAATCTTATATTTTATGCTTTGATGTTTTCATACATAAATACATTGAATTTATGTTTTCACTACTTTAGATCCAATCTCATAGTTTTGTGAAATCTTTTATTTATATATTTCATTTAGGTGTGTGTCTGTTTATCTGTGTTTTTCAGTGTGAATCATAGTGCTTTCTATGTGCTCATGTCTACAAAAGGGTGATTTCAAGTATCATTGGATTGCTCTGCACCCTCTTAGTTTTGCTCTGAAGTTCACCAGGCTCCTCCTTCTAGGGCCGGAAGTTCAGGCCACATCTATTTCTGCCTCACGTTTTTATATGGAATCTGGGATCTGAACTCAGATCCTTTAGCTTGTGAGGTAGAAATTTAAGCTTAAGTTTAAGTTTAAAGGACTCTCTGGGAATTGGGGCGGGAGGCAATGGGGCATGGGGAGGGAGGGCGAAGGGAGGGGGAGCAGAGGGTTTGGGGGGAGGAGGAGGGAGAGAGGGAACTGGTGTACCTATTAAGTTTGTATGAGCGGAAATAATAATAAAAATATATTAAATAAAAAAAAGTTTAAGTTTAAGCCTTCTCTCCAGTCCCATTATTGTGATTTAAAAAAAAAATATTTAGTGGGAAGATATTCTAATAAAATTACAAAATTCAACATTCATTGATAAAGAATTGCTATTTTATCACAATGAATTTATTGAAGTCTACATGTAATGATACAAAGTACATAATATATTTTGGACATTATTGAGGACATTGACATCATATTAAAACTGACAGCTGATATGAGGAAAAATGTGCACATTATTTTGAATGCAAAAATCTAATGAAAAAGGGGAGACCGACTGAACTGAATATAAAGTATATAATAACATATACATAATCACATTTTATAAGCTAAGTCCTTTTATTAATTTAGTGATTGCTACATTCCTGTATCTACTCTATGATATTAATTTAATGTATCGCTACAAAAATAAAAGATTCAATAGTATTACCCTGCCAAGTAAGTGTAGAAATGTATTAATAATTTGGAATCAAAGAATCCTTCATTAGCATAAAGGAAAACCTAAAACAATTGGGAGAAAGTTTGCAATTGTTTGAACCCAGAGAAGTGGTTTTGCATTTCTTTGATCAGATATTGCCTTTCTTCACAGGTTACATCAGAAGGAGCAACATGATCAATCATCACTCTCTAAAGTATCAGGAATGCAGTCAAATATGAGGTTTAAGTATTTGCAATCATGATATGGTTTTAAGAGAAGTTAAAACTATTTCAACAGCTGATTGTTTCATGAACCACATTCATTTCTATGCCAGGTTCTCTCTAAGGGAAGATTCTAACTCTGTATGCTCCTCTTTTCTAAGTGGTGTTTATTACATTAGAATATTAGAGGACTATAAATATCCTGCTTTTAGGTTTTAAATACAGAGAAGTACAAAAAATTCTTATGAAGAAACAAGAATGATTTGTATTAAGGAAAAATTCAGAAAAGTGAACAAAAGAGTTTGTTCCTAAAGGTGACAATGACTTTAATGATGGCTTAACAAATACACATCCATGACACTGGTGATATTGAATCATTGTTATAGAACATAAAAAAATACCACAGAATTATGGAGAAAACTCTGTTCCCATTCTTGCAGATAAATGGCTTAAGGATAAATATGATGCATTTAGACTATTTTTTGAGTCTATTGATCTTGTAATTCACACATTTTATGTGCTAATGGAATATTACTATTTGCATTAAATCAGGCATTCCTGATTAAATATCCCCTAATGTTTATTGACATTATATTGACATGAAAATTTAGTTTACAAGGAAGCAAACTAACAGACCTTACATAATACTGTGAATATAAAGTAGACTATGTAATTATTTCTTGAAAAGTAAATAATAAACACAAATAAAATTTTTCTTGTGGGAGGTATTTGTATTTTTTAAATACCTGCAAAGAAAGTTCTGATTGTCAAAGAAATATGGATAATGGTTCTTTTAAAAATTGATTAATTATTTGAGAGAGACAGAGATACCCTCATGAAAATATACATATATTGAGAGAGAAAGAGATAGCTAGAGATATAAAACCAGTGAAAAATAAAGCAAACCACTTTGTTATCATGATTATTAACCTCTTTGACCATATTTGCTCCACCACTAATATAGCATTTCCAAGAATTTAAAGAGAGAAAGACCTCAAAATAGAATCAATAGATTTACATGTGCATGCCATAGAACAAAGTTAGATATCTGAGGACTACTTTTGGCAGTCAGTTCTCTTCTTCCACATGGGCTTCTGGGAAGTACTTTAGGTCATCAAGTTTTGAAGACAACACTGCATCACTAAGTGATCTTGTTTGCTTCCAAAAAGTCATATTGAATGAAAGCATCATGTCTTTGGAAAAATAATACAGAGTAAGTAGAATTGTACAATAGATGAAGAAAGATAGATTTATACAGGAGTACAGAAAAACTATGTAGGTCAAATAATATAGGAGAATACAAGATAGATCCAAGGGATTGAGCAACATTCATTTCATTGCTAACCAAAAGAAAATTATCATAAATATAAATATACATAAAATGTATTGTTCCAAACTGAACTGAATTTATATGAAATATTATTTTTAAAAGCTTACATCCCTTCTAAGTTAAATCACTTAAGAGAGTAAATCCAAAATAAAGACTCATAGTGTTTCATGTTCAAGGAAACAAACCTCTGTTCATTTGCCTCCTTTGGAATGAAATTATTTATCTTCATATATTTTGAACATCAATCTGAATACAGTGAATTATGAAGCAAACTACTTTGTTATCATAATTATTTACCTTTCTGTTCATATTTGCTTCACCATTGATCATATTTTCAAGGATTTAAGAAGTAACCATATGATATTATGTCATGTACATTGCTAATTCATTTCATTTCTCTCTTGTTATTCTTACAATGATATTTATGGTAATATCTTTTCCCAAAACCACTTCTCTAAGTTGTTCATATTTATATTATTTTAATGTTGTGTTAGAATGTAATATATTCTTTACAGCTTATATGAATATTGAATTCATCATTTGCTAGTTCACATTGTGTAAAGTTTCCATTAAAATTTAATTCATATATTAAAAATTTTGGAGTGAATCAGACTATGATTTTATAACTATTTGTTTCATTTAATAATTTATTTATTTATTTGAGAGAGAGAGGGGTTATGCACATACATGAATAGAACATGGGTAGAGGTCATAAGTAACTTATGGAGGTTAGTTTTTTCTTCCACCATGTGGACTATGGGGATTGAACTCGACCACTGGGTTTCTGAAAAGGTGCTTTACCCATTGAGCTATCTCACCATCAACATTTTGTTTTATAATGCATTTGGGTATTTAAATTATCTCTGTATAAAAGAAAAGCAGCAATGTTAAGTAACAATTTGTTCAGTTTTTCTACATAATATTTACCCTCATGGAGTTGTTTAATTTTAAGTTTTCCAAAAGCCACACTTAATGTTTGTGACTCTGTGGGCCAGAGTCTCTCAATGCAAGCATATAATGACTAAGAAAGAAGAAAGATGATGGAGGATAGGACCTATTAACTCCAGGAATTATTTTCCAAAGGTTTCCACAAAGTCCCTTGAAGTATTCGATTGTAAACTTTCTATTAGGACATGACATAAAGACATTTCTAAACACAATATGGGAAGTTGCAGATAATCTTAATTTTTGGTTGGGGATCATATTGCCCAGATAAAAAAATTCATTTTTTCAAAACACATGATGATTAGAAGTTCTGTGGAAACAATGCTACAACAATGCATAATTAAGGTAAATGCATAGGTACACAGAGGATTTATTAAATAGTTTATTTTTATACTGGGATGACTTTAAGATAAAAAGAAAATAATTATTATACTCAGAAAATAAGTAAATGTTGAAGCTGATCTCTATAAAACTAATAAAAAGATCCACTATTAATATGTACCAAGTAAATATTAATATGTAATACACCCAATTTTCTTTCCTGTGATTACTGTTCTAGCTAAATATCGGTGTGATAACCAGTTAACCGTTTTTTCATACATGATGTATGAGAAGTGTATACTCAGTTATTCTGAAAATATCTGAGGTTAAGTATTTTTTCATGCCTTATCAAAACTCAAAAAAAAGTATAGTTCATTTTCTTTGCATTCTTCCTCTAGCTGAATTTTAGAAACTCTTAGGTATCGTGTTCATGATTATCAACCAAAGTGTTTGACCCCCGACAAATCCGATTCCAGTATGGAGAGTGAAAAAAGATAGCTGTTCCCATGACAGTTTTTACCTAAAATAAGGCAATCTTTTCAGTGTGTTTCAGAAATTTATTTCAAAAAGTTTGAAAGTAGATTAAGTTTCACTTTTGGTCGTTATTAATGAACAAAACACATTATTCTTCACTTAAGAATATAAACACATTTAAGTAAGACCTTGCTACAGTTCATGAAGTCTGCAGATGGGGTGATGAAATTCTATATAATATCTATATCTGGATATTACAATTAAAGTCTTGTTATAATCAATGACCAAGAAATCAAGAGCATTTCTATAAGGGATGCCCATCAACTGATTTCTCTGAGTACATATTCATAACCTTAGTTAATATTGGTTATCAGGGAGGCAATGGGTTTTTTTACTTCAAAGTTTGAATCCTTATATTAGATGTCCTTGCTGCAGTCATGCAATAGATGACCTAACCTTTGATGATGGACAGAATATCCTGTGTGATCATGTTGTTATTCTGCAATATTCACCCATCCATTATCATTCTATGTTTCTCATGGACTCTTGTGCTTTCCTATTTAATATTGTCTATTTTAAGGTTGTTTTAGGCAGGGAGGCTACTTTATACTGGTAAGTGATAATGATACATCAATGTGTAAAAACTGTCTTTGATATTCATTCCGTTGTTTAAGTCAACTTAGTTTATTTAAATATGTCAAAAATTTTCTAAGGGCTGGATAGCAAATTGACAGAAAGTGGTAGATTACAATTCATTTTCATGGTTCTAGTATCTGTGAATCAGAAACCATAATGTCTCCAGAACCATTTTGTTTCTGATAATGGTAGAGGTAATGCTGGTTGTAATACCTGTAACTGACATAGTTCTTGGTAGCCTGATGGTTTTGGAACCCACAGTGTTGCTGAAACCTCTACCTCAGTTCTCCCACAAGGTTTTCCACAAGCTGTGTTCCTAACATCACTCTTGTATCTAAAAACAAGCACCCACTGCAATCTACTATGAACTTGTCTTTATTGTTTCAAAAGACTATTAGAAAGTAAAAGCACAGCCATAAATACCTGAAATGAAGTAACATATGCAATTTTTAGAATACAGAATTATATATGGTCCAATTTTATTTTAGCACAATTACTGACTATATAATAGAGGGAAATTATGTACACCTTGGGTAAACATTGAAATTACCACAGTGCCATAGCAACTGTTGAAGTTATTCTTGTTACTGACTATGAACACTGAAACAGCAAATAAGCAGTGCATTCATGCATACAAATCCTGGTTACATTTTATCAGCATGACAAGAGAGTTCATTGCAATTTAAGGAGATGAGGATGTGATCTCACCATACCCACAGTACTTTCTGAGAGAGGAGCATACTTTCTTAGTTGCTAGTATACCTTCATGCCAATTACTGAACTACCTATCTCCATCTTATTGTCCTTCCCTCAGTAACAGTACCACTCACTGTGGACTATTTCATACCACTGGCTTGTCCATGACTTGCTTTAACTAGTAATTCTTCATAGGCATGACTAAAGATTCCACCCTCAATTGTTAGGCTGACTATGACACAGCTGAGTTAGGTGAACATTGTTTTTGTATTTGGCTGTTTTTATTGGTCTCCAGATAGTCAAACACAGAGAAACTCTTAACATTATTTTTTTTAAATAGTAATCCTATTGTCAGGTTACTTCCTTTGACACTCTTTCTTTTTGTTCTAAAAATTGCTATTATATAGAGTTGATGGAATGTAGCTCACTTTTTACATGGAAGGGCATGTGTACTTTCATTTGATGAATTAAAAATGAGCATTAGTGTAACAGGTGAAAGAAGCATCTGACTTAGCAATTTTAATATGAAACTATTAATTCTAACAATGCAATGTCATTAAGTATTTAACAAAATATTAACAAGTCCATCTTTAGAACATCAGGGACACAGTTGACAGCCTTGGCTAAAAAAGCATTTGTGCTGGTCACAGAAATAAGCCATTTTGTGCTCAGTAATCTATTCTTTAATTACTCTTTCTGTGAAAGGATGATAACACTATGGCCTACATATTTCCCAAGACATTAATTTTCCCCTTCACAATGGAAGGATTCTTTACCTGAACCGAGCCTTATTCAGAACTTAGACAAAGAAAGGAGACAAGATTTTGGACATTTGTGGGTAAAGATGAAAACTCAACTGAAACCATTTTAGGAAATGCCCCATTTGAATATACTTCATGTGAAAATCCAATCATGAAAAATTCTGGTTTCAGTTAAAACAGACGGTCAGTTTTAACAAAAACAATATAAAGCAGTACAGCTCAGAGTGCAAGAGGACAACTTACGGTACACACTCGCAAGTAGGGATCAGAAACAATTGGACAGACAAAGGAAGAAAAGGAAGGTCAGTTGTTTTTATTAATATCATACAAACATCTACCTTATAGGGCCAGATATGTGTGTCTGCTTTAGAGCAGCAATGTTTGAGATCAGTCTCTTTAATCAGACTTGTGTCAAAATTACCAGGCCATATGTAAATAAGTAAAGTGAATTGTGTCCCTGCCATAATAGATTTCCTTCAGAAAGAAAGGAGTGCTTACCCTGGTTGTCCAGAGAGAATAGACAGTTACCTTCAGTGGGCAGAGGGATGGGAGTCCCTGAGTCTGTGTCTGATAAAGTAGACAGAATCTGATTTATCCATCCATTTATCAAAATGTGGTGAATTAGAACCTCACAGAAGGAGTAGAAAGAATACAAGAGCTGTAAAACAAGAAGAAGGCCAGTAAGTTTTCTCCTGGGCATGCTTAGTCAGTGGAATTCTGATTTCATAACCACTATGGTTGCTGCACAAGGCACCCTGACACACATAACAAAAGTCAGTCATCAGGTAAAAGGCACAAGAGTTTGTCCTCCCTGAAGACTTATTGGCTAGTAATGGTTCTGAGTGAGGAGCAGCCATTTTCCTCCTGTTGAGGGTGGGTCTTTACTGAAAGGCCCATTAGTTATGAAGGATAGTCTTATACCCATTGTCATATAGACAGTTGTGATTAAAGTCAGTGGGTCTCAAAATGAAACAAGAATCACCATCACCATTGATAGGTGACTATCAACATAATAATGACACGAACATCAGTATAATAGTGGCATGAATAGCAAGGAGACATCCAACTATGTTCTGATCAGATTTAAGGCCAATTTGTCAGAATGCAGCGCATTCCTGTTACTGTAAGATAGAACAAGAACCTATAAAAGGGAAAGATAAAGGTCCTAGGGTAAGAGCAACTATAAATCTCTAGCTAGGAAGACAATAAACCAAATTGCTTTGCAAATACCTGTTATATTCATAGACTGGAGAAGCACTCTACACTAAACATAGAAGTCTCCTTTTACAGTGTAAATTTATTGCTGAAAACCACAACTCACAAAATGGAGAAAATAACTGAATGGCTTGTCCCTAAACAGGACATATATACCTCACTAAGGTTCAGAGAATATTGCCAAATGGGTATATGTGTGTACATGAGGTAGGTGTAGGGGGATATTGTAGAGTCTGAAGTGAAACAGTGGTGATATTCAAGATATCATGGTGGATATATACACTTATACAAAAATTGCATGGAAACTTTCTCAACAACTCACCATGAAAGAACAAAAATCTCAATGTTGCAAGTGAAGATTTTATGTCCAGTTTCTTATGTTTGGGAGTTAAATATTGAAGCCATAACACACAGAGCATTGAAACAGATTTTATTAGAGGAGAGAAAGAACAGAACTCAGAGACATGGATTCTATATGGGACAAGAGAGCTGTCATGCACTGCATCAAAATGTTGTATTCTTGTGTCAAGCGATTCAAGCAGGAGAGCAGTGTAAGGGGATTAAGTCAGATTTTATTAGAAGAGAGAAAGAATAGAACTCCTAGACATGGACAATGAAGGGTGAGGGAACTGGAAAAGAACTCAAGGACATGTAGTATGTGAGGGGCAAGTGAACCAAAGACAGATGCCAAGGTCAGGGTTATTTATACCGTTAAGTAGGCCCAGGAAATGTGTCTTTTCCTCATTGGTGAGTTCCAGTTTCTACAAAACCTGAGCTTTTGGTCCCTTGAATCTCACAAGTCTGTTCATTTGGGGCCCAGCCCATTGATCTTGTGGCTGCCTCATGGTCAACGGATTTGCAGTTGAGAACTCATCTCTGTATCTGTTCATAAAACAGAGTGCTGGAGGAAGTTGTAGACCTTATCTCTGTGGAAGATTGGAACCAGTTCTTCCAGATTAATAAAGTGTGTTCCTTCAGGATAATCCCAACAGTGGGAGAATACCTTCAAAGACCTTCACAGCATGACCCTGTTTTGAAACTGCAAAACCAAGAAAAATCTGTACCTTTCTGAGAGACCGATGAGGACTAAAGCTGATGGGGATGAAAAGGAGGAACTTTCCTCAGGGGTATCCCCCCTGAACTGTGATACTGATTGGAGCATAAAGCATGACAGGCACATATCACCAAAGACAAACTAGATGAAACAGTGGGTTGCACAAGTGAAAAAAATTGAAAACAGGATTCTGACTGGGAGATGAAGATTGTAAGGGGAAAAGGAGGAGAGATGGGATCTAGAAATAAGGGGAAAATTGTAAGTATTGTGTATCCATATATGCAACATTAAAAAATTAAAAAAAGACAAAAAACATATAGGGAAAAGGGATTTTTTAGGGAAGAAGGATAATCAGTATAAGAGGACAATTATAGATGGTAAAGAGTTGCAGTTATGAGAATGTGTTCCATGCATGCATTAAGCTGAAAAAGAGCAAATAAAGTTATGACAAGTTAGGCCTACTAATACAGACTGGCAGTTTTAGCACTTGGGAGGTAGGAACATACAGAGCAGTAATTCAAGATCTTCCTCAGCTGAAAAAAAGTTTAAAGAGACAAAGAAATATTAGTCCCTTACAACATATTTATTATGTTTAACTTGTAACTGTTCTGAAATGCATTATGTAGCTTAGTTTAGCGTCAAGGATTCAGTGGTGCTGTTAGTCTCAGCTTTCTGCTGAATGTTAGAATGTAGATTTGAGCTATTCTGCCAAGCTTTCTTTTAATTCCAAACACCAAGCTTTTTTAATTCCAAAAAAAAAATAGTTTCTAATATTGCTAAACATCAGCTGACATCTCTCCCATCCTTTACATAAACTAATTATCTTTCAGTTCAGGAGATCAGAAGTCTGCAGTGTACCTTGTGGAAGTACAATAAAGGTCTTGGTAATCTTGTGATCCTTTCTTTGAACTTCCAGAGAAAAATATTTTCTTGCGTCTTTCAGATTTTAGAATTTGCCAAAGGGATGGAGATAGAATTGGCTCAAGGGTTATGACTTTGCTTTGCAAGCAGAAGGACCTGAGTTCAGATCCTAAATCCTACATAAAAACATCAAGCAGAAATGGTGAAAGCCTGTATTTCCATCCCTGGAAGGCAGAACTCTGGGAAATTCTAAAATGAATCAAAAAGGAGATAGAACCTATCCAGGATGATCCTCAAAGTTACCCTTGAATCTTTGGCCTTTGGTCCTCAAAAAGGACACACAGTGTCCACACAGTGCACATACAAAATAAAAGTAAAAGAATAAATTAATCAATTAATAAAAGAAGCCAAAGAAGTTTTTCCACTGGCACATGTCTCAGTGGCCAGATGTGTGCCACTCATATCACACCAATTTTCTGCCATTCACTTCTCTAGTCTCCTTTTCAACTTTTAATTCATCTTCAGATTATATAACCTCCTCCAGGAAAATCCTTTAATTTACAATTAAATGAAGACATGGGGTAAAAAACAATAAAGAAAAAATAGAGCATAATATTGCAGATAATAAAAACAATGATAAAGTGATATTACTCACAATCTTAATCTTGTCTGCCAACTTGATCCCCCATTTTTGAATAATATATTTCCTGAATTCAAGCTTTAGCACATGAACATCATGGGAATGCTAATTTTTATTTCATCATAGTTTTTTTCAAATGTATTTATTCATTCTTCAAGCAAATGGATTTATCCCACCAAAGATGCATAAGAAAAACTATATGAAATTTTATCTATTGTGTTTCCATTATTATAGATTCTGCTTTAGTGGAATACTCATTTATTTATTTATTTGTTAAGTGTTCTAAAACAACGCAAGCTTATGTTTTTCTTCAGCGTTTTACAATTTAGGTTAATAATCTTAGTTTGAGTGAAACTATGAGGAAAATTTTGATTGCTTACATCCACCTGGGATGTTTTTTCCTTTTACTCAATCTGTTAATGTCTTCCTTTGTCATTTCTTTGATTTCTAGAAAACTCCTTCCTGAGAATGGTCCATTTATCAACACAAATATAAGCATATGTCTTACTTCTAACTACCACTTCTTAGATTTTAGGATCTCAATTCCAGACTCTAGTAAACCATCTCATTTGAAAATCTGGATTCTTAAAATTTACAAACTACACTATGAAATATGGATTGTGTTATCATACATTATTTAACATTGGAATTTTAAGAGGATTCATAAATATTTATGACAAAAGTTTTCAGGCTATTTTAATCATTCAAAATGCCTTCTATTATAAATTTATAATTTGTTTTTTATATAAAAAGTCCTTAAAATTTCAATATTAATAAGAAATGATAATTTATCATATTTATTATTCAAATTTACTACATATTAGTTAATATACTTTAATCCTCTATTTTATGTGATATATTACTATCATAGATATGCAGATGAGGAAATGTGTGTCTACTAACATTAAGTAGAAATTCCAATTTAGGTTAGCTTAATTCTCTTTTATTTAATTATCCATGCATGCATTCCACACTTTATTTAACAATATGGGCATGATCTAGTGGGAGACACACACATAAAACCAAAGTAATTGAGACATAATTATCCAATTCTACTTGTTAGGAAAACAGATTACAGTTTGTTATAAAAGCATATGACTAGTATATGTCATCGAGGGACTTCTTTAATAAGTGGCACTTGAACAGTGGAATACAATTTGTGCAGTACAGACCACATTAAGACTGTCAGTGCAATGAAAGATGGGAAGTTGTTTCTGTACATAAAGTGCTTGCCAGATAAGCATGAACCTGAGTTTGAAGGCCCATAACTCACAGTTAGCCTGGCAAGTATACCAGCAAGAGATAAAAGAGACTTTGTCTCAAGCAAAATGTGGTGTGAGGATAAACTCCCTTGGTTTTCCTCTGATCAACTTTCTTTTTTTTAATACATTTTTTATTATTCTGCTCATACAAACTTAATAGGTAGACCAGTTCCCTCTCTCCCTCCTCCTCCCCCCGAACCACCTGCTCTCCCTCCCCTCCCTCCCCATCCCCCAGTGCCTCCCCCCCAATTCCCAGAAAGTCCTTTATTGTGTATGCCTAACTCTCCTCTGGGTCCTCCTCTCCGGTGACGTACAAGGACCCAGTGGCATTTCCCTGAACCCTTTCTCGTGTTCCCCTTAAGCATAGGAACACTACTGTGGCTGTCAATCCCTTGCCTCCAAGGATCTTGGTGCCTTTAGCTGATGCTAGACTTTGTGAGGTCAATAGTGTGTTGGACATTGCGCAGGGCATGCAAAGTCCTATTATGATTGCTTTGGCCCTAACAAGTGTGGAGAATCTTGCAACTTTCATATCCTGTATCATGTTTAGCTTCAGCCATGCACACGCAATCACACAAAGATAAATGTAATATATAATTACATATATATATACAATATGAACACATACAATAAATCTGTGTGTGAATGATTTAGTGATAAAATGTAATGGCTATGAATTTTGTTTATGAAGGTCTTTGTAAATTAGAATATGTAGCAATTGTGTTGTAGTCATTGAAGGAGAATATGGACAGAATGCTATATAAAATTAAATATTTTTCATAGAAAATAAATATAACTAGTATAAGTAGCCAGACTAACATTACTAAAATGTTGATAACTTTTACTATGCTGAATAATTGTGAAAGGATGAATACTGATTACATATTGGACAAAATGATCCAGAATATTTGCTTCAGAAGTAAGATGCTATGAGCATTTAATCTTTGTAACTTGGAAGGTGGAATTTCCTGCATCCTGAAGGAATATAAACATGTGCCAACTAAGTAAAACAAGATTTAAGTAAAGAAAGATTTTTCTGCTTGAAGGAGTTCATGCTTCCAAACAGAAAAAAGGAACAGAAAAATCAGTGGGCAAATGTTGGCCAGCCAATTGAATGCTCCAGGACCTTTATGAGTAAACACTTTTAAAATACTTTTACTGTTTCTTTACTTCAGTACAATGATAAGCATTTTCTTAGATTCTGTAAGCATGAGTGAGCTTTAATCTAGAATAGAGAGAAATCACATTTAAAGATTACAGAAAAATGATTTTTTTCTTTATAGCGTTTTTTCTTCAAAGTGATTTAACCAATAAAGTATTTACTCACATAATTTATGGAAATCATTTTCTGAAGCATCAGATAGCATTTGGATCATAGTATCATTGAACAAAACAAACATGTTCATCCCTGAGTCAGTGAAAGACGTATCAAGGCAGTTTTTATATATGTACTGATGCTCTTGTTTCTCTTATGCCATGATTTGTAAACAAGTGAAAATTATGGTCATCTACTAGAATATAGAGAAATTGAAGACATAGGAATGGACGCAAGTGGTCTAGGCAATGCTACATCTTCCTAATCTGTGATGTAAAGAGATAGCTGTTTTACATTTTGTCATTTGAATGACACTTTGTACATATGTCCAGAACTGCAAAAGTTTTGAACACTTCAAAGGGATTGTTAATGCATTATATTCTTTCAGCACAGTCATGTGGAACACATTATCGAAGTCAGAAAAATTAAATCTGGACATGGAGAATAGAGTGAAGGGAAATTACTTGGACACCAGGCTTTTTTTAATTTTTTTATTATTTATTCAATTGTGCATATGCATGTGTGCGTATGTGTGTGTATGTATGTGTGTGTGTAGAACCACGGACGAATTCGTGAACTACTCCATCCTACCAGGACCAGAAATGGAGGCCACACCCCCACTTCCGCCTGGCATCTATACGTGGGGTCTAGGATCCAAACTCAGGACCTTTTGCCTGCAAGGCAGAGGCTCAACCACTGAGCCACCTCTCTAGCCCTGACACCGTGCTTTTTAAAATGTATAAATGTATTATACTGATGACTTCTGATATTAAGAATAGTGATTAGAGTAAAAAACATTTTGAAACCTGATACTGCCACATAATTTAATAATGTTTCATTAATCTCATAGATAATTTTGCAAGAATGTAGATCTATATGTTGCAAATACAAATTATCTGTTCTTTATCACCTACACTGAATGATATCATTTATTAGTTATATATTTGTGTATATGGGTAAGCTACCCCTGGGTTATACCTTTAGTTCTTACTATACAATTTTCTAATGTTTATGACAACAGCTCTGTGTTCATTCAGGGACAGAGAAAGAATGACCTTTTGTAAGCATTAAGTATTCGTACTTATAAAAACAAGGGAGATTTTTGTTTCCTAACAGTCTTGATTCTTCACTCTCAACACAACAGTTAAATATGTCCCTTGACACCTAAAAAGCCTCTTCTGGATCACCTGGCCTAAGCTGAAGTTTAAGAATCTTGAACCCAAAATGCTTAGAGAATTAGAGAAATGCAGAAAAATTTCGAATTTGAATGAAAACAGACACACTTACAAGAGGATAACTCCAATTTTACAAGAGAAGCAACGTTATCAGAAGCCTACAGAAGAAATTTGGAAGGAAATCATGAAGTGAGCCCTGTAGACCATCACATAGAGCACATTTCAAATCCTTGAAATACTATGAACTAATCAATACTATGTGAGTCAACCACAATTGCACATAGTTAAACACAATGGAAAATGAAAACAGAAATCAAACAAGACCTCTGTTCTGAATGAAAGCTCTGGAACTTGAAGCCTTGTCATGTTAGTAGAGAAAAATTTCTTTAATAAATGAAAAGTAAACTTTTAGATATTAAAGTAAAAGGAAATTATAGGGAAAATAAATAAATAAATAACTATAAAGAATGTAATATAAAATATACAATATAATAAAGAATATGAATAAATATAAAAAATAATAATATTTGAAAGTATGAGAAGCTTTAGGACTGATCTGAATTTTAACATGAGAAAACCTAAAAGTTCAACTTCACCCACAAAGCAAATTTGAATAAACTTTTTTGGAGAAATACAAATTCTATTTCTACCACACAGAGCATCATTCTTAAATATTATATATGAATGAAATGATAAAATTTTATAGAATTATAAATGTAAAAAATTATTTAAAGTTCACATATCATTTGATTGTTATAAATATATAGTCATATTTCAAATATCTGAATTGAACATAAGTAAAAGTTCAGAAACTGGACTGTGAAGTCAGTATGTAAATTTTCATAGAAAGCAAGAAAAGACTCATTTCTCATTTCAGTGAACTGAAACTAATAATAATCATAAAGTAGTAGAAAATGGTTCAGTTATTCTTGATGTTTAACTGTCCTAATGCACCTTTCAGCAAACTGCAAAAGAAAATCAACAAACCACAATCCAGAACTTCAGAGACTCTATATCAACCACCTAGAACTAGGCCAGCTTAATCTCTCCCCATCTTGAAGCTCAGGGAAATTTGCGGAAGAGGGGGCGGTAAGAGTGTAAGAGCAAAAGGATGGGAGGAGCAATGATATGTAAGATACTCCATACTAGTTAGGGCTGAAGCAATCATAATTGGACTTTGCATGCCCTGCACATTGTCCAACACACTGTTGACCTCACAAAGTCTAGCATCTGCTAAAGGCACCAAGATCCTTGGAGGCAAAGGATTGGCAGCCACAGCAGTGTTCCTATACCTAAGGGGAACACGGGAAACGGTTCAGGGAAAGGCCACTGGGTCCTTGTACATCATCTGAGAGGAGGGCCCAGAGGAAAATCAGACATGCACAAGAAAGGACTCTGGGAATTGGGGCGGGAGGCACTGGGGGAATGGGAGGGAGGGGGGTGGGGAGGGGGAGGAGGGGGTATGGGGGGAGGAGGAGGGAGGGAGGGAACTGGTGTACCTATTAAGTTTGTATGAGCTGAAATAATAATAAAAATGTATTAATAATAAAAAATAAATAAAAAAATTCAAACAATGAATTAAGAAAAAAGCCTTGTACGTATGTGGTAAATATTTGTATATTCAACTATTTGCTGCAGAAAAAAGTGCATTTGTCAAAATTATTGTATAAACAACACATATATATGCTAAATTGGTAAAAAGTAAAAACTAGGAACTCATATATTAGCGTATTTTAAAAATCCAGTGTAATAATACGAAGCTACATTCTAAATATTTAGGTTTAAATCCATAGATCCATGCACTTCTCAGACTCACAAACTTCACTCATGCATCCTGTCTCTTCAATGGATGGTGTTTAATACATTGGGCAAAATACAGAGATTAAGTGAATGTAGTACTTGTACCTTAAACAGAACATTGAAGTTTTCTCGTGCCTCCTCCTATGGCTCAAGGAACCTCATGGAACAGGAGACTGAAAGAATGCAAAATCGAGAAGATTTGATGGATTACAGTCAAATACAGTCAAATATTCCCCGAACATAAAGCCACCATATTTAACTCACTGAATCTGTGTTTATCTTTGCAAGACCTGTACAAGATTGGGACCATCAACCTACATCATGGAAGAGGGAAGAGTTCATGTAGCACCGTCTCTGAGTGAATAATGCTGGCAGCAGGATAAACACTTGCTTCGGTGCTGTTGCCAGTGACACATTCTCTGCTGCAGGGTTCAGATTCATGCTTACACAGGCAATCCTTATTGAACTTAGTGGGCCACACACATAAGACAAGATATAAAATAGGATAGAAACTTAATTGGAAGAAGAGAATTCTCAGTAAGAGGACTGGACATGTACTATGTCATCGGCTCAAAATTTTATTTTTCATCAATTAATTGGTTTTGTTTTAAAGTAAATATATGTCAATTTCTATATCGAATTAAGAAGAAAATAATGAAAGTATGACAGTATTAAGAAGTTTTTCCTGCAATTGAAAGTACATGTGACAAATATCCTCTCCTCATGTGGAACATTTCAATATTAGTATATAAAAACAGGAGGCCAGAGAGATGGCTCAGGGTTTAAGACACTATATCAAACACATAAGGTCCTGAGTTCAGATCACAGGTCCCAACTAAAAAACACCAGGTGGAAATGGCAGTGGCCTGTACTTCTAGCCCTGGTGGGCTGAGCCTGGGAAATTCAAAGCAAAGCAAGGAGGAGTTAGAAACAATCCAGGATGATTTTCAAAGTCACCCTTTGTTCTCTACAGGGACACACAGTACCTTCTTATACACACACACACACACACACACACACACACTCACACACACACTAAATAAATAAAATAATTATAAAAAGCTGCAAAAATTCTAATGCTTTAAAATGTAAATAAAACTTTTAAGGGAAATTAATATGTGTAACTTTATTGCATATATGAAATATTTGATGCTTTTCAACATAGTTTCCTTGTT
The DNA here is from genome assembly GCA_023101885.1 of Typhlomys cinereus. Taxonomy (NCBI): domain Eukaryota; kingdom Metazoa; phylum Chordata; class Mammalia; order Rodentia; family Platacanthomyidae; genus Typhlomys; species Typhlomys cinereus. The sequence continues at coordinate 2,214,437 of JALPQD010000280.1, forward strand.
TTGTATTTACATCATATCTCAAAATACAGATTTAGGCCTTGCTTGTTCTCAAATACATTGTAGAATATGATAAAAAGTATGAATGACCTTGGGCATGTCAAATCTTTTGGGACACAAAATAAGGCATAAATAAGAAAAATCACAGACTGAAAATAATACTCCTGATTCTCCAGTGAAACAATGTGAAATATAAACACATACATCCACACAAAAAGTCTGACTTACTGGCTCAAAGTGACCAATTCTATCTTCATGTTTGGTTACTATCATATCCATAATATATCTAAAATATCTAAGTGAAACTAAAGGCTGCTACATCAAATTTCATTCACTACAAAATAAATGGGAAAGATGTTATTTGTTCAGGACACTATGACTTCTTTATCATCAACACATGTCGTTCTCATTACATAGAAATTATTAAATGTTAATTAAAAGAGTTTTCTATCAAGTAGTAACTTTTGAATAGAAAGATTCTTGGTTCTTATCTGTTTTCTCAGTAACTCAACTTCTCTTCTGGTTTCTGTGTAATTTTTTTTTCTGGCCATAGAGGTAAAACCTTACATTGGATGATAAAGAGGAGACCTCTACAGTAAGATGTTGGATAGCAAAATAGTGTTAAAGCCCCTGTTCTTGTACCTTGTAAAAAGTACTATTCTTCAACTGAATACAAGTAAAATATCATTTGTCAGCAATAAGTTTTTTAAATCAGAAAGATGCTTAGTATATATGTAAACTTGATAGTTTTAAAAAATTAAACTTCAAAACACTCTACCACAGAACAGAAAAGCTTTGTTTTATGTAAAATATTCACTTTTTATCAGAAATCTATTTCTACTTGATTGCCATTAAAATGGTAAAAGAAGTTCATAATGGAACAGATTTGGGAACTTTTAGATTGTACAACATCTTAAAATTTTACTGTATAAGTAAAATTTCAGAAGTTATATTTGAGTCTCAATTTCAGCATCAAATTAAGAAAAAGTTCAGAACATTTCTACAATGAAACATGCCTTTTTTGACAAAGCAATGTCCTGGGACAGTAAACTTTGCCACAAAGTTTAAGAGTATTGCAGATATAAAAAATGATTGAATTTGTAGCCAAAAGCATCTAAATAAAAACCAATTTGACCCAATTTACTTGATGTTCATGTGCTGTGGTACTAATCACAAATTTTATTGTAATTTTATTGACAATAAATTTAACATCTACAGTCAACTTAATTTTTTTATCTTCTTTTTTAGACTTACTTCTGGTTATAAAGGTACTCATTAATTAATTCCTTAAAGACTTTATAAAACTTAAATGGATGTTAAAGGCTTCTAAGGGACAAACGAATAAATTTTATATTAGGGAAGAAACAAATAAACTAATGTGATTGCTATGCATGAACATCTGTTTGAAGGTGATCTTTTGAGCAAAAATGAAAACTTTTTGGATTTTCACCTTCAAGCAAATTTCATGTTATATGTTAAAGTTATAATTCCATTTAATTTTATATTTATTACAGGCATTTGCTCTTTTATGTAATTTACTAGACAAATTTTGCTTAATCACAAATTGGTGAAGGTCCATGCGTCAGGATCTTATAACTTACTGCTCAAAGTTACTTTCTAAAGTTATGCATTAGCCAAAACAATTTAACAGCCTAGATTCAGTGGACAGTTTTTGTGTATACTGAAGAAACAGAATAATAACTTCAGAAACTCTAGTGTGAATATTGTATGGTGAATGAAAAGTATATTAAACTATATGAGCGTATGGTGAATGAAAAGTATATTAAACTATATGAGCTTGATCTAAAGCAACTTTGAAAACAGACATAATTCCTCTGATGTTTCTCTCACATTATTTTATAACTAACTAAATTAGGCACATTTTCCATAATTTTATAACACTATAAATTCTACATTGAAACATAATTGTTTATGGTGATTCAAACGATTAAAATGTCAATAATTAATAATAGTCGAATATTAAAAACTAAAAACTTTAAAGAGAAAAAATTCCTTGATTCACACACAATAAATACTTCTTAATGGATATTCAATCAACAGTAAATTATTCTTTGTGGAGATAATTTTTTAATATTTTGTACATTCCATCTAGTTTCTATTAGAAGGTTTACATCTATATATCACTGTGGTATTTCATTATGTTTGACAGTTAAACTTGGTTCTCTTCATGAGCCTTGTTCTTCCTATTTTACCAATCTCTGGAAATCTCTATTCTACATTTAGATTAATTTTTTTCTTCCCTATACAGGAATTACCTGTACAAATATACAAAATTCAACATCCATTTATAAGTAATAAAAAATGTTTTTAGAAGGATTATGCTTCAAAATCAAGAAAACTAAGTATGATAAAATTGGGAAAGTGAAATATTATAAATCTGTAATAGGATATTTACCTCAGCAATCTGGACAGCATGTACTTTTCAAATAAAGGAATTGCTAAAATTGTTCAAAAAATTCAAAGTTATCAACCAAAAAAAGAAGCAAATTATTTATCATATGTAATTTGTAAAAAGTGAAAAATCAAATAGAAACCTTTACAAAATGGGTACAACTAGAAAGACAACAGCAAAGATTATGCTGAATTAATAACCAATATAGAAAAAAAAGCATTTTGATATTGATTTATTAATTAATATAAAATCAATTCTCCCTTGAAAATGAATTTCAAATATCATTTGGGAACTAGTCCATTCTAAAACAACAGAGAACTCCCCACAGTGCTTCAAATATTTAATATTAACTCCATAAATTATACAATACAGGAACCAAACTCCTAGTGGGGCAGACTTACCTCCAGGATCACTATGGTGATCGAGCATAAAAAAACAGGAATTTCCTGCTTTGACTGAGTCAGCCCTCCCAAATACACAGGACAAATCCAGTTACTAAATAGAATGCTAAAATCTTATGTTCAAGTCAAGTCACCAATTTGCTTTCTATTGCAATAATGAATCATAATCACACACTAAATTATATAACTCACACTTCGTAATGCAAGTACAAATTTAAAAAAGAAAACCCAAATGAAAATATTATAAAAATATTTTACATTACAATCTTATGACTCCGTGCTGACTCTGATTCTAAACAAAAATGATGTTTTATTATGCTTATATTTCTCTTTATTTTGGATCATTCTTTTTCACATAATATATTTTCTTTACTTGTGCATTTGTGTCAGTCAATCTTGAAGGAACATTTTTGTTAAGAATTTGATTAGTAAAGAATAAACTTTACACACAGAAATTGTCCTCTAAAATATAAAAGTATCCCAAAATTATTGTTTATTTTATGCAAATGATCGAAAAATCTCTAACTCTTGATAAAAATTTGCATTACAAGCTACTGTTGCCAAAAAAGAGAATCAATAACTCGTTCTTCCTAAGGAAAGTTTTTTTTTTTAGGTTAAAGCACATAAAACCACTTTAGCTTCAAAACACAATATCTAACCTTCTTTTTAAGCTACCTGTTTCCTCTACATCATGAAAAGCATGGAGATTTCCTTGCTATGCTGCAAACTGGAATAATATTCCAGGCAGTGCTTAAAGGTTTGCTCTTGGTTCTAGTGATTGATGTAGTAGTTTATTTTGGTTGCATGTTTCCATTTCAGTGTATTTATCCTTGAAGTGTTACTAGAGAAACACAGTGTTCAACCAAGCAGGTAAAATTTACCAATCCACTGCTGAATTTAAAGTTTTTAATTTGGAGAACAAATTCATCTCAAAATATACAATCCCTTTGGGATTATACAATTTCTTCAGGGCAATAACTTAAAATCAATAAATTCAATTCATGAATATATTTTAGAAATATAGCAATTCAAAATTTAATTGTCCTTAAAATCTGAGAAATGAATTATCTCCTCATTTTTGGGGGTATCCAAACAATAAATTTATCAGAGATTTATTTTAATCCTGCAAGAAATTATAGAACATTTTACAACAGTTTTTGACAGTCAGTCTTTAACAGCTGAAAGAATTCCTCTCATTAATTTCTTTTTTAGTCTTGAGTTATGAGTTAATACAACAGATAATTTGTTACATCTCTGCCTTCACATGGTGAATTTTCTCATTCTGCTTTAACACATTTTATGATATTTACCACCAAGAAGCTACTTTCTCTGTTTTATATAAAATCCTAGAGGGTTTTGGGGTCTGTATTTAATGATGCTTTTTTTTCATCTCATTACCTCCTTGAATTTGACACTGATGTTCAGCATACTCTTCTGTGCTTTGATGCCACAAAACAAATTATTCTACCCTCTGATTGTTCTGGCAACTTCACATGAAACACTCAGGATAATTTCTTGCTTATTAGTAATATTAATTTATTCTGAAATAGTGTTCATCTGTTGCACAAATTCTGTGCTTTAATTTAGAACACTTAAATTTCCATACTTCATATTTTCTATTATTTAATATATCACTAGAGACATTACTATCATAAAATTACTGAGCAAAGCAGTTTCCAATGGCAGATGTATGATGCTTCAACATATTTTCAGTTCTTTGTAACACTCAGTCAGTATTCAATACAAATTCAATAAAATAAATTCGATTTCAGCAGTTCACTTCTCAATATATGTGGTACTACATATAGATGCATGTAATAAATGCTAATATTTACTAGGTTATCTGTGGCCATGCAATTATTTTAAAATAAAATCATTTGCAACAAAATTATATCATTTTTCTTTCCATTTTCAATAGGTTGTTAATATTCAGAAGTCCATGCCTTATTTTAGATTAATATTTCTGTACCTTTTAAATATTAAATTTTTTTTTACAATTTGCTACTTCCTTCTGGTTGCAAAATGTGTGAAATTGTTAACATAATCTATATTTTGTACATAGAATATACTTTGTAGCTCTTGCTTAAATTTCATAGTTTCAAATTTATAGTTAAATATTTTATGAAGCATAATTCAGTGGATACACCTCGATGAATTTATTTTTAAAAATCGATTCTGATTGGACTCAAGTCCCACTTGTCAGAACAGAACACATTCCTGTTACTGTTAACTAGAACAAGAACCTGAAAATGGGAAGGAAATAGGTTAATAGTGGAAAAGAGGAAATGAACCTATAGGTAAGAGGATAGCATACCAAACTGTAATATAAGTAGTTGTAATTATCTACTATTATAGATTTGAAGAACACAGCACTCAGCCTAGAAATCTTCTTCTACAAGTTAGAGAATCTCAATACCCTGACAAAATGTAGTCTAAGGCAGTAGAGGAGCAGTGAGGTCAACAGCATAAATGGCCATAATACAGAGTGCCTGCCTGCAACTCAGCAGGGCTAACTCCAAAAGAGACCAAACCCAATCTCCCCAGCCTAAGACTTTGGGAACCTCACAGAAGAGACAGGTGAGAACTTACGAATTTAAAGATGGGAAGGATAAACCTTTAGGACAAGATATTCCATTCAAGGCAGGACTGCTACATATAGGAACTCACTACAGTGAGACTTTTCCTCAACAGACCTGCATAATGACTGACATACCAACATGGCCCATTGAATATTGGGGAACTCAAAAGAGATAATAATGTACAGTAGAAACCTTGGAGATTGAGGCTGGATCAGTGAAGGGAAATGGGGTGGCCCCAGGAAAGGCAACCTGGTGTGCCACAGAGGCCTGAACGCCCACAGAAGTAGACAGATCAGAGGAAACCCTGAGATCCACAGAAGCAGATAGGCAGGAGGGATTGGATGTAGATAGGAGCAGATAGGATGGAGGGATATAAAGGAGAGATGAAAGAGGGAAGCATGGATGAGTACTTAATATTCTTGTAAAAGTAGGAAAAAAAATAGAGTAGACAGGCCAGAGGGAGTCCTGGGATCCACGGAGGCAGACAGGTGGAAGGTTGGAAGTGGGATGGATTACAGAAGGGAGGAGATGGAGGAAGTAGGAATGAGTACTCAATAGGCTTGCAAAAATAGAAAAATAAAATAACATGAATTAAAAAAGGAAATTTAGCACAGAAAAAAATTGAATGGACTTTCAGTCCATATATGAGATCAACAAATTCAATAGATTTCTGTTCTCACAGGTACTTGGGTACCTGCTGCAGGTATAGAAAATATTCAGTAGAGTTAACACTGATGCCTAAGGGTACACTTCCTCTGGCCAGCTTTGATCATGAAGGATCATTGCTTGAGTGATGGAGTCCTCCCTTGTTAATTGTGCCGGGGTGGTGGGTCCAATCTTGAAATAGGTCATGTACAAGTAGAATGTTGCAGTGAGTTTGTAGTTTAATAAATGGTTTCCTGGTTAGGAATTGGTGTCTGAATATTCCTCTAGTAATTTAGTCTCACATTCTTTACTCTTCCTTCTACCATGGTATATTCAGAACTTTGGTCTAGGTGGACCACAGAGGTTTGGCTAGTATGACTTACTTTCTAACTTTAAACTGTTGTGGTCCTCTATAATGAACAATTTCATCACAGAAATTTTCTCAGCTGTGGTAGGAGAGCTGCATTGCTCTTACAGGCATGGAGATAAGTGATTGGTGGTATATTCTCAAGTTTACTTAACAAGACTATAGTATGTGTTTTCTTCTGGGAACTGAGCCCTCCCATCCAAGAGCTCTCAGGCAGTCTTACAGTGACTAGACATGGGTTTCTTCTTGATAAATGTGCCTTATATCCAATCAGAGAGCAGTTGGTTGTTCCCATAAATTGATGCAACTATTGCATTGATATTTCCCTTGTCAGACAGGATCATTTTAAAGTTCACAATGTTCTTTTCTGGTTAAGAATATTTGTGGCTTTTCTCCTTTAGAACCTTCACATTACTTCTAGAACTATGACAGCTAGCTTGTTAGGTGTAAGCTTTCAGGTAGATTCCAGCTTGATTTCTTCTTGTATTATGACTTAAGTATATATTGTCTTTAGCAATAGGTCTTACTGTCAGGTTATTTGTCCAGTATTCTAGTACTAAATGAAAGAACATTTAGAATGTCCTAGACATGAATAATAGACAAATATTTGTATTTACATGAGATATTTACTGTTTTTCAATTCCAAAATTATCTAGCCACATTTGGTAAATTAGTCCTTTTAATTTCAAAGCAACATCTGAAATACTCTGATGGATCTATTAAATAATACATTATTCAAAATGTTTTTGAAAGAAATTGACTTTAAATAATAATCTTTATCATAAAAAGAGTTTACTAAATAATTTACTGTTTTTTGAAACAAATTTTTTGTCAATGTTTATGTCATTGTGTTTTAAAGTCATATAGTCTAATTAATATTGTTTCCAGAAATTCTCTTATGCTAATTGTTTCAGCAAAAATATGTCTATTACATCAATAATATTACTACATCCTTGCTTGATGGCTAAAGACCCTCCTTACCTTTTTCAGATTCTTGATAATTGTTATGAAGCTCTCTACCAATTTTGAATTATTGTTTTTAGAAATTTTGTTTTTATTTAGTACTTATTTTTAGTTTAGCCACTAGCATGAGATTTTTATGTAATATCTAATTAAGGTTTTTTAATATAAATCTATTCACGTGAACTCGTAAAGCTTTAATCATTTCAGGAGTGATGCCTTCAATTTCTTTGAAATCTGAGTGATTATCATAACTTAATGCCTATCTTCTTAAGACTATACTTGGTTAGGCAATCTTTTTTTCTTTCAAGTTATCAGAATATTTCCCTTCTCTATACAATTCTGTGTACTTTTTTCATGTGTTTTGCATGTCTTGTTTGCATCTCAATTTCAAGTGTACTTATACAAAGGTTTGGTTTCAAAGCCAATAAGTTAGACCTTTACTGGAAATCTGATATGATATACATTGCTCGAGTTTCATATTTGTGCTCAGCTTGCTTTATTAATATTTCTTCATCATTCTAATTTTAACAGATATTTGCATCTGAAATGTTTTACCCACATTTCTAAATGTTTCAAATGTGACTAGTCTTTAAAGGTACTAGAATATTAAATATTTCTGAAACCTAAACACCTTAAAATTAATTTAATATTGGCTGAACAGTTCAGTTCTGACTTATTGAATATCACAATATGTTCAGTTTTTGCCAGGAAATAGAAAAATGTTTAATTAACTGATAGTTATAAACGGATAATTATGACAAAAAGTTATTTTTATTAGGTAAAGGATAACACTCAATAGATTAAATTAGACTTGCCCTAGTATCTAATGTTTCTACAGATAACTGTGCTATCTTCCTTAATACTTTAAGACTTTCATAGCTTATATTGTATTTGATTTTTAAAATAATTCTGAAATTATGAGAAATAATTACTAGTGCACACAATAAAATATACTTACAGCCATCATTGTTGTGTTAAAAGTCCCTTTTGAATCTAAGGAGCAAACAAATACAAATTATTATATAGTATCCACTTTGGCTATAGTCCAGTGTTATTAATTAGACAGGACTAGAACTGTTGTGAAGAACATTATTTACTGATAGAAACAACCTAAGAAAGAATAGGCAGGTTTAATTTCAGAAAATTAAGCTACTTGTGAGACAGTTGTAAATATGGAATTAACTAAATGATAATTAGGACTGCATTAAAAGAAAAAATCCAATGTAAAGTGAAATGATCTAAGCCATACCCAACTTTCAGATGACTGTTATTAAGCCATGAATTCTTACTGAAAACAAAAAAAGTTATTAATACCTTTGTCCATAGATAACACTCCTAGTTTTCAAAACTTGTGTGTAAATCAACATTAAACCTTATTCAAATTGGGATAGCTTTAATTAATTTTAAAATGGTAACAAATGATCTCTCTTTGAGATAATGCCAAGAAACAGTTATAAATTTAATGTCCATTTTTACCTAAATTTACTTCTTTTGTTCCAAACTGCATTATTTTGAGATACTTAGATTAAATATAAGTATTCATTATAAATTGTGTCCTGTGATGCATTTTTATCACTTTTGCAAAATACATTATGTGATAATAAAATGATTAAAATTATATTGTAAAATATATTTCTTACAGTATTATTTCAATTACTTTACATAATGGAGAGTGATGACTTGAAATTTATAGCGGGAATATCTTTTTTTAAATCTCTTGATATTGTTGATGGCATTGTTGGAACATTTTTAAAGTATTTTGTTCCAATAAATATGTGACTATTATCTTCATAGTTCCTGGAAGAAAAACACTAAAAATAGAATTTCTGGGAATAATGTCAAAATGTTGATTAATTACGATTAGCCAATACAATGATATCATTACTTTGGAGCATCAATCTTCCAAATAGGACTCTTTCCAGGGAATAAATTAGTAAGGTTCACTGTTCACACATTTAATGCATCTATCAAAATGTGATAAACAGAAAGGCAAGATTACACACTGTCATTCTTTAAAAAGTACTTGGTTGTGGTGTATATTTTGTATTCATATCTAAACTTATAATGCTATTATTTTAAAATTATTTATAGAATTCTGATAACTGCATTGCATTATTAAACAAGTGGTTAGTTCAAAGTTATGGCAATATCTCTTTTCACGAATATAACACAAACAAGATTTCAACTTAAAATATTTTTTTCTAGATATTCCATTCTGAAAAATTAATGTTCACCTTCAAAATTTAGATATCTTCTTCTGGATATCAGAGAAAGGAGCATTATTGGCTAGAAAATTACACTTTCAATTTTAATTATAGACAAGATTGAATAATGAATAATGGATGTAGAAATAGGTGTTTGTGGATCTTCATGGTCCATCTTCATTTTCACTGTTTTACACTTTCAAAGAAAAGTGGAATCAAGATGATATTTTCATACAATGCCAATATAAGAGAAACACACAATACAAATGTACATAAAGAATAAATTAGCTGTCTTTTTCCATGATTCTATTTAATTATATATCCATTCCTCAAGGAAATGTCTGGATTCTGACATTAATACCAAAATTTTGTCCTCCTGGATGTTTTTAAATATTTTCAGTTAAGAAAGAGTGAATAATATTGTGAATTAGCATGGGTTCTCAAGAAAACCTATTCTCTTGATTTACCTGGGACTGGCATAATTCTTTTATTTCAATTAGTTGTGCAAAACAATGCATGTTTTATATCTGTATCTGTCTCTAATCCACTTTGGGCTGAAGATTATCTAAAATTCACGTAACCAAAGGTAACAACAAAGTAGTACAGTTTCTTTCATAAAAAACATGAACTTAAAAGACAGCACGTTTACCATACTATTCTTTTCTAACCTAAAAATAATAATGGTATGAATTTTCTAAAATTACATTTTACGTGTACCTACTGAGTAATATTTAAGTGAACATTGTCATTAATATTCATGCCAGCTCTTGGCAGCTAGTGTAGAAAGGAGTACTGGTCCAGCCAGGCACAACTTGTGGCTGAGCGGGATGATGAGTGTTGCGGGCTACAAAAACCACTCCAAGCTGGGAGATCTGTCAAAATAGGAACTCTCTTTATTGCAACAGTCAGGCACTTATACACCCTACCTGATATACCATAAGTCCTAGGGTGAGTCTTTGCTGAATCGTCGTGTCTAGATTGGCCCTCTCAGCTAGGCAGTTTAATGGCACCAACTGTCTTTGCTCTGGAAAAGGCGTAGTCTCATGAGATTTGTAGTCTTGCAAGATTTGTTATAATGCTAGTGGGGTGTTACTAGGGGCCAGTTGCTGTTGCAACCTAAGTTTGTATTGCATCAGCCACAAGTCTGTGCTGAATGATGCTGGTGAGGCAGCTTAAACAGGTCCTGAAACTCTAGCCAGGCTCAGGAAGTTCCAACAGGCCTTGTCCAAGGTCTCAACAAAGCCCAACATCTCCTCCTTTTGTTTTTGTAAGTAAGCCTCAGGACCACACATGTGACCCCTGTCTTAGGTCGTCTCCCTTTGGAGATCTTACCCGTCTCTGGGCATCGCACTTCAAGGTCCCGGCGAGCCTCTCCATGGCCTGTCTTAGTTTGTCCCTAGCTTTAGGGATCTTACCTGTCATTGGTTAGTGTGAAGGGAAGGTGGCCATAGCCCGAGTCGGCATCCTGAGTGGCGAGTCGATGATAATGAATCTCAACCTGATGAAGTTTAATACCCTCTATTTTTTGCTGGATGAATTGAGTAGCCCTATTAATGACACAAGGCCCAATGAGCAAAAGAAAAAGGACAAGGAGAGTGCCCAAGAGGGGGAGGAAGTAAAGGAGAAGGCCATTCTTGAAGTTCATGCCTGTGAATCTCCAAATCCTTCATCACAGAGCCAGAAGAGAGCTGGTGTGTCTAACACCACGGATGGTCAGGCACAGTGATGTCATCCTCTGGTTCTGGGGAGAGAGCAAAGGGGCAATTCTCAAGAGTGCAAGACTCCCTGGAGCTGCATTTATCATCCTGTGGGAGGTACTTTAAGTCCCTGGCAGGGACCCAGACAGGGTGTTTTTTACTCTGGGGAAAGATACAGCCAAATCCTCGCCCCACTGATATAAGCGGATCAGGCCCTCTCCAGGCTCCCATCAATGGGTCTTTCCAGTGCATTCAGATGGAGCTGTATGTGATAGAGGAGGTCCAGTACCTTTGGAATGAGGAAGCCCGATCCAGTTTTGAAAAATTTAATATATTTAAAGTAAATGGTGCTCTTTTTAGTTGATTACGAGGAGCTGACGACTCCCCCTGTTGTTTGTGTAATTGGGCCTTAAGAGTTTGATTATGGGGGCTGGAGAGGAGGCTCAGGGGTTAAGCCTCTGCCTTGCAGGCAGTAGGTTCTGAGTTCGGATCCTAGACTCCACGTATAGATCCCAGGTAGAAGCGGGGGCGGCCTGCGTTTCTGGTCCTGGTAGGGCGGAGCCTGTGAATCCCGAGGCAGAGTAAACAGGAGATGGAGGCGTCCATGGTGGTTCCCGAATTCGCCCGTGGTTCTACACACACACACATACATACACACACGCGCACACACACATACACACACAATTGAATACATAATAAATAATAAAAAAATTTAAAAAAAAAGAGTTTGATTATGGTGCTCAATTATAGCTTGTCCCCGTGGATTGTGGGGGATCTCCGTGGTGTTAGACACACCATGTAACGGGGCTAGGGAGTGCCCCTGAGGGAGTTTAAAGGCTTGCCCTGGATGTTGAATTTAGATCTGCAGTCCTTGGCCCAGTGAAAACCCTTTTTACATTTAGTACAGGGTGTATGGGGTAGATTGGTGGGACCTGGGGTAGGGTATACCCCTCCAGTGTTATGAGGGCATTCCCTCTTAAAATGGCCTTCTTTTCCACTCCCAAAGCATATCTTTCCTTTGTTTCCCATTAGTTGTTATAAGGCACAGACCGGGGCAGACATTTCCTCACATTGGGCGGCCTGCATAGCAGAGGCCATGGTTCTAGCCTGGTGGGAAGTATACCCCACATCTTTGCTGGCTATGATCCATCTGGACATAGAGTGATCTTTTAATCCAGTGCAGGTTATTTTATGATCATAGTTTTTCCCCCTCCCACACTAGGATTTTAGCAAACTCTTCCTGTAGAGGGCCAGGGAGAAGTTTTCTGGTGAGACTCTGTTCCACCCTCTCTATGAAAGTGGTCAAATCTTCATTGACCTTTTGTGTCATGCCTGTGATGGAGGGCTCAGTGGGGCTCTTTTCTAATCTCTTCCATATATTCATTCCCAATCTCCTAATTTGGTCTCTATAGGGATCAGGGATGGCTGCCTGCTGTAGCCCAGTTGAAAATTGGTCATAGTTAGCAGAAAGCATCCCAAAAGTGATTGGGATAGGTGGCTGGGCAGCCTGGTTTCACTCCCCTTGGGTGCAGCATTCATCTTGGTAGAAGGCTCACCATTTAATATATATTGGCCCAGGGAGCACAGCTCGGGCAAGGTCTTTCCAGTCCTGGGCAGTGCAGGGCTGGTGGGATAGACCTTGGAGGATGGTCTCTGCCCAGGGGGAATTAGGGTCATCTTCTGCAATGACCTTTTTTAATCCCTTTAAGTCATGAGCCTCCCAGAGGTACCAGGCAGCAGGGCGGGTCCCACCAGGATTAACATTAACAGGAAACAGCTCTGTCAACCCACCCCCTAGGGGATATGGTGGGAGGCCAAAAGGGATTTGTTGGAGGAATGCTGAACTGATCATGGCCAGAGGAGTCCCTATGAGGTCATGAAGCACTGCCAAAAGGGTACAGAGAGGGTAGAGAGGTGATTGGTTGGACACCTGAGTCTGGTTTTGGTTTTGGTTTCTCAGCAGTTTCCCTCTTGACAGTCTCTTTGGGCTGGATGCGGCCTTCCTTCGATGGTTTTGGGGGAAAACACCCTTTAAGGGCAGAGATGGTGGGGAGAGCTCCCAGGGGTGGGAGCTTTTTTCTACCTGAGCTCGCCAGATAAGCCCCTCAACTTGATCCCATGTTTCCCAATCAAAGAGGTTGCTCTCAGGTAGCCATGGAACAATCTTAAATAAGCAGCCGCAAGCTTGAAAAGCTTGAGCATCAGCAAGGATGAGACCACGGCTCTTAAGTAAAACTCTGAGCGAGTCCAGTACTGGGTCAGGTTTGGAAGAGGCCCCATAACTTATGAGAGTACACTCACTCATAGGCTGATTAGCACGTCAGCCTCTTCTGATGGGAATTCCTCATACAGGACTCCAGTCTGCAGGCTCTCAGCAGCTAGTGTAGAAGGGAGTGCTGGTCGAGCCAGGTACAACCTGGGGCTGAGTGGGATGATGAGTGTCACGGGCTACAAAAACCACACCAAGTCAGGAGATCAGTCGAAGCAGGAACTCTACCCCACCCTACATCCCATAAGTCCTAGCTTGAGTCCTTGCTGAGTTGTCCTGTCTGGATTGGCCCTCTCAGCTAGATGGTTTAAAGGCACCAACTGTCTTTGCTCTAAGAAGGCTTAGTCTCGTGAGATTTGTAGTCTTGCAAGATTTGTTATGGGCTAGTGGGGCATTACTAGGGGCCAGTTGCTGTTGCAACTTACGTTTATATTGCATCAGCCACAAGTCTGTGCTGAATGATGCTGGTGAGGCAGCTTAAACAGGTCTCGAAACTCTAGCCAGGCTCAGGAAGTTCCAACAGGCCTTGTCCAGGGTCTCGACGAGGCCCAACACATTCAATTTTTAAATTATGAAACAAAAATAGAATAAAAATGAAATATTATATCTCATGGTCATCTTTTATATCTTGTTTAACAAATGTAGACATTCCAAACATACATGTCTGTCTGTTTACAATTTTCTTTATTATGTTCCAGTGACAAAACAGATCCTGAGATTATTAGAGAAATATGAAAATATGAATTTTTAAAATAGGTTAAAGTAGGATTTTACCATTTTTTGCTGTTTTTCAAAAGTCTAGGAGAAAGATAATTCTAAATTTAATATCCAATATTTTAATTTTGATTTCCATGTATGAAACAATTTAAATAAACTTTTATCTCTAGTCATATAGTATATTATATCCCATAATTTTTAGAATAAATAGAATGTTATGCCTGAAAATGTTCTTCTGTTTGTAATGATCCTTCAGTTCAATGATCCATTCAGAGTAAGATATCAGGCCAGAATTTTGTGAATGAAATGATAATATTATATGATCAGCAGAAAATAAGTACTTGAAAAGCACTTTATTCTTTGAATTGTGGAAGAAACTAAGCTATTTGTACTATCAGCTCAAATCAGACGATCCAAGAAGTCTCACAGAAGTATTCTGGAAAGTTCTTCTATTCACATATAGAAAACAGAAAAGGTAAATTTTGCTACTGTTTTACATGACTTTCACACAAACAGTGGTTCCTAGTCTTTGTTTATGGGAAATGTTGCCATTATTTCATGCATACCTTTAGATCCTAAAAGTCTATTCTTCAGTTGGATTTTTAAAAATCAATTCACACTTTTCAATGAGATGAACTCTAAAGACATATAACAGTAATTATTTGACAGCTTACCTTTTTTCAGGAGTTGGTCAGTCTGTACTTCACAGAATTCAATCTAGAATATTAGCCATGCATTTAATAAATCTAATTGGGAAATTAAACCACAGTTGATGAAATTGAAAAATGCTTACATGTTATTTTGAGATGATAAATGTTTACCATGGTTCAGTTTAATTTCAATTATAAAAAAGTCATTATTTATGAAATATAAACAACTACTTTATACTTGTGTTGCAAGGTCTTTTTTTCTAGTAAATGTCCATTCTTTCATGAGAACTTTACTTTTATTTCATTTATAGACTTTGCTGTTGAGCTTCATATAAATTTGAAGCTTCAAAGAATCTCTTTATTCCCTTAGTTTCCCCCTTAATATTTTACTATGATTTTTATGGTAATGCCAACACCTAGAAATGTAAAGAGTAAATGTATTGATAGTGTTTCTTAATGTGACTTATATAATACTTTATTAATAATAAAACAAGTAAGAACATATCAAAAAACATTTGGTGACATAAATGTTCATTTCATTTTTACATTGGTGTGTTGCTTCATTCAAAATCATTTTTCATCCTTGGGCATTATGCCTAATGGTCGTTTTTTAGGAGAACAAAACGATTTTATTTTGTTAATATTTGCTCAGTTTATGGTCAGCTTGGAGGAAGAGCTCATGCCAGCACCAGGAATTGAGGGAACTGGTCATGCTATGTTCACAGGGATTGCTGAAAGAGGGATAAATTCACTTTCTGGACTGCAAATCTGGGAAAGCATGCTGAGAATGTAATATTCCTCAACCAGCTCCCTCCATCTTATCTACTTGCTCTGGAAAAGGCCCATGCATCATGGGCTGGGTCTTCCTGCATGGATTAGATAATTTCCCCAGTCTTGCTTCCAGCTTACCTTAACTACCAAGTTTTCACAGGTGTGCCAGAGCTCAGCCTTTCAATTGTCAAGTTGACACCTAACTAGTCTGACAAGGGATATTCAGTCTCTTTGCATGTGGTGTACTGCTGCAAGTGAAATTTCTGAACATTTATGCATATCTGCTTTGATAATATATATATATATATATATATGCTTAATTATTTTATTTTCCTAGTTTTACAAGCATTAAGACTCATACCTGCTTCCCTCCATCTCCCCTCCCTCTTATCCCCCTCCCTTCCCTTCATCCATTCATCCCACTCCCTCCCACCCTCTTGCCTTTCTGCTTCTATGAACTCCAGGGTTCCCTCTGGCTTGTCTACTTTTATGGGGATTGAGGCCTCTTGTGGTATACAAAATTGCTTCCCATTACATTTTCACAATGCAATTTTAGTTAAATTTAATTGTAAAATTGCTATGATTAAAATTGATTACATGCTTTCTATCTCTGTCATTTCTTTCACAGACCTTCAATATATTTAAGAGGATAATTTTTTCCTGTGGATGTTTTTTCACTAATTTTTATTCAGATTTTATAAATATTCACAAAATAACCTGTCTTTTTGGAGTGGCATGTAAATCTTGAGTGTGAAGTCTGAATCTCATCACTTGACTTCAATGTGTGTTCAGAGTTTAATAATCTTATGTTCTCTGAGCATACGTCACTAGTGTCTGTGAACATCCAGGAGCTGCCTGCCTCTTACCCAATGTTGAGTAGTTAATCACAAGCTGCCAGAATGAATTTTATATGGTGCTCAGGGTCTGATTCCAGGTTTGTATGTTTTAGCCACTGAGCCATATCCCCAACTCTAAAATGTGTTTTGAAACTTCATTTTATCTTGGAAAAGCTAAAGAGCAACTGAAGTTAGAAAAGCATTTAAACTGGAGTGACATAGGAATTATAATGTTATCTCAAAAAGGTAACAGTTTTGATGATCAGAGAACAACTATGATGGCGATATTATATTGGCTGTAATCAGATTTTTGAGAGTTAAAGTTATTATTCATTAGTTTGATTACATTTTCATATGTTCCTCAAAATAAAAAGACTAATGTGGAAATGATGTAGAACATCAGTTATATGTTTGCTACATGCAACAGAGAAATAATATATCATTCACAAATCAAATTAAGTAATGTAATAGCTATATAAGGAATAAGTTTAGGTAGCCAACCAAGGTCATAGAGCTTGATGGAAAGTATATTGATGCAAAGAGGGACTAAATAAAGTTTGATATACAGTTTACTCTTGTTCACCATTTAGTATGAATCTATGCAGAGATATGTAATTAATTTTTTTACATTTTCTATACCTTTCGAATACATGACTCTTTCACCTAACTGCAACTGAGAGAAATAGAAGATATTATTAATCATATATAGTCAGTTGAACAAAGCATATCTAGCTACTCAGGGGGAGTATTTTGTTTTTACATAAGTTTTCATAGTGACTCTGCGAAGAATGGTTTTTATGTGGAGTGTGAAGTGTGGTTAGTATATTAGGTAACTTCCTCAGAAGAACAATATAATTGTCTTTTTCATTAAAAAGAGAACATATTTACTTAATATCAATGAGATTCTGAAAAAAACTAGATACTTTTCCTTTCAATGTAAAGTTAAATTTTATTAATTGGTATTTTACATGCTGGATATTTCCAATGAATATACAGGATGTTGCTTTACTGTATATTTAAAGAATACCTGTCAGAATTTGTATAAAGATTTTAACATTCCTGGTAAAGATGGAAATATAAAATGTCATAAAAATTTTTAAAAAACTAATTAATCATGATTTCCAAGTACACAATGAGAAAAAAAACTGGCAATTCATTTGTTTACACACTTGATGTTCACCCATATTCCTCTGCAGCTATTCTCTTCTAAGGATTTTATTTCTATAATATTAAAGCTTGGGAAAATGTCTGTTCGTGTTATACTGTCCTTTTATTCCCCAAAGTGTGTTCAAGGAAAATACAGGCTGAAATTGAAATAAATATTAAGAAAAGAATCAGTGAAATAAGGGAAGGTGAAAGGAATTCCAGATAGGGGTGACTATATTGTTTCTACACATTGCTACTGACCTAGACCTTTCCAAGACTGTGGATCATAGGGTGCCTGCTTTGGGCTCAATCTGTTTTAACTTGTGTTTCTGAGCTGTAATTCAGAAATCATATGAATTTCATTATATAGAAATGATTTTTAAGTTTAAAAGCAACTTCATTTATGTGAAGACTATCATATGCTTCACATAGTTTAAATTGTCTATTAAAAGCAATACTATGACTTTTGAATTGCTATTAATGGTTGGCTTGTATGTATTAATACTGTCTATTTCATATAACAATGAAAACAATATATTAAATATGAGGTTAAATTTTTTAACATTTAAAAATTGAATAAACCTCATAAATCGATATGTACCAATACCTTGGGAATTTAGATTGTTTCATCAAAGACATAATAATGTCTTTATATACCTGGTTCATATAAGCCTGGCTCATATGTCTATAAATAGATATATTGATTTTTACTTGAAACTGTGATTAACATTACTATATATTTGGAATTTTGTGGAAAGTTGGTAATATCATGCTTGATTCACAGCTGCACTTGACAACAAAATGCAGGTTAGTACAGTCCTCCTCACTTTAATCCTTGGAAAAAAACGAAACACCCAGACAGTGGCAGGTTAGCATTATACTTTAGAAACAATAGAAGAACAAAGTATTTTTTCTGTGTTATCTAGACTAAATCTCAAAATTAGAAAAATCAAATATAGAAAATGCCACTTCTCAGGAGCTCACTATAGTTGGAATGCTTTGTTGAATAATTTTAAAATTTAGGATCATCAGAATGACTGGTCAAACTCCTAAAGATAAAGGTTGATATACTACGAATACTATTTATGTGTGTGTGTGTGTGTGTGTGTGTGTGTGTGTGTGTATGTGTATGTGTGTGCATCAGAAGGCACTGTGTTTGTGCCTGTGAAGGCCCAAGGGTGACTTTGGAAATCACCCTGGATTGCTCTACCTCCTCTTTGCTTTGCTCTAGAGTTTCCCAGGCTCCACCTTCCAGGGCTGCAAATGCAGGCTGCCACCATTTCATTTCCCCCTGGCGTTTTTTTATGTGCGATCTGGGTTTCAAACTCAGAACCTTCTGCTTGGGAGGCAGAAGCTTAACCTCTGAGCGATCTCTCCAGCTCACAAATTTTATGCCATGGACAAAATGGGCAAGGAGTGCTGGAATGAGAGGAAGGATTCCAAGGAATCCACACAGAATATTGAGGGGCAGCACCTATCTTACTTCCAAAATGATGGAAGATAATATAAACAATCCAGATAATGTCACAATAAGGAAAAAAACAAGCAAGTCTTGACAAATTCTGAAAGAAAAGCAAATCTTTAAAAAGAACCAGAGTCTAAAATACATTCTGCAGTGGGGAGGCTAAAATCAAACTATATACTGAAGACAGCTGGCTCTGAAAGCTGTAAGTTCCAGAAGCAGGGCTAGGAGCTGTGTGAGCCTACATTCCAGGAGAACTGACTCCTGTGGACCATGTGCACCTGCCAGTAAATCACAAAATGCAAGAGAACTTGAGCATAAAATCTAAGTGACAAAAATAGATAGATAGATAGATAGATAGATAGATAGATAAATTCAGATGGTGACAGTTAGGCAGTTTCAGAGCAGCAATGCTGGGACAGTCTCCAAAGTTCTTTTTTTTTTTCCAACTTAAAATGAGCTTTATTTTGGACTCATTATTCTATATGTTTCAGCCCAGGACGCTTGGCTTGGTGCTCCCCCCCACACACAAGAACCTTCTCCAAGGTTTTGTCCAGTGGTGGATGTGACCTCTTTGGCTCTTACAGTCTTATCAATCTCTCTTCTGCAAGGTTCCCTGAGCCTTAGTAAGGCAGGATTAGAGCAGCTATGCTGGGATGGGTCTCTCAAGGTCTTTGGAATTCCTGAAGGTCATCCCCCACTGCAGGAATCACCCTGAAGGAACACTGCTGCTGAGGAACTGACTCTACTCCTCCCAGAGATAAGATGGCCAATTTCCCTATGAAGGGATTGATGCGGGACAATCAGAACTGTCCCTTCATGGTCACCAAATGATGCAGGAAAAACCATCTTTCGGCTGTCTCATCTGGGTCACCAAATGTTGCAGGGACAGGAATCGACCATCCCAATGTTGTAGGGTTCTTGTGTTCTGGAGTCAAAGATTGAAACCAGAACATGTGTAAAGGATTAAGATAGAGTTTATTAGAGGAGAGAAAGGTTGGAAGTCTTGGACTCCAGACGTGGAGTGCCATGAGGGGCTAGGACACCCTGGAGAACTCATGGAACCTAGGCATGGAATCCATGAGGAGCAAGGAGCAAGAAACAGACTCCTGAGAAACGGATAGCTGGAAAAAGAACTCATGCCATCTTGAGTACCATGAGGGGCTAGGGTGCCAACTATGAATACTATTTTAAGGTTTAAAGTATATTTTTAAGAAAATAATTGCTCTTCTAAAATTTTATTTCAGCTTATATTAACATCATTGATATTGCATTGGCATACTTAACCTTATTAAGTAGACATAAATGACCATGTACCTATAAACACGCACATACACACACACACACACAAACATGTACCTATAAACACGCACATACACACACACACACACACAAACACATATCCACACATATGATGCCAATGAAAGGGATTTGTTTTAAATAATTTTGTGAGCCTCATTGATGAATAAACTAATACTACAAAAGGAAGGGGAAAAGGAGGGAAAGTGCAAGGGGGGACTGGGAGGGAGAAGACGGGGTATCAGTTAAGATTGTATGATTGGGATAAAAAATGTAATGTGGGAGAAAAAAATAAAAACCTTAAAAAGAAAAAAAATTAATGCTACAAATAAAGAGATAATAAAGATATATGAATCACAAAACACTGCTATGTTTTAACTAATATTTTAAACAAATGAAGCATTTATTTTAATTAAACACACTAACATAGAAATTACTAATAATAAAAACTAAAATACTACTTAAACTCTAAAATTTTCCCCAGAATTCTGTGCCTTATTTATCCCTATCATCATGTGGTGAGATCTTTCACAGAAGGGTACTATCTTATTGAGATGACATTGTAATTCATACATTGCTCCATTTAAAAATATTAGATATGTGCTTGTTATTGTGCAGTTGGTAATAAATATTTTTACATAGCTTTAGCAGTGACATATAATATAAAAAAATCCACTAATTTTTATAACAGTTTGCAAATTTGTTGCAACTGAAGTGAACCAGACTGACACCCAATTATTAATCTACTTGGCATTTCATTTTTTATAATGCAAAGCAATTAACATTCCTTTAAAATAATGCTTTTTCATTTAATTTCCATTTTGTCCAAAATTTTGCATATTTGGCAAAAAATATATAGATTAAAAATACACTTAAACTGATGAACAGTTGTGTCTTAGATAAAATATTACCATTATCTGTTTTTAGTTCTTAAATATTTTAATTTAATTTTTTTAAAAAATGACCTCTCTCGGTCTTTGAATATTGATTCTTATTCTGCTGGTTCACAAGAACCATACTCATTTTCTCTTTGTAGATAAAATATAAAAATATAGTACTTAGAATATGGCTCAGAGTATTTGCCTATTATGAGCAAGGTTGTGAGTTCTATCCACAGCACTTGAAAACAGAAGCCATTGCAAATACTTTCTTGTTGGTGTTGGGAGACAATACTAATACATATTTAAGGGAGAAATGGGGATTTATCTGGCTTATGGCCCCTGCAGAGATACAGTTCACAATGGTGAGAATCACATAGCAGAAGCAAGTCTCTAGGCAGAAACTAGATTATGACAAGACAGTTGTCATTAGGAGGCAAAAAAGAGCAAGAGAACTCTAAGGAACAAAACTGGAGTACCAAATGGGAGATTCTTCCTCCAGTAAAGTTCTATCTTGAAAAATTGCCACAAACTTCACAAACATTGACACTAGCTAAGGATCCAGAAACATGAGTCCATGGGGGGCAGTTTCAGCTCAAACCATTCCATGTTGAAATATAATAATAATTGAATTCCATGAATGAAGTTGCCACCTATATTCTGTAAAACACATTATGAGCAGAAACACTAATTTTAAGTACAATGTAATTTGATGGAGAATAAATTGACATCAAACCAGGGATATCTTTAAATTTTAATGACATTTAATTGACGAGAACTTTTGCCTTTTCTTTGATGGATAAGAGAATCACATTTTCATTTTGAGTATAGAATATTAAATATTTTAGTACTGTTCCCTACATGCAAAATAATTTTAGAAAAGTTGTAATTCCAATGAGCTAAAATCTTCTACCATTATTAGTCTTATGATTTACAAAGAAATTTCAGTGTGAGTTTGCAAACTGTTTATTCACATGGTAGTTTTATTTTGCCAATTATGGAAAACTATAGAAAATAGCAATTTTAAATTTATTGGTTAAGTCATAACAAAAACAACTGCACAATTATATGCACAGTTACTTTAGTTTATTTCAAAAAGTCTTTGTAATTGGTAAAATGTATGGACAATAATTGATTTTTTAACTTTTATGTTTATTAGACTCCAGGATTTTGTATGGTCACAAGGTGAAGACATAATGCATGAAAAAGTCTTTGTAATTGGTAAAATGTATGGACAATAATTGATTTTTTAACTTTTATGTTTATTAGACTCCAGGATTTTGTATGGTCACAAGGTGAAGACATAATGCATGAAAAAGAAAAATGAAAACTTGCCAATTAGCAGAATATATGTTGCAATAAAAACTTATTCTTAATATTTTAGCATTCTTTTCAGGTCACATGAAGATATAAATTCAATATCAAAAAATTTTAATCACATGTTATTATAATACCATTTAATATTTATTGAATTTAAAATAATTGCATAACATTATGTAAATTTTATATAATTATATGTAGAAGATACAGATTCATGCATACATACATACATACTTTAAAGCTATAAATTTTTTAGGTTTTCTCAAAAGACCAGTTCTTGAAAATATATGACACACTGCTTGAAGAAAATTAGACATTTAAATACAACCATTTTACTACTAAAAAAGTATACTCTTTTCCCTGTAGGCTGAACAAATTTTTGCATAATGTTACAAATAAAAATTCTATAAGCATTATTACCAAATCAAATGTGTAATATATGCACATATGTTGTAAATTTCTTCAAATCTCCATGAATATTTTCTAAGTTGCTATTATATTTGATCCTCCTTATTGTATAATATTGCCATGTAAGAATAACATAGCACTAGAAACTGTCTATTTCATTATGTCTACTCATACATATATTCACAGCTTAATAAAAAAGGATAAAACATTCAAAATTGCAAAATGCCCTATGCAAAATGTAAGACTTAGCTAATACTAAATTATTAAAATAAACACCACTCAACTTTGGGATGTACAGGAAGAAGAGTAGTAAGAAATTATTTCAGTAGGTATAAACTAGTAAATATGTTGTTTGGCACATTGTATAGATATCAAATAGTGTGAATATATCTAATTCATGTGGATGAATGATGATTTAGATAGACAAACTTAAAGGGACAAAGAGATCTTAAAGTATGTTAATAAATCAAGAAAATATGGAAAATCCTTCATAATTTTATTGGTTACAAATAGATTTTGCAGAATTCAATGTTCACATGTATCACGACCTGAATTTAGCAAAGAAGACTGGCTAAAGTTAAATGTTTACCTTTCCTTTACCACATCATGTACACAAGAGACTTGTAATCTTTTCCTGGCATTGTAATATTTGCTCCATCATTTGTAATATGGAAGAAAGAAACAAGTCTCTAACAAAGACAACATAGACAACCTTCCCTGAATATCATATAATAGTATTACTTTGCTACTCCCTAGGTAGCACATAATACTCTATTCAGAAAGGTTGTAAATAACAGATACGTGTTCTACCCATTGCATATCCAATTAGCTAACCTTTCATTTCTACCTCAAATAGAAACGGAGTGATGGAAAATTTTGGAGAACAGTGCAGAACTGCCACCCTGAACCAAGAGTGGAATCTCATCACATTTGTCCTGTGACATTCACATGTGTGCTGTCATGGGCATATGGGATCAGCTAATGGCTAGAGCAACAAAGAGATACTGTCTCAAAAATGATGGAAAATCAAGGACTGAAACACAAAATTTGTCACATGTGTGCTGTCATGGGCATATCCATAGAATTCTCTCTCTCTCTCTTTGTTGTTCTGTTACTCCCCAATGAAATTATTTCTTTAGAAATATAACCATAGAACATGAGTAAGATATCATTGTAAAGATTCTGGCACTATTAAAATAGTCTCAGAAAAATATCACATTTCTGTCTTCTTCCATGAGCAAAATGGATGTCTATTTATAAAAAAGTCATGGCAACCCAACTTTAAGTTATTTTTAAAATGGTTGTTATTTTGTGTCAGTATTCACAGCCACACTCCATTTCACTTATACAAGCAAAGGTAGCATAAATCATGGGGTTGTTCAATACTGTTGGAAGTAAAAACAGATGAAGATACAAAAATTGGAAGGAGTAAGATAAATGCAGTGAGCAAATAATTTAGTTGAACACATTATGTTTATACTAGGTATACTATTATTGAAGTATAATATTATATGCCAAATTACATAATTATATCACTAAGAACACTAAAGGAAGTATAGGTGTTCATATTCTCTGAATGTTATAAAAGTTGTACTTTCTGGGAAGATGAAAAGGAACATGAAAAGGTGATAATGACAAGTTTAGAGCAGATGGAACATGGCAGGATTTACACCATGTCAATTTTTCTGGTTTTCATCAAACTTTATGAATAATGAAAATAAGATATTATTCAGGAAGTTGATATGAGAAATTAATCAAAAAATAATAAAAAGTAGATATAAGGCAATTTTATAACAACAATCTTTTATTATACTTAAAAAGAGAACTAATGTCTAGGATAGCCAAATGGTAGTATTTTTCTACTTAGTGGTTAAAAACTAAATAATTATTGAAATTGCAGGGGAAAAAAGACACTCCTTTGTTTTATTAGCTAATTCATGATTGATTAAGTGAACTGTAAGAGACAAGTAGATTTCTTGAATTTTGAATTTTTAATAATTGTGAACTTTAAGTAAATATGCTGAAAAATCCTCATTGAAACCATTCATTTGTTTTCTATGATTTCAAACGAAGCAGAAATATTGAAGAGGGAAAGAAGTTACTAGATTCAATCTCTATTAGATTCTTTAAAAATAACTTTTGTTAGAATTTCTATTGATATCAATGTGATTATATTCAAATATCATGTGAAGAAACTTAAGCAGAGTTGTTTTCTTGATTTTTAAAACAAAACAGCAGCAGCAACAGAGGTGTCTATATTTTCTCAGGCATGAATGAGTTATGGTACCCATTGAAAGTTCAGATTTAAGTTTACCTGATACTTACTCAGAAATGTTATTTAAACTGTTAAAATATTGTGCTTTTTAGTCATCCACTGTTATTTAAAGAATACCTGTAGAAGTAAACATAAACTCTAAGTCATTTGAATTTTAATGTAAATTATGGAGATAAACATTTGGGTTTTATTGTCAATCTTTCCTAAAAATGTGCAAAAGTGTTAAACATTGCTAAATTAGAAGAAAGTTTGGCTCTAGAAAGTAGTGTCAGAGAAGAGAGCTGAGAGTATCTCTGAATTGTGCTCATAGAATGGTACACACAGCTCTGAGCCATGAGGGCAGGGAGCATGTGGTGTCAGCAGGAAGTCTGGGGGTGCTGTTTTATTAAGCTATTTCTTTGTTTACTAGTCCTCTTCTTATCCTTGAACATGCTTCCAACAGTACACCAATATCTCATCAAGGCTGAAGGATCTACTCAAAAAGATAGCGTTCAAGGACTGAAGACCACATCTGTCATTTCATACAAAATATTATCCTCACAAAGTTCCCCTGTAAACAGAAATTCTTTTGCGCTATATTTTCAGATTGTAACATTTTTCTATATATTTCTTCAAAATTTTCTTTAATTTCAAGTTCAGTTTTGTTTAAAATCTCAAATATTTCTTAATGGTAGAAACAACTATTAATTTTATTTTTTTACTAGTTATACAAGCTCAATAGGTAGGTACCCTCCCTGTTCCCTTTCCCTGCTCCTTTCCCTTCCTTTTCTATCACCCAATCCCACTCTCTTTCCCACACCTCATTCTTCCCCTTAACCCTTTCCCCCTCACTCTCCTCTTGGTGTTTCCCTCCTTCTCCTTTTCACTTATATGGGCCCTCTGAGTCTGATACATTAGTGGGGGTTCAGGACTCTGTGGCCTAACTTATGGCCCCTTCTTGGGCTGCCCACTAATGTAGGAACTCCATTATATCCGTCAAACCCCTTACCTTTAAGGATCCTACTCCCTAAAGCAATTTCCTCGGTCATCTGCACTAATTTATGGGGGATCCTTAACTTGACAGCCATTGAGCAGATCAGATAAGGTCAAGTCACATCTTCAATGAGATCCTGGCTGCCTCGCCCCAAACTTGAGTGCAGTATCTTGAACACCAGTGGACCTCCCTATCTTTATGCTCTTAAAATCTTGCTGCCTGCTCTTCTATAAGGTTTTCTGAACTTTAGTACGTTGAGAAATTAGCTGTTCTGGATCTCGGCAAACATTGAAGGATCATTGGATTCCAAATTAAGGTTGGTTGTTGTTTTCAGTTTTGTGGTTCCTGCACTATGCTTCACTTTATCCTGTTTGGGTGTTCAGATCTTCTCTTAACCAAAGATAAAAAATTGTTTAAAAGAAGGTCTTAATAAGAGAAGCTTAAAAGTAAAGGGAAGAATAGGACTAGGGCACTATAGTGAGTAGAGTCATTCTCCTAGTTGCCAATTGTCTACCATATAATTATCAGGAACCATCCCTTCCATGACTGGGAATATATGCCCAGCTCTTCAGCCCCATTTAATCCCTAAGAAACAGAAAGGGCATGAGAGAACATAGTAACGCCCCACTAGCCTATAATAATCTCATGAGACTACAAATCTTGTGAGACTATGCCTTCTACATTTGGTGCCATTAAACTGCCTAGCTGAGAGGGCCAATTAGCAAAGACTGATGCTAGGACTTATGGGATGTTGGGTGGGGTATATAAGAGCCTGACTGTTGGATTAAAGTCAGTTTCTGCTTTGACAGAGCTCCCTGCCTGGTGTGTCTTTCCCTGGTGGTGAGGGGGGTCCGGGCCGACGACACTCATCATCTTGCTCAGCCCCAGGTTGTGCCTGGCTGAACCAGCACTCCCTTCCGCACTAGCTGCCGAGAGCCCTGCAGACTGGTGCTCCATGTGAGGCAATGTGTGAATTCCTCTCAGATGTTCGCTGACAGGCTAATTGGTCTTTGGGTGAGTGTACCCCCATAAGTTATGGGGCAGTCTTTCCCCAAACCTGACCCCATGCTAGACTCGCTCAGAGTTTTACTTATGAGTTGGGGTCTCGCCCTTGCTGATGCTCAAGCTTTTCAAGCTTGGAACTGCTTACTTAAGATTGCTCCATGGCTACCTGAGAGCAACCTCTTTGATTGGGAAACATGGGATCGAGTTGAGGGTCTTATCGGCGAGCTCAGGTAGAAGAGGGGGAGATCCCAACCCTGGGAGCTCTCCCCACCATCTCTGCCCTTAAAGGGTGTTTTCCCCCAAAACTGCCAAAGGAAGGCCAGATCCAGCCCAAAAAGGGAGAAACCGCTGACCCCTCTCTGGATCCTTTTGGCGGTGCTTCATGGCCTCATGGGGACTCCTCTGGCCATGATCGGTTCAGCATTAGTTTTATTCCCCCATATCCTGATGACCTTGTAACACAGAGAAAAAGCATCAGGAGACTCTTAGAAGGCAGAGAGAGCTCAATCTTCACAAAGCTCTCACATACCACCTGAAGGAAGCTGACATTCTAAAAAGCTTCCAGAAGTTGCAATTGAGAAAATATCCTGCAACTTACCCAGAAGAAATCACAACAGAGTTTGACACTGAAGTTTCAAAACTTCAGCAATAGGCAATAGAGAACTAAGCAGGTCAGGTAGAAATTGACAAGGACAGGGAAATGAATAGAGTGAAGAGGTTGGCTAAGAACATCCTGGATGAGAGAACAGAAGTGGAGAGGTTTTTCTAGGTGCTCTAAACCAAGTAAAGAAACAGATTCTAACCAGCAGGAGGCATTACAAGCAGATAGCACAAGCTGCCTTCAATTTAAAGATGAGGCAGCATGTGCAGGAAAAACAGAATATCCCAAAATCAGGACATTTGATGGCAGAGAACACAGCACAAATAGTGCAAATCAGGAATGGCCAAGTAGTCAAGTAAATGTGGATATTGGTGATTTGACCTGGGAACAGGAGGAGAAAGTTTTATGATTGCTCTTTGCAAAGATGGTTTTGCTGCTAGGAAATACAGCCAAAGTTCTAAGCCTCCTGTTCCAGACTATGTTGCTTCTGAAAATGGAGAAAGAAAAGAAATGAGTTGGAGGGATAATTCTCTCAGAAAGCTAAAAACAATTCCAGAAGACAAAAGTCCAAGTGGAGAAAGAATTGGAGGATCTGAAAAAGGGCTTGACCTTTTCCTTTCATGTGATCCTTGACCCATCAGGTGTTTACCTGCTACAAAAGGTTCAAAGTGCCATAAACACTTCAGTGTTAAAGAGATTCAGCCCTTTCCTACCAGAGAAGCACCTTATGTACTGCCCTTCTGGCCCAGGAAGGCCACCCTATCCATTGGATACATCTTTCCATTGGCAGAGCCCCTAGGGTGTATTCTATGACCGACCAACTTGCAGATTGCATCATCAAAGGCCGAGATACCTCCACCAGGCTGTTTGGAATAGAGACCCCTTTCCTGATTGTTCCATTTAAGCTAATAGATTTCACCTGGCTCCAGAGGAACAATGATAGAATTGTCATAACTATAGAAGCCTTTATGGGAAAAATAGACTGTCATTATGGCCCCCACAGATGGATGAGTCCATTTACTGGATTAAACTGGGTAACCCCAAACTCTTCTTATCCCAGCCTAACCCTGATTTTCTTACTGCTTTTACTGATGGGGGATGTTTGGGGGCATCTTTAGTAGTCTACCCCCTCCATAAACTGGGTAAAATACCAGCACTTACCAGGTCGGTCACCCATGAGGTCCAGGGACCTGCTAAGGTGAACTATTTGCTGTCACCTTAGCATTGGATACCATACAAGAGTCATTCAACCTGTTCCCTGACAGCCTTTATGTTGTCAGCCTGCTGAGTCCCACATCTAACCCTATATCTCCTTAATGATCCAATTTCGGTCTCTACTTTAACAAAGGACCAACCCCATTTTCCTCCAACACCTTCCAGGTCACCAAAATCTACCAGGGTTCCTCTCCAATGTCAATGCCCTGGCAGACAAAATGGTGTATGTCATGACTTTTCAGGAGGCCACTAGTTTCCCTCACCTCACCCAGACTAATTGGAGAGGCCTCCATCACAAATCTCCTTTAGTGCTTATTAAGGATCTTAAAAAGATCATTCGCACTTGCAAATCCTGCCAACCTTTTTTACAAATCCCTCCCTTTCAGACGATGGGGGTTACCCCTTGTGGGGTAAGACCCAACAATTTATGGCAAATAGATGTCACCCACTACTTCCCTTTTGACAAACTCAAATGTATCTTTCTTACCGTTGATACTTTCTCCCATGCCTGCTGGGTATTAGCCCACACAGGAGAAAAATTCAAACATGCCATTAGCCATATGCTTCAATGTTTGGCCACACTTGGTCTTCCAGATCAAATTAAAACCAATAATGGCCCATGCATGCTTTACTAGTAAGACTTTTATAGATTTCCTTAATACATGGCATGTCTCACACAATCCATGGAGCCAAGCTATGATTGAGCGCCATAATCAAACTCTTAAGGCCCAATTACAAAACAACAGGGGAAGTCATCACCTTCTCATGATCAACTAAAGAGAGTGTTGTTTACATATATATTAAATTTTTCAAAAATGGATTGGGCTTCCCTTTCCAAAGGCACTGGACTTCATCTATCACATACAGCTCCATTTGGGTGCACTGGAAAGACCCCATTAACAGGATCCTAGAGAGGGCCTGACCCCCTTATATCAGTGGGGCGAGGATTTGGCTGTGTCTTTCCCCAGAGTGAAAAAGTACCTCCCACAGGATGATAAACACAGCTCCAAGGAGTCTTATACCCCTGAGGAGCGCCCCTTTGCTCTCTCCCCAGAACCAGAGGATGACATCACAGTGCCTGACCATCCTGGTGCTGACAGCTCTCGTCTAGCCCTGTGACAGAGGATTTGGAGATTCGCAGGCATGAACTTCAAGAATGGCTTTCTCCCTTACTTCCTCCCCTTCTTGAGCCCTCTCTTTGTCCTTTTTCTTGCTCATTGGGCCTTGCATCATTAATAGGACCACTCAATTCATCCAGCAAAGAATAGAGGCTATTAAACTTCATCAGGTCAAGATTCATTACTCACCACTCAGGATACCAACTGGGGCTATGGCCACCACTCATATACCTCCCATGCCCTCCATGCTGACCAATGACGGGTAAGATCCCTAAAGCTAGGGACAACCTAAGACAGGCCATGGAGAGGCTTGCCTGGACCTCGAAGTGCCATACCCAGAGACAGGTACGATCTCCAAAGGGAGACGACTAAGACAGGGTCACACATTTGGTCCCAAGACTTACTCACAAAAACAAAAGGGGGAGATGTTAGGCCTTGTCAAGACCCTGGACACGGTCTGTTGTAACTTCCTGAGCCTGGCTAGAGTTTCATGACCTAATTAAGCTGCCTCACCAGCATGATTCAGTACAGCTTTGTGGCTGATGCAATATAGTTTTAGGTTGCAACAGCAACTGGCCCATAGTAATGCCCACTAGCCCATAATAATCTCATGAGACTACAAATCTCGTGAGAGTATGCCTTCTACAGTTGGTGCCGTTAAACTGCCTAGCTGAGAGGGCCAATCAGCAAAGACTCACGCTAGGACTTATGAGATATCGGGTGGGGTATATAAGGGCCTGACTGTTGGAATAAAGTTGGTTCCTGCTTCGACAGAGCTCCCGGCCTGGTGTGTCTTTCCCTGGTGGTGAGGGGGGTCCGGGCCAGCGACACTCATCATCCTGCTCAGCTCCAGGTTGTGCCTGGCTG
This sequence comes from Typhlomys cinereus, assembly GCA_023101885.1. Taxonomy (NCBI): domain Eukaryota; kingdom Metazoa; phylum Chordata; class Mammalia; order Rodentia; family Platacanthomyidae; genus Typhlomys; species Typhlomys cinereus. The sequence goes on from JALPQD010000280.1 coordinate 2,245,513, forward strand.
GACCAGGACTCCCTTCCGCACTAGTTGCTGAGAGCCCGGCATCTGATTCTTCAGTATTTATAATGTCTTCTCATTCTATCTATTTACTGGCAAATTTCATTAATTTATTTTTTGATGGCTAAGTGGTATTCCATTATGTAAATGTACCACACTTTCATTATCCATTTGTCAACCATTAGGCATTTGGGTGGATTCTATGAATTTGCTATTATATTTAAATGGTGATGCAATGATCATGTCACTATAGTGAAATGATGAATTTGGGGGAATTATTCTCAGTAGTGGTATAGAAGGGTCATGTAGCATTTCAATCCTTAACTTCTTTATAAATTACCATACTGGAGAGGTGGCTCAGGTGTTAAACCTCTGCCTTGCAGGCGGAAGGTCCTGAGTTTGGCTCCTAGACCCCCGCAAATTTCCCTGAGCTTCTGGATGGGGAGAGATTAGGCAGGCCTGATTCCAGGTGGTTGATATGGAAGTGGGGCAGCCTGCGTTTCTGGTCCTGGTAGGGCAGGGCCTGTGAATCCCTGGTCGGAGTAAACAAGAAGGAGATGAAGGCGGTCCATGGTGATTCCTGAGTTTGCCCATGGTTCGGTTCTACACATACACACACACACACACACACACACACACACACACACACACACACAGGCACACACGCACAATTGAATAAATTTAGAAAAATAAAAAAAAAGACCATACAGATCTCCAGAGTGGCTGTACTACCCTGCATTCCCACCAGCAATGTTTCCTTCTCCCCACACCCTCTCTAGCATTCGTTGTTGTTTGTATTTTGGATTTTTGCCAGCCTGACTTTGGTGAGAGGATATCTATTAATTACCCTGATGGCTAGGGAGGTGAAACATTTTTAAAGTATTTGTATGACATTTCAATTTCATCCCAGGAAAAGTTTCTTTTAAGTACCATGGCCCTCTTTCTAATTATGCTATTTAAATGCATGGTGTTTAATTTTTTAAGTTCTTTATGCACTCTGCATAATAGACCTCTATCAGATGTGTGGTTAGTGAAGCTTTTCTTTCATTCTGTGGGTTGTCATTTTGCTAGGTTTACAATCTCTTTAGTTGAACAGAAGAAGCACTTTAATTTCATAAGATCCCATTTATTGATTGTTGTTTCTAGTGCCTGTGCCATTGTGATTCTCTTTAGAAAATGTTGGCCTAGTGTAATTAGCTCAAGGGAATTCCTTACTCTTTCTTTCTATTAATATTTTTATAGTCTCTGGGATATTGAGGTCCTTGATCCATTTTGAGTTGATTTTTATACATGGTGAGAAGTATGGGTCCATTTTCAATCTTTTGCACATAAATATCCAGTATTGCTAACACCATCTGTTGAAGATGCTATTCTTTTTCCATTGAGTTTTCTGAGCCCTTATGTCAAAAATCAGATGACTGTAAGTGTATGGGCTTATGTCTGGGATTTCCAACTTTATCCCTTGATCCACGTGTCTATTTTGGAGTCAGTACCATGCTGTTTTTATTACTATGGATTTGTAACACAGATTAAGGATTGGTATTGTGATACCTCCAGGAGTATTATTTAGGATTGTTTTTTTTATCTTGAGTCTTTTGTGTTTCCATATTTTTATGATGTTAATTCTACCTATCCAGGAGCATGGGAAGTTTTTCTACCTACCTGTGTCTTCTGTTATTTCTTTCTTTGGGGTTTTAAAGTTTTCATTATACAGATCTATTACTTCCTTGGTTAGATTTATTCCAAGATATTTCATTTTTTAGGGACTATGGTAAATGGGATTCTTTCTCACTTTTTTCATCCTTGGTGTACAGGAAGACCACTGATTTTTGCACATTAATTTTGTAACCTGCCACTCTTCTGAACTTATGTATTAGGTCTAGAGTTTCCTGGTGGAGTTTTTAGGATCTCTCAGGCATAGGATAATGTTGTCAGCAAATAGTGATGTCTTGAATTCTTTTCTGATTTGAATCTGTTTTATTTCCTTCTCTTGTTTTATGGCTCTAGCTAAATTTTCCAATATAATATTGAACAGAAGTGATGAGATTAAACAGCCTTGCCTAGTTCCTGATCAAAGATGTTAGGGCTGCAGTAACCCTAATCGGACTTTGCATGACATGCACAATGACTGACATGTCAATGAACTCCAAAAGTGTAGCATGGATCACAGGTACTGGGATCTTTAGAGGCAAGGGATTAACAGTAATAATAGTGTTCCCATACTGAAGGGGAGCCCAAGAAAGGGCTCTGGGCAATGCCACTGAGTCCTTATACCTCACTAGAGTGGAGGACTCAGAGGGAAGATTGACATTCACACTAAAGGATGCTACAGGGAATGGGAAGGAGGGAAGGAGGGGCACTGGGAGAAAGGGAGAGGAGTGTAAAAGGAAAGAGAAAAGGGGGAAGAGCACAAGGGGGACTGGGGAGGTGTGGATGGAGGGAGGGGACTGGGATACCTACTAAGCTTGTATGATTGGGAAAAATAAATATATATAATAAAAAAGAATAATTGTTGTTATAGGTTTATTGTATACAGCTTTTGTATTTTGAAATAAGGTCCTTCTATGGTTTTGATTATAAAAGGATGTTGGATCTTGTCAGAGTTCGTTCTGTAGATTCAAAAAGAACTCTGACAAGATCCAACATCCTTTTATGTATCATGTAGTGTTGAACTTTGGATTTGTTTATATGATGAATTATATGTATTGATCCGTGTATGTTGAACTAACTTGTGTGCCTAGAATAAATCTTACTTGATCAGAGTGGATGAGTTTTTGATATTTTTGAATCGTATTTGCTAAGATTTCATTGAGGATCTTTGCATCCATGTTCATCAAAGAGATCAGCTTATAGGTTTTTTTTTTTTTCTGCCCATACAAACATAATAGGAACCCCTGTCTCCTCCCTCCCTCCACCCCTCCTTGGACCTCCCTGTTCCCTCCCAACTTTGTCCCTTCCTTTCCCCCTTCCTCCTTTTCTCCCGGTGCCCCCTCTCCTCATCTCTGAAGCATCCTTTAATGAGTATATCAAACTTTCCTCTGGGTCCTCCTCTCTGATGAGGTGTAAGGACTCAGTGGCATTTCCTAGAACACTTTCTTTTGTTCCCCTAAGTATAGGAACACTATTGTGACTGTTAATCCCTTGCTTCTAAGGATCCTAGTGCCTTTAGTCCATGCTAGAATTTGAGGGGTCAAGGATATGTTGGTCATTGCGCAGATCATTCAGAGTCTTGTTACAATTGCTTCGGCCCTAACTTGTGTGGAGTATCTTGCATATCATGACTCCTCCCATCCTTGTGTTCCTACAATCTTACTGCCCCCTCTTCTGCGCATTTCCCTGAGCTTCAGGATGGGAAGAGATTAGGCAGTCCTGATTCCAGGTGGTTGTTATAGAGTCTCTGATGTTCTGAATTATGGTTTGTTGATTTTTTTTTTCAGTTTTGCTGTTCCTGCAATGCCCTTGGTTCCATCCTGGTGGGTATTGGATGTCACCCTTGACCAGAGATAAAAACCTGTTAAATTAGAGTCTTGTTATAAGAGTCTATTTAAAGGTAGATGGAATAGAAGTAAGAGACCGCAGTGAGAGGGGGGTCAATCACCCATTTGCAAAATGGTTACCTTCTATCTGGCAGCCTATGTGCCCTCCCCTTCTAGTACCCCATCAGTTGGAAATGATCAGGAAGGAAAGTCTGTGAACTTAATCAGATGTCTCATTACTTACTTGCAGTCCTTGCTGGTGGCCTATTTTCTATGCTGTAACTTGGAACCCAATGTTTCTGGTAGGGACCTCCTTCCCCATTCCTCCTGTTTATAATCTTTACAATTACTGTAGGTATTACAAAGATTTGTCTTTGAGTGTCTCTAAGTGAGTTTGGTACTAGGATCCACCTATTAGGGAGTACATACGTTGCTTAATTTTCTGTGTCTGGGATACTTCACTCAATATAATTGTTTCTAATAACATCCATTTCCTGGCAAATTTTATTAATTCATCATTTTTGATGGCTGAGTAGTATTCCATTGTATAAATGTACCACATTTTCCTTATCCATTCGTCAACTGTTGGACATTTGGGCTGATTCCATGACTTTGTGCTTGTGCTATTGAGGTGAATTTTTGCTGTATGGGGGGATAATCCCAAAAGTGGTATAGCAGGGTCATATGGCATTTCAATCTTTAACTTCTTTAAGAATTGCCAGATGGCTCGCCAGAGTGGTTGTATGAGCCTTCACTACTACCAGCAATGTAGGAGAGTTCCGCTCTCTCCACATCCTCTCTAGCATTTGGCGTTGTTTGTATTGTGAATTTTTGCCATCCTGACTGGGGTGAGATGATATCTCAGGGAAGTTTTGATTTGCATTTCCCTGATGGCTAAGAATGTGGAGCATTTTTTAAGATATTTGTTAGACATTTTAATTTCGTCCTTGGTAAAGTTTCTTTTAAGGTCCAAGGCCCATTTTTTTAATTGGGCCATTAGTTTCCTTGCTGTTTAGTTTTCTAAGTTCTTTGTGCACTCTAGATAATAGAGCTCTATCAGATATGTGGTTAGTGAAGATTTTCTCCCATTCTGTGAGTTGCCATTGTGCTCAAGTTACAATCTCTTTATCTGAACAGAAGCTCTTTAATTTCACAAGATCCCATCTGTTGAATATTGGTTGTAGTGACTGTGCTATTGGATGTCTGTTCAGGAACTGTTGTCCTAGCCCATTCAACTCGAGGGAGTTCACTACCCTTTCAACTATAGTTTTAATAGTCTCTGGCCTTATATTGAGGTCCTTGATCCATTTGGAGTTAATTCTTGTACATAGTGGGATTAGTATAATATTAGCTCAGAAGAAATAATTTGGAAACTATTTTATGGAATAGTTTAAGGAGTAAAGTTGCTAATTATTCATTGAATGTCTGGTAGAGTTCTGCACTGAATCCATTTGGTCTTGAACATTTTTGGTGGGAACATTCACGATTACTTCTTTAATTTGCTCATTTGTTAAAGGACTATTAAATAATAAATTAATCCTGATTCAACTTAGGTAAGTTTTACATACTTAGAAATTCAGCCATTTCTTTCTGATTATCAAATTTTATGTAGTATATGTTTTTGAAATTTGTCCTTATTTTTCTCTGAATTTCTTGGGTATCAAATATGATAGCTTCATCTTCATCTCAAATTTTGTTAATTTGGGTTTTCTCTCTCTAGATTTTGGCCAATTTAGCCAGGGGTATATCAATCTTACTGCTTATTTTTTCAAAAGATAAAAAAAGCTCTTTGATTAATACTTTGTATTATTTTCCTTATCTCAAATTCAGATATTTCCCCCTTGACTTTGCAAATCTCCTCTCTTCTATTGCCTTTGTAGTTGGATTGTTCTTGTGTCTCTAAAACTTTAAGTTACATTATTAAATTATTTAATTGTGATCTTTCCATTTCTTGATATAAATATTTGGGACTATAAACTTACCTCTTAGGACAGCTTTCATCATGTCCCAGAGATTGTAATATGCTTTTTTTTCATTATAGTTCACATCTACAAATACTTGAATTACCTTTTTGATTTCTTTTTGGGAACATTCCTCATTCAGCATCATAATATTTAATTTTAAAGAGTTAATGTATTTTCTTTTGTGATTTTATTGTAGATATCAAGCTTTTTTCCACGATGGTCTGATAAAGAACAGGTTATCATTTTTGACTTTTCTGTATATGTAGAGATTCATTTTGTGGTCCAATATGTGATCTATTTTGGAGAAAGTTTCGTGGGCTGCTGAGAAGAATGTGTATTCCTTGATGTTTGGTTGGAAGGTTTAGTAGAGATCCGTTAGGTCCATTGGATTTAGTTACACTGTATCTCTGTTCAGTTTTTGGCCAGCTGACCTATCCACTGTTGAGAGTGTGGTATTGAAATCCTCTACTATTGTCATTTTGAGATTTACTTGTTGTTTTAGACAGTGTATTGTGTGTTTAATGAATGTAGATGATTCCATATTTGGTTCATATATATTCAGTATTGTGGAGTCTTCCTAATGAAACATTCCTTTGACTAAAATGTAGTATCCTTATGTGTCTCTTATGGTTTTGGGGGTATTGAAGTCAATTTTTTCAGATATCATAATTATTATACCCACTTAATTTCTTTTTCCATTAGCTGGAATAATTTTTGTAATGATTTTTTTATTATTTATTATTTATTCAATTGTGCATGTATGTATGTGTGCGGGTGTGTGTATGTATTTATGTGTGTGTGTAGAACCACTGACAAATTCGGGAACCACCATGGATGGCCTCCACCTCCTCCTTGTTTACTCTGCCCTGGGATTCACAGGCTCCACCCTACCAGGACCAGAAACACAGACCCCCGCCCCCCTGCTTCCCGGGGCGTCTATACATGGGGTCTAGGATCTGAACTCAGGACCTTCCGCCTGCAAGGCATAAGCTTAACCCCTGAGCCACCTCTTCAGCCCCAGCTGGAATAATTTTTGACAGCCTTTTACTTTTAGAATGTGCCTATCTTTTGTAGTGAGATGTGTTTCCTGAAGGCAACAGATGGATGGGCTGTGATTTCTAATCTATGTTATAAACTGTGTCTTTTGATTTGTGAATTAATTTCATTGACATTTAGGCTTATAATTGAGAGATGTCTGTATATTACTGTCATTTTTTGAGTTTAGTGGCTTTTTATGTGCATCATTTAGCTTGGCGATTTTCTTGGTATTATACTTCTCTTCTGTCCTCTTGGATATGTTTGTTCTTTTCTTCAACTTCAGTATTTTCTTTAGCATTTTCTTTTAGGTATGGTATGGTGGTCATGTAATCCTTCAGCTTGTCTTTATGGTGAAAAATTTTTCTTTCACCTTCTACTGTGATTAATAGTTTCGATGGGTGTTTCAGCTTGGGTTGGCATTTGTATTCATTCATGACTTGAAGCATGTCTCTTTAAGGTCTTCTGGCTTTTATTGTTTCCATTGAAAAATCAGTTGTTATTTTAATAGTTTTACTTTTAAAATTGACATATATTTTTTCTCTTGAAGCTTTCAACGGATGCTATTTGTCTTTCTTGTATCTGTAGTGTTTGGACTGTTATTTGCCATGGCGAGTTTCTATTTTGGTCATATCTGTTTGGAGTACAAAATGCCTCTAGTATTTGGATGGGCCTCTCGTTCTTCAGATGCGGAAAGTTTTCCTTTATGATAACTTGAAAGACTTCCAGGGGTGTGGCATTTGTAGTTTTTTGTCTGTTATTCCATGAATGCGCAGGCTTGGCTTCTTCAAGATGTCCCATAACTCTTGAATATTCCTCTCAAGTATCTTTTTGGCTTTTCCACCTCTTGGATTAAACTAGTTTGTTCTGTCATTTTTGTCTTTTAGTTCCAATATTCTATTTTCTGCTTCATTAGTTCTGTTGACAAGAAACTCTGTTAAGTTCTGGACTGAAGATAGCTTGTTTTGTAGTTCAACTTTAACCTCTCATTGAAATATTTTTCAACTGCTCTAGTTTTGTTCCGTTAATTGCTATTCTCATTTCTTCTGAGTGCCATGTTGTTCTTTTGCTCATATTGGTTGATGTGGTTAACTCCTCTCAGATTTCCTTTTTTTGTATTGATCATAGTAAAGATCAGGCTTTGAAAGTCATTTTCTTGGTTGTAATTTTTTTGCTATTTTCCATGAGCTTTTTCTGTTTAGAATACATCATTTTGAGGTTGATGTTTTTTGTCAGATATTTTTTGCTTGGTTTTTGTTGTCTTCATGGATCTGCACTGTGACTTAGACCTTTTTTTGTTGTTGCTTTATCTCTAATGTCTTCCCTTGCTTGTGGTTTTGACTGATATAGGTTAGATGATAGTACCATGTTACTGTTGTTTGCCTTGATGTTGAATGTGTCTGTCTAGCATTCCTTGGGGCCTTTTCCTAGATGAGGTTATTGTACTGTTAGTATATCAGTTAGGGTGGGTTTAGATGATAGTAGATTGAAGATAAGTGTGGTAGTGCATTTTTTAGCTTTTACTTCCTTGGCAAAATGTGAAGGTGAATGGTTAAGTCCCTGAAGTTTTATGGGTTTTTGGGCACACTATATGGAGATCTTAAATTGTGGTGACTATCAATTGAGAGTAACAGGAAGGTAAAAAGGATTTACTTAGTATTAAAAGTTAAGATTCTCTTCTGTTTGATGGGATGATTCTTGAAATTCTCAATTGTATATTGTTGGTGTGCTAGCCCATTGCCTGTGTTTTCTCTGGATTCTGCTAAATTCTTGAAAAGCTTTAACATTCTTTAATGATTGGGGAGGATATGAGATGATAGGTAGGTGGTGGTAGTGGTGGAGGCTGCTGGCATTTGGATGCAATCAGGAGACCTCTGCCAAACTGGCAGCTCTGGCAGGAGCTAGATGCCTGGTGTCAACCCAGGAAGAAAGGGACATTTTTTTTTCTTTTAGTATAAATTTTTCTATCCTATCTCTACTTAAAGTCTGGGGCATTGGGACAAGAATCTTCACCACAACAAGTCTCCCAGTACTTGTTGGGAGATTGATTTGTTTCAGAACCCGTATGAAAACCTAGACTGTGAAATTAGAACCTCTTTTATAAGATAGTCATTTTCTTCACATGAACATGCCAATCCTACCATTGCTTTAGGTAAAATTGCAAGAAAACAAGATCTCAACAATTTCAATAAAAAGTTCAGTTTTTAGATGGTTGAATTAACACATAACTGATGATATGAATATCTGTTAATTAGTCCTAGATGTAGTTAAACTGACAACTAAGATTGACGTATAATCATAAATCATCCATAAATAATCAGAAACATACTTTAGAAAGTTTTACTTTTCTAAATATATAAATATATTCTCATGATATATCATCATCATGTAAATGATACTAATAATAGATAACAACAAAAAAACCTAAATAATTGAACACACAGTAGTCCCAGGGTCTTTGAAGATGACAACATAAAGTAATATTTTCAAGTCAGTAGTTTCTGGAGAAACTGGATATCCCACAGTATGCAACTTAGTCAATCATATTTGAAACTTTTGAATTAATTTCAGCCTTTATTTCAAACAATTTTATATGTCCAACTCTAATCTATTTTTGCAGTCATTTTACCTCAAAGCAACTTTACAATGCTAAAAATTCTCATAATAGGCCTGGAAGTGGCAACTTATTAAAATGGGGGAAAGTAATTTCCTTGCATTCACAAGTCTATAGGCTCAGTTCCCAACACTGGACAAAGAATCCCTACAAATTCATTTACCAGGAGAACATATGATTTTGCAGAAATACATGAAGAAATGCTGGTTAAAAAAAGTCAATGAAACAAGAAACTGTTTAATAAAGAAAAAAGTTGAGATGAAAGCAGAGTTTTTTTTATTTTTTTATTATTATTATTTATTCAACTGTGCACATGTGCGTGTGTATGTGCGTGCGCGTGTGTGTGTCTGTGAGTGTGTGTGTGTTTCTGTGTATGTGTAGAACCACGGACAAATTCGCGAACCACCATGGACCACCTCCACCTCCTTCTGCCCCAGGATTCACAGGCTCCGCCCTACCAGGACCAGAAGCGCAGGCCGCCCCGGCTTACGCCTGGCGTCTATACGTGGGATCTCGGGATCCGAACTCAGGACCTTCCACCTGCAAGGCGGAGGCTTAACCCCTGAGCCACCTCTCCAGCCCGAAAGCAGAGTTTATATTATATTTAATTCATGTTACCACACAATTTGAAATTATCCTACTTTAAATAATTATTTTAAATCTCAAAACTAATTTTCCAAAAATATTATGAGACAAAGAGAGCGAAACAGACAGACAGTCAGCCAGACAGAAAATATATCCCATGATTCACATGTGGAAATCAGAATATAACTTTTAGAGGTCAGTTTTTTTCTTCTACTATATGGGCTTTCAGAGGTTGACTCTGATCACCAGTTTTGTGTCTTACCTACTGTTTGTTTTACAAGCCTCATAGTGTTCCAAAAGATTATTTGAGCTATTTTTAAAATATTCTCTAAAGCCTATATCATCTTGAACATAAGGTGTCTTTTCATAAAACAATAAAGTTAAATGTTGTGTTAAATTTTTTTGATATTTTCTGTTACACAATTTTCATTTTTGGAATACAAATTTAAGATTTATTATAAAGTGCAAAATGTTAGTTTCTCACTATCAGTGATTCCAGAAAAAAAAGCCTTGAGCCCTTGGAGGGGATGGGGCTAGGACAGTGAGTACAGGCTGTGGGTTGATCTCACCAATCAGGGAGGGGATAGAGACTGGCAGATAGAAGGTAACCATCCTGCAAATGGGAGAACTGACCCCACCCCACTGTGGTCTCCTACTCTTATTCCATCTACTTTTGAATGTCCTCTTACAGTAAGATTTCATTTAAACAGCCTTTTACCTTTGGTTAGTAGGCAACCTCCAATACCAATGAGGGTGGAGACAAGGGCAGTGTAGGAACAGCAAAACTGAAAACAACAACAAACCATGATTAAGAACACCAAAGACCCTACATTAATCATCTCGAACCAGACCAGCCAAATCTCTCCTCATCCTAAAGCTTAGAGAAATTTGCAGAAAAGGGAGCGGCAAGATTGTAAGAGCCTAAAGATGGTGAGGAGCAACAATATGCAAGATACTCCACACAAGTCAGGGCTGCAGTAGCCATAATCAGACTGTGCATGACCTACTCAATGACTGACTTGACAATGAACCCCAAAAGTCTAGCATGGATCACATGCACTAGGATCCTTAGAGGATATAATAGTGTTCCCATACTAAAGGGGAGCCCAAGAAAGGACTCTGGGCAATACCACTGAGTCCTTAAACCTCACTAGAGTAGAGGACTCAGAGGGAAGATTGGCATTCACACATAAGGATGCTCCAGGGAATGGGAGGGGGAAAAGGGGAGAAACTAGGAAAAGGGGAGAGAGGTTGTGAAAGGAAGGGGAAAAGGGGGGAGGGTGTAAGGGGGACTGAGGAAAGGTGGAGGCAGGGAGGCAGGATACCTACTGAGCGTGAATGATTGGAGAAAAATAAATAAATACAAATAAATAAGAAAAAGAAGTCAGGCTCAGGAATAGGCAGAAATACACTGGTCAACAAAGTCCAGCTGGCAGGTGTTCTCCAGGGTGACTACCACTAGTTCCTTTTCTATAAGGTGTTTGCTTACTGCATGAACTGATGCATGGGTTCCAGGGGTGATGGACCCATCCGTCTTGAAATGCTGGGGTAGGGAGTAAAAAGTTTATCTTTGATGGACAGGCCAGTAAAGGTGGCCATGCTTTGTATTGTGGAATGTGGGTATTAAGGCCACTGACACTGTGCTCTTGGGGTCGCTAACCTGAATTCGCATTTCCTCTACTATGTTTAATTCCTCCAATGTCAGCAGATGCTTCAGGTCATTGATGCTGTCAGGTACCTCCTCGTCATCCTTGCCCACCTTCACTTACAGCTCCATGGAGCTGTCCTGCGCCCATCCACCATCCCAGAGCTGAGGCCCAACTCTCGGTGTCTCACAATTTACACTTTCAATTTTAGTTATAGTTTACAAGATTGAATAATGAATAATGGATATAGAAATAGGTGTTTGTGGATCTTCATGTTCCATCTTCATTTTCACTGTTTTACACTTTCAAAGAAAAACAAGGTGATAATCGAAGATTAATAAATCTAACAAATTATTTGCATATTCTCACTTAAAACTAAGTCTGTTTCTGACAAACTATAGAAACAATAAAAACCACACTTACTGTTTTGGAGAGTTAAATATAAAATAGGTTAATGGTATGTAGAACAATTACTATGCATTCTTTCTATGCACAGTAAGTATGTATTTTCTTTTTCATTTGTCTAGGGTTCAGAGGTATGAGTCCATGGACAATGTAGTACATAGGAATTGACAAAACCCACAAAACGTTCTGAGGACCAGGTCTAACCTTCAGAGCTATACCCAGAGGGACCTAAAATCCCCAAACTCCCCAACCTCTCAGAGTACATAGAGATCAAAGTATACAAACCTTGAGATTGTTTGGTGTTTCATATTCAAAATGTAACACAATTTTCCCAGGACTCTTGAGATACAAAAGATACTGTTTCAAAAATAAAATAAGGCATCTGTTTTCTTAAAGATAATTAATGACTCTATCCTGAAAAGTTTTTGCCTTCCTTACTTACTATTTTGATAAATGCTCTGAACTGCATAAGGTAAATCAGAAAGCAGTTTCAGAGTATACATAGATTTGCTTCTGACTCTGAGGATCTTTTACCCTATACATGACAGAATAAACTTGTAGAATGAGACATCAGCCTCACTACATTATTTTCATTTTCACTGAAGTTTGCTCAAAAGCTGTTCTGATGAAAACTACCCAGTTACATGAACTTCTTTCTTTACTTTTATATCTTTTCTAATGGCTGTTTCTACATGAAACACTTTGCTCTCTTCCATGTAGTTTGGTAGGAAAAGAGTATAGAAACAGTTGAAATTGTTCTGGGTGAAAGTCCATTTCTGAAAAACTGCTTGAGAGTGAGTGGGTTGGCTCTTCTATTTTTACTTTTTAGAACATTATTATTATTATTATTATTATTATTATTATTGTCATTATTATTGTAATTGTAGGAATATGGCACTCATTGTCCTCTTTTTACCTTTTACAGAACTTTGAAGAAAGCCACATTTTACAGTTTTAATATTCCAGCTTGAATCATAATGTTGAATCTAGTTAAGAAAGATAATTGTATGCATGCATTATTATATTTACAAAGAACTTCTATTGTTACTTCTTGAGTTGATCAGAGTAATACCATCATTACCGGTGATACAGTTATTTCTATGTTTTTGGCAGCTTTTCAAAACTGAAATAAAATCCCACACAGTGGTGGGGAGATAACTCACAGGTTATTGCCTTTGCCTCACAAGCAAAAAAACCTGAGTTTTAAACCCAAAATACCACTTTAAAAATGTCAAGAGGATGTGCTGTGGGCCTGTAATTGTTCAGGCCCTGAAAGACACAACCTGGGAAAGCCCAGAGCAAGCGATAAGAAAGTAGAGCAACCCGCATGATTCCCAATGTCACCCTTCAGACTTCCACAGGCACAAATACTGAAGTGTTCTCTTGTACACACACACACACACACACACACACACACACACACACACACACACACACAATAACTATGCATATTTGCAAAAGTACTGAAGAAAATGTTCATTCAGGGCAATGAAAAAGCAAGGATTAAATGCAAGGGAAATGTATGCTTTAAGACTCCAGAAATTAATCAAGATTCATGATGCTCTTTATTATCACTGTACATTACACTGTACTCTAAAACCTAATAGGTGAAAACACAGTCATTCGCCGTGTCAATAGTTGTTTGATTCTAGAATTCTGATAAACTGCTGAGATGGCAGATTATCCCTGATTTAGAATAACTATAATCTCAGCTAGAAAAATTGAATATTGGGTTTAGAATCATTAGAAGGTCTGTGTGCTCATGTGTCTACTGTTTGATGCTGGCCACAGGATGGTGCTCTTGGCTAGTATGCCTTTAAGGAATCATTTCGATTGTTTTGGGCTTTGTTACAACATCACAGTTGAGTTTCATAGGCAAGCTACGAGACACACACACACACATGCACAAACACACACACACATAGAATGAAGAGAAAGAGAGAGAGAGAAAGAGAGAGAGTGAGAGACAGGAGAGAGATTATTTTTCCACTCAGTTTTGGCCTTAAAGCTCAGTACTTGAAGAAATGAAATGAGGAAATGGCCCAGTGGCTAAACACTTGCAAAACAAGCAAAAGAACCACAGTTAAAATCTCCAGGTAAACACTGGGGGATGGGGAGAAAGGGGGGAGGGTAGGGGGGAGCAGAGGAGTTGAGGGGGAGGTGGAGGGAGGGAGGGGACTGGTGTACTTGTTAAGTTTGTATGAGTGGAAATAATAATAATAATAATAATAAAAATCCACAGGTAAAATGAAGGGCAGATGCAGTGACCCAACTGTAATTTAAGCCTGGGGTACAGAAGTTTGTGAATCACCATAGCAATCTGGCCAGTCGGATTAACTATATGGGGAGCTTTGGTTTTCATTAAAGACCCAACTTCAAAAGAAAAGAGAAAAGGGTAGGACAATTATGAAAGATAATTAGCAGTATCATCTCTGGGCTTCTATATACCTGTACACATTCCTTCATGTACACATGCTCCCATTCACACATAAATATGAATAAACACACACCTACTCATACATGCCATTCTACACATACACATGAAAAACATAAACAAAATTATGAAGTCATACAGCGTGATCACTTCCATTACAATGAAAATTATTTTCAACTGAGAACAGAAAATGGGCTGTTACATATTTCTTATAAGTGGTAAGTGGTTGTAGAAGAGTGTGAGATATCAAAAATATTGCAATGTACATCTTTAGTAATATTAATCTGCTGCCTTCATGGTTAAGAAAAATAAAATACATTAGAAACTTATGTTGTCTCACTTCCTCATATCTATGTGTAAGCATACAAAGTAGCATATTAAGACAGATAATACATTTCAGTGGTAAAAGATACTTTCCATTAAGGAAAATCTGACAAGGGCATTTAGATCAATGCGATGACTTTTAAACACAAACTGGACTGTAGTTATCTATTTGTGTAAGGTGTTGAAGATATCAGTTTTCTCTTAATTATTAGAATCAGTCAAGTAGCCTGAAGCACATATACTGGTTCTCTTCCAACTAGATAGTCCTTGCGATATTACTGCCAGGAAAGGGAATTCGAATTCCATTATCTACAATTATCTTACAGAGCATTTTACTTCTGCTAGCTTTAATTAAGTTAAAATCTGTTTCACTTACGTTACTGATTAAAAGTAATTGAGTTTTTTGCAAATCCTATCAAGAAACTGTTGCTCAAATCAGATTTATTTCCAAATAGAATTGTTATGAAGGAGAAGACAGTATAATACCATGGTTGGATTTTATTTTACCAATTCTATTCATATGAACTATATATTCATTATAAATATTAAAATTTCTCATATTCCTATGCTAGGAAGCAATTTTGGAAAAAACAACAATATAAAATATTTTTATTATTATTTAATTAGTTCAACTCTGAAATAAATGGCTATATATTATTTATTTATCTTGAAATTTATTTTGATTTTTATAAATAATGCTTATCAGTGAAGACTTAAAATGTTAAATAGTAAAATGTTGCATATCTAATTAAATATATCAAAGGAATTCATCACATTTTTCATTAATATACAAACTATATTTTAAATTAATAATAAAAAGAAATAAGCAAGAAACACTTTTGAGTTATAAGAATGTATTCCAATGGACAGTCTCACATTTTCATCTGAGAGCATTTTACAAATTTTGTATGTCATGTAGTGCAGCCATTGTACTGTAGCCAAATCTCACAGGGGCTCTTTGAATCTTTTTCAAAAAGCAAAAGGATGGCAAGAATTTAATCCTCAAAGCTGAGTAGTGCTAGGATAAAACACAGGTCCCAAACTTACTGGTCTGAAGATCACCTTGGCTAAAATCAACAGTCACTCTTGGGCTTCTTTTGTCTTCTGTATAAGGACAAGCCTATCTTTGCAGAAAATATAATTTGCAATTCCATGACAGAATAATATCTTTGTCAGATATTTATACTCAACACTCTAATTTTCACTATTATGATAATGTGACTTTTTTTAATATGTAGTTTGGGATTCAAAACTTGAAGTTTATATCCAAAGTTTTCAAAGCCTCTTGTCACTCAGCAAATCTCTGGTAGATAAAGTTGAATCTTGTGCAAATGACTAGTTGAATTTGAACAGCTAATGATATAGTTCCCATAATGCAATTTGGGGATATTGCTGTATAAGGTATACAGAATGACTTTTGTAGTGAATCAAACTCAATTTTTAAAAATATTTGAGAAAGAGATAAAAAGTAATTGTTGCAAATCAACAGACAGAGAGAGAGAGAGAGAGAGAGAGAGAGAGAGAGAGAGAGAATGCATGCCTTGATGCTATGATGTCAGGTTGAAATGAGTGACTTTCAGAAGTCAGTTTACTACTTCCACTATGATGGGTTCTGGAGATTTAACTCAGATTTCCAGGTTTCAAAACAGGTACCTTACCCATTGAGCTGTCTAGCCTGACCTAAATTTAGTTTCATTGCTAAGTCATATTGTCCCTGAGGAAGCTCATTAATAATGTTGGTTGGGACATGAAGAACACAAAATAGAAAAAATCAAATTGTGCACAAGATAAAATTTAATAGAGACATGACAAACAATATGTGCTATGTCTGTTTTGTACAAGAATGAGAATGTCTGACTCATAAAACAGTTTGAAAATATGGATTCTAATCTTGGAACCATGAAACTGCAATAGAATAAATAACACAGAGAATAAATTCCCTCTTCTCATAATTCATCTTTAGTATAGTTTGAGGTATATGGAATACATTTCCCTTTATCATACTATAAATTATATAGAATATAATTGATGTTCAAGTCTGATAGCATAGCTACTCTAAGGATAAATATGATAGATATGTGGAAACATATTACAGAAGTAAGGCAACAATAACCTATGGGGTTTAATTTTCTTAAAAGGAATTAGGCATGTTGCCGGGGGAGTATACCTTATAAATAGGGGACAATTGCTTGCCATCACAAGAATACAAGGAAATTAATGACATCAGGAAAGAAACTGCGCGTTTTTGATGCTTAGCTCACAATAAAAAAGCCCAAGTATACAAGCGGTGTCTTCTATTGCAACCCATACAGGACCTTCCTGCTTGAGATTTGGTGAAAGAACCTCTGTGGACTCACTCCTCTGGAGTAAGAGGAAGTTTTGGAAGATGATAATTCTCAATGGGAAAAGGAGAGAAGTTCACATGGGGTAACTCATATAGAGGAAAAATGATAAAAATTCAGAATACACATATATGAAACTATAAATGATTAAAAACAAAATAAAAGCTGATTATGAGCAATGAAATTTTGCAGTTTAAATATTTTAAAATGCACTTTTTCTTACATAATGATTATAACGTTTGCTGATTTTTGGGGTAATAACTGGAATGTCTCTTTAGTGTTGTATGATCCTGCCCCTAGAGGCACTGCACATGTGATTGCTGTGTCCTATGTGCATCAGACAGTAACAGAGAGGAGATGAGACTATTTCTACATTCAGGGTTTTAACCTGTGTACAGATGAGTGATTAATAGCCTGGCATACCATACTGCCTCCCAAAACCACGAATTCCATATCTGTGTACTCACAACATGGACAGCGTCTCATTGTAGGCTCCATGTACACACATTACAGATGGCCTCCTGTGGGCCAGGTCTCTGTGTGCCCACAGCGGTGCCCATAGTTCAGACATGTTAGTATTACTTATTATTACAAGTAAAAAATAGCCCTTACTTTTTCTGCATTGCTAATATCAGACTTTCTAAACAAGCAGTTTCCTACTATTCATTTTGCTCTCTCATAGCTTTCACAATGACATAATTACTTATGTGATAATCAGTGATGGTCATCCTTTTTTGCATTTAATCATCTCCAGTTCTAACTAATGAAGAGCAGACTGAACATTATTCTATATGAACTTTGCTCTAAGCAACCTGTAATAGTCAGAGTTCTCTGAAGAATTTACAAAATGTAATAATTTAACTTATCATCAGAAATAGTGTCTCTCAAAGTAGCCACCCATAACTGCTTCATTCTTTACTGGAATGTCCCACAAAGCCAAAAGATCCCAAGAAAGTCCCAAACCTTTACTTCTTGGGAGGGTTGAAGACGCTGGATTCCAACGTCAATGAAGAACAGCTGTCTCCAATGTCAAAGATGCACAGCCGGGCTCTGTAGTCCTCGATAAACAGTGAACTGCAGCAAAGTCTAGAGACCAGGCTCCAAAGACAGCAGAAACAACAGCAACGTGGAAAGGATGGATCTCTGCTTCACCCAAGGACGGGAGCAGCAGCAGCAGCAGCAGCAAAAAAGAAGGCCACAATCCTCTAAAACTGAACGATGCTCGCAGAGTGGACTCCACAGCAAGTCAACACAAGATAAGGGAAGAGCAAGTCCCTCCTCCTTGCACTTCGTATTATCTGGCCCACCACTGGAAAGTACCACCCACTGTGGACTGAGTTTTCCATAGCAATTAATCAAGTACTTCAGACTTGTTTAGGTGCCTGCTCCAAACATTAACTCTCCACAGCTGTGCCCCAACAGTCTGTAGCTGGCAAGTTGACATGATAATGTAACCATGACATAACCCTTAGCATTAAAGCCTCCGAAGGCTTCAGAGATTAAAGACTGTGCAGGATCTCATGGACTTTGTCTCTATTCCAAAAGAAGAATAAGCTTTTGATTTCAGCTGATTTTTTTCTATTATTCATATTACATGAGTGACAGAATTCAGATTGTCATGTATGTGGCCCATATTAAATTATGTGATGAGAACAAAGGCTATAACATGATACTACTTCACTTCTCTGCCTCTTGTAAAATGCATAATTTATCAAGTGTTATGGTAAAAATGCATTACTTAGAACTGGCATGCTTTTGGACATGGGAGCGAATGTTTGGGCAGGAAGAATTCTTTTCAAGTAAAGATAAACCGTTACAGAAATTTCCCTATGGCTTCGAACCTATAACTTTTTCTTATTTGTGTTTGCTAACTTATGATCAGATTTACTTCTATAGTATTTCTTATATGTAAAAATAAATTAATATAGTAAGAATCTTCATACATGATTCTTGGTAATATCAGTAATAAAAAGATGAAAAGATATAAATACCTTTTGAAATTATTTGCCTTTCCTAAGGCATATTGAAATAGAAGCCAAATAGCAATTTGCATAAAAGTCAAAGTAAAATATCATCTTGATGGTAAATTGAGGATAGTAGTTGCAAATATCTTTGAGTAAACATAGCTATTTAAGAAATGAAGCACACTGGCATATTACGCACATATATTCTGCCTTAAAATACTTCTCCTGAGGGAAAATAAGTATACACTTGTAAAAACATAATTTTATCAAATCATATTTTTCAATCATACTCGTAAAGTTTACTTATGGAAAATTTGTGCATTTCTAATAAGCCATGAAATTTGGCTCCCACTCACATCAAGAGATGATTCAAGAGAAAAATAAAGATATAAAAAAGAAATGAAATTAATGCAACACTCATCTATGAAAGCAAGTTCAACTGCACAATAAAACAGGGATCTAAAAATAAGTTTTCATGTAATCAGATGATTCTGAATTAAATGTTGATCTCAAAACTATAAGTTCAGGGATTTTCCTCAATTACATACTTCTTTTCAATGTAATAATAAATTTAAGTAATTTTGAGACTTTTCGTTTATCTGAAAAACTTGGACCACTTAACACAGTATCTGTATTTGCACAGTGAGTATGGATTTAAAATTAATTTGTAAGAAGCTACATTGGAAATGTTGCATTATATACATGACAATCTTCAAATTGATTTTCTATATTTTTAATTTTCCTAAGCAAAATTCAGTGCCTTAAATTATCTCTAGAACTGAAGGATATATTTTAAATGTCTAATAATATTTTGATAGCTCCATCTCAGTATCCATCATCTCAGTATATTTCCACCCTGAACATCATACAAAGGACTTGTGTTCTGTCTTATTTTTCAAGCTGCAGAACTATAGCTCTTAATAGAATTATGGACAGCAAAGCAAGATTATATACAGGAGAGATCCCTTGGAAAATTCTGAGGCAATTCTAATGCCATAAAAATCTCTCTGTGCAGAGGAGATGTATCAGTTGGTAATGTGTTGTCACACAAGCATGGAAAGCTCTCTAGTGCCCACCTAAAAATCCAGGCATAAAAATCCAGTATTTGCCATCCAGGCAAGATGAGCAGAGACAAGTGAATATTTGGAGTTCTTTGGTGAGTGACTTTAGCTGGTTTGATGAGAATGACTAGACCCAAAAATACAGAGTGGAAAGTGTTAGAAGAAGGTGTCTAATTCTGATCTCTGGCCTCCTCCCAGAGCACACAAATGCACATTCTATTCCCCCACAAACACAAGTATGTACATATTCCACCTACAACTGTGTCTCAAAATCTGAAATATACATACAACAAATCAAATTAAAAGGAGGAAATTTCATTTGTCATCAGCATGTGTACGGATGTTTATTTAGTGATTTCATAAAAGTGACTGTATATTTTCTTTGGAAAGCCCACAACATCCCCTTTGGTTTATTCCAAATATTGCACTTCCTCTGAGAGAATCAGCATTATCAATTTATTTCCTCAGCTACAAATCAACATGAGAGAGCCATGAAATTAATTGAAGGAAAGGGAGGTGAGAATTTTCAAAATTCTATGACAGCACAGGGTTTAATATGGAGTAGAACCCATACAGGAGAAATTTTCTAGGTCCAGTGGAATATGTGATTGCACTTAGCTTCCAGGAACCACTGCTTACCAGAAATGGTGTGTTAATAAGTGCAATTAGATGAAAACAAGAAACCATGGTCTCACATATCTATATGCTTCTTATTTCTAGTCTCTGCCAATAGAGACAAAATAGTTTTAACTTCTGGCCAAGTAAAAAACTTGTTTGTCAACGATAAAAAGCAGAATTATGTGTTTTCAATGTCTCTGCCTCAAACTACCTGACAGAATTCTTTCTCCTGTTTTCACCAAGTCTATGGAAACTATTGGCCAAGAATAATCTTAGAAGCATATATGAAATCAAAATATTTGGGAAGCTTTAAAATACAGTCCCTTTGGTATTAAAATTCTGGCTGGAAATATGTTTATTTGATTAAACTACAAGAACTTTTATAGCCAAAAAGACAATAACAAATGACCTTGTTGCAGATGTTGCATAAATTGTCACTTAATATAGCAGTTAGTAAAATCTGGGTGGATATTTTATGCTGATTTTCTTTATCATAATAACCTATTTAAGCTTACCTGACAAGCAATTTATTTTACATTTAATATGACTTCATACTTGATTATGTGCTCAAAACCAATCTGACTACCCTGTGAGCAAATTTAGTAGAGCAAATTTAGATCACGATAGGAGTTTAACACAATCCTAGAGTCTATTCACAAAAGAATTCATCTATCTTTCCCCAGTTTTTCCCCAGTGTATGATCCTAGGCTTGGATCTGACTTAGACCCATGACCAAAACCTAGTCACAATGCCAAGGAAAATATTTGACTTTTCCTGACTCTATCCTGAAACTACTTTGAACATAATTAACTCTTAGTAAATATCTGAATATACTTTATAATTTCAAAATTCCCGTATTTCCATAAAATAAGTATGAATATAAATAAAACTAAAATCAGGAATCCTGAATTCAAATGACAATTTCTTCCATATATCAATATCAGGGCTGGAGAGGTGGCTCAAGGGTTAAGCCTCTGCCTTGCAGCCGGAAGGTCCTAAGTTCAGATCCTAAACCCCATGTATAGATGCCGGGCGGAAGCTAGGGCGGCCTGCATTTCTGGTCCTGGTAGGGCAGAGCCTGTGAATCCTGGGGCAGAGTATACAAGGAGGAGGTGGAGGCGGTCCATGGTGGTTCCCGAATTCGCCCGTGGTTCTATACACACACACACATATATATACACGCCACACACACAATTGAGTGAAAAAATTTTAAAAAGATTATTAAAAAATGTATCAATATCATTTCTAATGATATTTTTCCATTCTACCAATTATTTTTGTTCACCTAAGAAACAGATAATTTACAAATAATATCATGGTTTTATTTCAAATAAACTGATGATGTAATAAAAATTGTACTATACATGTCCGGTATATTGAGAATAAATGTGTACTGCACGTGCACCCACAAACACAGACACACACACACACACACACACACACATTTGAAACAATACAAAATTATTTCTGTTTCTCTCTACACATCTCCAAGGCATTTTGGAAAATGTTGGAAGCATCTGTGCTGAAAGATTAAGTTGGAAAGTAAGTCGTTCAATAACTGTTTAAAGCAGTCCCATGTACTCATCGTTTCAGTCATTCATGCATATAAGTATGTTCAATACAGAATTATTGAGTCTATAGTGCAAAACAGAAGTTATTGTTAAAGATTTAAGAAATAAGTAGGGAAAAATTAAAAGTTGCTGACAAGCTTTTGATCCATTTTGTCAAAATGTCAAAAGTCTCTTACTCTCCTAGGTATTATTAAAAGTGGCTTCAAGGTTCGTCTGTCCAACTTCCTCCCATTTTACTTCTCCCATCCTTATCAACATTCCACCTCCACTGGTCAATTATGGCACAAATGTAACATCCAGACTGCTTATGTTTAAAAACTTTTATTCTCGTACTGACAGATGCTATGATTAAGACCCTCAATGGGAAATCATGTACAGACTACTCTGTAGCATTCTTTTTTCTCAGTGTTCTTTTAAAAGACCAGCCATCTGTTATAATCCTCTTAAATGATAAGTTTACTTAGAATTACAGTCTTATGTGAAACTTAATAACAAATATGTATTTAAATTCTTTGTGTGAAGTTTAATCACATAAATTATGGGTCTCATTTTCTTGAAATAATTTTATTTTTATTTATTATCTAGAAATAGCAAAAATTATGTTTATCATATTTTACCATGCACAAACATAAACCATGTTTATGGAAAATTCATAGGCAATTGCAACATTAGCTATCTTTAGATGGAAAGCTACATTGGTATATCAGATATATCTATATCTGTCATTTTTACTCTTTGATGGTCGTTAGTCATTATTACCAAAATAAGTGTGTGTGTGTGTGTGTGCCTTTTCTTATATGAAGACAATATTAGCAATCATTGTTTCAAAAAATTTTCAATAAAAATTAAAAGGTGATATTATTTTAGGAAAGTAAAATACATACACTTCAAAATGTAAAATAATATTTTATAATATTGGAATGGAAAAAAGTATTTTAATTTTTCTTATTATCTTTCTCCTTATACAAACATAATGAGTGGTTGTCCCAGTCCTCCCTCTTTGTTTCCGCCCACCCTCCCTTTCCTTCACCAATGCATCCTTCTCTTTTTACACCTCCTTCATGACTGCCTGTGTGGGCTCCAGGGTTTCCTTCGGGTTGTCTACATGAGAATAGGCTCAGGCCTTTGTACCAGATTAAGTGGCTCTACCCTGGGTGAACTCCCTCATTCTCCTTCACCTGTCTAGCCCACTTGCATGTAATTATTTCTCCTCAGTTCCTTACTAGGAATGTTGACATGCCAGTCATAGTTCAGTTCCTGTGAGGATAAGTTTCAATCCAGTGAGTTCCTGGATGCAGGAACTTATCTTGAATGGAAGGTCCTTGCCAGCTGTAGACCTCTCCACCTATAGTCTTATCACTTTCTCTTCAACAATGTTCCCTGACCCTGAGGATGGGGAGAGATTTTATTGCCTGAATCCAAATGATCATTTTACAGTCATTGTTACTCTGCACTCTTCTTGGTTGTTGTCTATTTCACTGCTCTTCCATTGCAGTAAGTTATATCTTGTTTGGATGCTGACAAAATTATTTTTAAAGATGAAATGAGAGGCATTAAGATGAAGTTTTACTATAGTGTGTTTTGATTGAGGAATCAGATCCTGACAACTGTCAGTTTTCTCCACCTCCATTGTTGTTTAGACTAGTTTACATTGCTGAGTATATGTTCCCTATCCTGTTGGGGTAATATTAGAGCCTACCATGTAGGTGATTACTTACTTAGAAACTAACATCACCCCCTATTATGTTCTATTTCTGTTCTCTCCCTTAATGTCTTTTCTTGCACAAAAGCCTTTTTAAGCTCTTTACCCCTATTCTTTTATTTCTGCTTTTTTTGGAGTATTCTTCCACTCTTCCTCGGATTGTGCTTCTTTATGTGGATGTTGTAAGAGTTTCTGTTTGATTACATTAAACTAAATGTTTAATGTTAGGTTTCACATATAAGGGAAAACATATGGCATCTGTCTTTCTGCATCTGAGATATTTCACTCACTATGCTATCTTCCAGTATCATTCATTTACTGGAAAATATCATCAGTTCATTTTTCCTGAGAGCTGAATAGTATTCCATTGTATAAATGTACCACATTTTCATTAACCATTTATCAACTATTTAGTTGGTTTGGTTCCGTATTTTTCTTTTTGTTTAAAGGGCTGCTAAGAACATTTTGTGTACTTGACTCTGTTGTAGGATACAGTGCTTTGGGGAATATTCCCAGGAGTGATATAGTTGAGTCATATGGAATTTCATTATTAACTTTTTTGGAAACTCCAAATTCATCTCCAAGTGGGTTGTATGAGTTAGCAATCCCAAGAGCCATGTATGAAAGTTCCCTTCTCTCCACATCCACATCATTTGCTGTTGTTCATGTTTTGGGTCTTAGTCATTCTGACTAGAGTGAGAAGATATCTCAGAGTGATCTTAATTTATATTTCCTTGATGACTAGGAAGGCAGAACATTTTTTAAGATGCTTGCTAGACAATTTAATCTTATTTTGTGAGAAATCTCAGTGCTATATCCAATTTTTAATGGAGTTATTTCCTTGACACTTAATTTTTCAACTTCTTTGTGTACTCTGGATATTAGACCTTTATCTGATATGTGGTTAATGAAGATGCTTTCCAATCATTAGACTGCCTTTTTGTTTGACAGTCTCTTCTGCTGAGCAAAAGTTTTTAAATTTCATATAGTGCCACTTGTTTAGCGTTAGACTTATTTTCTGTGCTTTGTAGTCCTATTGAAGGCCAAGGCCAATAAATTTGAGGGTATTCCTACTTTTTTCTTCTGGAGTTTTGTGATATCTAGTCGAATATTGAGGTATTTGATCCACTTGGTGTTGGTTTTCATGCAGGAAGACAAATAAGGATACAGTTTCATTTTTCTGCCTATAGATATCCAATTTTTAGTACCAGTTTTTGAAGATGCTGCACTTTTTCCATAGGTCACCTGACTATAGGTGAATGTACTTACGTTTAAGCCTTTAATTCTAATCCATTGATCTACATTTTTCTTGGAGCCAATACCATGCTGTTTTTATTGC
This sequence comes from Typhlomys cinereus, assembly GCA_023101885.1. Classification (NCBI taxonomy): domain Eukaryota; kingdom Metazoa; phylum Chordata; class Mammalia; order Rodentia; family Platacanthomyidae; genus Typhlomys; species Typhlomys cinereus. The sequence continues at coordinate 2,270,587 of JALPQD010000280.1, forward strand.
TATTACTTTATAGTATTGTTTAATGTTTGGCATGGCAGAATTTTTATTACTTTGGATTGTCTGTATATCCTGGGTTTTTTTATGCTTCCATATAAAATCTGAGATAGTTTTAACAGTTTCTGTGAAGAATCACATTATAATATTGGTATTTTATTGAATCTGTACATTGAATCTGTATATTGATGTTGATATAAATGGTAATTTTAACAATGTTAATTCTGCAAATCTAGGAGTATGAAAGTTCTTTCCATCTTCTAGGGTTTTCTGTCATTTCTTTGTTTAGTGTTTTAAATTTTTCATTGTATAGATATTTTACATCCTTGGCTTGATTTATTCCAAGGTATTTCATTTTTTTAGGGGCAAGGGTAAATGGTATTGCTTCTTTCAGTTATTCATGACATTGTTCATCCTTGGTATGTAGAAATGTAACTAATTTTTGACATTAATTTTGTTTCTTGCCACTCTACAGAACTTGCTGATTAGTTAGTTCTAAGATTTTCTTGAAAGAATCTTTAGGGTCCTTGAGGAATGGCATCATGTCATGTGCAAGGGATAACTTGATTAATTCTTTTCCAAGTTATATCCACTTATCTCCTTATATTGTCCTATGGCTCTGGCTAATAATTCAAGTACAATATTGAAAAGAAGTGGTGAGACTGTGCACCCTTATCTAATTTCCATTTGAGTGAGAATTTTTACCATTTTTCATCATTTAGAATGATTATTGCCATAGTTTTGCTGTATATGCCCTTTATTTGGCTGATAAATATTTCTTCATCCATATTTCCTCCAGGGTATTTATCCTAAAGGAATGTTGGATTCTTTCAAAACTTTTATAGTAACAATTAAAAGAATCATGTGATTTTTGTCTTGTACTTGTTTATATGGTGAGCTATATTTCTAGATTTACATATATTTAATGAACTTTGTGTTTCTGGAATAAACTCAATCTGATCATAGTGAATAATCTTTTTGTATGTTTTTGAATCTGGTTTGTTAGAATTTGGCTGAGGATCTTTGTATTTGTGTTCATCAATGAAATTGACCTGTAGTTTTCTCTTTTCGTTGTGTCTTTATTTGGTTTTAGAATCAGTCTTTATTTGGTTTAAGGAGTATTAGTGTTAATCGTGTTTTAAATATGTGGTAGAATTCTGCACTGAATCCATTTGGTCCTTGGCTTTTCTTGGCAGAAAGATTCATTAGTACTGTGTTAACTTCATTCCCTGCTATTGGACTAAATAATTCAATTCACCATGTTTAACTTTTGTGTTTCATATGTGTCTTTGTTATTGTTAAATTTGGTGATGTTGAACGTTTTAAAGTATAGTCGTTTTATTCTCTGAATTTCTTTGGCATCTGTTGTGATAGCTCCATTTTCATCTCTAATTTTATTAATTTGGCTTTTATTTCTTTTAGTTTTAGTTAATTTGCCTAAGGGTTTGTAGAATTTGTTAAGTTTTTCACAAATCAAGATATTCATTTGATTGATTGTGTGTATTGTTTCTTATCTCAATTTCAGTTGTTTCTCCTCTGGATTGGCTTGTTCTTGTTTCTCTAAAGCATTAAGGACCATTGTTAGGTTGTTACTATTTGATGTTTCCATACCATTTTTTTATGTAGGCATAAAGTGATATGGATTTTCCTCTTAGGACCATTTTCATCTTATCTCAAAAGTTTTGATCTGAAGTGGTTTCATTATCATTGAATTCTAGGAGTTTTTGAATTTTTGTTTTTACTTCTGTCCATACCCATTCTTTATTCAGTAGCATATTGTATTAAACATGTTTTGGGTCTTAGTAATTCTGACTAGAGTGAGAAGATATCTCAGAGTGATTTTTATTTCGATTTCCTTGATGACTAGGAAGGCAGAACATTTTTTAAGATGCTTACCAGTTTTATTTGCTTGGATATCTTTGACCTCCTGCTGACCCTGGGATTGTGCCTCTTTCAAAATGAGAGGTGTTTCTTGGATGCACTTTATTGATGGGATGGATCTTATAATCTATATTGTTAGCCTGTGATCTTATCAATCCCATTGATGTTTAAAGTTATAATTGAGATGTTTCTGTTGATTCCTGTCATTTTTTTAAGTTTACTGATTTTTGTGCTGACAGTTCTCTGACTGGTATAGACATTATTTTATCCTCTTGAGTGTGTTCATCAGTTTCTTCTGTCTTGAGAATTTTTTTCTAGTATCTCCAGGTAGATAAGATCGTCTTTAGTTTATTTTTGTAGGAAAATTTTTATTTCACCTTCAAGTATGATTGATGCTTTTGTTTGATATAGAAGCCTGGGTTGACATCTATGATTTTTCAAGACTTGAGGAATGCCTTTCCAAGCTCTTATGGCTTTTACTGTTTCCATTGAAAAGTTGGCTGTTATTCTAGTAGGCTTGTCTTTAAAGATGACTTTTTTCTTGCATCTCTGAGAATATACTCTTTGTCCTTTATCTGTAATAATTTTACTATCATTTGCCTTATTATGCTCCTATTTTGGTTATGTGGGGATGGTGTGCAATATGCATCTTGTACTTGGATGGTGCATTATTTCCTTAGGTATGAAAATTTCTCATTTATGATTGATTGAAAGATCTGAGCTGGAGTGTTTTCCTGTGATTCTTATATTGAGATTTTTTGAATCTCAATCTGTAGGTTTGGGTTCATCATGGTATTCCACATTTCTTAAATATTCCTTTTTTTTAGTCTTTTCAGCTTCTTTCAGCTTATGTTCCAAATCAAATATTCTAGTTTCTGTTTGACCCATTCTGTATGTGAAACTCTATTTGGTTTTTAAATTCAAAAGCTTAACTTTGAATCCCAGCTGAATTTCACTTTGGAGTCTTCATTTAACCTGTTTTACCTTTGTTCTTGTTTCCTCTTTCACCTTTTTCAACTCAGATAATTTTCTATTATCTTATTGTTCATATAAGGTCATATGCCTACTCATTTCCTTTCTACTTGACCTTCTTTTTCGTTCTTCAACCTCCTTTTGTAGTTCTTCTCTAAGCTTATTGCTCATGTCAATGACATTTGTTTGAGAGACATTATTGTAGGTATTGCTTTCTTGACTGGCATCCATGAGATTATTCTGATTGTAATCTATAGTGGGGGGTTGATTTTTTTGTAGGAGACATGTTTTCCTGGTACTTAGTATACTTTGTTATTTTATGATGTGAATTGGATATCTTCTATTAGGTCTATGACTGTTTTCATTGATAGTTGTTTTTGGCTTTTCTGAGTCAGATGAGGCTGTCTTTTTTGGCTGCTACTGGGAAAGCTTCTCTAGATTTGTAGGAGAATTATTGAGTTGTGATATGATAATCTCCTGGCTCAGTAATCCATACCTGGGAAAAGGGGTCTGTGCATGTGTCTCTTCCTTTGTTTACCTTGAGTCTGGAGAGAAAAGAATTTTAATTATATCAATTGTTCATTGATTACTGCTGGGAAAAATTGTGAATCATATAATATATGAATTGAGACACTACAATGATCCTGAGGTTAAAAAGAAAAATAAAATTTAAAAAATAGTTTCAATGTTCATGTGTGTGGACACATTTGTGTTCAGAAACATGAAGTAAAAATAAAATATAACTGAAGCAAGTATTACTAAGAATGTGATAAATTTTTGATTTGTAAAAAGGTTTAAATCTATGGAAAACAAAAATGGAGGATAATAAAATTTAGAGAAAGTTTAAAAATACTAAAATATAGGTAGAAATTAAATTTAAAAATGATAATGGGTGTTGTGAATCTAGTGCATTGGTATATCCAAGAGCAATGTATTTATGATGTTTAAATTATGAAAACTTACCACAATATGAATAAATAGATTAAATTTTTAATACTAAAGGGGAAACATACAACATTTGATTCATGGGCGTGTGCTGTCACCATCTCACCATTTTATTCTGAAAGTTTCTTAAATTTATAAACAAATTAACTAGTTTTCTTTAAATGGCAATCTGAGAAAGTTTTCATACCATCTTGAACCATCTTAATAACATCAATCTATGATCAGGAACGAATGTCTGTGAACTTAACCAGGTGTCAGATTACTTTCTTGCAGTCCTGATCATTTACAACTAAGGGGGTATGAACTCACCAGAAGGGGAGGGGCCTGTGCTTCTGGTCCTGGTAGGGCGGAGCCTGTGAATCCCAGGGCAGAAGGAAGTGGAGGCGTCTATGGTGGTTCCCGAATTCGTCCGTGGTTCTACACACACACGCAGACACACACACACACACACACGCCCACATACACACGAACATGCGCACAGTTGAATAAATAATAATAATAAAAAAGTATTAAAAAGTAACCATCTTGCAAATGGGTGATTGACCCCTCCCATTGCCAAATGCCGTATGACCCTGCGATTCCACTTTTGGGTATAAGTAGTACATCTACCCTTGAATGTGCTCTTATAATAAGACTCCAGTTTAACAGCTTTCTGTCTCTGGCCAGGGGGTGACATACAGTGCCCATCACGATGGAGTGAAGGGCATTGCAGGAGCAACAAAAGTGCAAAAGAAAATCAACAAACCACTATCCAGAACTTCAGAGACTCTATATCAACCACCTAGAACTAGGCCAGACTAGTCTCTCCCCATTCTGAAGCTCAGGGACATTTGCGGAAGAGGGGACGGTAAGAGTGTAAGAGCAAAAGGATGGGAGGAGCAATGATTTGCAAGATACTCCACACAAGTTAGGGCCGAAGCAATCATAATTGGACTTTGCATGCCCTGCGCAATGTCCAACACACTATTGACCTCACAAAGTCTAGCATCTGCTAAAGGCACCAAGATCCTTGGAGGCAAGGGATTGACAACCACAGTAGTGTTCCTATGCTTAAGGGAACACAGGAAAGGGTTCAGGGAAATGCCACTGGGTCCTTGTAGGTCACCGGAGAGGAGGGCCCAGAGGAGAGTCAGGGATGCACAAGAAAGGACTCTGGGAATTGGGGCGGGAGGCACGGATTGATGGGGAGGGAGGGGTGAGGCGAGAGGGAGCAGGGGGTTGGGGGAGAAGGGAGGGAGGGAACTGGTGTAACTATTAAGTTTGTATTAGCTGAAATAATAATAAAAAAAGTATTTAAAAATAACATCAATCTAGATTTTATTGCTTCCTTTCTTCCTTCCCAATTACTATACTTTATTCTAATTATAATCTTTTTTACTTTAACAATCCCAATTTCCCATTACATTTTTTTATTTTTATAATACATTTTTATTATTATTTCAGCTCATACAAACTTAATAGGTACACCAGTTCCCTCCCTCCCTCCTCCTCCCCCCCTAACCCCCTGCTCCCCCTCCCCTCATCCCTCCCGCCCCGTCCCCCCGTGCCTCTCGCCCCAATTCCCAGAGTCCTTCCTTGTGCATCCCTGACTCTCCTCTAGGCCCTCCTCTCTGATGACATACAAGGACCCAGTGGCATTTCCCTGAACACTTTCCTGTGTTCCCCTTAAGCATAGGAACACTACTGTGGCTGCCAATCCCTTGCCTCCAAGGATCTTGGTGCCTTTAGCAGATGCTAGACTTTGTGAGGTCAATAGTGTGTTGGACATTGTGCTGGGCATGCAAAGTCCAATTATGATTGCTTCGGCCCTAACTTGTGTGAAGTATCTTGCAAATCATTGCTCCTCCCATCCTTTTGCTCTTACACTCTTACCGCCCCCTCTTCCGCAAATGACCCTGAGCTTCAGGATGGGGAGAGATTAGTCTGGCCTAGTTCTAGGTGGTTGATATAGAGTCTCTGAAGTTCTGGATAGTGGTTTGTTGATTTTCTTTTGTAGTTTTGTTGCTCCTGCAATGCCCTTCACTCCATCGTGATGGGCACTGTATGTCACCCCCTGGCCAGAGACAGAAAGCTGTTAAACTGGAGTCTTATTATAAGAGCACATTCAAGGGTAGATGTACTACTTATACCCAAAAGTGGAATCACAGGGTCATATGGCATTTGGCAATGGGAGGGGTCAATCACCCAATTGCAAAATGGTTACTTTTTAATCTGCTGGACTATATGCCCTCCCCTTCTGGTGAGTTCATACGCCCTTAGTTGTAAATGATCAGGAACAAATGTCTGTGAACTTAACTAGGTGTCACATTACTTTCTTGCAGTCCTTGATGGAGGCCTATTTTCTTTACTGTAATATGGTCACTTCTCTTCTTGTTTCTGGTGTGGCCCTCCAACCCCATCCCTCCTGTTCATAATCCTTGCAATTACTGTAGGTAATACATAGATTTACCTATGAGTGTCTCAAGAAGGGCTGGGTGGGTTTTGTATTAGGAGCCACCTATTAGGGAGTACATAAGGCGCTTAATTTTCTGTGCCTGGGATACTTCACTCAATATAATTGTTTCTAATCCCATCCATTTCCTGGCAAATTCCAATAATTCATCATTTTTGATGGCTGAGTAGTACTCCATTGTATAGATGTACCACCTTTTCCTTAACCACTCGTCAACTGTTGGACATTTGGGTTGATTCCATGTCTTTGCTATTGTAAACAGTGCTGCTATGAACATGGTCGTGCTTGTCCTATCGAGATGAACCTATGCTGTATGGGGGGTTATACACAAAAGTGGAATCGCAGGGTCATATTGCATTTCAATCTTTAATTTCTTTAAGAATCTCCAGATGGCTCACCAGAGTGGCTGTATGAGCCTGCACTCCCACCAGCAATGACGGAGAGTTCCCCTCTCTACACATCTTCTCCAGCATATGTTGTTGTTTGTATTGTGGATTTTTGCCATCCTGACACAGGTGAGATGATATCTCAGGGAAGTTTTGATTTGCATTTTCCTGATGGCTGAAGAAGTGGAGCATTTTTTGAGATTTGTTAGACATTTTAATTTCATCCCTGGTAAAATTTCTTTTAAGTTCCAGAGCCCATTTTTTAATTGGCCACTGGTTTCCTTGATGTTTAGTTTTCTAAGTTCTTTGTGCACTCTGGACAGTAGAGCTCTATCAGATATGTGCTTAGTGAAGATTTTCTCCCATTCTGTGGGTTGCCTGTGTGCTCAAGTTACAATATCTTTATCTGAACAGAAGCTCTTTAATTTCACAAGATTCCAACTGTTGAGAGTTGGTAGCAGTGACTCTGCCATTGGATGTCTGTTTAGGAAATGTTCGCCTAGCCCAATCAGCTCGAGGGAGTTCCCTATCCTTTCAACTATGGTGTTTATAGTCTCTGGCCTGGTATCAAGGTCCTTGATCCATTTGGAATTGAGTCTTGTACATGGTGACAAGTATGGGTGCAGCTTTAATCTTCTGCATGTGGAGATCCAGTTTTGCCACCACCATTTGTTGAAGATGCTGTTCTTTTTCCATTGAATACTTTGGGCCCCTTTGTCAAAGACCAAATGGCTGTAATTTTGTGGGCTTATATCTGGGTCTTCAATCCTTATCCATTGATCTGTGTGTCTATTTTGGAGCCAGTACCAGGCTGTTTTTATAACTATGGATTTGTAATATAGACTAAGGTTCGGTATGGTGATACCTCCAGCAGTGTTTTTGTTACTCAGGATTGTCTTTGCTATCCTGGGTCTTTTGTGCCTTTATATGAATTCTGAGATTGTTTGGTCAACTTCTTTAAAGAATTGCTTTGGGATTTTAATTGGTATAGCATTGAATTGGTATATTGCCTTTGGTAGGATGGTCATTTTTATGATGTTGATTCTGCCAATCCAGGAACATAGGAGGTCTTTCCACCTTCTGGTGTCTTCTGCATTTTGTTTCCTGAGGGTTTTAAAGTTAGGTTAATACCAAGGTATTTGGTTAGGTTAATACCAAGGTATTTCATTTTTTTAGGGGCTATAGTAAATCAGTTGTTTCTCTCAAGGCTTTTTCACTTCTTTCATTCTGGGCATATAGGAAGGCCTCTGATTTTTGCACATTTATTTTGTATCCTGCCACCCTGCTGAACTTCTCAATTCATTCCAGGAGCTTCCTGGTGGAGTTTTTGGGATCACTCAGGTATAAGAGCATGTCATCTGCAAATAGGGATAGCTTGACTTCTTCCTTGCTGATTTGAATCCCTCTTATGTCCCTTTCTTTTCTTATGGCTTCAGCTAAGACTTCAAGTACAATATTGAATAGAAGTGAGAGTGGACAGCCTTGTCTAGTTCCTGATCAAAGTGGGAATGCTTCCAATTGTTCCCCATTGAGCATAATCCTTGCTGTGGGCTTGTTGTATACAGCTGTTATTATATTGATAAAGGTTCCTTCCATTCCTACGGTTTCTAGCGTTTTGATCATAAAAGGCTGTTGGATCTTGTCAAAGGCTTTTTCTGCATCTATCGAGAGTATCATGTGGTCTCGGACTTTGGACTGGTTTACATGATGAATTACATTTATTGATTTGCGTATGTTGAACCAATCTCGTGCTGGGGATGAAGCCTACTTAGTCCTCATGAATAATCTTTTTAATATGTTTTTGAATCCGATTTGCTAAAACTTTGTTGAGAATATTTGCGTCTGTGTTCATCAGAGAGATTGGCCTATAGTTTTCTTTTTTTAAATGAATCTTTATTAGGTTTTGGGATTCAAACGATATTGGCTTCATAGAAGGAATTTGGTAGTGTTCCTTCCTTTGCTATTTGATGGAACAGTTTAAGGAGTATTGGTATTATTTTTTTAAAGACTTTTTTATTATTTATTCAACTGTGTGCATGTGAGTGTGTATGTGCGCGCACATGTGTGTGTGTGTGTGTCTGTGTGTGCGTGTGTCTGTGTCTGTGTAGAGCCATGGACGAATTTGCGAACCACCATGGACTCCTCCATTTCCTTCTGCCCCTGGATTCACAGGCTCCGCCCTACCAGGGCTAGAAGAAGCGCAGACCACCCCGCTTCCGCCTGGCGTCTATACGTGGGATCTGGGATCCGAACTCAGGACCTTCCGCCTGCAAGGCGGAGGCTTAACCCCTGAGTCACCTCCCCAGCCCGAGTATTGGTATTATTAACTCCTTAAATGTCTGGTAGAACTCTGTCCATCTGGTCCAGGACATTTTTTGGTGGGAAGATTCAAGATTACTTCCTCAATTTCCTTATATGTTATAGGACTATTTAAATAATTCACAACTTCCTGATTCAATTTAGGTAAGTTGTGTTTACTCAGGAATTCATCCATCTCTTTTGTGTTGTCAAACTTCACAGAGTATAAGTTTTTGAAATATGCTGTTATAATTCTCTGGATTTCTTGGGTATCAGTAGTGATAACTCCATGTTCATTTCTAATTTTGTTAATTTGGGTTTTCTCTCTCCTGCTTTTGGTTAATTTAGCTAGGGTTGCATCACTCTATTGATTTTTTCAAAGAACCATCTTTTTGACTGGTTGATTTTTTCTATCGTTTTCTTAATCTTGATATCTGTTATTTCTCCCCTTATTTTGCTAATCTTCTCTCTTCTACTTCTGTAGGGATCAGATTGCTCTAGTGTCGCTAAATCTTTAATATGCATTGTTAAGTTGTTTATCTCTGATGTTTCCATTTTTTTGATGTAGGCATTATGAGCTATGAAATTATCTCTTAGAACAGCTTTCATTGTGTCCCAGAGATTTTGGTAAGTTGTATTTTCGTTATAGTTCGCTTTCAGGAAATCTTGAATTTCCTTTTTAATTTCTTCCTGAATCCAGTTCTCATTCAGCATCATAGTGTTAAGTTTCCAGGAGTTAGTGTATTTTCTCTTGTTTGATGTGTTGTGGATGTCCAGCTTTAGGCCGTGGTGGTCTGATAGGGCACAGGTTAGAATTTCAACTTTTTTGTATATGTATAGATTCGTTTTGTGGCCCAATATGTGATCTATTTTGGAGAAAGTTCCGCGTGCTGCTGAGAAAAATGTGTATTCTTTGGTACATGGGTGAAAAGTTCGATAGAGATTTGTAAGGTCCTTTTCTTTAAGTGTTTGATTAAGTTCCAAAGTGTCTCTGTTAAGCTTTTGACCTGTTGATCTATCCCATGTGGAGAGGGCGGTGTTGAAGTCCCCAAGAATTATCGTTTGGGGTTTGATTTCTTGCTTTAGACGCTGTAGGGTTTTCTTAATGAATGTGGAGGGGCTCGTATTGGGTGCATATATGCTCAGTATTGTGAAGTCTTCCTGGTGAATTGTACCTGTGACTAAAATGTAGTATCCATCCGTGTGTCTTATAATTTTCTTTGGTTTGAAGTCCACTTTGTCTGATAGCATAATGGCTACCCATGCCTGTTTTCTGCTTCCATTTGCTTGTAGAATTGTTGACCGGCCTTTTATTTTTAGAGCGGGCCTATCTTTTGTGGTGAGATGGGTTTCCTGCAGGCAGCAGATTCATGGATTGTGATTTTTAACCCAAGTTTGTAATCTGTGTCTCTTGATCGGTGAATTAATTCCATTAACATTTAGTGTTATAATGAAGAAACTACTTTTAATTCCAGACATTTATTATGTTTAGTAGTTTTTATAAGTATATTGCTTTGCTTTTAATGGTGTTATACTTGCCTGCTGCTCTCCTGGATATGTCTGTTTTTTTCTTCATGCTTGAGTATCATTTCTAGCATTTTTTGAAGGCCTGGTTTGGTGGACATGTATCCCTTCAAGTTGTCTTTGTGCTGGAAGATTTTTCTTTCTCCCTCGATCATGACGGATAGTTTTGCAGGGTAAATCAGCCTGGATTGACATTTTTGCTCATTCAATATTTGAAATATGTCTCTCCAAGCTCTTCTTGCTTTTACTGTTTCAACTGAGAAGTCATTTGTTATTTTAATAGATTTACCTTTAAAAGTGACTTTGTTTTTTCTCCCTTGACGCTCTCAGCACCAGTTCTTTATCTTGAATGTGGAGTGTTTTAACTATTATTTGCGTGGTGTGCTTCTGTTTTGGTCGTATCTGTTTGGGGTGCAGAATGCCTCTTGCATATGGATGGGCCTCTCTTTTTTTAGATGAGGAAAGTTTTCCTTGATGATCATTTGAAAAATTTCCTCAGGGGTGGTATTTTCAGATTCTTGCTCTGGTATTCCATGAATACGCATGTTAGGCTTCAGGGTGTCCCATACCTCTTGGATATTTCTCTCAAGTATCTTTTTGGCTTTAACAACCTCTTTCATTGAGCTGGTTAGTACTCCCACTTTATCTTCAAGGTCTGAAATTCTGTTTTCTGCTTCGTTACTTCTGTTGATAAGACTCTCTGTGGAGTTCTGGGTTGACGATAACTTGTCTTGTAGCTCAGTTTTAAACTCTGCTTGAGTCTGTTTTAACTGCTCTATGCCAGTTTTTGTTTCTTGCACTGTTTTTCTCAACTCCTCCAAGTGTCTGTTGTGTTCCTCTTCAAAGCAATTGATTCGATTATGTAATTCCTCCCGGATTTCCTCTTTCATAGTATTGAACATGGTAATGATCATATTTTGAAAGTCGTTATCCTGGGTCAGGCTTTCTTGGCCATTTTCCGTGGGTTTGTTCTTGTTGGATTCTAACATTATGGGATTAATTCCTTCAGTGGGAGATTTGTTTACTTGAGTGTTGCTTCTCATGGATTTGCACTTTGACTTTGGCATTGTCGTTTTAACCTTTAAGATCTTTCAGTTTCACTAAACTGAATTATTTGGCCTGGGGTTCTGGGGGTGGGCAGGGACGGAGCTTACCTAGGTCTCGGATGAGGCCCGCATGGACTGCCGCGGGTCCCGGCCGGTGGAGCGGGTTGGGGAAGGAAGGATGGGAATGTTGGCGTGGAGCTATTTAACCCAAGGGGAGCTGGGGCGGTGCCCGGGCGCAGGGGGAGGTCCTCCTTGTCTCTAGGCCCTGTGCGAGCTCCCGGCTGGATAGTGGGGTAGGAGCTGGGTCCCTTGGGCTGACCTGGGGTTCTGGTGGGCGGGCGCGGGCGGAGCTTACCTAGGTTGCAGGATGAGGCCCGGCTGGACCGCGTGCGCACCCCGGCTGGAGGAGCGGGGTGCGGAAGGGCCCCATTACATTTTTGAAGAACTGAAATTCATTTCAAGAGCTAAGTATGCTCAGAAGTCACAGGCCAGTTTAGAAAACAAGTTGGGTGTTTTAGCATTTTTCTATGTTATGTATTATTTTATCCCTATCTCCCTCAGTAAAATGAAATCCTTTGTTTCATCATTTAATTCAAAGCAAGACTCGGTGAAACTATTATAATAATATGTTTCCCTAAAAATCTTGTTAGAACAGATTTCAATTTTTTGCAAGTTTGTCTTACATGGAGTAATATTATAAATATTTTTCTTAACCAGTTCATGCCAGTGCTGAGGCCAAGGACAAGTCTTGGATGGACTGAGGGATAAGCTTGCACTGGGTACAAGGGAGACCCAAACAAGCACGGGGCAAGATGTCCTAGTAGGCCTTCTTTGTGCAGACATGCCACAAGAAGCACAAAAAGAAGCACCCTGACTCCTCTGCCAACTTCTCCAAGTTCTCCATGAAGCACTCAGAGAGATGAGGACCATATCTGCCAAGGAAAAGTCCAAGTTTGAAGATATGGCCAAGAGTGACAAAGCCCACTATGACAGGAAGATGGAGTATTATGTTCCGCCCAAAGGTGATTAGAAAGGCAAGAAAAAGGACCCCAAAGTTCCAAAAAGGCTGTCTGCCTTTTCCTGTTTTGCTGGGAACATTGCCCAAAGATCAAAGTGAGCACCCAGGCCTGTTGATTGTGGACACTGCAAAGAAGTTGGGCGAGATGTGGTCTGAGCAGTCCACCAAAGACAAGCAGCAATATGAGCAGACAGCAGCCAAGCTAAAGAAGTACTAGGATAATGCTATATACCAAACCAAGGCCAAAAACAAAGCAGAAAATAGGGCACTGGTAGGCTAACTGGTTCCATGAAGAAGAATAAACCAGAAGATGAGGAGGAGGATGAACCATTTGGATAATGAAATTGCTGAGAGAGTTATGGATTGTTTTGGCCCAGTTTGTGATGAAGGGAACAAGAACTTTGACAGAGTTGACTTTGGAGATAATGGAGTAGTTTGCTTAATAGAGGAGAGCTGTACTGGTAGCCTTGAGGATTTGGATGAGGAAAGGGCAGACAGCAGAGTAGCTGCCACTGTTGGAGTTATGAATGTCATTGAAAGGAAACCCAGTGCTTTGTCCTGGGATGATGGAATACATAAATACCACTAAATGTGATTTTGAAGTTTGAAAACCCAGATTCCTTTGGGGGCCAAAAGCCCAAGTTGAATCTGTTTCTTGCTCTTTGGAAGTTTCGGCTACCCAGAAAGAGGCATTTCCAGAGTCAGCACATGAAAGTTTGTACACTGTGTTTCAAATAGACCAAGCTACATTTCAATCTCACTGCAGAATCTGCCAATGTCTCCCACAAGGTACTGGTTTTCGTGGGTGATTAAGGAATTCATTGAGAGCAACAAAAGCTTGGCACTTAGCAGCAGGCATAAAGTCCTGCAGGGAAAAGCAAAGCTTATGGATGTAGAAGTGAACCCAGAGTGTTGTTGGAGATATCAGAACCATGGGATATATCCTGAGGGTGACTTTGAGTGGAAATTTAGCCTGGTTCAGAGGAATTCTGCTTCTACAACTTTGAGCTGCAAACAGGGACTGGGAATGCCTAGGATCTTTGAGCCACCTTGACTACCTGATGAGGAACAGAAGATGGACACTGAGGTAAAGGATGAGGTATTTAATTTGCTGAACTTTGATTTTTTTAATGATTTCTTATTATGTCTAGATACTTCTGCTTTATCTGTTTTAAAGTATTTTACTTTTTCTGATTTAATACACTCTTAAGGTTAAAAAACTTTAAACATTTAAAATGTTGGAACAAGTTTCAATGAGACAATATTTTAAATTTTTCTATGAAATGTATTCATATTTCTAAGATGAATTTAAAACCTGTGGTGACAAGGTGAAGGTTATATATTAAAAAATGATATGTTTCTGTGCTAAGTTGACAAGGAGTGGACTGTCAGAGTTAGGCACAGGTGTCAATTTGACAGTTGAAGGTTTGAGCTTGGCACATTTGTAGAGAATTAGTGGTTAAGTTAAGCCTATGGCAAACCTGCAGGAAATTTGCTAGCTGATGGGGAAGGCCCAGCCCATGATGGGTGGGACTATGCCCTGGAATAAAATGCAGAGAGTTGATTGAGAAAGTAGGTATTCTTGTGTATACTTGGCCAGACACGCTGGTCTATCAAGTAAAGATCATCCTTCTCTCAGCCATTACATAGAGATGTTGTGGCCAGTTCCCTAGGCCCTGGTGCTGGTGTGAACTCTCCTCCTAATATGGACAAACAACTGTAATGAGGAATTATAAAAGAAATAAACCCATTGTTCCCTTAAGCTGTTTGATGGTGATTTATCAGCAACCATGTAGGCTAACTGCAACAAATGTCAACTCCCTGAATAATCTACCTCCATCTTATTCCCCTGTCCAGGAAATAGTCCCATACACTGTGAGCTGGTCCCTCCATATCATTCAGACAAATATCTTGAGGCTTGCTCAGGAATTAACTCAACTATTAATTCTCAAGACTTCAAGTCTTCAATGCTCAAGTTAACATATGTATCTAGCTATCACATTAGTTTTGGAATATGTACAAGAGAAATTTCCTCAGAGAATAAAATATCAAGGCCAATACTGAGCTCTACCTCCCTCATCTTCACAAGTGACTTGTTGTATTTTCAGAAGATAAAAAAAAAAAAACTGTCAATGAATAGTTTTACTTACAAATACAGAAGGGCTGAATGCTTTTTCATCTTCATCCCAAAAAAGAAACTTTTTTACATATTAAATGAACAGCAAAAAAACACCCTTTTCACATAATCTGCTCACAGATGTTTCATATAAGCTTCTATGTATGGAAACTAAATTACAAGTTATATTTGTAATGATCACGTTTGAATTTCTGCACATTCCCTGGATGGACATTCTCAGATACCCATAAGGTTGTGTCATTTCTAATCAAGTGATCTTTAAGTACCTTGCTCATTAATCTCATACCTGTGGATTTTTCATTGCAAACGTAGAGGGCTAAATTAATCATTTTTGCCTGTCACATTGACTATTTTTGAAAAGGTTTTAAATTGACTTGTATTCTGCCTTCAGATAAGATTCAAATTGATCAAGCTGAATGCTCTGGCCTCCAGAGTGGTTACTTGTGCCTATTTCATATTCCTCCAAGATTTTCTCACCCAATTTCTAAATTAAAGTGGCATAATATCAATGGTACTTGGACCTCTTTCTTTCTCTTCTCTTTCCTCTCTACAGTCAAATAGCAGATTGGAATTTTATCTTCTATTACTCAAAAGAATGAAGGAATGTTTTCAGTCATTAACAGCCTTGCTCTCTAAATTATTCTATAATCCTAGTTATCATCAGAGAATTACATTCACTGATAAAACTTTTAATTTTTATGTTAAAATTCCTTTGTATTTCCTTTCTCCAAATTATTAATTATTTTGAAACTTTCTTTATGTGCTGATCTTGGTGTAACATGATGCTACTAGCAGGAATACACAGGTACAAACTACAGATCCTGATATGTTGTATTGTATTCCTCAAATGTAATGTTTATTCTTTTCTAAAATGAATGGTCTGTTCAGGTCATCTGGAAACAGCAAAAGTGCCAACTTTATTTTTAAATAGTTTCAGTACTATAAAAACCAAATGTCCTCTTACTTGAAATAGAATAAACAAAATATCAGGGCAATTATGTTTTCAGTCATAGGACATATAATCTTTGGAAATATTTGGTTTGAAGGAAAAAATGGTAGAAAAAAACCATGATGAACTAATGATGATTCATTCAGGATTTCTTTAAAGCATAAAAAAGGAATATTAAAATATTAAGGGGGAAGACACATGTATTTCAAATTATTTATCACATTGTGCAATAGGAATTTAAATATAGTATATGCTATATAAATATAGTATATACATACAGTATGTCCCGGTTACTCTTTTCTTTTGATGTGGCGCACCACTCAAAACCAAGCAAGGGAGAAAAAGGAGATTTATTAAGTTTATGATTCAAGAGGGGAGATATAGTCCATTTTGGCAGAAAAGACTTATCTGCTGGCAGAAGCTGGAGGGGGGTTAGGTCACATCTATCTGTGAAGCTGAGAGCTGCAAAACTTCCAGCTGAAAGGGAAGATATCTCCAAGAAATAGGGTAGTGCTAATCCACCTCAAAGTCCATCCCCTGTGACTGCCTTCTTTCAGCAAATATTTACCTCTTAAAGGTACCATGACCTTCTCAAACAACAACAGCTTCAAACACATGACCCTGTAGGGGCAGAGCTCACATTTCAAACCAAGATACTCCACCCTTGGAGTATCATTACCATCTCATTACACACATCATATTCAATCCAACATTAAAGTATTATAGAATACTTTAGTTGTCCCAAAAGCCGAAATTTTCAACATCTGAAGTCTCCTATAAAATCAAAACACAAGTCACATACTTCCAACATTCAGTGGCACTGAATAAACATTCCAATTCCAGAAACGATAAATGGGTACATATCCAGGAAAGATGGGTCCACAACACAACTGAAAAACAGCAGGACAAACTCCAAATCCTGCAGTTCCATGTCCAAAAGATAAACCTCTCAGTGAAATCATTTCAGTTCCAAAAGGCTTTGGTTCCATTCCTCCAATGAAACTGCCCCATAGAGCACATCACTCTCTTGAAATGGCTCCTCCCAAGATGTAATAGCTCTCCTTGGCAGATTCCCCATGTTGGCTCTGGCATCTCTAACATCTTCACTGCTCAATGGCAAACCAGGCTTAACTCTATACACACAACTCTATAACTTTAACTCTATAACACAAAGTGACCTCCTTGGGCCTCTTAGCAGACTTTCCAGTCCTATCATAAGTTGATTGATTTCTGTCATTCTCTGAAACCTTGGAGGAGAGATACATGATCTCCTTCTTGCATCTTTGATGCCTCTGAAAACAGGACCACATGGACAGCTTTACTAAATTCTGCTCTTACCTTGAGTTGGTGAGTGGTCTTTTTCATTCACAGGTGGTTCAGCTTCATTGTGCTGACTACAGGAAAAATCTCTATTTTGGGCTTTTGCTTCAGAAGAACAGACCTCTCTTTTGGAACTTTACCCTTTAGCTCTTTCTTTCCAAATAAATTTGAATTTGTATGGGTGTGATTTTTCTTTTAGGAATTGTTTTCAGGGTGTAGTTTCTCATATTATCCAAATAGAGAACAAACTTTGATTCACTCATAGTGTTCATCTCTGTACCAATAGCCTCCATTTTGCTGTCTACATTTTCTTTGAGTTGACTTTCACATATTTTTAACAAATTTCATAGTTTTTGTCTCTTTCTGCCTGATTCCTTGTTCTATTTCTTTATAATTTTTAAAAAGAGCACAAAAAGTAGCCATGAACACTGTCAAATATATATTGCTTTGAAATTTCTTCTACCAGACATTGGAATTAAACTTCAGTGATGGCTAAAGTTAATCAAACTCTCTGCAAACACCTCACTCCATTTGCCGCTCATACAGTTCTAAGCACAGTCTCAGCTCCCGTCTGAACCATCATAAGCTGGGCTTCCATTGTTCATTCCTCTAATAACATAAATCTCTTTCAAGTTCTCACGAGAATGGCCCCTTAGGCCCCTGTCTCAAAGATGCAAAGGCTTTCCCAGAATAAAGTTCCAAAGTTCTTCATATTTCTCCCAATGAGCAATTCCAAAGACTTGCAAGCCACATCACAACAATGGCAATACTAATTTATTTCTTGATATCCACTTCTCTTAGGTTCACAATTTTTTTCTGGTACTAACATCACAGTTTCACAACAACATCCCACTTCTCTGGTACCATTTTCTGTACCAGTTATCCTTTTCTGTTGCTTGTTGAGATACCACTTAAATCCAACCAATTTAAGGGAGAAAATGGAGATTTATTCAGCTTACATTTCCAAAGTGGAGATTGAGTCCATTATGGCAAAAAAGGCATGTTTGGAGGCAGAAATTAGAGGAAGCCCAGTTTACATCCATCTAGGAGGGTGAGAGCTGCAAAACTGTCAACTTCAAGAGAAGATCTCTCCCAGAAGTAGGGTAAGATCAATCCACCTTGAGGTCTACCCCTTGTACCTACCTTCCTCCAGCAAGGTTATACCTCTTAAAGGTGCCATGACGTCCCAAACAATTAAGTTTCATAAACATGAGGCTATGGTGGTCAGCTCACATTTCAAACCACAACACAGTTAATATTGCATATGTATATTGTTAGTTTACAAGCTTGGATTCATATTGAAAGAATGATCTGCTAGAATTGCAATGTTGTTTCTACAGAGAAATCATTGGAAGCATATGAAAAGAACAAAAATTGCAGAGTATTATTAAATGATATTAAATACTTCACACAGACAGAAAGTCAAGCAGAAAGTGAGGAGTCTTGCTAGGAAGGAACAATCAATAATGGAAAACAAGAATGTGCCTCTTCAGTAAACAGAATGTAAGGAGACACCATTAGTTCTCTTTCTGTCACTATATTTGATTTGGGGCTTTGGGGCTTCATTTTCTCAATGACATAATGCATTATTAAGTGGGAGAAGAGTTTACAATATTTAGATTTATTAAAACAGAGAATAATAGGAACAGAGGCTTTGGGAATCCTGGAAACAGGAAAGAGTCATGCTTGCAGTTTAGTAAGCAGTCACTTGGCAGAAACATTAGTCTTCAGAAAAACAATAATAGTCAAGTATTCAGAAAAACATCATAAAAAAGGAGAAGAAAAAAAATGTCGCTCTGTGAGCTAAAGACTCAAGAGTAAATAGCTTACAATTCACTTGTTGGAATTTTTGTGTTCCCTCCTCCTGATTCGTCCTTACTGAGCAAGTGTGAGGTGTGTGTCTGTGTGTTGTGTGTGCTTATGTGTGTGTATGTTTGTTAACAGGGGTTGGGGAGTCAGGTCAGGCTGGAAAAGTACAGAAATGGCTTTTGGAGGCAATTCAGACTCTTTCCATATCTTGAACACCCATTCCTGTAGTTCTAATATCCTGGGGGTTGTAAGTTCAGGTCAGATGATTGACAGTTAACTGATTAAGTCTTCAGAATGAGATTTTTATGGTCATAGTTATGCTGTACAAGAAACCTTCATTTGAGCCCCTGGCAATGGAACACTGTATATTTGGAATACAAGCCAGATGAAGATGAAAATTTCTAATATCAAGTGCAGGAAACAAGAGGGAGACACCAGGCTTCGTATGTATTTTGCTTTGAGCAAATTCTGTTCCAATCTCCCCCCCCAAAAAAAGTCACAGCAACACCCAACCACTGGGGATCAATTCTTTAACACATGGAAATTTCAAGGAGGAAGGGAGATTTAGCATCTAATTAAAGAAGATCTCATATTTCTAATTCTCTCTTTGTTTGTAGAATGCTATATTCACTTCTATAATCCTTTATCAGTTAATCAAATACTGAAGATTTCACTTTTCTCATGAAGTGGACATATTACAAAACACCTTCAATATAGTAGTGTTAAAGGATTAAGCTTCTGATACAGTGGGTTGGTCAACTCCCTGAGGAACACCTCTGGAATGTCAGTGATTGTCAGTCTAAGTCTCCTTATCTTTGAACATTAATCTTAAAATAGAGAAAAAAGTCTTCTGTGAAATGATATTAAGAACAATTGCCATTGTCATGAAAAGAAAATTTAATTGATTATTTATGTGCTGTTACTTTTGCATTATTATGGATGCATATATATATATACATATATATATTAAATTTTGTCAGAAGATGCTTAATATATTCAGAATTTCAGGATTCCATGCATGTTCTGACTGTTGTTTCTCCTTCCATTTTGTTTTTTTTTTATTTCATTTCATTATTTTTTTTGTATGTGTGCCAGCATCCTCCATGAATAGTACATTTTCTAAGACAACATTATACATCTAAAGCCTAATAGAAATTTCTCTTTCCTTTGTACTCTTTGCTAAAAGCCTTTATAATGAAAAATACCTTTCTTTGCATCTTGCATTTCTGCTTATCCAAAGAGAGGGCTGCCTGCAGGCAGTGACTTTGAGTTCTAGGAGGTTGCTCTAACCTTGTTTGTGATTAGATTTCTAGCACTAGACTTCTTTTCTGCACTGCATCTCCCAAACAGAAATGAAAGCAAACTGTTCCAAATAATGGCTTTTTCTTTGTCTGAATTGGTGGTAGAAATATCTTTCATCTGAAAGACAATAAGCTTTACACTCTCATTATAATGTTTTAAGAGGGCTAAGTTCTTTTAGTGTTCTTAGATCATTCTGGTTAAATTACACACAAGAGTAGTTATAAGGAAAGTCAGAAGAAAACTTTAAGTTTGTCCAAGTCATTAATACTAATGATTTCTCTCTTTGGACATGAACTTTCAGTTTCTGTATTTTCTTTTATATCTGAATTTTCAATGCTTCTTTTATTTTCAAAAAAAGAGAAAGCTTTGGACTATTTAGAATTAAATAATATGCTTCAACTAATGCATAAAACATTTATTTGGGGATTAGTTCCTTAGCAAAACTTTTAAAACACAGATAGAAGTATCTGTCATTGAGCTAATGTACAGGAAGTTAGGTTTTTAGTTAATTCAATAAAAACATTTATTCTCATTATCAAAGATTGGTGAGAAGATGCTCAAATTCTGATTTTGAAATCATTCTGTGGAGTCTGGAATTGTGTATTCCTGACCACTGTATTATAGCTCATAAAGTACCAAGAGTATAAATAAAAGAATGGTCAGAAACAATATCACTGTTTACTTTTATTTATTTGCTAATTTATTACACAGAGAGAAGGTCCTCATGCATTGACATCCCGCCTGGGTTGAGGCAGAAGGGCAATTTGAGGATGTCAATTCTCTTCTTCAACTATGTTGGCTTCCAAGGATTTCCATTTGCCAAGTTCATGAACAGATACATTATCAAATGATCTATGTCACCAATCCTACTAATGGAGAAGATGCTAATGAATTACTGGTTGTACAGGATTTTGTGGGGTTATTTTCTGTATTAGGGATAAGTCTAGTTGGTTTTGGCAACATGTAAATCAGATATCAACTGAGACCAACAGGCTATATGGACTATAAGGTTAAAAACTACTCATAATATAAAGCAAAGAAACTCTGTGACTATTGCAAACCTCATAAGCATTGTCATTCCACATCCAACAATATTGCATGCCCATTGGATATGACTGAGCAGGAGTTATGATCCCTTAGTTATTAAATTAAAGAATCAACTTAGGAATACCAGTAATTTAAATTTTGCTTTCATGTTTTATAAATCACTGTTTTTATACCTTGATAATTTATACTTAGATATGAAAAAATTTAGTAAATTAGAAAAACATTTTCCTCTTTAAAAGAACTCAATCTTTCTTCATGCTTCATAAATGACAAGAGAAAGTTCTAATACTATTTTGTCATAAATTTTCTCAGCTAAGAACATATAGACAATTTTATTTTCTGTTACCTACAGCAGTCATGTGGAGCCCCTCAGCTTTTAAAAAATAAATAATAAAGTTTCTGCTCTTAGAAGGGTAATCCTAGTATTGTTTTCCTTAAATTAAAGCATATCTTCAATTTTCTTTTTGCTTGCTATAACAGTTTCTCTTAACTATTGCTGTGAGAGAGCACCCAAAATCAAGCAACTTAAGGGAAATTTATTTAGCTTACAGTTCGAGAGGGAAGATACAGTTTCTTATAGTGGAGGTGGCATGGATGGCTGGCCAAAGCTGGAAGAGGCTACATCACTGCAGTCATCTTGGAGAGCAAGACTGCTTGCTGCAAAAGGCAGACTTCACCTGAGATAGGGTGGGACTAATCCACCTCAAGGTTCACCTCTTGTGACTGCCTTCCTCCAACAAGGCTCTGCTTCTCAAGGTGTCATGATCTTGCCAAATACATGAGACTGTGGGGGACACATTTCAAACCATGACACTTGCCTTTTCTGTTGAACTTAATATCAAATAATTAGAAAAGGTATCACCCTGCTTACTATCCACATGAAATAGTGATATTTTCTACTTGCTTATACTGTGAAATTATTCCTTGTGATTGAATTTATGTATGTACATCTGTGAGTGAGATGAAAAGATTGAACACTGTACAAACTATATTTCTGATTATGAAATGCATTGTGTCAAATGATTGGGACAAAGGATTATTCTAAGTGATATAAAGAATTATACACATACATACCTAGTGATATTTAGAGGATTAATATAAATATAAGATGTGGAGAAATTGATGCATAAATGTACAGTCAAGTTTTAGAAATAGTCTTTTAATTACCTAGTCCTTCATGTAGTGATAAACCTTTAAATGAACCTCGTCATTAAATACCAGGAATCTTACCTGTTATTCTGACATTAATCATAGTATCCATTATTTGAAAATCAAAACAAGCTCAATATTTTACAATATGCTTAAGTATTTGCTTTAAATTTTATCTTGTACATGTATCTGTGGGTACATGTGTGTGATTATATAGAATATTCCTTTATAACTGTCCAGCTTTTTTTGAAACAGAATCATTTACTGAATATGGAGTTTGTTTCTTTGTCTGGACTGTTGAATTGCAAGCTTCAGGAATGTGCTTTTACAGCTCCTGACTTCTGTGCTTCCACCTGACTTCTGTGCTTCCACCATTCAGTGCTAGGTTTAGAGACTTGTACAACTACACTCGGTTTCTACATAGGTGCTATATGCCCAAACTCAAGTTTTCCTGTTTCCTTGGTAAGAATCTCATCTACTTATCAGTCCAATTGTACTCAATTCTTTCACTCAAGATTATGGATTAAGATGTTAAGATATTGACTGTGCTTGGAGAACAGAAGTTATATTGAAAAAAACAATCAAACTTTGAATCAAAACAATCAAACTTTGAATCAAACTTTAAATAAAGCTGGAAATATAGATTCAAATGATTTAATACAGGTAGAGATTTTAAAGAAGTGTAACATTATCATAGTGCTTAGCCTCAGGAAACCTTTAACAATTAGTTGTCACAATATATTTATTATGTTATTCTAGCAATCCATAGAAGTCACATCATTCATATCATTCTGGCACATGATATGCCATTTCTTCAGTTTTTAACTACTAAATATGTGAAGAACAATCCATACAAATTACAAACATGAACAATTTTCACATTCTTCTTTTGATATTAAACTGTGATTGTGGAAATGATTTGATGGAGTTAGACTATAAGTGGTTAGATCAGTTTGGAACCATTTCAAGAATGCTTAAAATGGTGTGGCTTTACCATTGTCTGTTTGCCATATGGAGTTTCAGTTTCTGCAATCTACAGTGTTGATTTGTGTCGACACATTAGCATTACTTTCTCAAGTATATTTTTAACAGAGAGGCCATTATAAGCATTTTTGAAGGCACTGAGCATAGTTTTTGAGGAGAAACAGCAAGTAACAACCAAAATGCAAGAAAAATGACAAAAAATCAGAAACCAACAAACAACAGTATACAAGTTTCATTGTTAAAACACTGCTGCCTTACTTACTTCACTGGTCAGTTTCACATGGGGAATTTGAAAACATACCATGTTGTGCAGTTTCATAACTGATGTCATATGGCATACTTGGGCTAATCAAATAACATTTTTCAATTTCTATCTGCCTACTGTTTATTCCCATCTGGTCATTTGGTTCTTGCCATGAATTTTAGCATATGAAAGTCACTTTCATTTTTTTCACTTTTCAAATTTCAACATTATTTCTTTGCACATTTTTATAATTGTAGACTCGAAGGGAGGTCACTGAAAACATTAAAATCTTGGTCTTCAGTGAAAGGATAGTTTACAAATGTACATATGAATAAGTCATGTTTCAGTTATATCACTCTCTACATGTCCTTCTGGTCACTAAGTGTCTATGTTTCATTCCAATGTGTACATAATCTTAGGACTTCCTCTAACTTTGGTTCAGATTTGTTTGGGGTCAGGTGAGTATGTAGGAAGATTACAGGAGAGAGGGAGATATGCAAGCCTAATTTCTGAATGTTATGAAGAGCTATTGAATTAGTTGAACTTATTTTCCCTAATGTTTCTCCTTTCTGAGGATCTGGAAAGGGTTAGCTCAGGATCAAGATGCACTCTATTCTCTTATGTAAGAAATTCCACAGGGATATTCGTAAGGACTTTCTCCTATAGGGAGTCATTGGATGAAAACATATGCCAAGTTTTAGTCTATGTTATTCATAATATTTATAGTTTGCATATAACTGCAACTGCTATTTTTACTTCTAGTCATTTTATAGATGAATGTATTCTCCTATAGTAATTCATCACATTCTAGGCTCATGACTAACATACTTAATTATATAGGAAATTCATTAAAAACAAACTTAATTTAGGCAATCAATTTATGTTTTATGACACTCCAAAGTCTATGGTGTCCTCCCCCAAGCCTACCAATAACAATGTTACATTTTAAGTCATTTATTCACTGTTGCATTTGATGAAAACAAGTATATTAATAGAGATGTCATTGTTCTATGATAAATTAGAGTAATAATCCATGTTCTGAAACCATTTCTTTGAAGCTATTTTCCTTAAAGATTAAATTTGTGTATATTTATATTCTATAGCATTACTTTACAATGAGTTTTTTAAAGAACTTTGAATGTAGTTAAATTTAATGTATTTTAATAAAAATATTTCAAATTAGCATTTGACCTAATATTGAACTATATTCCATAGTATGCACACACTAGTACAAATGCATACAAACACATACATATACTTCTTATATAGTTATCTATCTCACTATCATTTATCCTCATTTAATACTTTATATGAATAGACTCTGAAGTTTGAATATTGTTTGTTTAACATTTTCTTATACTTCGGATAAAGTTTCAAATTTTATGGTTGACAACTTGAAATTATGTAAATTCTGTCCAAACATTTTTAAATTATCCCGTCTCAAAAATGTGTCAATGGAGGAATTTTTTCCTTTTTTACTTTTAATTGTTAAGAAACTACTAAAATATTTTCTTTTTTTAGTCAGTGAATTTGACTCTCTTCATCCCCTAATATCCACCATCATCCTCTCCCATCTCACCAGATAATTTTTCCTTTCCAGCCAATCTCCTTCTCTCTACCAACTCTCTCTGCAAGTGTGGTTCACTGGGTTTCATCCAGGATGTCTGCACTCCTGGAAACTTGCTGGGACATGAGCTGCTAACCCATGGGTCAATCGTCCAGTGAAGATCTCTCTCTCTCTCTCTCTCTCTCTCTCTCTCTCTCTCTCTCTCTGTCTCTCTTTCGATCAGCTATTCTGGAAGTAGACATTATTGTATTGCATTTTTATATACATGAAAGATCTGATAAGAACAGGGATTACTTTCTTACTCCCCCCTCTTCTGCAAGGTTGATTGTGGGGGATGGTTCAGTTGTCCTCTTTGTGATCAAGATGTAGTGAGAGATATTTCTGAATGTATTTATAACCTTAAAATAGATGTATGTGGAATTTTAGAGAAGAAAAAATTTTAATACTAAAATTTGAGTTACTCTGTGGTTACTTTTTCACTGTTTGAAATTTAACCTACATTTTTTAATCTATATAATTAATGAGTCAGAACTATATTATGGGAGTATGTGCAAGACACATAGTAAATGTTGCATGATATATTAGATAAGATCTTAAGTATAGCAACTATCATCCTGTATTATTTTTAAAGATTTATTTATGTACATATGTTTGTGAGTCCATGTGAATGTTTGTGCATGTATGTGTGTGTTGTTGGTGTTGTTTGCGTGTTTGCATGATAAGCCTCCGAGAAGAGCAGAAGACATGATTTGTCATCCTCTGCCAATACCTACCTATTTTTCTTAAGGCAGTATATCTCCCTGACCATGAGACTCGTGTTTTTCTCTTTGGATGACAGCATGCATAGCTAAGTGATCTTTCTGTCTCAATCCCACTGGGGGTTGGTGTTATGAAATTATAAATGATAAATTATAAAATTTATAAAAATAAATAGTATTTTTCTCTCTATTGTTTTCATTATATGTAAGATTTAATATTAATAATGAAGTCATAGTAACAGGGATAGTTGAGAAGCAGTGCTATTAATATTGACACAGTGATATCTGGTATTATGTATATTTTTATACATTTTTACCTCAGGTTCTTCCATTGTGTGGAATCTGAGTGAAATGTTCATAACTAATAAGTAGGAGTATGATAGACTAAGTAATAACTTTAAGATTCACTGTGCTACTGATAAGGTTATTGGAGTCTCTGTATGAAGTCAACTTTTGTTTAAAATGTTTGTCACTTTATATTAATACATATATTAATATTATTTTTCATTTTTGGGTGGGACAGCTGCTACTAATCAAAAGTAAACATTATGGAATCCCTTATGTGGATTTCAACATGAAAAGTACTAGAAAAAAGATTATTTTCAAAATTGAGGTACATTCCAAGTACTAAGAGTAGTTGAGAAAAACCAAGAGAATAGATTCTGTTAATAATGTGTATATATCATATATCCAGATTTGGAAATATTAAAATGTTCTAGTGTGTTAATTTGTTTTTAGATATTTTGTAGTAATTAAAATTCTAATGAACACTGCTAGGCTACAGGAACAACATTTTATTCCTGTAACATGGCAAGATTCTATGTAAAGCACCAGTCCCTAGTATTATCTCTATGCTATCTCATGAATTTCCATTATGGAGGACTTTAATGTCTGGGTATCATGGCTCTTATGTTGACCATAATACAATAGATTTCATATTGCTTTAATGGTCTTTCATAAAACATGGCTTGCAAGCACCAGTAGTAAAGAAAATAGCTCAATGGTTGGTATATTTTGTTTTTAACCTGACATATGTGAAACACTACGTACAATATCTATCACAATAAAGCCATTCCTCCCCCCCAAATTTTTTTTTCAAATTAAAATGCTACAGGTCTCAATCTTCCCTTAAATGGTTAGAATATCTTTTTTCAAATCAAGACTTATTTTTCCTTTCTTCTTTTTAAAGAAAAGTTACATTTATTGAAATTATTTCATAATTAACTTTTGATCACTTAAAATCTGAAGGTACAAAGGAAATGTGGGTGATGTCGTAGAAGGTCTTACTAGAAAATCTTAGTTTACCTTCGAACCCTGTTAATAGGGATTAGACAGTTGACTTTGAGGACAGAAAATGTGTAATTGCCCAAAAGGCTCTGTGATTGGGAACTAATGTTGTGATGTAATGGTGTTTCTTATTCAGATTGTTCCAGTGTCTTGGAATTAAGCTTGCAATAGTGAGCTAATTAGGCAGTTCTAAAGCAAAAGAGAAGTTAAGTCTTTCATCTAAGATGTTTGAAATGAAGCGGCTCCAGATAGAAACCATCTGTTCTTGTTTTCTCTTCCAAGTTCTATTTCTTCAAAGTTCACTTGCAAAAACTAGTTCCTACATAAGGTCTTCAAGTTGTACCTTATTGGAAGAAATAATCTACATTTCAGTTGAAGATATGAAAATTTTTAGAATGCTAGATGGCTGGCCTGTAACAGCATTTGCTATCTATGTATGAAGTTATACATTGGGTGAATTCAGTTAACTCAGAAATCAAAAGAATGATTTCAATGTTCCAGGAAGTTCTTAATAAATACTTGTAAAAAGTAAATTAACATTTTTCGTATTTATTTGGTAAAGAACAAAAGACTTGAATGTATTCATGGAAGGGGAGCTAATTTCCTCAATGATTTGCCCATTAGTAAGTCATACATGCCCCAGCAAGTATTCATGAATTTAGTATTTCAGACATCCCAGATGAAAACTCGTGGGCCATACATATAACCACTTCTGGGAATATTTACAAAAGACTGTATCACACCACAGAGAAATGTCCATACCAGTGTTCATTGCAGCTTAATTACATGCACACAATGGATGTGTTATTTACCTATTAAGTATTATAAATTATAAAATTGACAAATAAATGAAAGAAGCTGTAAATATATACTGAGTGAAGTAACTCAGTCACAGAAAGGTAAATACCATATGTTCTCTGTCATATACAGACAATAACACTAAACCTCCGAATTTGTACAGTTAGCAATCTGTAGTCTGATATCTTTGTTTAGCAAGTGTTACTGGTGTGCAGAGAACAGATGATTATGAATTACTCATCCCCACCTGGGATATCCAAAATTCTTCCTTTAAGCATCAGGGGATTTAAATTAAAAAAATATGAAGACATCATTGCACCAAAAAGATACTAAGTGCTAAGGGAATTCACCCAAGGTTTTCAACTGCGATGTGCACAGCGGACAGAATTGCCACTTATTCTTAATGCAGATTACTTTTAAACTGTTGCCAGAATGAGTTTGAGAGTTTAGTTGAATATAAGTAGGTAGATAACAGACAGACAGGTAGGTAGGTAGGTAGATAAGTAGATAGATGATAGATAGATGCTAAATAAATTATAAACAGATAGGTAATAGATTATTTTTGATAGATGATTCATCTATCAAAGGTGTTTCTTTGGCATTAAAACAGCTATGTCTGGGATTCCCAGAAATATCAGAACCTCTCAAAGTTCCCTGTTGTCTTTTGGATTTTTTAAATACTCTGATGTAGGTTGTTTTCTTAGCCTAATTCACAGCCTCAGTAGAGCTGCAGCTGTCAGATTCAGAATGAAGTTCAGAACTACTTTCATCCAACCTAGTTCCAATATCTTCTTTGGTTCAAATGAGATCACAGACTTGGCAGAATATAGATTTTCCACATGGTCCTAATTGCAGGCAATAATGAATGTTTTCTGGGTATAAGGCCCTTAGTAGAGCTCCACAAAAATGCTTCTTCTCTCTCTGTTTTCCACAGTATTATTCTTGGCTTTTGATTATCAATTCACTGAAGAGGTTTCTATGAATAGTTTAAGTGGAATTTGATAGAATTGTCTTACCAAATTTTAGTGTTTATTTTTGATTGGATCATTTTGATATTCACTTTGACAAGTAGAATTCTGATATGATTAATATTCTTCGCATATTTTGTCATTGTAGGAATATAACAGAATCACTGAATAGATCTTAAAGTCATTCTGGAAATTCAATATTTCAAGGTTGTCCCAAATATGTTGATTAAATACTCTGTGAGCTAAATAGGGTAGAATATTAGACAGCTTAACTTCTTGAATCCAACTGCACTCACCACTAGCATGTGAGTTGGCTTTTCTTTGCCCATATAGTACACCTGGACAGTTGTTCCAGAACGACAGACATTCAAACTATTGGTATTTATAGTACTGAATCATAGTGAGTGATTTATAGAAAACACTTAGAAGGTAGTTATTTCTAATTTTAATCATATGTATAAACTATGTCAAAGTTAATGCTACTTATCATTTCAGTTCTCTATGGAAGTATCTAGTAGATGGTATTTGTGAAAACGTTCATCTTTATTCACACAATCAAAACAGAAAAGAAGTCATTAGATCATAATTAAAGGAAAATATAGTAATGTTGCTATAATTCTCCCATCATCTTACAGGGCTCACAATTCAATAAAAGGAGAATACAAGATTTTAATGTTAACATGCAGTTCTGGTTTAAAATATTTTTGAAAATATTTGCAAAATGTATTGTTAATCTTGTGTTCTGTGAACAAAAAGAACAAAACATAAAAGTTAGTAGAGTATTAATAGGATCAGAAGAAGAACAAAAGAAAATATCTATGGTACAAACATGAATTTTGGAGATATCAGGTGAGGCCTTTACCTCTCTATACCCTTTAAAAACACTTTGTAGAAGTCTGAGAGAGAGGCCTCATTTGTTAAAGTACTTAACATACAAACAAAGGAACCAAAGTTTGGCTCCTCAGAGTCCACATACATTGTTGAGTGAATGTGGCAAGGACCTATAAGGGAAGGTGGAGATTGGGAATTCCCAGAACATTCTAGTATTGAGACATAATTTTTGTGCCCTGGGTTCGATTAGAGATAATTTCATGAAAAGAATAAGATGATCCTTGTTAGCAACTTGGGGGCCTTCACATATGTATACACATGCATACATGTGCGTCTATACAGGCATGTGAAAATGCATACATTCATACACATACTTAATAAACACATGCAAAAATTAGAAAAAACATAACTCATTGCATTTTTCCTATAATGTACGATGTACTGTTGTTCACTGTTTAAATTCTGATTTAACAGTAGTATAATATAATGTGATCCATGGAATTTAGTCCATAATAAGCTCTATGAAAGTTTTATAAATCTATTAATGTATTATTCCTATGTATTTTATGTAAGTAGAATACAGCATTGTCTTATGCATATTGTCTGTCCTTTTGTACCTGAATTATTATTCCTGGTATGTATTCAGTATTTTTCTATACAGTTTTTACATCAGATTTCAACTATTTTTAATGGTTGAATTATTTTCCATTGTATTTATGCACTATATGTTCATCCATTCCTTATTTAAAGGACTTTTAGGATGTTTGCAATTCTTGAATATTGTGAATATGGCACCATAAATTTCTGTGTGGATTTCAACTCCAGTAAGTTTCAATACAACAACTATTTTAAATTGCCTGAGAGTTTTTTTTTATTTATTACCTGCCAGTCAGCTCAACTGTATAATGAAATAATGTATTTTTATTTAAAAATAAGTATTGTATTACTCATTATTTGTATGTGTGTGACAGAGAGCAGAGAGAGAGAGAAAGAGAGAGAGAGAGAGAGAGAGAGAGACCCATGTAGAGATCAGTTGGCAGTTCTCTCATTCCACCCTACTAAAGCAGGTGCTCTCTCTTTTTCATGACTCCACATACTCCAGGCTAAGTGACACATGACCATCCAGATAATTCTCCTGTCTTATTCTCTAAAATCAATTGAACTGTAATTGTCATTTTGTGACATGAAACTAAGTTTATTAGTATTATATAAAATGATTTACTTGTTGAATTATCTTGCTGGTCCACCTGGAAGTTTTTGAGTCATGCTTGCATGACATGTCATCTGGAAGGGGTCTGTTTTAGTCATTTTACTCTCATTCTATTGTTACCTGTCTACAGATATTCCAAACAGGTTGTGTTTATTCTAGGTCAATTGCTGTTGCCTACATGACTGAATCCAGATTTTCTTGGGTTTTATGTCCAATTTTGTCACTGTTTCAGCACTAAAGGCTGATCCTAGCCCAGATTTTCACCAAATTCTTTATTGTTTACAAAGGCTTAAGAGAACACTTCCAAAAACTAGACCGCTGGAATGAGGGCAAGATCAGGCCTCTTGTGATCAATCATTGTTTGTGTCAGGCACTGTAAAATTCTGCCTGGCTGTACACAGAATACAGTGAATGGTTTCACACCAGACTCCCTGCCATGCCTGTCACTACTAAGGTTGCCAAGCTTTTTGACACTCTCATCCTACAGTCTGTCGGTAGTGAGAAACACCAAGTTTCATGCTGCTAAGAGTTGACTGTAACTGAGTTACACATGCATTACAAATCCAGCACTTTCATCCATCACTGATACCGGTTGATGCAGAGGATTCAATAGAACAGGACAGTGTGTTCCCCTTGGGAACAAAGGTTATGTTAGAAATCTCACCTAGAGGAAGGACTATTTTCCTTTGATCTTGTGCATATTCATCTCTATGTATCATAAGGAATATTATTGTGGCATGTGCTCTTCAGTTCACTGATATATATACATGGACAAACAAAAAAGAATTTCATTCTTCTTTGATTCTTGGTTAAAGTAATCAGCATGGCAGGAGAATTTATATCAACATGAGGAACTGAGGGATCTAACCATACTATAGCCAAGGAACTGTTGAAAGACTTTCTCATTCGCTAACATGTCTGCATATCTGTATGCAAAACTATGCCAATCTACAGATTTAATTCTCTCAAATTCTCCCATAAGATTGAGATATACCTAGGCCCGCTATTATAGAAACAAGTGTTTATCATTTATGATTCTCAGTTACAGTCATCATTATGACAGACAGAACATTCCAACATAAAGAGCCAAGGGAACTGATAGTAACTCAACCACACAAGAGCTGAGAGAGAAATTATTTCTTTCCAGAATGCCTATATACCAAAATATATCAAAATATTGGATCAGATTTCTCCATCTTATCTACCTGATGAGGGAATGGTTTCAGCCATTATGTGCTAGGTTTTTCTACATTGATTAAATAATCTCTCAAAGAAAGCTCGTGTTTTTCCATAACTACAAATTCCCTTCAGAGGTGCCCAAAGACTTACATTTCATTTACCAGATTGATACCTCTATGTGACTGGTACAATCATCCATATTTCAGCTGCTGTATTGCCCTGATCTTGTTTTCACTTTATTTGTGTATGTAGCTAATATAGGGACTGCTGTGTCATATTTCCACTGTATGCTAAATATCTTGAAAACTGATCAAGTTCTTTTCTACAACAGCAACACCATTTTCTATTCCAAGTAACAACACACAAAGGCTCCAGGTTTTACATATCCTTGCTAAAACCTATCATGGGCTATTATATTAGTTACAGGAATTCCAGTACATTTGAAAAGATATTTAATGTGGTTCTTAAATATTTGAAAACAAACTTTGATCAACTCACAATCAAACACAATCCTTAACAAAACAATGCTATTCTATTAATAAATTGAACTAATATACCTCAGGTAATTTACTATATGATAAATCAAGCAAGTATCTATTACTTAGCGTCTGACAGTAGGATTTAAGTATTGTCCTAATATAAAAAGTGTATAAAAAACTACATACAGGTAGTTTGAAAACTTACAGTAGGTGAGTAGTAGTAATATCACAGTGTTGAGAGGCAATATAAGGAATCACTCTCTCTAGAAAACAAGGCAAAAGAACAGAGGTATGCTTTCCAAAGAACAGAAAAATGAATCTTGGTGATGTGGGTGACCTTGCACCTGATTTTCCACAGGGGTATCCTTGGCCTTTTAGTTAAGGTAGTCTTTTTATGCTTGCCTTTCCCATATTGAGGACCACTTAGGTATATCAGTTATTTTCCCATTGTGTGCTAATTAGTTTGACAGGTAACTTCTGAAGTTCAGTTGTTCAGTAGAAGGAAAGTTAAGGGAACAGAAAAATGCTAGTCCCAGAGAGACTTTTACATATGACTAAGATTGTGTTAAACCAAATCAGAAGAACATGTTTGAAATAGGATGGAGCATTTATGGATGCTTTCATGAGTGTATGAGGTATGGATTCACTAAATAGCAGTACTGGATTCAAGTTCAATTAAAATCTGGGAAAGAAATCTCAGAAACAGATTCAAAGACACAGTGGGCTTGACAGACCAAAGGCAAGATTATTCTGTGTCACCTAGGGGACAAAAATAAGCTTTTCATGAAAAAAAAAAAACTTGTTACTATGCATTCTCTTTTGCATCACAAGTGAATATTAGAATATACTAATCATAGTAAAATAAAGATGGTCAAGCATATGTGTGAATAAACAATCTTGGTTTTCAGTTATTATGAGTAATTTATATTCTCTGACCCTCCTACTTTCACATAATATTTTAAAATTGAATGTCATAGACATGTAAAATAATTTCCTTGTCCTATTCAAATTGTTGAAAGTATACAATGAATTGCAGACTTGTTGTTCCTGCCTCCTTTCACACAGTTTTTGTAGTACCAAGAAGAAACCTCAAAGATATTTGTTATACTTCTATATACATCCAGAAGCTTAAGTTTCACCATAGATACTAGAAAAAGTGCAGAAATACTCACTTAATAGTATCCAAGTTCTTACTGAGATAAATTAGTTAAATAGCACATTCTAAATAATTGAAGAGATGCCAGGGAAGAACGAATTCACTGAAGAATGACTGCAATGGACAATTTAGTCCCCTATTCACCTATCATTGTAATAAGTTGCTCAAATAGCTGAATATCATTTTTATAAGAATGGTTAAATGATAATGTTTGAATTTGAATCTTTAAATCAGTGTTTAAGCATTAGGTTAGCATACATGAGGCTTTCAGATTTTTCTCAAACACTTTGAAAACGATGGGAGGGTTAAAAGAAAGAGAGAGAGAGAGACAGAGAGAGAGAGGAGGCAAAGAAGGAAGAAAGAGGAGCTCTGGACGAACAATGAGTAGGGAAGAGAATAGGAAAGCAGTGAGAATGGGCGAGTGTGGGAGCTCAGGAAGGGTAAGGAATGGGACAGGGGAAGACTTTAGCTAAAATAATTATTCCTTATTTTATGAGGACATATTCTATGGTAATATTAATTATTTATATGTCTGCTGAAGAATGAACTATGAACATTGAAGGTTTCAGGAAAATATGATAATTATAATTTTTGAAGCTTGTATTATTTTACATCTGAAGCAGGTTAGACAAACTCAGAAAAACATTATTTTCTCTGTCTTAGAAATGTCACCATAGTTTTAATCATTGTTAGACATTGATCATAAATATTAATTCCAGAATCATACAGATTTGTACATTTTGCTTTATCATTAAATAAATGATTCCTGGCAAGTTATTTACATTCTCATTTTCCTAGCTTCCTAATAGCTAAACAAGGAGAATAGTAATTCTGAACAGCGGCATCACGTTATTGATTGTGTGAATTATTGTTGGTAGAATATTCATTGTCTGGCACATGGTTGCTATTTGATAAGTACCAGTTACTATTAACATCTCTTTAAGTCATGCAAACATTTGAGAAATACTACGTGCCATACTTTTGTCAGTGAAATTACAACTGTAATACTGAAGCCTCAAAACACTGTAAATACTCTCCAGCTAAATAAAAACAAATGTACTAGAAAGTATTTCATTCAAATCCAAATATTCAGCAAGAGCAAATAATGTCAGCCTGCTGAAGAGGAATTAACTTAAGTATGTAATAGCTGCATCTTGCAAACTTAACTCATATTAGTGATTGAGTTTACACTGGATATTTTATTGTTTATGAAAAATTACTTCCTTTATTAAACTCGTGTAATGACAGGCTTTCCCATACATTCTTAGTTTAAAATATAGTAAATTTAATATCTATTAATGTAAAGATACCTATACATCTTTTGATGTATACAAATATCTACTGAGTAAAACTTTCAAGGCATCATCATATAATATAGCTCATATAAAAATAGAACATAATAACAAAGCAAACAAAATTTCATTTGTTATTGATTTTTTATTATTTGATGTTGATATAGTCACCTAATTCTGTTAGTAAATGACTATTAAATGTTTGATTGCTTCATAATCAGAAGGCTTGCTATCATCAGCGCTGCCAAGAACAATGGCTGGTTTGGTACTCTGCACATCATCTGTAGTTGTGTGACATAAAATCTCAATACAAGCACAATATTTTCTGCAATTGAAAAGTAATCAGATGTATTTCATAAGATTTTTTATCCTCATATCCTATGGAAAGATTATATCATTTGTAATAGGGTATGCATATGAAAAGGTATATTATAAGAAAAATAAAAATCATACTGATGTCAAAATGCTTTACAAAAATACCAAAAGTTCTTAATTTACATCCTTTATTATTCTTAAATACAAAGTGAATGTTTAAGAAAAAGTCTTTCTGAATTTGAATTTAGGAGAGCTTTCTCAAGGTAGAAGCTTCAGCAATGATTTTGACTAAGTACTGAGAGAATTGTTGATTATTGTGTACTTTGGAAAATAAGTGAGAAATAGAGGGTCAATCAAGATTTAGGATATGGGAAATATAGAGATAATAAGATTGATGGACTAAACCAGGCCTCTGAAGTAATATGTAAATACCATCTTTCTACAGACTTGCAAAGATGGCTTTAACATTCACCACTGCCAGAAATCTCAATACACATGTCTGTGATTCTGTATTTCCTGAAAATGTCCCTCATGACTCTATAACTGTCCTCACTGGCACAACTGCATTGAATTTATGCATTTCCTCCACTTATTTTTAAATCTGGTTAAAATTATTTAAGTCTATATTCAAAACTCTAAGTAGCATTTCTCTTTGGAGAGTCTTATACTGGTTAGGAGATACTTAACTTATATTCAGCTGCTTGGAATCAGAGCAAAAATAAATACTCATTATTTTCATTTTATAATATGTTGCAACTCACACACCATTCTTTTTTTAACATTTTTTATTATTATTTCTGCTCATACAAGCTTAGTAGGTACACTGGTTCCCTCCTTCCCTCCTCCTTCCCTAACCCCCCTGCTCTCCCTCCCCTCACCCCTCCCTCTGCATCCCCCAATGCCTCCCCCCCCAATCCCCGAAGAATCCTTTAATGTGCATGCCAGACTCTCTTCTGGGCCCATCCTCTCCGATGACATACAAGGACCCAGTGGCATTTCCCTGAACACTTTCCTGTGTTCCCCTTAAGCATAGGAACACTACTGTGGCTGTCAATCCCTTGCCTCAAAGGATCTTGGTGCCTTTAGCAAATGCTAGACTTTGTGGGGTCAATAGTGTGTTGGACATTGCGCGGGGCATGCAAAGTCCAATTATGATTGCTTCAGCCCTAACTTGTGTGGAGTATCTTGCAAATCATTGCTCCTCCCATCCTTGTGCTCTTACAATCTTACCGCTCCCTCTTCCGCAAATTTCCCTGAGCTCCAGGATAGGGACACACACCATTCTTTTCAGATGATATTTCTAATAATAAGTATTAGACTAAGGGAACTAATTCTAACACAGTAAAACACATGCATCTTATCCTCACTTTGTATGGAATTTTAATCAAGCTCATAGAGTCCAAGGAAAAAGCAGACCCTATGCATTACAAACAGTGGAAAATAATTGCTCAAAGGTTCTATGTTATTCAGCTTTCCATCAATGACATAATACCCAGTAAAATCAACTGACACAGGAAAAAATGATTTTTGACTCACAGATTTCAATGATTTCAGGTGGGTTGTAGTTTTGTATAAACTCACTTATCAAAGAATCAAAGGAGTGTGAATTAGGGGAGGCAACCATTAAATCACTCTCTTATGCCAGGGAGGAGAAAAGAGAAAGAGAGAGAATATCAGTGAATCTTGCTTGGTACTTGAACAGCGCATTTCTTTAATTTTTATGGCAAATGACAACTATAATCCTTGTAGCATGATGGTAGTCTTCAAATGGTAGAAAATACCATGAAAAAAATATAGACATGAAAAAAATATAAATAATTCAAGCTCTTGATTTTTAACCTCTCAGAAATTGTAAATCCATTATTGTTGTTGTACATGTATAGAACTTTCATAATTTGTTAACAGTTCATCTAGATATGGAAGCATATGGAAGATTCCAGGTTACAGTAGAATACTTCTTATTCTTCTCTTGATTCAGTCAATGAAGAAACAACCATATTTGGCTTCCATTTTCATTTTTCAGTACATTCTCTGAGCCTTATATAATCTATGCAAGTGCTTGTCCCTGAGCTAAACCTATGGCTTCCTTATTACTCTTCTAGTGAAATTGTATCTCCACAGTACTGTAACATTTCATTGTTTTTTTTTTCCTACACAGAGAAAGAAGAATTCCAGATACCTTTTTCTGTTTATAAGAAATCACTTCCATTTCTTCTCTCCTTTGATTCTTACTTATTGAAAAATGAAAAACCAGCATTTCAAACAAATGAAACAATGTAATAAAGAAACTCACTATGTTTTTATGAATATTTTGAATATGATACCTTTTGTGAGGCCCCTTCTCTCATTTGGGAGCAATTTCAAACTTCAGGAAGCACAGCCAAATCATTAGAGTGTCAGTAACCTCTTTGTCAACAATGTATTGAGTGGGGTTACTCTTATAGGGATCAGAATGGCAATATTGTCAGATACCCTTGTTCTGTAACCCTTCTTGCAGATATAAAGCTTCTTCCTTTCTGGATTGTGCATAGCATATTGTCTGTGATTGGAAATACCTACTCTTTCTTTCACTTCATCAGACTATCATTAATAAATTTATCATCTAATGGAATCAGCTAAAAATATATTGTGTGCTCCTGAGAGTTGTCCATAATTGGTGGGTAGTCTCTGCCCAGAATTTGTGAGGTACATGTTTGTAATATAATATAATAACTCTTTGAGGAAATGAGTCATATCTGGAGGAGAGAAAACCCAGCAACTGTTACACTGTGAATAGCCTAAAGCATATTCAAAAGAATTTGGGGGGAAAAAAAGACATTCATATGGGAGAGAGGGGGAGAAAGAGAAAGAAATAAAAGTGCAAAAGCATACTCTGTTCAAACTCAACCAAGTGGTTAACAATTATGTAGAAATGGCCATTTCAATTTTGAATAGAAGATACTTTTTCATATGCAGTAGAGTAGTCGTAAATTGAGAATTGATCTCCATTGTAGTCTACCATTCTATGAGAATATGTTATAGGTCACTCTCAGAAGAAAAGGTCCAGAATAGTATGCTAATCTGGATTCTATCAAATAAAGCCTGTCTCCTTTAATTTATGCACCATGTCAGTAGTGTCTGTTGTTCCCTCCTTTCAGAAACAAAACTGGAGGTATTCTGCTACCCTAACTTTTCACTGAGTTAGAATTCATCATTCTTGTTATGTGGGCTGTGTTCTTTGTTACCTTTATTCCTAATTTTGTTTATGAACCTGACAGTGTTGGTGATGAATATGATTTCTATGATGGAGAAAATTAGCTAAGCCAAGAATATTCTTACAAATCACACCTATCTTCACTTTCGTTTTCCTCAAAACATTTAAGTGTTCTTTATAATGGCCTTCCAATGTTGTTTATTGCCATTTGGTATTTTCATCCAACAGGCAGTCAATTTTGAGTCATTCAGTAGATGCTGTTCTTTAACTTTCATATATTTTTCTAGAATAAAGAAACTCTGCTAAAATTTCATGATTTTTATTTGTAGATCACATTTGGGTTAAACTGAATAAAACCAACACTCCTTCTACTGTATGCAGTATAGCATGAAGAAGAATCTGTGACCTAGATTTTTATATTTGTTGTAATTTTAAAGAAATTTAACTTTTGAAATTATTTTGAATATTTAATCTTATGTAATTGTTTTGGAAGCCACATGGGGAATAAGACATAGGTTGTTTTTCCTAATTTTCATCAACTGACAGAATAATTTAAAATATGTAAGATGAACCATGTACCATACAAAGGGTGAGATCCAATAGCTAGTAGCAGGCAATGGTTAGTCATGGTGAGCTCACTTATTAGATTTAGACCTACTGTTCTATTTTTTTACCTTTTTTAAAATTTTGCTTAATACAGGATCTCACTATGCATTATACATGTTTATGGTTAAGTTTGGGCTTGTGTTTCTCCTCCTAATCATCTGAGACAAAGATTAGAGAATTGAAAAACCCTAACACACAAAATTCTTGATTTTTTTGGTAAGAGGATTTCCAAATACCTTGACTGTAAGTTCCAGTAATTTTCATTGTACTTCTATTATGGAATTATAGAGTCTCCTTCCAAAATCCCATACTTGGAAGGCA
Organism: Typhlomys cinereus; assembly: GCA_023101885.1. Taxonomy (NCBI): domain Eukaryota; kingdom Metazoa; phylum Chordata; class Mammalia; order Rodentia; family Platacanthomyidae; genus Typhlomys; species Typhlomys cinereus. The sequence goes on from JALPQD010000280.1 coordinate 2,310,004, forward strand.
AGAAAGCATTTTATTTATTTATTTATTTATTTACTTATTTAATTTCTCACATTTTATTTTTTCCCTATTCACAACAGCTCAATAGATACCCCATCTTCTCTCTCCCTTCCCCCATCGTGTCACATTGCACTTTTACCCTTTCCCACTTTCATCCCCAACCACCCTTCACCCTCCCCAGTGCCATCCCTCCCTCGCATTCCCTAGAGCATCCCTTTACGTGGGCATCAGAACCTCCCTCGGAGCTTTAGGATAGGGAGAGATTTGGTTGGTTTTATTCCAGGTGAATAATGTAGGGTCTTTGGGTGTTCTGATTACGATTTGTTGTTGTTTTCAGTTTTGCTTTTCCTGTACTGCCCTTGGCTGCATCCCGATTGGTATCTATGGTCATCACCTAATCAAAGATAAAAGACTCTTTAAATGAAGATCTTAATGTAAGTGGAGACTCAAGGCAGATGGAAAAATAGGAGTAGGATACAGCAGGCGGGGAGAAGGGGGAGATCAGTGTATCATTTTCTCTATGGTTAGTGCCTATCTTACATTCCTAATATCCTCCCTAATTGATGAGATCAAACCTGATCAGTCCAAAAAGATTCAGAAATCTCAAGATGACAAGACATAAGTTTTATGATAGACAAGTAGAATTACTGTATCTACTTATGCCAATTAGGAACTGTTTCACATGTTAAAATGGTTGCACTTATCCTAAGTAATTGTAGCATTACTTTGTTTAATCTCTAAGTAAAAAAGGCACTGTGAATGTGCAATATCACCAGGTTAAACTTAATTTGCAAATAACAAACTTCTATATACACCAGGTTAGCAAGTTGGTTATGACACTTCCTCTTTCTTCAACTAAAGTACATAAAAGTAACTACAAACTCTTTTCCAGGGACCATTTGATTTTCTCAGATAATAAAGTCTTACAAATTTGAGGTGTAATTGAACTTGTACGTGATTAATATTAAAATAAATTATGGTCATTTCCCAACACAATTCATCCCGTATGCTGCAAATTTGTTATATAGGTATGATAAAAACCAGTATTCTTGAACATTGTAATACATCAGTATTCTTTACTAATTATTATAATTCCTTTGAAGTTATAGGATCAAAGATTTTTTTTCTGCTTATCACTTGGATAGAAAGTGAGAAGTCAAAATTATTTCACTTGGCTTTTCCTTCTGTCATTGCCATTAATTCTGTGTTTGGATAATATTTTGTCTGTTCTTCCCATTGGTAAAGTTACTTGCTGTAGAAAGCACCCACATGAACCCAAAATAAATATGACCTGAAAGATATCGATGATTCAGCTTAACTTACAGTAGATTAAAATCAATGTACATTTTATTATGTGATTGATTGAGCTGAAGTAGGGACCACAGGTACATTCTGACATTTTCAATATTGGTAGTATTTCAGTTAGAGTTATTTTTCATTATTGTCATCTAATATTTGGGAGTGTTTGTAAAATCATAGTAATAACTATTGTCCTCAAGGAGTTGTGAGAAATAGCGATATACGTGAATAGCTAGAGAATTTTATTCTTTAATATTTTCTGGGTTTATACTAGAAAATTCTTATAGGTCAATAATTGTTTACTGTATGTTATATTTTTTAAACATTTTTTATTATCTCTGCTCATACAAACTTAATAGGTACACCGGTTCCCTCCCTCCCTCCTCCTCCCCCCCCCCCGACCCCTCTGCTCACACTCCCCTCCCCCAATCCCCAGAGAATCCTTTAATGTGCATGCCAAACTCTCCTCTGGGTCCTCCTCTCCGATGATGTAAATGGACCCGGCGGCATTTCTCTGAACCCTTTCCTTTGTTCCCCTTAGGCATAGGAACACTATTTTGGCTGTCAATCCCTTGCCTCCAAGGATCTTGGTGCTTTTAGCAAATGCTAGACTTTGTGGAGTCAATAGTGTGTTGGACATTGTGCAGGGCATGCAAAGTCCAATTATGATTGCTTCAGCCCTAACTTGTGTGGAGTATCTTGCATATCATTGCTTTTCCCATCCTTTTGCTCTTACAATCTTACTGCCCCCTCTTCCACAAATTTCCCTGAGCTTCAGGATGGGGAGAGATTAGGCTGGCCTAGTTCTAGGTGGCTGATATAGAGTCTCTGACGTTCTGGATTACGGTTTGTTGATTTTCTTTTGTGATTTTGCTGCTCCTGCAATGCCCTTCACTCCATCCTCATGGGTATTGGATGTCACCCCTGGCCAGAGATAAAAAGCTGTTAAACTAGAGTCTTGTTATAAGAGTATATTCAAAGGTAGATGTAATAAAAGTAGGAAACCATAGTGAAGGGGTCAATCACCCATATGCAAAATGGTTGTTTATTATGTGCAAGACTATATGCCCTCCCATTCTGGTGAGATCACACCCCCTCAGTTGTAAATGATAAGGAATGAAAAGTCTGTGAACTTAACCAGATGTCTCATTGCTTACTTACAGTCCTTGATGGAGGCCTATTTTCCTCCTGTTCATACTCCTTGTAATTACAGTATTACAGAGATTTATCGTCGAGTGTCTCTAGGTGGGCTGAGTGGGTTTGGTACTAGGAGCCACCTATTAGGGAGTACATATGGCACTTAATTTTCTGGGTCTGGGGTACTTCACTCAATATAATTGTTTCTAATGACATCCATTTCCCGGCAAATTCCAGTAATTCATCATTTTTCATGGCTGAATAGTACTCCATTGTATAGATGTAATACTGTTTCCTTATCTACTCGTCAACTGTTGGACATTTGGGTTGATTCCATGACTTTGCTATTGTAAACAGTGCTGCTATGAACATAGTCACACTTGTGTTATCGAAGTGAACCTCTGCTGTATGGGGGCTTATTCCCAAAAGTGGAATCGCAGGGTCATATGGCAATTCAATCTTTAATTTCTTTAAGAATCTCCAGACGGCTCGCCAGAGTGGCTGTATGAGCCTGCATTCCCACCAGCAATGTAGGAGAGTTCCCCTTTCTCCACATCCTCTCCAGCATTTGTTGTTGTTCATATTGTGGATTTTTGCCATCCTGACCGGTTTTGATTTGCATTTCCCTGATGGCTAAAGAAGTGGAGCATTTTTTCAGATATTTGTTAGACATTTTAATTTCATCCCTGGTAAAGTTTCTTTTAAGTTCCAGGGCCCATTTTTTAATTGGGCCATTAGTTTCCTTGGTGTTTAGTTTTCTAAGTTCTTTGTGCACTCTGGACAGTAGAGCCCTATCAGATATGTGGTTAGTGAAGATTTTCTCCCTTTCTGTGAGTTGCCTTTGAGTTCATGTTACAATCTCTTTATCTGAACAGAAGCTCTTTAATTTCACAAGATCCCAACTGTTGAGAGCTGGTAGCAGTGACGGTGCCATTGGATGTCTGTTTAGGAACTGTTGGCCTAGCCCTATCAGCTCGAGGGAATTCCCTACCCTTTCAACTATGGTTTTTATAGTCTCTTCCCTTATATCAAGGTCCTTGATCCATTTGGAATTGTCTTGTACAAGGTGACAAGTACAGGTCCAGTTTTAATCTCTGCATGTGGAGATCCAGTTTTGCCAGCACCATTTGTTAAAGATACTGTTCTTTTTCCATTGGTCTTTTGGGGCCCCTTTGTCAAAGACCAAATGGCTGTAATTTTGTGGGCTGATATCTGGGTCTTCAATTCTTATCCATTGATCTGTATGTCTATTTTTGGAGCCAGTACTAAGCTGTTTTTACAACAATGGATTTGTAGTATAGACTAAGGTTTGGTATGGTGATACCTCCAGCAGTGTTTTTGTTACTCAGGATTATCTTTGCTATCCTGGGTCTTTAGTGCCTCCATATGAATTCTGAGATTGTTTGGTCAACTTCTTTAAAGAATTGCTTTGGGATTTTAATTGGTGTAGCATTGAATCTGTATATTGCCTTTGGTAGGATGGTCCTTTTTACGATGTTGATTCTGCCTATCCAGGAATATGGGAGGTCTTTCCACCTTCTGGTGTGTTCTGCAATTGCTTTCTGTGGGTTTAAAGTTTTCATTGTAATGGTCTTTTACCTCCTTGGTTAAGTTTATACCAAGGTATTTCATTTTTTTAGGGGCTATAGTAAATGGGATTGACTCTCTCAGGGATTTTTCACTTCTTTCATTCTGGGCATATAGGAAAGCCACTGATTTTTGTACGTTTATTTTGTATGCTGCTACCCTGCTGAACTTCTCAATTAGTTCCAGGAGCTTCCTGGTGGAGTTTTTGGGATCCCTCAGGTATAAGATGATGTCATCTGCAAATAGGGTAGCTTGACTTCTTCCTTGCCGGTTTGAATCCCTTTTATGCCCCTTTCTTGTCTTATGGCTTCAGCTAAGACTTCAAGTACAATATTGAATAGAAGTGGTGAGAATGGATAGCCTTGTCTAGTTCCTGATCGAAGTGGGAATGCTTTGAGTTTTTCCCATTGAGCATAATCCTTGCTGTGGGTTTGTTGTATACAGCTTTTATTATATTGATAAAGGTTCCTTCCATTCCTATTGTCTCTAGTGTTTTGATCATAAAAGGCTGTTGGATCTTGTCAAAAGCTTTTTCTGCATCTATCGAGAGTATCATGTGGTCTTGGACTTTGGACTGGTTTATATGATGAATTACATTTATTGATTTGTGTATGTTGAACCAACCTTGTGTGCCAGGGATAAAGCCTACTTAGTCCCCGTGGATGATCTTTTTCATATGTTTTTGAATCATATTTGCTAAGACTTTGTTGAGAATCTTTACATCTGTGTTCATCAGAGAAATCGGCCTATAGTTTTCTTTTTTAAGTGAATCTTTATTAGGTTTTGGGATTAAAACGATATTAGCTTCATAGAAGGAATTTGGTAGTCTTCCTTCCTTTGCTATTTGATGGAACAGTTTAATGAGTATTGGTGTTATTAACTGCTTAAATGTCTGGTACAACTCTGTGCTGAATCCACCTGGTTCAGGACATTTTTTGTTGGGAAGTTTTGAATTACTTCCTCAATTTCCTTATATGTTATAGGACTATTTAAATAATTCACAACTTCCTGATTCAATATAGGTAAGTTGTGTTTACTCAGGAATTCATCCATCTCTTTCGTGTTGTCAAATTTCACAGAGTATAAGTTTTTGAAATATGATGTTATAATTCTCTGGATTTCTTGGGTATCAGTAGTGATAACTCCATTTTCATTTCTAATTTTGTTGATTTGGGTTTTCTCTCTCTTGGTTAATTTAGCTAAGGGTATATCAATCTTATTGATTTTTTTAAAGAACCAGCTTTTTGACTGGTTGATTTTCTCTATCGTTTTCTTAATCTTGATTTCAGATATTTCTCCCCTTACTTTGCTAATCTCCTCTCTTCTACTTTTGGGATCATATTGCTCTAGTTTCTCTAAAGCTTTAAGCTGCATTGCTAAGTTGTTTATTTCTGGTGTTTCCATTTTTTTGATGTCGGAATTAAGAGTTATGAACTTACTTCTTAGGACAGCTTTCCTTGTGTCCCAGAGATTTTGGTAAGTTGTATTTTCATTATCATTCGCTTTCAGGAAATCTTGAATTTCCTTTTTAATTTCTTCCTGAATCCAGTTCTCATTCAGCATCATAGTGATAAGTTTCCAGGAGTTAGTGCATTTTCTGTTGTTTGTTGTGTTGTGGATGTCCAGCTTTAGTCCGTGGTGGTCTGATAGGGCACAGGTTAGAATTTCAACTTTTTTGTATATGTGTAGATTCGTTTTGTGGCCCAATATATGATATATTTTGCAGAATGTTCTGTGTGCTGCTGAGAAAATTGTGTGTTCTTTTGTGCGTGGATGAAAAGTTCGATAGACATCTGTAAGGTCCATTTCTTTCAGGGTTTGATTAAGTTTCAATGTGTCTCTGTTAAGCTTTTGACCTGTTGATCTATCCCATGTGGAGAGGGCGGTGTTGAAATCCCCAAGAATTATCGTTTGGGGGGTGATATCTCACTTTAGATGCTGTAGGATTTTCTTAATGAATGTGGAGGGGCCCATATTGGGTGCATAAGTGTTCAGTATTGTGAAGTCTTCCTGGTGAATTGTACCTGTGACTAGAATGTAGTATCCATCTGTGTCTCTTTTGATTTTTTTTTTGGTTTGAAGTCCACTCCACTTTGTCTGACAGCATAATGGCTACCCCTGCCTGTTTCCTGCTTCCATTAGCTTGCAGTATATTGGACCAGCCTTTCATTTTTAGGATGTGTCTATCTTTTGTGGTGAGATGAGTTTCCTGAAGGCAACAGATTCGTAGGTTGTGATTTTTAATCCAAGTTTGTAATCTGGGTCTTTTAATCGGTGAGTTAATACCATTGACATTTAATGTTATAATGTTTAATTTTGGACATTTTTTATGTTTAGTGAATTTTTTAAGCTTATTATTTTACATTTATGTTTTTGTGGTATTATACTACTCTTCTGTCTTCCTGGATATGGTTGTTTTTTTCTTCAAGTTTGCATATCATTTCTAGCATTTTTTAAGGCCTGGTTTCGTAGACATGTATCCCTTCAAGTTGTCTTTGTGCTGGAACATTTTTCTTTCTCCCTTGATCATGACAGATAGTTTTGCCGGGTATTTCAGTCTGGGTTGGCATTTTTGCTTATTTAATACATGAAGTACGTCTTTCCAAGCTCTTCTTGCTTTTACTGTTTCCATTGAGAAGTCATTTGTTCTTTTAATGGGTTTGCCTTTAAAAGTGACTTGCTTTTTTCTCTTGAAGCTCTCAGCACCTTTTCTTTGTCTTGAAGGTGGAGTGTTTTGACTATTATTTGCCATGGCGATTTTCTATTTTGGTCATATCTGTTTGGAGTGCGAAATGCCTCTTGTATTTGGATGGGCCTCTCATTCTTCAGTTGAGGCAAGTTTTCATTTATGATAATTTGAAAATTTTCCTCAGGTGTGGTATTTTGAGATTCTTGCTCTGATATTCCATGAATGCACATGTTAGGCTTCTTCAGGGTGTCCCATATCTCTTGAATGTTCCTCTCAAGTACCTTTTTGTCTTTAACTGCCTCTTCCATTGAGCTGGTTAGTTTCCCACTTTGTCTTCAAGATCTGAGATTCTATTTTCTGCTTTGTTAGTTCTGCTGATAAGTCTCTCTGTTGAGCTTTGGGTTGAAGATAACTTGTCTTTTAGTTCAATTTTAAAAGCTTCCTGAGACTGTTTTAACTCTTCTATGCCTATTTTTGTTTCTTGAACTGTTTTTCTCAACTCCTCCAAATGCCTGTTGTGTCCCTGTTCAAAGTGGTTGATGCAGTTGTTTAATTCCTCTTGGATTTCCTGTTTCATCGTATTAATCATGATAATTATCATACTTTGAAGTTGTCTTGGGTCTGGCTTTCTTGGCTATTTTCTGTAAATTTGTTCTGGTTGGAATCCATCCTTAAGGGGTTGATTCTTTCAGTGGGAGATTGGTTTCTTTGGGTTTTGTTTTTCATGTATCTGTACTTTGACTTGGACATTGTTGTTTTGTCTTCTAGAGCTTTTCAGTTTCTGTGTGTTTTTGCCTGAACTGATTTAGTTGGTATTACTACACTTGGGCAGTTGTTACCAGTGCTTGCCTTGGGGTTGGGTATGTTTGTCTTTTGTTATTGTTATGTTATTTCCTAGCTGAGGCTATTAGGCTATTTATAAATTACATCAGATAAATCAGGTTAAGTAGACAGGGGGTGAGTATTAGTATGGTAGTGCACTTTTACGATGTAGTATTTTGGTGATAGAGTGAGTGGTGTATTCCCTGGAGTTGTATATGTTTTTGGGGTGGCTGTATGGAAAAGTTAATCTACAGTGATTAATATTAGAAAGGTGAAAAAAAAAGGAGGTTTACTTATCTTTGGGCTGGATGTGAAAAATCTCTCCCATGTGATAGGATGATTGTAGAGGTCTGCAGATGTATGGCCTTTGACCCTTAGAACTTTGCTTGAGTTTCCTTTGGACTATATTGAATTCTGAGTAGCAGTGTGTCTTCTGTAGACCACTTGTGTGGGTCCCCCATGGGCCACAGAGGCAGAGGGTCTGATGTTGTTGGCAAAAGTCTTCACCTGGGGCCTGGGACTTGGCTTAGTGGCCCTCCCAAGCTCCAGGGATGGAGGAATGTGAGGAAGTCCTGTCCAGTTGGTCAGACAGGTGGGCGGGAGGTAGAAGGGGGACTGGGGTCCCGGGGGTATGGCGCAGGCCAAAGCTCGACTGTATGCTATATTTTTTGTGAAAATAAACTAAGTATTTGTGATTACATCTTAAAATTTATTGTTATAACACACTAAGTGATTTATACATATTTCATTCACATGAAGAGGTTTTAATATTTGTAATCTGAGACTACTAACTTATTTTACAGAAATCTGGAATAAAAACATCGCCCTTATTAGAAATGATCCATTACTAGAAAAATAAAAACTACATTTAATATCTGTGCTAGTCTTCTGATATAAATTAACACAATATTCCTTCAAGCAAGGTAACTTATAAAAAATTCAGAAAGATCTTCACAATTCAGAAGAATCTAAATAAAATTTCATGCCTGAGGACAGTTTATGAGCAGTATTTTGTTTCACTAAATATATTTTATCAACTCACAAATTATTTTACCAAAGTTTTTGACTTGTACACATCTCTCCTAGTGGGATATTGGTATAAATATGCTAAGGATTCTCTAGAGTAATTGTAATTATGCTTGACAGGGATTTAATTAACAACGAAGAAAACATATATTAATGATACAGGCTCATTGTTAAATGGCTGTGTCATCAAAGATACCTTTATGATATAAGCATTAAATGAAATTTTGATCTTTGAAACACATAGTGATTGGCTTAAGAGAAGAGTTATTAATTTCTAAAAGAAAGTGGGGACATAAGACCCACAGAATTTCTCAGGTTATTAAATAAAAATTATAATTACCACAAAAGAACTACTGAGAAATTCTTCTTTTGGAGTTATTTAATTAACAAATATTTAATGTGTTTTTGCTTTACTTTGCTCTTGGTACTGGAAATACATACTGAATAAAACAGATTGCTATCCTGCTGTGGATGGAGTTTGCTGCAAAGCAATTTCTTTGACTTCTCTAATTGAACTCAGTTTTTGTTTTTTCCTAATTGCTTTTTTGTATTACATCTTCCCCCGCAAGTCAGTTTAAATATTGATCTCTCTGAATTTACTAATGATGCTTACTAAAATGTCTGACATGCATTTTTGTCCTCAGCTTATTTAGTGACTGTGAATTTGACATTGGGGAAACCTTCCCATCTCTGAAAGATGTTCCATTATTTTTTAACCTAATGTAAGATTTATTCATAATTATTCTTCCTTCACTTGCTTATTTATTTATTTTTTATTTATTTTTATTTTTTGGCATGTTTATCAGAGGGCACTGTTTGTCCCTGTGGAAGGCCAAGGGTAACTTTGTGAATCATTTTGGATTGTTTCTACTTCCTTTTTGCTTCACTCTGGGATTTCCCAGGCTCTGACTGGTAGGGTCAGAAATACAGGCCCTCTTTTTCTGCCTGGAACTTTTTTTTGGTTGCCCAGTTATATAAGCTCAATCTGTGCCTCCCTTTTTCTCCCTTTCTCCTCCTTTCCCCTCTGTACTTTTAGTGGGACCTGGGACCTAAACCTCAGGACCTTCTGCTTATGAAGCAGTTTTAACCCCTGAACCATCTCTCTAGCAGTTTGTCTTGCCTTTTAAGACTTCTTTTCAAATAGTGGCTTAAACGCTCCAGTTTCTCCTGTGTATATAGGTATTCTGCTACTTCAAAAACCCATTAAGAGAATATATTTAAACAAAAGCAAATACATACTCAGAAGACAATGTTTATGTCTCAAAAGGGCCTTTTCATGGTTGGTAAAGCTAAAAAACATTGCTGTTTCTTCTGGTGTTTAGATCCAGTCCTCAAAAAATGTTTTACCAATATGTGAAGAGAAAGAAGGAGGAAGAATGTTTCTGTAATTTCTCCTTGCAGCTTTTCTTGGACCCAGAAGACAGAAGTCATGTTCAATAGGGAACAAAGAAATAGGGGAAGTGAGTGCATGCCATGTTGCTGGGAAGAGTTTGTGGGTGGAATCAGGCAAGGAGTCATGAAAGGAAAATAAATTTAAGGGATTCATGTAAATGTAAAATTTAGTTGTACTCTAAGTAGGGGGAAACAGCATTTTAATATGCAATTTACAGAATTTGCAAAATTTTCTCATTTTTTTTTCTAAATTCTTAGAACATATAATTTTTAATGTATCACATTCATGTGCCCTACTTGTTTGTGAATCTGTGAGTTCATGTACTTTATTATTAAATGTACAGAATCCTAAAGAAGCATGTCAATTTTGAAACCTCATGAATCCTTAATTAAAGGATAGTCAATATGTTCATGGAATCATCATAAAATTAGGATATTCAACTCTAAATTTCTTACCATTTCATTCACATTGCTCTATCTCTTATATTTCCATTTGTGGGGGCCTCAGTCTAGGTGACCTCAATAATCTGGCAAGCTTAGCCAAAGATGATTTAATGGAGGAAGTCTAGAGGGCAGCTCAGGATGTTTTGACCAGCTCCTGGGAAGTCAGGAGGGGGCGCCTCAGGATGTGTTGAACAGTTCAGGGTGGAGGAAGTCAGGAGGGAGTAGCTCAGGATGTTCTGAAGAAATTTCACTATATACAGCCTGCATGCTGGCTTGACCTTCAAGATGATTGGTTGCCCATTTCCCCACCCTGGAATTCCCCTGGAAGACAGCACACTCACCTTTCCCCAATCGCCCCTGTGGAGGACCCACCCGGCGGGCCTGCAGGATGGAGCTGTGATCCCTGGGGACGCACACGTCTGGTGCCCAATGTGGAGCATGAAGATTTGAGAGTGCCAAAAAGTCCAATCAGGGATAAGTAGTTTATGAGGTGAGTGAGACCCACAAGAGATGGATAACACAACTAATAAGTTTGTTCTCTTCATGTTGCTCCTCCTCCTTCTGTCCCTGCTGCCCCTAATACTCCTGATGTTGCTTCTGCTCCTGCTGTTCCTTTTGTTCATGCTGCTCCTTTTTCTACCCTTGCTGCTCCAGAACCCAGCACTTAAGGCATTGAGATACATGCTTAAAGTAGGGGCCTCAAAATCTCTAACTCCAATGCCTTAAAGGTTTGGGAGGTGGTAATACAACTTGCCCCCTAGATCAACTCCACCAATTTGTTTGATCCTTGCCTGGCTGGCATTGGTCTATTCTTTGCGGATTGGGATAAATTCAATAAAGAAAGGAAGGACATTCAAGTGAGACCTCCCCCATCTAAAATGGCAGATTGGCCTAAAATGTCTCCCAGGGCCACTAAGAAGGACCAACATGAATCTCCAGAGAAGAGACCCCCTCTAAACAGGTGTACCCGACTCTACCCCCATTCACCCTTGGCAAAGAATATGAGATATGGGGATTATGAAACTTTACAGCCCCAACCTCCAGTCTATGGGGACCTTAACTGGGTACCTGACCATAGAGCCGTTGAAGTGTTCCCAGTAAACCTCAACCCCAGAAGGAACTGCCTTGCAGCTTGGTATCCTTGGGAAGCTAAAGACTTCAAGGAGTTAAGAAAGGCTGTAGCGAAAGAGGGCCTTGGGCAGAGACTTTACTCCAGGGTCTATCTCACCAGCCCTGTACTACCAAAGACTGGATGGATCTCAGCAAGGCCGTCCTCCCCAGTCCTACATTCATTAAATGGTGTGCCCTCTTTAAGGAGGAATGTCACATTCAAGCAGAAAGAAACCAAACATCTAATCCACCAATTCCTATTTCATTTGGGATGCTCTCAGGATCAGCAGATCAGTACTCCACTGGGTAGCTATTGCCCCTCCATGTGCAGAGCAGGTCTGTACCTTGGGGCTGGCTGCATGGGGAAAACTAGACTAAGGGTCGTCAGAGGCTCCTATTGCAGGATAACTCAAAAGCTCACAGAAGTTCTCCCTGAATTCATAGCGAGAGTTGAAAAAAGTTTAAGATGCAAGCTCCCACCAGACCCCCTGAGGGATCAATTTATCAAATTGTTGGTCTGGAAAGGAATGACAGGAGATCATAAATTGGCTTGTGCGGGCCTCAAAGATAGATCTATGGATAATCGCGTGTAAGGACATAGGGACTCAATCACAACAGACTAGGTCCATGACTACAGTCCTACAAGCCCAAACGGAAGCTTTAACTTCTGCACTTATGCAGGCCTTTGCAGGATTGACCTGGGAACGAAAAGGAGTTGAGATGCCCACTAAGAGTAATGGAGGGCAATGTTTTGGATGTGTCCAAATGGGACACTTTAAGAGAAACTACCCAAGGGGTGGAGGGCGACCCAGACCTACAGCTGCTGAAGGACAGAGAACCACAAAAAGGGCCCCAACAACCTGCTCTTCCTGTTGCCACAAAGGTTACTATTGGCAGAGAGATTGGAGATCTAAATTTGACATAGAGGGAAAACCTTTAAACTAGCAATGGGACATCCTCCAGCCCCGTCAAACCAAGGCAGTATCAAACAGAGCTCCTCATTTGGCCAAAGCCCAATGCCTATAACACAACCCACATGGAATCCCTCTGCCAATTGGATGGTTCCTATTGTTCCAGAATTGCAGCCTAAAATGGATGTTTTCATTCAAGGAAAAAGTTTCTGATGCTTGATTGACACAGGAGCAGACAGGACCAGTACTTAGGAAGGAAGAGATTCCCCACCATTGGTCCTTGGTCCCGGGACCCCAAATTCCAGGGGTTGGGAGAAATACAAAGTCAAAGGAAACAGGGATTGGCTTTGTTGGAAAGATGCGGATGGGACTCAGGGTGAGGTCCGCCCTTTAATAGCCCGGGCTTATTGGCCAATCTCCTAAGACAGGACATCCTGGGGGAGGTACAAGCCTATATTACCACTGACCATAAGGCCTTTTATGGAAATATCTTAGACATGAAAGAATGTGCCTGTACACCTCCTCCTCAAGAGGATTTTGTTTTCAACTATCAGGGGAACCCACCAAAGAGGCCCTGGGTACACCCCCAACTCTAGAGGTCACTGCTCCTTAGGTGCTTGCCATCCAATGGTCCCCTGGACCCGGTTTGGGTGGAGCAGTAGCCACTCCCCAAAGAGAAATTACGGACCCTACAAGAGATAATACAAGAACAATTACAATTGGGACACATCCAACCTTCCACAAGCCCCTGGAACACTCCAATTTTTGTTATCAACAAGTCCTATGGTAAATGGAGAATGCTACAAGATCTCTGTAAAATCAATGCCAGGATGATTCTAATAGGCGCCCCACTTAGGAGGATGCCCTGGATTCCTGCCATTCCCTCTGTTACATCTAAATAATAGATATTAAAGATTTTTTTTCTCCATACCATTACAGCCACAGGACTATGAGAAATTTGCCTTTTCTGTACCCTCTACTAACTACCAGATGCCTGATAGTAGATATGAATGGACAGTCTTACCTCAAGACATGGCTAACAGTCCAGCATTTTGTCAAAACTATGTAAAGGCCTTATTAAAATCTGCAATACAGGTGCCCCAGGTCACACTCTTATGTTTATATGGATGACATCATCCTGGGAGCACCCAATCCTTTATTGTTGGGAGAACTTTATAAGGTTACTAAAGAATATCTTCAAAGGGGAAGGACTACATATATCAGCTGATAAGATCCAAACTGTACCACCTTTTAAAACATTGGGCACCCAACTGCACTTAAAAGGGATGAATCCTCTAAAGCCTCAGCTGTCCATTGCCACCCCGTTGACTTTAACAGAACTCCAAAAATTACTAGGAGAAATATATTGGCTAAGAGCTTGGATACCAATATCCACTGAAACGTTAGAACCATTACTCCAGCTACTAAAGGGGAAACAACCATCTGACATAATCACTTTAACCCCACAACATCTTGAGATCTTCCACACAATTCAAAAGGCACTATATCAAGCTCATTAGCTCGCTATTTGCCTGATAAACACTTAGAATTATGGGTTCTCCCTGATAAGATATTGATGACTTCCGCCCTTGTACAGGACGGACTGTCTCTTCAATGTGTCTACATATCCCTGAGTGGCACCCCTACGGTATACACACCTACAGATCAACTGGCTGACCTGATAGAGAAGGGAAGGGACTTAGCCCTCAGACACCATGGTATTGATCTTCACAAATTGGTCACCCCTTATCAACTCAGAGATCTAGAATGGTTAAACAGAAACAACAACCAAACAGCCCTAGCTCTAAAAGGTTTTCTTGAGGAACTGGATTGCCATTATGAGCCCTACAAATGGATGACTTTTTTTCGGGCCCTTCAGTGGAAGACACCTAAATTATTTACTAAGGAACCATTATCAGAAGCACTTAATGTGTTTACTGATGGCGGACGACATGGGTCTGCATGATAATTTTCTCTGGAGACAACAAGTAGCCAATAAGGTACGTTCATACCTATAAAGGCTCAGTCCAATTCAAAAAATTTATGGCAGTTACAATGGCATTAACTAAAGTAAGGGGCCCCATGAACCTATTCTCTGGTAGTGTCTATGTAATTAACCTTCTCCTTGGGTAACTACATTCTCACATCTGATTGGACGAAAATCCCATTACATCTCTCATGATCCAAGCCCAGACACTTCTTACAGAAAGGAATAGCCCAATCTTTCTACAACACCTTAGGGGACATCAACATTTGTCTGGCTTCCTATCTCAAGGTAATGCTGAAACAGATAAAATGGCTTCTGTTCAGATACTGTCCACCAATGTAAAAAATCTCAGGACCTCACTCATGTCAACTGGAGAGGACTCCAAAAGAGGTTCCCTCAGGTCCCTATAAAAGACCTAAAAAAGATTGTCCGTACCTGCATGTCCTGCCAGCCCCTTTTACAGATACTATCATTACAACTACCAGGGGTAAATCCCCAAGGTTTAAGACCCAACTCTTTATGGCAAACTGATGTAACACATTATGCTTCATTCGGAAAGCTTAAAAACATCTTGGTGTCCATTGACACATTCTTCCAAACCTACTGAGCTACAGCCCACACAGGAGAAAGGACTATACATGCTCAATCCTACTTCCTTCAATGCTTTTCCATACTAGGATTGCCACAAAGGAAAAAAAACGGATAATGGGCTATGCTTTATAAGCAAAAGCCTACAAGACTTCTTCACGTTATGGGGGATTCAGCACACTACAGGGATTCCTTACAACCCAGAGGGCCAAGCTATTATACAATGTAATCATCAAAATATTAAGGCCCAATTACAAAAACAAAAGGGGGGAATAAGCCCCCACCAACAATTAAATATGGCCTTGTTCATTATTAACATTCTCAGTTTTCAAAAAAATCAAATAGAGTCCCACTTCCAAAATCATTGGGAATGACAAGAACAGAGACCTGAAAAACAGGAGAGGTGGAAAGACACCATCATGGGACACTGGAGGAGCCCAGACCCATTATTAACAATGGGTCGAGGCTTCGGGTGTGTCTACCCTATAGGAGGCTCAAATCCCATATGTGTGCCTGCTAGAAATCTTAAATTCTATTGTCAGGGAGTAGATGACCCTGGCCAACCAGAGTCAGACACTACCAAAGACTAATAAGGACAAAAAAGAATGGTGGCTATGCAACAGGCTCAGCAGGCTCTTGACTAATACTCATAAAAGGGAGAAGAAGTGAAAAAAGAAAAACAGACCTAACCAGATCCATGGGCAACATCACCCTTTAGATAGATTTTATTATCTCCCAACAGTCCATGGCGAACAGAGGATGGACCATCACATTGATCCTCATTGGAGGGGCCATCATTGTGGGGCTTACCTTGATCCTATTCCTGAGTACTTCCAACCTAATCCATCGGTTTGGAGGGATCAACTCGACCTTTTGAGAGAGACTGAAATCAGATATCTTGGTGGTATTCCTCACCTGGACGTACTTAATGTTATTCTCATGGATAATCAGAGAAGACTTAAAGACTATGGACTTGTGATGCTCTTGCTGCTGCTACAGGTAGAACTTGAGGGGTTGGGATTGCTTTGGAGCTATGTAATTAATCCCGGCATGTTGCAACTGATGGGTTGGGACTTAGTCCCTCAGCCCATGCCCTGTATTGTTGGGCTTGCTTTGGTATAAGATTATATACACCATAATCATACTACACAAGAAAAGATGATCATGCTTTCACAGAGCCTAGAGGAGACACCCACTGGAGGCCCTCAGGACCCTTGGATACAATTGGCCCTCCAAGAGGTTGCTCAGGTTCTTTGACAGAGATGACTACTCTAAGGGTATAGCCACTTTCATGAGGTACTCCCCTGGAGTTTTCTCAAGGAACAACCCTTTGAGCCCACCTCATTACAAAACAAAAAAGGGGGATATGTGGGGACCTCAGTCTAGGTGACCTCAATAATCTGGCAAGTTTAGCCAAAGATGATTTGATGGAGGAAGTCTGGAGGGCAGCGCAGGATGTTTTACTAGCTCAGGGGAAGTCAGGAGTGGGCGACTCAAGATGTGTTGAACAGCTCAGGATGGAGGAAGTCAGGAAGGAGTAGCTCAGGATGTTCTGAAGAAATTTTGCTGCATAACAGCCTGCGTGCTGGCTTGACTTTTAAGATTATTAGTTGCTCATTTCCCCACCCTGGAATTCCCCTTACTGTTTCTGCTTTATAAGATGGCTGTGGATTTGCAGTAAAAGAGTTCTTGCCTGACTAGACTCCATCGTGTCTGATTGTCCTTGGGAAGGAGGGCTGGAAACAGGCGGACAGCGCACTCACCTTTCCCGATCCCCCTTGTGGAGGACCTGCGGGACCGGCTTGCAGGATGGAGCTGCAATCCCCGGGGACCCCACATCCATTGGGATAATACATTATTTCATTGTTCATAAACATCCTTAACCTTTGGTCTTCTCTGTATTATTCACTAAATCAAAAGATCTGTCAATTTTGAAAAAGACAACAAAATGGATCAAACTCAACTTTTGCCAGTTTCCATACTGGAGAAACAAAAGAACTTTCACCTGGAGAAAGTAACTACCCTGCTTATTTCCTCATAGGCAATTTTCTGCATAGTTATGCCAGTTATGATTTGCAAATGTATGTTGGTCCCACTCTTGACTGCCCCATTTTACATAGGGCATAATGAAAGCCTTACAGCACACTATATCGCTGTGTGGAATTCCATTTACTATCTCTGATGTCACTTTGTTCTCCCACCTCTCAAGATTACACATATCATTTCACATCAAACTTGATGGATATGCTGTGTCTCATCTCTCCCTGCATCTAGATCTTCATCCTAGAGATTGGTTCTTCTTTTAGACATGTGTGGATCATGTAAAATTTTTTACTGAAGTTTTTGATGATTTCCAAAGAGAAAGAAAATGGAGACACACCTGGGGATGAAAAGAGAGAAATAAAGAGAGAGAAGACACAGCAAACAGGTGATTGTTTTTGTACGATTTTCACAAAAGTCAAAGGTCCATTATTTAATTATCTCCATGCATAATGTGGATTCTGCGATTCAAGTTGCTGGTTTTGTACTACTGTCTTTATTCACTGAACCATCTACCAATTTCCTCAGTTGGTTATATTCTAAAATGCCACATACTTTATTTTAGTTTCGGTTTCTTATTTATCACAGAATTTATACTCTTTGAAGCATATTTACTTTACATATTATTTTCAAGCTCTGCACAAACTTTAGTATGTATAACTCATAAAAGGTATATTCTTCACTTCCTGGAATACAGGAAAAGCTTATTAATCAATTATTGAATAATTGAATTTAATGAAATGTTGATATTACAGGAAATTTTAGAGAAAAACATAATCATAGGCATCACATTTATCATATGCTTGGAAATAATATCTATGCATACAAAAGTGACAAGCAGCCATGAATAAATTAACATGATTTAGCAAAGTAATTCACAATAAATTTATGTAGCAAATACAATATAGCACATATTCACTCAAATAATTGTAGCATAATATTTTCAGTATATATTTTAACTTCATTGAATTTTGCTTAATTTAATAGTATATAATTTAACTTTATTGCATTTCACTTAATTGGGATTACATAATATAATTTTCAGGTAGAAAATATATTCCCTCCAATGTTAAACATTTTCAGAAGGAATAAGTTTTATAAATGTGTCATATAAACATGTATATTCATGCACATTATATCATATCATAATAATCAAGAGAGCCAGTATTGGGTTAATGTTGTTAGATTCCTCACAGATAAACTTTTACAGATAAGATATAATTTTAATTAAATCAATAGCATGTATGTGTGATGCCTATAAACGAAATCACAAAAAATTGTGTAAAATATAATACGAAGAAAAATAAATCATTGGAAATAATGAAAGCTAATGTGATAATACAGATTTGGGTAAACTTCTGTATGAGTGTTTGCTTACACATCACCTCAAGTATCTGAACTAATAATCACACTCTAATTAAATCATGAAACAATGAGATGAAACTCCATTTCAATTAACGAGTTCCTTCATTTTTGGAGAATTAATTCTTTCGCATTTGTGGGTCCCTAGAGATTATGTTCTGTCTTATGAATGGTAAATTACATGCTAAAAATTAAATGTAAAATGTAGAGAGTAAGATATAACTATTTGATTTGTTGAAATACTTTCTTAAATACTAAATAATGAATGATACATCTTACTAATTCTGAAGACTGAAGGTTTTGCCTTAGTGATAGTCTTGCTGTTGTTGTGTAGGACTATTAAAATTGAATGTATTCCTCCAATACCATGGACAGGTATGTGACCAACTCCTTTCTGATTCAATTTAAAAACGATTCTTAAGTAGGTTACACATGATTGATAGTATAAACCAGGTAAGAACCTATACATATATGGATTGGTTATAGAAAAATCTTCTATTGTTTTGTTATATGTAAATAATAAAAAATTGCTTTCTTAGCAGTTACCATTATGCTCATAGGTCTGAAAAGTTCTTTGTCTTCTAATGACATTTTCCTTCACAGTGGAAAACATTAAATAAATATAATAACAGCTAGCCAAAGAACAAACTGTGGAGTATTCAGCCCTAAATTGGACCTCCCCCTACTTGATATCACAGGAAATATTGTCAAGAACAAGTATTATAAGTACATATGATCAGAAGGAGAGCTACAAATTGCATGAATTTATTGAAAGTACACTTACTTTCATAAGACAAAAACAAATTTTAACTTTTCTTTACTCTGTTATTGAACAAAATACAGTACCTGAGACATTACACCTCTCTGAAGGACCAGTCTGGGGCCAATACTAGCTATGGGAAGGGAAACTATTTTCTTCAATAGTATGCTGACATATCATCTAATTTCTAGCAGGTGTTCAGGGACATATTAATGCAGGCAACCTTCATGAACATTCACTGAACTCACACACACATACACACACACATACATACACAGAGACTTGAAATTAAGATGGAGACACATTGATTGAAGAAGGTTCTCAATGTGAGAAGGAGAAAGTAGGATCAGATATGTGCTAAAATGACTTAAATCCATTATATACATGTATTAATATAGTAAACAGAATTAAAGCAAAGTGTATCCTTGAAAATTTGGAGATATCTGAAAATTAAACTGCAAGGCATGAGATGGTTATAAATTATGTGCCCACATTTACAGCCAAGAATGATAACTTTCTGAATAAAACTGAAGAGTGCAAGGTACCGGAAAACCAAAGATATAAACAGATTAAAAACTGAAGCTCTTACAATTCACTAGCATCCTTATCTTAATTGATAGCCAGAACTGCAAAACAACAAGAAGCTATGCACACTAGGACACTATATTGCTTAAAACTGTACTGCAGAAGACTATCAAAGAAGGGTTAGCTCTGAAAAGGCAAGAATCTGAGAACATCTTTATCTTTAGAGGGAATTAGAAGTTTAATTTAGAGCTTAGTGTGGTATCCTTTCAAGAACATTTTACTTTTCCCATGGGGAAAAGTACATTAGTATATTTGGTGTATAATATTATAAACACCTTGCTGTGCAATTACTATGTATTTTATTCTTCATTACTTCAGATACTTTACTATTTGTAAACATATGGACACATTTTCAAATCAATGAAAAAGAAAAAAAAAACACTGACATAAATAACACAGGTGTAAAATCATTCATTTATTTAGAAAACAGCCCAAATAACAGGAGTACTCTTATGCCCAATCTTAAAGTCAAATGTATATTATTTAGTGTAGATTTGCTTTAACACTCCCCTTGTCAAGTATACTACTTATACTTCATTCTTCCATTGTCTTCTCATGAGGCACTTGTTGCTATTTTATTGACTTACTGAAAAGATTTATTAAATTTCAGTCAATGTAAAAGGACATGTAATCTTTAATATTAAAATTCTTTCCTTCTCTCTTTCTCTTTTTCTTTCTTTCTTGAATCAAAGAGTTTATCCCAGCTTAATAATTCCTGGTTAGTGTATATCAACTTGGCAGCAAAATCCATAGCATCATCAGGGATAAAGTTTGTCTACTAAACTTAAGCTACTAAACTTAAGTATTAAAATAATTAAATGCATATTAATACTTGTAGTTTTCCCTTAGCAATCAAGTATATTTTTAATTATTTTTTAAATTTTTCTACTTTTACATGTATACATTGAATATTTTTCCCTGCTTCCCTCCATTCCCCCCTCCCTTACCGTCATCAACCCCTCCCACTTCCTCCACCCTTCCTGCCTGTATACATCTATGGATCCAGGTTACCCTCTGGTTTGTCTACTCTTGTGAGTGTACAGTTCATTGTCTGTAGAACATCAAGTTGCCTCTTTGAGCCATCCTACTGATAGGGATATTTCCCTTCATTCATCTACCTTTACACCCAGGTTTCCACTATGTGTTCTTATCTTAAGTCTTTGGTTCAATTTTTTTAACACTCACTTTTTTTGTTTTCCTATGAGTTTCCAACTACATTCTTAGGTTTATTTCAATATTTTCATAAGTAGACATACCTTTTCATAGACAGTAAATATATGTGTAGTTTTTAAAAATTGAGCTATGTGAAATCAGCCAAAGTTTTTGTGAAAGGTTAAATACATAATTGAGTTGTTCTTATGCTTCCTTGACAAATGAAGTTAACTTATATCTAATTCCATTCAATGTCTAAAATCTTGGCTTAAAAATGTCTTTAATGTATTAAAAATCAAACAGAAATTAGGGGTTAAATATAAGGCAGAAAAAATATAATAATATAGAAAACCATGACTTAACGTATATAATAGAATATCTATATTTACATATTATATGCAACTATGCTTTATACATTCAACTACGTATTATATGACTAGTTAGCATGTATAACTTCCATTTTACTGTATGAATATTAAACATTATTTCATGGCATTGATATTAATTATTTCACTAATGTTAAAGTAAATGTTATTTTAACTTATCTCCTTGCAATAATATGTCTTTACATATATATTGTAAAGTAATATGTTGTAAGTAATCAGACAAATATTTTCAGAATATTGATAGCAGATATATTCAATATTTCTTTGTTAAACATTTTAATAGCATTATACTCAAATCACAGAAAAGTACTTTATTTTGTATTTGATAATTAAATTGTTTGAGAAATTGCTTGAAGAAATAGTTGATTTCTTTCTTTGGTCATTTCAATATATATCTTACTTGTTCTGTTTGCATTGTAAGTAAATATTAATGTAGGACTTAACAAAATTATTTTATTTTTCTTTACCTGCCATGTTGCAAAAGTTATTTTAGCCATCCCAATCATAAAAAATAATGTTCCAAGTTTTTTGTTATTTCCAAATAAAGACATCTATAGTTTACTCAATCATACTTAATCAGCAATAAAATCATGCACATTTTCATATCAGGGAATTACCTATGCACTCTGTCAGTTCTTCCTAGGAAATCTGACATCCAGTCAATAGCTGGCTGAAAACACTCTGATGAGAGCTAGAGGTAGTGTACAAAAATCACTGAGCAAACTCACATTGGGCTCTTAATATATCTTAGCTACATTCATGAAGCTATTAAAGATTATTTCCTTCACTTAAACACAGATAATCTTGACTGCATTTGCAGTATAGAATATCTGCAACTTAACTACCTTCATAGCCACACGTAGATCAATGTTTCATAGAAAAACTGATATTTTCTTATGCATTGCCAAGTAGAAATACAAAACTGAGTATAACCATTTGTTAAAATAATATTTTCCCCAATGTAAATGGGATAAATAATTGGTTAGTTAACATTTATTAAAAAATGGCTTCTTTGTTATGACTCTTTGGACTGTATTAAAATGAATATGATACTCATTAGTTTAATTTATATAAGTAAATGATATATTTTGTCATCTATAAAGGCAGGCTTTTTTGAAACCTCAATTCTTTCATATATGCACTTAAGTAATGATCTGTATATATTTTATACTTTTTGGAACATTTCTCATGAAATGTTATAAATATCTTAGCATCTTGTATAGGTTTGAGAAAAGCAATGAACCACCATGGCATTTGAGGACTGTTACTACCAAAAGAATGATAAAACAGCAGACAGAAAAATACTTTAAAAGTTACAAAACAGTTGGTAATTGTATTATAAACAGATTTTATTAAAATTATGAAAAGATACTCAAAAAATTTTAAAGAAATATGATTTAAAATACATTGCTCTATGGAAACATTCCTGGTGACATTATGAATATACTAAAGTTCAAAATGTCTTGAAAATTTCATTTTCCATATAGAGGAAAGTAATTATTAGACAGTAATAATATACATCTTAATTTTTTGTTTAAAATAGTTTTGTCCTAATTTAATCAAAACAAATAATAAGCAAAACAATTATTATTTGTTTCTTATGGAATGTGAATTATGTTAGAGTGAAATATATAATAAAAATAAATTACTTTGATATTTTGAACATATATATGATAAAAATTTAAATATATAGATGTCATAAATAAAATATACAACTTCAAGGTAGCAAGCAATATCTACTTCTAGTAAATAACTGGAGTTTTTCTATGCGAAAAACTAAAAGAAGAAAAGAAAAGGGTATCAAACAATAATACCTTCATGTATTTTAATGTAAATTTTTTAAATGATTATGAAATGGTCATTGAATTCATGATGTGGAATTGTAAATATTGATATTTAATTAATTAATTGTGTGTTATATTGAGAGCTTGCATGTGCAATGGTGTGTGTGAGTATGCTAAAGGATAACATTGTGTAGTTGGTTCTGTCTTTCTACCCTTCCATGTTTACATGTGTTCTGGAAGACAATCAGGCAATCAGGTGGTAAGAATAGAATTTTGTCCTACTCAGCAAACCTGTTGGCACGCAATATTATTTTGTTATTAGAAACAAAAATCACTCACTTATATTACATTAACTACATGAAAATAACTTTTCTTACAAAATCTCAATGTTATATTATCCTTTCAGTTGAATATAATGGATGTTATATATCTTGTTTCATCATTGAAGAATAAAACATTAATATGTATTTCACATGGAATCTAAAACTCAAAATTCTAAAACATTTCCTTGAATTATTTTTTCTCTACAAATTAATTTCCAATAAATGTCACCTGCATTTTTATTTATTATATCCCTTAAAAGATAAATATTTTATTATGAGTAGGAATTTAAACATGGAAATATCTCATAAAGCTAAAAATTACAATCCAGAACAGCTGTCAAATCAATAATTAAAACTAAAGGACCATAAGTAATTTATTTATGGCAAATGAATAATTATTGCCCTGCTGTTAATATGACAAAATATCAATTCTTTTCAAAACCTCATGCAGAATGCCTACTATAAAATTATTATTTAGCATTTATGAATTAAACATGACATAAAAATACATGTGTTTCATTTGATCTTCACATCTGCTTGATAAACTGATGGACTGCTTTTGTTTGGGAGTGTTAAGTTACAGTAAGTGGAGTTCAATAGTTCTAAGTTAGTGGTCTTAGATAGAGTGGATGGTTTTATCATAATCAGTGTTCCTGTCAGGCAGAATCAACGTTCCTATCAGAATCATTTCTCCAACCAAGATGAATCCATAGTCCTAAACAGAATCTAGGGTCTCTTAGGCATCTTCAGGGGCTCTAAACATGCAGGACCTGATGCTGAAACACAAGTGGGACAAGTGGGAAAGACAAGTGGGAGCTTTTGGTTTCTGTTCCTTTATCTTCCCAATGGGTTTATGTTCCACTATAAATAGAACTTTGTTTTCTATCCTACAGTGTCTAAATGTGGAGGAAATGTATTGGTAATTCAGATAATTTTACCACCAGCATGGATATTCATAATTGAGACTGCATTTATGACCAACCAAACAATATAAAATTTATAATGTTTTTGAAGATTACTTTGCTTCGTAAACATGTTATTTTTAGTTTTTTAAAATGAAAAGACACAGGTAAACAAAGTAATCCTACATTAGAGGGAACTTAGAAGAACAAAATTCTTCTAAGAAAATATGTTAAAGAAGAGTATAGACATATCTAGATACATGGTTATAAAATACATAATCCAAAAAGAATTCAAGATACATACCAATGTGCTGCTTGGAACAGTCTTCATTCCATTAGCAGTCACTAAGACATTTTAATGTACTTATACTATCTCAGCATAAACTTTCACCTATTATAATGGAAAAATTGTTTCTGTTTTTATAACTGCTTTCATAATTCATGTTGAAATATCTACTTAATAAGGGAAAAATAAGTTTTGTTTAGTTTTGCCATTTAAGGAAAAACTAAACAAAGATTTCCAGTTTCTTAATTCATCTCGAGGAAGAGCAACATGAAATGAATAGAATACTCTTACTTGGAAGGTGACTGGAATGGAATTTTAGGAAGTAAAATATGTGTACTTCTATATACAGTTACATTTCTTCCCCAGTGACAGCTATACATGTAGCTGTAATTACCATCCATTCACATCTTCAGTGCATGAGTAAAATAGTGTGAGCATGTTCATTCATTTGGGAAATCAAGTTGATTTCCTAGAACCATAGTGATATAGTAAGGAATGCAAGCTAGTCAATGTTTTCAAAATATATTTAAATTTATGTATGCATACCCAGAAATATTCATCTCATCTCTACACATACAATAAAGTCAATTTATTCCAATATACATCATTTTGCTGTCATTCTAGTATCCTTAGAAAATACTCAAAATATTTGATATTCTAATTTGGGAAACTAAGTCATCCTGAGATTAAAAAATGAGTTCAGATTTGCTTGTGATACTTTGGTGTTTTTTTTTTTTAATTCAAATATATTTAACTATTTGTCTTTATTTCCTGTGTTGCTTAAATATATTTTTGAGGTCATTTATTTTGGAAAATTATCTAGGTCAGAACTCACCAACCTACTGTTTAAGCAGTTATATTTAATATGTTGACTAATAAATCAAAATCAAGTGTATTCAGTCCTTCCCACATAAAACAACAGCAGCTCATCTTTCCAATTTTTCTGAAAAAAATGTAAATCACCCTGAATTTTATTGTTTCTCTCCCAATCAATATTTTATGATCCAGTGAATCAATGTTGGTTTACATTTAAACTTTATTTTGCAACATGAGTGTGTGTGTGTGTGTATGTGTGTGTGCGCGTGTGTATGTGTGTGTGTGTGTGCATCAGAGGGCACTCTGTGTCCCTGCACAGGCTCAAGTGTGAATAAAGAAATCATCCTAGATTGCTTCTACCTCTTTTTTCTTTGTTCTGGGGTTTCCAAACCTCTTCCCACCATGGTCAGGCATATCTGCCATTTTTATGTAGGACCTGGGATTCAAACTCAGGTTCTACTGCTTGGGAGACAGTCTTAACCCCTGAGCCATCACTCCAAGTGTTCAGTTATTTCCTACCTAACTCATAAATTGTATGTATTAATTAATACATCCCCATAAGCAAGTTAAGCTAGCAGGATGAAAGAAGTCTTACAGCTAGGAAGAACTCGATCAATGAGAAAAAAGCCTTTTCCTCCCACCGGCCCTGGACACGCTGCAGTCCATCAAGGACACATTGCTCCTCGGGAGGTGACATTCATTCAATACCCATCAAGATGGAGCGAAGGGTGGTGCAGGAACAGCAAAACTGGAAGAAGAAAAACAAAAGAATAACCATAAATCAGAACATCAGAGACCCTACATTAACCACCAGGAACTAGGCCAGCCTAATCTCTCCCCATCCTAAAGTTCAGGAAAATTTGCAGAAGAGGGGGCAGTTAAGATTGTAAGAGCCTAAAGATGGGAAGGAGCAACTATATACAAAATACTCCACACTTGATAGGGCTGAAGTAATCATAATAGGTCTTTACATGACCTGCGAAATGACCAACATGTTATTGACCCCCCCCAAAGTCTATCATGGATCACAGGCTAAGATCCTTACAGGCAAGGTATTAGCAGCCACAATAGTGTTCCTATACTAAAGGGGGACACAAATAAGAGCTTAGGCAATGCTAATGAGTCCTTACACCTCATCAGAGAGGAGGACCCAGAGGGAAGTTTGACATGCACACTAAAGGATGCTCCAGGAATGGGGGGAGGGGCATTGGGAGAAAGGCAGGGAGGAGGGAAAGAAGGGGAAAAGAGGGACTGAGCAAGGGGATCTAGGGAGGGGTGGAGGAGGAAGGGGAATGGGGCACCTATCGAGTTTGTATGAATGGAAAAAATTAAAAAAAAGAAAGGGAAATGGAACTCAAATAGGAGTCATGTAATACTGTCAGGTGCTTCTGACTGGTAAATATTAATATATTTAATCTCGAATTACTATAGTGTTAGAGATCTTGAACTGTCTTAGTTAGGCATAGGTGTCAACTTGACAATTGAGTGTTTGAACTCTGGCACATTTATGGAGTTAAGCCCAAAGCAAACCTGAAGAAGACTGTCTAACTGTTGGGGAAGGTCCAGCTCATTGTGAGTGGGATTAGGCTCTGGAATAAAATACAGAGAGCTGGTTGAGGAAGTTGGCATTCTTGTGAACACTTGGCCAGAGATGCTGGTCTGGCAAGTAAGAATTGTCCTTCTCTCAGCGGTTACCTAGAGATTGTGTGGCCAGCTCCCTCAGCCCTGGTGTTTGTGCATGCTCTCCCATCAAGCTGGACTATGAATTGTAAACAAAATATTGTAAGAAAATAAACACTTTGTTCCCTTAAGCTGTTTGGTGGCTATTTATCAGCAACCATGCAGGTGAACTGCAACATGAACTTCCATTTAATTAAAGTGTAGTTACCTAAGGTACAAGGGTTTTTTTCTGAAATGCCATTTTCCTTTCATGTCCTACTTCTAAGCATGCATCATTTTCTAAAACATGTCCTTTAAAAACTAGTTTTTTAAAAAAAATAGCTAGTTTTCATATTCTTAAGCCAGTACTAATACCTCCAATGAGCTCACTTTTGCTCTAGCATTTAAGCACTTATGATTTTAAAAAAATAAATTTTCATTACAGACAGGATTTTTTTCAGTATATTTAGGTAAGAAGAGTCAACACAACATCTTTTTGTACCACTAGCAAGAGTGAATAATTCCAAAGTTACTCTAAGGTGAGCACAAGTTTGAGTATACAACAGGGCTTCACAAAGCTTTTAACTTGTTATATATTGGCTCTCATTATGAACAACAGAGTAAACCATTATTCTTTTTTTATTGCTAGGTAGTTTCATTGTTTTGGGTCCTGGGTATTTTGATTTAGAAGGTATGCAATTTAGAAGATTCAAATAGGTCTTTGTCCATCTAAAAATGTAGATTTAAAAACCAAATTTTAATGAATGACAAATTCTTTTATGAAGGTAACATAAAGCTTTTATCTTTTTAAAGCATGATGACTTGATTTAAAAATATGAGAAGCCTGGGGAAGCAAAGAGTCATAACATGTAGTGAATAATGAAAGGCTATAGCATCCTCATTTGCAGTTTAGCTGAAATGAAGATCATCGTTGCTGGAAGTGAAGACCCCAGTGTTGAAAATAAGGGGCCAAGGATATCTTGACAGAGCAAACTACTGCAGAAGGGTGCATGACCTCTCTTCGTGGGCTCAACCGATTGTCACAAACAAGCCAGCTCAGGAGGACTGTGAAGTCTGGAACCAGAGTTTCCACCAATGGAAGGAAAATGAGATCAGGACAGGCATCTGGACAAGTCTTTCACACAGCTTATACATTGCTGATCTTGGATGCCAGAAAGCACAAAGATTAACATAGCCCACACCAACCCTTTCCATGGACCATCAACTCAAGTTAAGTCTCTGAAGCCAGATTTCATCTTCAGCCCTAACAAGAACTTCCATACAGATAGAGCATTTATGTATGAACATGAATTTATACAAGAACCATACTAAGTGAAGTAAATGAATACCGCATCTTTTATGGCAATTGCTGTCCTTTAACATTAACAAAATTTGGGGAAATTATGTGAAAATATCAAACATAGGTGCTTTTCTAAGTTCTTTTCTATATTGCCTATTTGGGTTTCATATTATTAGTTATGCACAGTGGGTAAATATTCATAAGTTAAAAGGTATATTTTTAACATTAGTATTAAAAAGAGTACAGTTGAGAACTCAACATTGGACATAGAAGTCATGCTGAAAATAAAAAGCTTTATCTGTTAAAAAAAAATGAAATCAGGAAAAAAATCTTTAGGCCAGAACAGAATGTAAACATACAGGCTAATATCTAGTATTATGTAGACAATAAAGAGCTAACTCCATCCTAACATTAACCAGAGTTTTTATACTTAACAATAACATATGAGACCCACATTTCCATAAGCAAGAAACACCTTGACTTACTTCCATTTCATATGCACTCATACATTTTCATTCAATTTTATGAAATACTTAGCCCTGTAGTGATTTTGGCTCCAGAATGTTTGCACATTATACTCTGATTGTAATAAGCATCCTTAAAGTAGTCAGTGTCATTTCTCCTTTTCTGTAGTCAGTGAGATAACTTAAGAGAACCTGATATTTTAGAGTAATTGAATATTAATAACACTTGGATATCTTAAAACTAGCTTTTGTCATGTACACATATTTCTTTGTATAAAATCTTGGAAATTTTTTATACAAAGAGTCTACTACTAATCTTTTATGTGAATATGCAGTTCCTTCTTTGTTTTGACTTCATAGGTCTGTTAAAAAGAGATAGCACACATAAAGAACAAATGTAAATGTAAAAACGTGGTGTGCTCCAATAAGACTTTATTAACAAAGAAACAAGCAAATTGACCCTGATTTGCAGATCAATAACTGTTCTGTTCTGAAAAACCTATAGTAAATCTAAATTCATATTAATTTGTTACCAAGAAACCTTAATGAACAAATATTTTCACAAATACTTGCTAGTTTCAATTTATTTTATTACAGTTAAACTAATCAGATCTGTTTCTGATACTTTGTTTATTTAGTGTGTGGGGGGACACAAAACCCCCACATTGACTGAAAGAATGTGACCCTGTCAGTAGGGCAGCCACTTGGTATGCTACAAAGGCCAGAACCTTTGCTAAGTAGACAAGCCAAAACAAGTTTCTTTCTAATTTGACCTTATTTTTTAGTTTTAAGACTGTTTATATTATTGGAATGCCTTACTAATTTCTATTTAGGAAGTATTCATTAATTGGCATGTCAATCACTGAATTTTAAGTTATTTATGCTTTAATATAATTTTCAAAGATTGCTTTTCAATTATTTTTTAATAATTATGTTTTATGAGAATAAGAGCAATTTTCTTGCCTTCCATAGAGAGCAATGATAATTACATTTTAACAATTTGGTTTAAAACATGTCTAAATATTTAAATTGCCAATGTAAACATAGACATTGGCACTAGATCTGCTAGATAACTTGATGATGGAGACATAGGTGTGAAGACATAATTGATGAGGACTGTATAGTTTATGTAGTAGCAATGAAGAAATGAAAGGTCTTCAAAGAAGGGAGACACATTGATTTCTATGCTAGCCACCGTTTATGTTGCTGAAACTGCTTACTTTATACTTGATTCATGGTGTGTGTGTGTGTGTGTGTCTTTAAATTGTGCTATCATCTGAAGTATGTTACCCACATAGTTGCCTAACTGTATATTCCTATATTTCGTCTTTTTAAATTTTTTTTTACTTTTTCTTAATTTTACAAGCATGATGAATACTTATCCCTACCTACTTCCTTCCCCCTTTCTTCCCTTAACACCACCCTTTCTTTCACCAATCCATCCCATTCCTCCTGTCTGATTCTATGGACCCTGGGGTTCTTTCTGTAGGGCTTATCTACTTTAGTAGTGGTTTGGGCCTTTGTGACACCTTAAGTAGCTGCCCCACTCATAGGGTCACTTCCCTTCATACACACAAACAGTCACATACTTTTCTCTTTTCCCTCTTTCTATGGTTGGCCGGGCAGTTCTAGAACTTGACTAAACCTTCCATCTAGTACATGATGTAGTATATTTTTGAAGTAAGTACCTTATAGCACTTATATGTAAAAGTATGAAAATTATAAGCAAATTTTGATGAATTATTATACAAAACAGAATTATGAAATGACCAAATACATGGTTCACATTAAAATATGCAAGATCATGAGTACTTCCAAAAACTTAATCTGCCTACTTTTGCTCATTCATCTGCAAAAGTCATTCTTTTTCACCGTCCTTAACCTCTCTTTCCTCCTCTTTCCATATCTCTATCTATCTCTCCTTATCCTTCTATCCTTATATATATATTTACATATAGTGAATGTGTATGTGCATACAAATGCATGCAAATTATTCATATATGTTTACTCACATATATTATGAACATCATAAGTACGTATCTACTACTAGATTTTTTACTGCAGAATAAGTATCTCAGTATCTCTTTTCACATTTTGTTTTTGTGTATGGTGGGTTTGCTTGACAACAGCCATCAACATATATAGCACAAAACAGTTACTCATTCACCTTTTGGTGGTAGAAGTCATTAAAATGATTTGTGTATGCACATTTTACATATGTCTTCAACTGAGCATATGTATATTTTTCTATTGTGTATCTGACTATAATTAAAATTCTCATTTTCATATATTTGGTGTCAGGATTTGTTGCCAAAATTTCTTTCAATTGGTTGTTCAAACTTAGGCAGTTTTAAAGCCTCCATGCTGGGAGGTCTTTGAAGGTCTTCAAAGGTCATTCCCCCATGATGGGATTACCCTGAAGGAACATACCCTATTAATCTAGAGGAACTGATTCTGAAAGAACATTCTCTGTTAATCTGCAGGAACTAACCCTATTTCTTCACAAAGATAAGGTCACTAATTTCCCCCAACCCTCTGTTCATGAAAGGATATAGGAGTGAACTTCTCATTGCAGATAAACTCTTCCATAAAGTCAACCACATGATTAACTAGGTGGGCCTCAATATGAATTGCCCAGTAAGATGTAAATGACAAAAATCTCCAGTCTGGTTCTCAGAAACTGGAGCTAGCCAATGAGGAAAAGCCAACTTTCTTGGCCCGCCTAATTCTACAAATAACCCTTGATCTTGTCAGCCATCTTCAACACTCTTGACCCTCATGGGACTCCATGTCTGGAGTCTGTGAGTTCCTTTTATCTCCCTTCTTCCTCATGGATTACATGTCTGGAATTTATGAGTTCCTTTTCCAACTTTCTTTCATTCTTCGTGGATTTCATGTCTGGAGTATATGAATTCTTTTTGTTTTTTTCTTTCTCTCTAATTTTTTTTCTCTGCTCTCCTGCTTCAATCTTCTGAAGTATGAATGCAACGTTTTGGCATGGCAACAGATGGCTCTCTTTTCCCTCACTGAATCCATGTCCATGAATTTTGTTCTTTCTCTCTTCTAATAAACTCTGCTTTAAGTCTCTACACATGTTCTCGTTTCAGTCTTCAGACTCCTGAACACAAGAACATAGAGACCTAAAAACCTAAAAACAAGTAGTACAGCTTCTAGCTCTCTGTGTGAGAACTCCCCTGTGCCTTTATCTGGCCTGCTTTTGACACCATCAGGATTTTAACTGTCCTTATGAAATAACATCTGAATGTGATATAAGTTTCATTAATTTATACTTATTTGGTTTAGGATTTTTTGGTATGCCAATTTATCTTTTAAAGTTTGGATACAGCTTTGTATTTAACTCATATTATAGCACTGCTGACATTTGTAAGCATCAAACTAGCTGAGGGAACGGATAGATGACAAAGACATAGCTATCTGCTATGCTATGAGAATTTCACTATAACATTACCTGAACTATCTGAGGTCTGTTTCATTTCTCATTATTTTAAAAGATATAAAGGAGATAATTAGGCATCATCCTTTAAAAGTGTATGCTTGAATATCAGAGTATGGAATTGAACCCCAGCCATGTTCTTGTTCCATGTTCACAATTGCTATTCTATGAACATTTAAGAATATGTATTACCTTATCCACATAAATTAATTGAGAAATCTCAAAGACCGAGGTAAAATATGCATAACTATTATTTTTGTCCATGTTTACTTTTATGTTTGAGTATTAGTAGCAGGGCAGTAGCTATGAAATTCAAATGATGATATATGAGTTATTTTTACAGTGATAGTTTTAATGTAATTTTGTTTGGATTTAGAATCCTGTGAAGATAGTGAGTGAAATAGTTACTCTTGTGTGTTGCTGTGAGAGAACATTCAAAATCAAGAGATTTAAAGAAGACAGGGTGATTTATTCAGCTTATTGTTCCAGGGGAGAGAAACAGTCTTTCATGGAAGAGGTGGCATGGCTGGTTGGCTAAAGCTGGAGTCAGGCTAAGTTACTCCCATCTGTGAGGCTGAGAGCTGCAAGACTGCTTGCTGCAAGGGCAGACTCCTCTTGGAGGCTTCGTGGGACTAACCCACCTCAAGGCGTATCCCTTGTGATCACCTTCCTCCAGCAAGTGCCATGACCTTCCCAAACACGTGAGACAGGGACACCGTGACAGTGAGTCTTCTTAACTTGGCTATGGAGAGGTTTACTGAGGTGACTGAGAAGCAGGGCATTGTGGGTGGCATCATCTGCAATATTTGCTCTTGAAATAAAGTTAGAACAAGACAACATCATCTCCCATGTGCCATGTCCATTCTTCCTGAACCAGTGTGACTGTCACTGCTGTCATCACCATTGGATACCATATTGCAGCTGCTTCAAACTTACCTCATGGACTCCAAAGCTACGACCATCCAAGGAGCTTACAGGTCTTCAGTGTTGAGAGTCTGCTGAGATTTCCAATGCTGGGTTCTCTATATTTCCAATATAATTTTTCTTTTTAGGTTTGAATTTTTGACCTTTATTTTATATGCAAATAAACACACATAGATAGAGAGATAATGATAGATAGACAAATCCATAGTTTTATGTAGCTATTTGTATCTTCATCCTTCATTTAACTTAGTTGCAATTCTCATTTTTTCCTATTACAAAACTTCCTCTTTGCTGCTTGTCTCTCAATTCCATGATATTCTGTGCATATATGGCTTACTAGCCCATCTGAGTTAATGTTAATAATATATGTCTGAGCATATACAGAAGAAAGAACAATATATGCATGGACATATCACTGGGAAGAGCTGCTCCCCTTCTCTCCCAACCAGTCTTAACCCTCCTTAATCTCTGAGGTAGATGTGTTGCCTCTTGAGGTCTTTCACTTTTCATTATGTAAACTAGATAGGCCACATCTTGTAATATCATGGAAGTAGACCCAGCTGCAGTGAGTTTATGGTTTTAAACTCTTACATGACCTAAAGATATCAAATGAAAGTATTAATGCCAACTCATACTCTTATATTATATTCTCATCATCCCCCTTTTCTATGTTACCTGAGATGTTGAATTGGTGGTAAAATACCTTATTTAAAGCTTTTTAAGCAATCACTTATTTTCAGCATCATGGGAAGCCAGGAGTCTGTTCATTAACTACTTGAGATAGTTAAGCCTAGATGTCAACTTGATATACCTGTTATTAACTCAGATGGGCTGAGACTAAACCTGGAAGGATCAATTGAGACCACCTGAAAGGATTATACCAGCCCTAGATCCAGTCACAACCAACAAAATCTCATAGGATCCTCCCAGTACTGGACCATATAAAAAGGAGCTACCAAAGAGAAGATACGATTTGTAGCTGTGCTAGGAATCCCTCTTCCTTCCACCTGCCTGGTTTCTTCACTTCTTTCACACTGTAGCCTTCCAAGTTTTCAACTAGACTAAAGACTTGGAGAATTCTCCAACTTTCAGCAATCAAGCACTTGACTACCAGACTGAGCAGCTACTGGCAGCCATCATTTTGATTACCTCGGCCATATCTGTAAGCCAACTAAATATGTTCCATATATGTATTCATCGTGTTAATTCTGCATTTTGAGGGAACCTGACTAATACACTAACATTCTTAGCAAAAAAGTGACTTCTTTGATTAAAGCTGAATAGCTTTTTCTCTATGAGCATAAACATAGACATTTACAAGGCAGCTTAATGTTGTGTCAATTTAGTTGAACAGTAGTAAACTTCCTTTCCACAACCCTGGGTGTATAATCTCACTAAGAATGGATTCTCATCCAAGCTCACATACCAGGTTTGTGTTACCTCCTATGGAGTGGGCCTCAAACTCAACCAGAAGGCAGTTGGTTGCCCCAGAGCAGTTGTGCCACTGTTGTCCAGCTGAGCACATCTTGCCCAGCAGTCTAGTTTTTTTGGTTCGTAAGTTTCACAGCTGGGGAAGAACATTGAAGCCTATTCTCCTTTGGAAGTCTGCATAACACCTTTGGGCATTTTGAAAGGTAGTCAGCAGGGAAGGAATTTTTAGCTCAGTTATATCTTGCTCTTTGTATAGCTTGCAACAGAGGATTTCGATGCCTTCAACAATAGGATCTTCCTTAAAATAACTTCTTCCAACTGCTTCAGTTGAAAATTTTAGAAAGAGAATATTTCTCTATGCTTCAACCCTGCCTGCTGATACTACTGCCAGGAGCAACTTTTGTCATGTCCTTCTCTTTATCTGTACTTAGAATGTCTACTGTTGAAAGCAGAGTGCCATTTTTGAGGATCTCTTTCTTAAGTATTACTCTCATGGCTAGTTCTACTCCTGCCAGTAAGAGAGTATGTCCTCCCAAAAAGTGCTAGTCCTTGTGGGATGAACTCTATGCATTCACTTTTCCTACTCTCTACAGTTTTCTAATTTCTAGCTGACTTTGCTATTTGATACTAGAAACTATTGTTATCTGTTTCTCATTTCAGAGCTGTTGAACAGATTTCCCTGGGTATCTTCTCTGAGATGTCAGCAGACCAGTTATGTGGTCTGCCATACTCAGATCCTTATTTGTTTCATATTTCTCATGTTAATATTTGAAGCACTCTCCAGGCCCACAAACCAGTGTTAAACCCAGACTTACATGCAGGAAACAGAAGTGGGAGCAGTAGGAATTGATCCATCAGAGGGAGCCTAGGATGTCCATCATCCAAGCCAACTTTATTGTAACATATGTGAGTATTTACAGGAAAACAATCAAGGAGCAGGGCCAAATTCAGGAAAACATCAAAGAAGAGCAGGACCAAATTCTTTACAGGATTATGTAAAATGCATATATTCCAGTTAACAATAGGTAGGAGCAACATCTTGCTGTGGGACCAGGCAGGATATTTCCAGATAAACAGGCATGGCACTTCATTGCTAGACGGGAATGGATACTGTATGCCTCAAAACAGTTACCTGGTCTGTGCATTAACATATCTCAGATAAGCAGGAAGGAACTGTTGGGGGAGGAACAGCTCAGCCAGTTTCTAAGAGAAACAAAAGGGATCCAAGAAGGGGCTGGAGGTGATCTCTACTCCCAAGGAGAGGAGTTAGGCCTGTCATTGTCTTGTAGACAAAAGGCAAATTCAACCCCCCAGGGGAAGAGCATCTATCAACAGCCTGCTTCAGATGCCAATGTATCATCCAGACAGCAGGCTTTGCATTTTGAACTAAGACAAATCAGGCTGGAAGGTGATACATGTATAGTTTTCTCTATTAAAGGGCTTAAGTTCCATCTCATCAGCTTTTCCCATGTTATCCATCCACATCTGTTTAAACATTTTCTTGTATTCTCTACTGGCAGTTTCTATAGTAAATTTGGTACTGAATATATTACACAACTTGGCTCCACAGCCATTTTGACCACCTGTTACTTTCTTTCATCATCATCATAATTACTAGAAGTTAAGAGCTGTTCAAATATGAGAGTTGGAAAGTACATCTTCTCAACTTTGAGTTCAACAACAGGAATTCCTTTGCCATTATTCCAAATGCTAATTAAATTAGTTTTCGGGGTCAATTGTCACTCTAATGCAGGACATTTTTGGGTCTCTTTGTTGTCTGCAGCATTAACTAGAATCTCATCAAAGATTTTGTATAAGCCAGGAACAAAAGTGACTTCTCTATAGTTGGTGCCAACATCTTCATCATATACCCACATTTGCTGGGTTACTAATTCCACAGAGCCAATGTAGGTGTCTGGGCGGAGCAAAATGTGTTCCAATTGTTTTTTTCTGATAAATTCTTTCAATAGACAGCCTTTTCTTAGCATCTTCATTTTTCTTTTTATTCATTGTAAATTTTCATTTACAGGATGCAGGGGTGACACCTCCATGGTGATGGTCATGAAGGGGCTACAATTCTTGATTTAGTCAATCCTTTCTGTGAAAACAATTACCAGTAGTTCTTTATTTTCTTTCTTTCTTTTTTTTAATTTCCACTCATACAAACTTAACAGGTACACTGGTCCCCTCCCTCCCTCCAACTTCCCACCACCCTGTGTCCCTTCCCCTTCCCCTCCCTCAGTGCCTCCTCCTCCCATCCCCAGAGCAGGGAAGCACAATATTGAATAAGAATA
This sequence comes from Typhlomys cinereus, assembly GCA_023101885.1. Classification (NCBI taxonomy): domain Eukaryota; kingdom Metazoa; phylum Chordata; class Mammalia; order Rodentia; family Platacanthomyidae; genus Typhlomys; species Typhlomys cinereus. The sequence goes on from JALPQD010000280.1 coordinate 2,346,915, forward strand.
ATGACTCAGTACAGCCATAAGAGGATGGAACAACAGTTTTCTCTATTCAGTATGATATTGGCTGCAGGTCTGTCATAGACAGCCTTTATTATTTTAAAGTATGATCCTTCCAATCCAAATCACCTTTTCTTAATTTTTTAAAGTCTTTGATAGTTTTACACATGTATAAAGCAAATTTAAGTTGTATTTCACCATATATTATCTCATCCTGAACCCTCCTTCTCCAGGTGAAAGACTTCTTCCCAAACATGGTGCTATTTTCATGACTTTTTCTGTATATTTCCTTGCCCCTGAATTTAATACAGTTTTTTTTTTATCATAAAGGATGTTGATTTTTTGTGGAATAATTCTTACTTTATGTTTTTTTTCTTCATTAATTTTCATTAATTCAATTTTGAATTTCCCTTGACCTCATTCTATAACATTGACCTCTCCTTTGTTAATTTTTCAGATTAAATATTATATTTCATATTCAATTGTATTTTATATATGTGCATATTATCTAAAGATGTATATCCAGGAGCTGGAGAGGTGGCTCAGGGGTTAAGCCTCTGCCTTGCAGGCAGAAAGAAGATCCTGAGTTCGGATCCTAGACCCGATGTATAGACACCAGGGGGAAGCGGGGGTAGCCTGCGTTTCTGGTCCTGGTAGGGTGGAGCCTGTGAATCCGGGGCAGAGTAAACAAGGAGGAGGTGGAGGTGTCCATGGTGGTTCCTGAATTTGTCTGTGGTTCTACACACACACACATACATACACACACATTTATACACACACGCACACACATGCATATACACACAATTGAATAAATAATAATAAAAAGATGTATATCCAACATTTTCTTATTTTCTATTCTTGTATACTTTTATTGCCTTTTCTCTAGTGTTGTTCAAAGTTAAATATAACTTTAATGCAAAGACACAAACTTGGGCCCTGCAGATTAAGTCAGCTGGTAAGGTGTTTTTTCATAATCCTAGAAACCTCAGTTTGATCCTAGAAGCCCATCTGGTAGAAGGAGAGCACTCACTCATGAAAATTTTCCTTTGACCTTCTCTTGTTCACTATGGTAAGTATGATCTCTCTCTCTATCTCTCTCTCTATCTCTATATCACTCATTCTTACCTCTCTTTGCCTCTCCCTCTTTCTTGCGTTCACATACGTAAATGAACAAAACATTAAAAATGAAAAAATGCAAAGTTTGCTATCAATATAGTTCACTACAAATACACATATCAAGTGTTCATATGTAATGAAAAGATTCTAACAAGTTTTTAACAGTTGGATCTAGTCTCTGTCAATTCAGAAACATCCACAAAGGCAGAAACAGCACACAATAACTGGAGAATACACTTGTACTAGTTGCTGAGCCATGAACTTAAAACAGAAATTTCCTGTGTGATTTTCTACCTGAACAATCCTACAACTTTCTAAAAGAATTACATTTAATTATTTTTCAAACTGAGAGGAATAACTGGCATGTCTTTGTACATAGGGCATGCATGTATATATGTCATTTTGCATAATAGAACTGTCAAATTTCTGAGAGCTGGGCTGTAAGTGAAATTGTTAACACCATGAAAATACTGATATTTTTCTTTTCTCGTCAACTTCAAAAATTCAAAAATAAACAGTTAAGTAAACAAAGCATATATTTGAAATTTGCTTATAATCAGTATGATATTGGAAATTCTCCATGTATTGCATTGTTATTGCTCAGCAAATGCAGAGTAGAGGCTGGGCATTCAGATATATTGAAATAGGTTACCATTCATGTGTACTCTCCTTGAGACTTTGCAAATGGCTCTGTAACATTTGGCATTATGATTTATCCTTTGGGTGCTATGACTTAAATAGTTTTCTGAGGATCTTGTTCAACTTTTTTGTTACTTTTTCTCCATTAATTTGAACTGATTTGTGTCTTATGACTTTTAAATTTGAATGAAGCACACTTTTAAAAATTGCTATATTATGACAAATAATCAAAAAGAATAAAAGCATCTTTTTTTAAAGAAGAATTTTTGGTAGCTTAACACTGACATGTTACATGATTGCCTGTCTAAGATCTAAGATCTATTTAGGCTGTATTATGAATACTCTTCTTCATTATAAAATGTTCAAATGAAAAGGAATATAATAAAAATAGATTTTCTTTTTTATATGATTTGTCTCTTCCTTATAGAAAGGAATGTTCTTGGTAATAAGCTTATATCCTGAACTGGAAAGAAATGTTAAGCATTTGACATCCTAGTTATTATGCTTTAAAATAAAAAGTTTCTCACACATTCATCTTGTGTTTGCTATATCTTTGGTTATCTAAAGACCTGAACTATCATTTATTTAAACAAGATGGATGTTCTTGCTGCCTAGAATTGATCAGCAATTCTCTCAGCACGTGCAGCGTCTCCCTTCAAGCACTGGACACAAATATGTACACAAATTAATACATTACTCTAGAGAGTACTGAGCAACATCTTTCTTGTCAATCCCATTATTTCATTAAGGTATACCAATAATATTGTATTTTGACATGCTCTTCTAGTAATTAATTTGATACTAGGAAGAAGACAGTAATTGCACAGGTTACTAGTTGATTTACAAGGCATGTATGAGTTCTACTGGCAGGTGCTGAGTCAATACGAATTTCCAACTGCTGTCATGTATGGAGTTGCAGTTGAAGATAGATGGTTGATCCTAAATGCATACAGAATTTGTAAATAATTGATAGACATTTTACCTCTTTACAAAAGCAAATCTTTCAAAGCCATATAAAAATGAATGTCAAATATCAGCCAGTCTGTTAGATGTTTATTTTGGTTTTAGAACTATTGGGTTGATACAAGCTAATCCTAATAGTGTTATACTTCTACATTAAGTGGCCTTGCTGTGGAAGTGTTCCTACTTTAAAAAAGGGCTGCGACATGGAGCATATACGTAATTAGAAGTACAATTATTTTGCTGATAAGGTGTTCGCATAGGATTGCATGATGGAAAATAGAGTTTCATTAATACAAATTCATTTTAAAAATTGAATTTCATATTCTATTACTTTTCCAACAAATTATTAGGAAAAATCATAAGACCTACTAAGTGTAGTGAGAGGAAATTTCAGAAAAGTTTGCTTAACAAAGAAGAAAACTTTCTGACAAAAATGAATAAGATTCATGTATGTAGTTTGTGAAATATTACAATGAATTCATTATTTTGCATATTAAGTAAAACAACCAGAAAAATAAAAAAGACTGGTGGTAATAACATTATAATTGAGTACATGGGAAGTGTGTGCCTGAACCATAGATTGAATCCACACTATAGAAATCCAGGAGAAAAGTAAAACAAACAAGTAACAAATAGGAAAATACTCAGATTGTCTTTTCATTTTCTGAACGGTACATATATCAGAGGAAACACACTTTTATTTTATTTTTAAGACAGTTAGAAAACTTATGTTTTTAATTATGTGGTCATATACCACACACACACACACACACACACACACACACAAACACACACACACACACACACTATATATATATATATATATTCCTGTGACTAAATATAAAGAAACTTCTGCAGCAAGTTTTTAAAAAGTCACTCCTAATTCCAGCTACAGATCAAATCTCATAAAGTGTGTATGTTTTATTAATTTGTTTAGATATATTTACAGAAAAAATTTTACTGAATGTAGAACTACACTATAGATTCTGTATTTCTTAACAGTTATGGATGGAGATAATGGATCCTGAATCCTGGCCTTAGCATCATGTAAACATATCTGCAGCAAACTGTACCTATTGAAACCTTGAGTAAGCATCCTTCAGATATGTCCTGCAACATGAAGAATTCCAGATCTTCCTTACAGAGTAGGAGAGGATATTGTTAGGGCAAAACACATAATTTTTACCTGTACAAAGTCTGAAATGGCAACAAATAAAACTCTCAGGATTTTGCTGCCTTGAAAATAAATAAAGAGATGAACTCCTCTGGTTTGATTCTCTTCCCAGAAGGTCTTTCTGTTCCCTAGTAGTGATTATACAATGACAGTTTTTGGCTCTTTCTCCCCATGTTACTGTGATTGCAGCTTGACAGATGGAAGGACAAGTGAAAGAAATCATTTCAGCACAGTCCAAGATCCCAACAGATTTGCTTGTCCAATATGCAAACATTTTTCTTACAAATTCAGAAGCACTTCTATATAATATGTATGTAGTGGGCATGTTTGAAAGTAGAGGGACTTGTAGTTCTTTCTCAATATTAATCATCCTATTTTGGTTTGAATAGAAAAATTAGAATCCCTGATAATTACTTAGACACATAAATAAATGTATATTTAATTAGCGTATATCTCTAACTCTGACCAGAAGAACTGCTCAAAGTGAGTGAGATAAATTATCTACTGGCTTTTTAAATGAGCATCAAATAAGTCAGCTATCATCAACATTATCAACATTTGCTAATTATTCCAAGCATATAGCAATCAGAAGTCATTGTAATTGTGACCCAAGATGCTTATTGATATATGGGACTTGTTCTAGTGTGGAATCACATGTGAAGTAGTTAAGTGATGTGTGCAAATGCATTAAGCACACAGAAAAGAAATATCTTGTTATAGTAACATTTCCATTTAACATAAAAAGAGCGATAGAGCCTCCCTGTTATTTTCTATGGAGATGTTGCCCATAAGTACTCAGTGTTTTATGTATGGTATTTATGAACAATTCCACACTGCTGGCTAAGTACTTTATTCTGAAAATATTCCACACAAACATACTATGTTCCTTTTAAATCTCATTATTTTGCTTGTTAGGATATCTGTGATTAGCATGTAAAAGATGCTGGTCTTTTTTATTTTTATCTTGGATACACATTCTGTTATCTATACTTCCATGCTAGACGAAAAGAAGCCAATTTTCTATATTAGGAGAAGCTTTTACATCAAAGGCTTTCACCTTTTCTCTACTGGAGTCGATGTTCAGTGAATCATCATCAAGCAATTAGTGTGATATCTGATAGAACTCCTGGAATGAAAATTTTCCAGGTAGAAAATCAAGTTTATAGCAGTCTTTATCCATCAATGTTCAGGCTTATAATCAGGGCAATCATTTCAACTTTCAAACTTTTGCAACATAAGTCAGGTGGGGGACTATCATGTTTAAGCACTAGATTACTGACTATTTTGGAACTCTCAGTTACTCTAATTCTAAAAAAAATTTAAATATAGAAATAGAATGTTATACATGAGAGAGATAAAAAAAAGCACAAGAATAACAAGGGGGAAATGGATAGAATGAATGAAAAATATCTCAGTCCATGAATATGATGGACTATGAGAGTTAATAGTGATGATGTCTTTCTGGACAAATTTTAAAGCAACACTAGGGAAAGCAACAAGTTGAAAAATTGTTTGGTTTGGATATCTCCATTTGTTACTATTTTTAAAATTCCTCAGAGAGAAATTTGTAATTAAAGTTCTCTGAGAGAAAATTTTAAGAAACATTTAGAAATTAGTGTTACAGTGAACAGAGTGGGAATGAAAATTTGCATGGTGACTGTATTAGTCAGGATCTCTAGAGATGCAGAATTGACACAATGAATATGTGTATATATATATATATACATATATATATATATGAAATGTATTGAGTTGGCTTACAGATATGGATGAGGTAGTCCCACGATGGCTGCCAGTAGCTGAGGTAATCCAATGATGGTTGCCAGTAACTTCTTAGTTCGGTAGTCAAGTGGGTGATGGCTGAAGGCTGGAGAATTCTTAGAGTCTTTAGTCTAGCCAACAACTTGGAGGATTAGAAGGCTAGAAGGTCGAGGAAATGAAGCGGCTAGAAGAAAGAGAATTCCTAGCACAGCTGCAATAAGCATCTCTTCTCTTTGGTGGCTCCTTTTTATATAATGTAGTACTAGGAGGATCCTATGAGATCTTTGGAGGTTCTGTTAGGATGTAGGGGGGGTATAATCCTATTAGGTGATCTCAGTTGAACCTTGCAGATGAGCTCATTTTAGTTAATTCCAGGTGTGTCAAGTTGACACCCAGGCTTAACTATTACAAGTCCACTATTGTCAACTTGACACCAAATCACATTTCCTTAGGCCATTAAAAAAATCTTCAAATAAAAACAGTAAGATTCATAATTCTGGCTAACATAATATAGCTATCTATGTACAACCACACACCCATTATTTTTCCAACATTAATGACAATACCCCTTGAGAAATTCTTACTCTTTAGTGTCCTATAACACAATATCATAATGTAGACTACATTTCATTACATAACTACACATTAACATTACATTACATAACATAAATATCTTCTTAGAGCATGCGCACATGCACAAGCCTATTCTTAATAGTCTAGACCAGAAGCACTCATAGCAATTATAATCCTTGTTTCTGTAACTGCTTATGTGGCCTTAGGTGTTATTTATGATGACCTTCTTCTACTACCCATTCTGTATTTCCTCTACCTTCAGCAAGCACTTCTGCAGGCCTTGGCTCTTTTCCTGGAGGTATTACAAACACCTTCATCCCTGGAAGATCTGGACCTTTACTGTCCTACCTGTGTTGACCTTAATCACAGGACATTGTAACACCAAGAGACACTCTAGTGGATCTCCTGCACTCTAAACATACTCTTCCTTACCACCATTACATAGAATCAATCCAATTTCCCCTTCGTGGTCTAGGTCAATCATCCCTCCTAACACTGCTATTCCTTTCTTAGCCTGTTGACTCAAAGGCATCAAAAGTCCAAAATAACCAGGAGGAAGCCTTAGCTTCCAATTCAAAGGAATAGTTGCTGTCTCCTACCAGAAGCATTCCCTGCTCTGGAACCAAAACCTCTAAGCCAGTAGAACGCAGGCTCATGGCAATAGCAAGCAAAGATCACTAGAGGTGATAGTAAGGGGAGCCTGTTTCCACCCCTCGATTCCTGGACCCGTGAATCCTGGCTATAGGGGACACAATACTATATGTTGGACATTGGTTTAAGGCATTTATGGCCTTCTGAATAATTCTGCCCCATCCCTCCAGATTATTACCACCTAATTGATGCTGTAATAAGGCCATTATACGGTTCTACCAAGCCAGCTGCTTCAGGATAGTGGGGAACATGGTAAGATTAATGAATTCCATGGTCATGATCCCACTGCCATACTTCTTTAGCTGTGAAATGAGTTCCCTGGTCAGAAGCAATGCTGTGTGGAATTCCATGGTAGTGGATAAGTCCAAGAATGATAGTCTTGGCAGAAGCATTACGTGCAGGAAAAGCAAATCCATATTCAGAATAAATATCCCAGTAAGAACAAAGCTCTTTCACTTCCATCTTGGAAGTAGTCCAATGTAGTCAGCCTGCCACCATGTTGCTGGTTGGTCACCCTGCGGAATGGCTTCATATCGGGAACTCAGCGTTGGTCTCTGCTGCTGGCAGATTTGGCACTCAGCAGCAGCTGTAACCAGGTCAGCCTTGGTGAGTGGAAGTCCATGTTGTTGAGTCCCATGCATAACCTCTATCTCTGCCACCATGTTCACTTTGTTCATGGGCCCATTTTGCAATGACTGCAATGGCTGGGGAAAGAGAATGACTGTCCACAGAATGGGTCATCTTATCCACCTGATTATTGAATGTTTCTTCTGCCAATGTCATCTTTGATGAACATTTACATGGGACACAAATATCTTTGTGTTCTTTGCCCATTGGGAGAGATCTATCTACATGCTTCTTCCAGAGATGTCTTTAGTCTATCCAATGACTTGGAGGGTTGGATGGCTAGAAGGTTGAGGAAACCAGGCAGCTAGATGGAAGCGATTCCTAGCACAGCTGCAATCAGCGTCTCTTCTCTTTGGTGGTTCCTTTTTATACGGTGTAGTACTGGGAGGATCCTATAAGATCTTTGGAGGTTATGATAGGCTCTAGGGTAGGTATAATCCTATCAGGTGATCTCAGTAGGTCCTTGCAGATGTGCTCTCAGCCCATCATAGTTACTACCATGTGTGTCAAGTTGACACCCAGGCTTAACTATCACAGTGGCTAATATGATATTTGAAATCTTGCCAGGTTAAAGATCTATTGACTTCTGTTTTCCAAATTATAGCACTCAGCTGCAGTTAAAAAAAGCAAAGGCAGTTAAGATCAAATACTTTTGATTTTCCTGCCGCTTAATGTAATCATGTGAAATCTTCCACCGAATTATAGATTTCCCTTACTTCTTTTCTTTTATCATTACTTATTGGATGACTGCATAACAGATAACCTTTAGAGTTTCAAGAACAGTTTTCAAATCTAATATTTTCTTTGTATCAAAACTCAGTAAGTCAGAGCACAGTAATGAGGCTTAGTAAACCTGAAACTGAGAAACGCATCACAAAAACAAGAATATCTTTGACACATATCTGAGAAGGGAGAGATCATTAACTTGCAACATGAAGCTTTTATTATTTGACTTACTTCTGATACTTTTTTTAAAACATTTTTTATTATCCTTTAATGTGCATTCGACACTCTCCTCTGGGCCCTCTTCTGCGATGACATACAAGGACCCAGTGGCATTTCCCTGAACTGTTTCCTGTGTTCTTCTTAAGCATAGGAGCACTACTGTGGCTGTCAATTCCTTGCCTCCAAGGATCTTGGTGACTTTAACAAATGCTAGACTTTGTGGGGTCAATAGTGTGTGGGACATTGCGGAGGGCATGCAAAGTCCAATTATGATTGCTTCAGCCCTAACTTGTGTGGAGTATCTTGCATATCATTACTCTTCCCATCCTTGTGCCCTTACAGTCTTACCGCCCCCTCTTCCACAAATGTCCCTGAGCTTCAGGATGGGGGGAGATTAGTCTGGCCTAGTTCTAGGTGGCTGATATAGAGTCTCTGAAGTTCTGGATTATGGTTTGTTGATTTTCTTTCGCGGTTTTGCTGCTCCTGCAATGTCCTTCACTCCATCCTGATGGGTATTGGATGACACCCCCTGGCCAGAGATAAAAAACTGTTAAACTATAGTCTTGTTATAAGAGTATATTCAAAGGTAGATGTAATAAGAGTAGGAAACCACAGTGAGGGAGGGGTCAATCACTCATTTGCAAAATGGTTACTTATTATCTGCCAGACTATATGTCCTCCCCTTCTGGTGAGATCACACCCCCTTAGTTGTAAATGATCAGGAACGAAAAGTCTGTGAACTTAACCAGATGTCTCATTGCTTACTTGCAGTCCTTGATGGAGGCCTATTTTCTCTGCTGTAACATGGTCCCCTCTCTCCTTGTTTCTGATGTGGCGCTCCTACCCCATCCCTCCTGTTCATACTCCTTACAATTACTGTATTACAGAGATTTATCCTTGAGTGTCTCTAGGTGGGCTGCGTGGGTATGGTACTAGGAGCCACCTATTAAGGAGTACATATGGTGCTTAAATTTCTGGGTCTGGGTTACTTCACTCAATATAATTGTTTCTAATGACATCCATTTCCCGACAAATTCCAGTAATTCATCATTTTTCATGGTTGAGTAGTACTCCATTGTATAGATGTACCACTTTTTTCTTATCCACTCATCAACTGTTCGACATTTGGGCTGATTCCATGACTTTGCTATTGCAAACAGTGCTGCTATGAACATGGTCACACTTGTGCTATCGAGGTGAACCTCTGCTGCATGGGGGGTTATTCCCAAAAGTGGAATCTCAGGGTTATATGACATTTCAATCTTTAATTTCTTTATGAATCTCCAGACGGCTCGCCAGAGTGGCTGTATGAGCCTACATTCCCAACAACAATGTAGGAGAATTCCGCTCTCTCCACATCCTCTCCAGCATTTGTTGTTCATATTGTGGATTTTTGCCATCCTGACCGGGGTGAGATGATATCTCAGGGAAGTTTTGATTTGCATTTCCCTGATGGCTAAGGAAGTAGAGCATTTTTTCAGATATTTGTTAGACATTTTAATTTCATCCCTAGTAAAGTTTCTTTTAAGTTCCAGGGCCCGTTTTTTAATTGGGCCATTAGTTTCCTTGGTGTTTAGTTTTCTAAGTTCTTTGTGCACTCTGGATAGTAGAGCTCTATCAGATATGTGGTTAGTGAAGATTTTCTCCCATTCTGTCGGTTGCCTTTGAGCTCATGCTACAATCTGTTTATCTGAACAGAAGCTCTTTAATTTCACAACATCCCAACAGTTGAGAGCTGGTAGCAGTGACTGTGCCATTGGATGTCTGTTTAGGAACTGTTGGCCTTGCCCAGTCAGCTCGAGGGAATTCCCTACCTTTTCAACTATGGTTTATATAGTCTCTGCCCTTAAATCAAGGTCCTTGATCCATTTGGAGTTAAGTCTTGTACAAGGTGACAAGTCCAGTTTTAATTTTCTACATGTGGAGGAGATCCAGTTTTGCCAGCACCATTTGTTGAAGATACTGTTCTTTTTCCATTGGACTTTTGGGGCCCCTTTGTCAAAGACCAAATGGCTGTAATTTTGTGGGCTTATATCTGGGTCTTCAACCCTTATCCATTGATCTGTGTGTCTATTTTGGAGCCAGTACCTAGGCTGTTTTTACAACAATGGATTTGTAGTATAGACTAAGGTTTGGTATGGTGATACCTCTAGCAGTGTTTTTGTTACTCAGGATTGTCTTTGCTATCCTGGCTCTTTTGTGCCTCCATATGAATTTTGAGATTGTTTGGTCAACTTCTTTAAACAATTGCTTTGGGATTTTAATTTGTATAGCATTGAATTGGTATATTGCCTTTGGTAGGATGGTCATTTTTACGATGTTGATTCTGCCAATCCAGGAACATGGGAGGTCTTTCCACCTTCTGGTGTTTTCTGCAATGTCTTTCTTGAGGGTTTTAAAGTTTTCATTGTAAAGATCTTTTACCTCCTTGGTTAGGTTAATACCAAGGTATCTCATTTTTTTAGGGGCTATAGTAAATGGGATTGTTTCTCTCAGGGGTTTTTCACTTCTTTCATTCTGGGCATATAGGAACGCCACTGATTTTTTTACGTTTATTTTGTATCCTGCTACCCTGCTGAACTTCTCAATTAGTTCCAGAAGCTTTCTGGTGGACTTTTTGGAATCACTCAGGTATAAGATCATGTCATCTGCAAATAGGGATAGCTTGACTTCTTCCTTGCCGATTTGAATCCTTTTATGCCCCTTTCTTGTCTTATGGCTTCAGCTAAGACTTCAAGTACAATATTGAATAGAAGTGGTGAGAGTGTACGGCCTTGTCTAGTTCCTGATCGAAGTGGGAATGCTTCCAATTGTTCCCCATTGAGTATAATCCTTGCTGTGGGATTTTTGTATACAGCTTTTATTATATTGATAAAAGTTCCTTCCATTCCTACTGTCTCTAGTGTTTTTATCATAAAAGGCTGTGGATCTTGTCAATAGCTTTTTCTGCATCTATCGAGAGTATCGTGTGGTCTTGGACTTTGGACTGGTTTACATGATGAATTACATTCATTGATTTGCGTATGTTGAACCAAACTTGTGTGCCAGGGACACTTGGTCCCCGTGAATGATCTTTTTGATATGTTTTTGAAACCTATTTGCTAAGACTTTGTTGAGAATCTTTGCATCTATGTTCATCAGAGAGATTGGCTTATAGTTTTCTTTTTTAAGTGAATCTTTATTAGGTTTTGGGATTAAAACGATATTAGCTTCATAGAAGGAATTTGATAGTGTTCCTTCCTTTGCTATTTGATGGAACAGTTTAAGGAGTTTTGGTGTTATTAACTCCTTAAATTTCTGGTAGAGCTCTGTGCTGAATCCATCTGGTCCAGGACATTTTTTTGTGGGAAGTTTCGAGATTACTTCCTCAATCTCCTTATATGTTATAGGACTATTTAAATAATTTGCAACTTCCTGATTCAATTAAGAAGTTGTGTTTACTTAGAAATTCATCCATCTCTTTTGTGTTGTCAAATTTCACAGAGTATAAGTTTTTGAAATATGATGTTATAATTCTCTGGATTTCTTGGGTATCAGTAGTTATAACTGCATTTTCATTTCTAATTTTGTTGATTTGGGTTTTCTCTCTCTTGCTTTTGGTTAATTTAGCTAGGGGTGTATCAATCTTATTGATTTTTTGAAAGAACCAGCTTTTTGACTGGTTGATTTTCTCTATCGCTTTCTTAATCTCGATTTCAGATATTTCTCCCCTTACTTTGCTTATCTCCTCTCTTCTACTACTTTTGGGATCAGATTGCTCTAGTTTCTCTAAAGCTTAAATCTGTATTGTTAAGTTATTTATTTCTGATGTTTCCATTTTTCTGATGTAGGCATTATGAGCTATGAACTTACCTCTTAGGACAGCTTTCATTGTGTCCCAGAGATTTTGGTAAGTTGTATTTTCATTATCGTTTGCTTTCAGGAAATCTTGAATTTCCTTTTTAATTTCTTCCTGAATCCAGTTCTCATTCAGCATCATATTGTTAAGTTTCCAGGAGTTAGTGTATTTTCTGTTGTTTGTTGTCTTGTGGATATCCAGCTTTAGGGCGTGGTGGTCTGATAGGGCACCAGCTAGAATTTCAACTTTCCTGTATATGTGTAGATTCATTTTGTGGCCCAATATGTGATCTATTTTGTAGAAAGTTCAGTGTGCTGCTGAGAAAAATGTGTATTCTTTGTTGCACCAGTGAAAAGTGAGATAGAGATCTGTAAGGTCCATTTCTTTGAGGCTTTGATTAAGTTTCAAAGTGTCTCTGTTAAGCTTTTCACCTGTTGATCTATCCCATGTGGAGAGGGCAGTGTTGAAATCCCCAAGAATTATCGTTTGGAGTTTGCTTTCTCACTTTAGACACTGTAGGATTTTCTTAATGAATGTGAAAGGGCCCATATTGGGTGCATAAATGTTCAGTATTGTGAAGTCTTCCTGGTGAATTGTACCTGTGACTAGAATGTAGTATCCATCTGTGTCTCATATGATTTTTTTTTGGTCTACTATGTCTGACAGCATAATGGCTACCCCTGCCTGTTTCCTGGTTCCATTAGCTTGCAGTATTTTGGACCAGCGTTGTATTTTTAGGATGTGCTTATCTTTTGTGGGAGATGAGTTTCCTGAAGGCAACAATTGATGGGTTGTGATTTTAATCCAAGTTTGTAATCTGTGTCTCTTAATATTTGACTTAATACCATTGACATTTAATGTTATAATGGAGAAATTATTTTTAAGCTTATTATTTTACATTTATGTTTTTGTGGTATTATAGTACTCTTCTGTCTTCCTGGATATATTTGTTTTTTTTCTTCAAGTTTGCATATCATTTCTAGCATTTTTTGAAGGCCTGGTTTGGTAGACATGTATCCCTTCAAGTTGTCTTTGTACTGGAAAATTTTTCTTTCTCCCTCGATCATGACAGATAGTTTTGCCGGGTATTTCAGTCCGGGTTGGCAATTTTGCTCATTGAATACATGAAGTACATCTCTCCAGCTCTTCTTGCTTTTACTGTTTCCATTGAGAAGTCATTTGTTATTTTAATAGGTTTGCCTTTAAAAATGACTTACTTTTTTTCTCTTGAAGTGCTCAGTACCTTTTCTTTGTCTTGAATGTGGAGTATTTTGACTATATTTGCCGTGGTGATTTTCTATTTTGGTCATATCTGTTTGGAGTGCAAAATGCGTCTTGTATTTGGATGGGCCTCTCATTCTTCAGTTGAGGCAAGTTTTCATTTATGATAATTTGAAAAATTTCGTCAGGTGTGGTATTTTGAGATTCTTGCTCTGGTATTCCATGAATGCGCATGTTAGGCTTCTTCAGGGTGTCCCATATCTCTTGAATGTTCCTCTCAAGTACCTTTTTATCTTTAACTACCTCTTCCATTCAGCTGTTTAATTCTCCCACTTTGTCTTCAAGATCTGAAATTCTATTTTCTGCTTCATTAGTTCTGCTGCTAAGACTCTCTGTTGAGTTTTGGGTTAAAGATAACTTGTCTTTTAGTTCAATTTTAAACTCTGCCTGGGACTGTTTTAACTGCTCTATGCCTATTTTTGTTTCTTGAACTGTTTTTCTCAACTCCTCCAAATGCCTGTTGTGTTCCTGTTCAAAGTGGTTGATGCGGTTGTTTAATTGCTCTTGGATTTCCTGTTTCATAGTATTAATCATGGTAACGATCATACTTTGAAAGTTGTTGTCTTGTCTGGCTTTCTTGGCTGTTTTCTGTGAATTTGTTCTGGTTGGAATCCATCCTTAAGGGGTTGATTCTTTCAGTGGGAGATTGGTCTCCTTGTGTTTTGTTTCTCATGTATCTGCACTTTGACTTGGGCATTGTTGTTTTGTCTTCTAGGGCTTTTCAGTTTCTGTGTGTTTTTGACTGAACTGATTTAGTTGGTATTACTACACTTGGGCAGTTGTTACTAGTGCTTGCCTTGGGGTTGGGTATGCTTGTCTAGTTCATGATCGAAATGGGAATGCTTGCAGTTTTTCCCCATTGAGTATAATCCTTGCTGTGGGATTTTTGTATACAGCTTTTATTATATTGATAAAGGTTCCTTCCATTCCTACTGTCTCTAGCGTTTTGATCATAAAAGGCTGTTGGATCTTGTCAAAAGCTTTTTCTGCATCTATCGAGAGTATCACTTCCGATACTTCTTTTTTTTTTTTTTAAATTTTATTATTATTATTATTTATTCAACTGTGTGCATATGTGTGTGTACGTGCGCGCATCTGTGTGTGTGTGTATGTGTGTGTAGAACCACGGACGAATTTGCGAACCACCATGGACGCCTCCACCTCCTTCTGCCCCGGGATTCACAGGCTCCGCCCTACCAGGACCAGAAGCGCAGGCCGCCCCCGCTTCTGCCTAGCGCCTATACGTGGGATCTGGGATCCGAACTCAGGTCCTTCCGCCTGCTAGACGGAGGCTTAACCCCTGAGCCACCTCTCCAGCCCTCACTTCCTATACTTCTGATAAACTATCTTTCACACTTTGGAGAAGAAAGTTGGTGAAACCAAGTACTAAATAAATGTTAATATATTTGAGGCACAGGAATTTTAACAGAAGGAAACAAATAAAAAAGAAAAATATTGCTTAACATTCATGAAGTTTTTATATTAAAACATAATTGATAAATGATAAAAATGTATACTAAAAAACACTATTTCCCACAATTTTGTGTAAGACATAAACAACTTTAGGAAAAGGAGTCAAATGTTTAATACAAAATTCTTTAAAATGTACACTTTCTGTTTCAAATGTATAATTTATTAGAAAATCTAAAATACAAATTAGAGGACTAAGTAAGAATAAAAAGGATTGAAAATGATTCAAAACTTGAAGAGCCAATATGCATGCAAACCAGTTTTCATATGGATATTTTCTTTCTCCCCATATTTAGCTTTGTATGTATTTAGATTTTCTTTTCAATGATATACAAGTTACATGAAACAAGAGAAAAACTAATGATTCAGACAGGGTATGAGGTCTAATCGAAAACTAAACAAAGTTTATACTCAAAGGAATGTTCTCTGCATGAAAAGCTAAGCAAAATTAAATCTAAATTGTAAAGATAGAAATGTTTTTCTGTTCTCTTTCATTCTATGCATATTGGTGCTGAATTACTTTCAAGGACAATTAGTAAATACATGTTAATTCTATTTCATTTTCATGTCCTAAATCTAACATGACTTGTGACCAAGAGCATATCATGGGTAGAAATGAGGACTCAGAGGGAGGTTTGACATTCATACAGGGAAAAGAGGCACTGAGAGAAGGGGAGGGAGGTGGTTGAAAGGAAGGAGAAAAGCGGGGGAGAGTACAAAGGGGGACTGGGGAGGAGTGGAGGGAGGGAGAGGACCAGGGTACTAAATGAGCTTGTGTGATTGGGGAAAAAAAAAGATTTGTGGTTGGCAATGCTTTAAATTACTGGTAGAGTTAAGGACAAGTGTTTTTTTTATAGGATGAAAAAAAGTTAGAGTTTTAATAATTCACAGAGAAAAAAGTCAAGGAAATTTTGTCTTAGCTTCAGTATCAAAACTAATATGTAAAAGAGGTAGCTGACATGTTGGTTCAATTTCGTGGTCAATCACATGAACCTATCAGAAGACACACAGAGAAAGCACAAAACTCTTTGTTACACTCACAGGTCACCTTACACCATGCAGGTTCAAAATAGAAACTCCTGATCAGAATAAAGAAAAAGACAGGAGCCAGGAGACAGTCTGACATGGGAGATTTCCAGGAGCTCCATGTGAAATCCCATGTCCAGCAGGTTTAATTCAGAACTCCTTAGTTTCAGTGAGTTTGTGATATAGGTGTAGTGCACAGTTGTGTGCCTTGAGATGATTAAGGTATCATGACTTCTAAAGGCAAATTCATAAGATATTAACTGATCATTCAACTCACATATCAAAGACTAGCTGATGGTACAAATGGATTCAGCATTCCTTCTTTCATGATGTGTCCAAGTAAAACATAATCACATCTAAGAATAATTCAATAAGCCAATGTGTAGATCATGCTTCCATTACTTTGTTAACAATAAATTATTTTAAAAATGCCTTCTTTTCTATCTCACACTCAATCCTACTTTTACCACACACTACGGAATCTTAAAAAAATTATTTTACAGTAAATCTGTGATTGGGATGCTTGTAATGTAAAAATCTCTATTTTGAAGAAGCATGCCCAACAATATCTTCTCTGTTAACATCTTTCAACACCCCATTCAGACACATGTATGCTAATCCCATGGAAGTTCATCTATTGTTCCATTAGTATGTACTGTGGGAATTGTTTGGTTGCATGTCTCGTCAATGATCTCAGCATTAGTGGTTTCATTTTCATTGAAAATGATGTAAGCATTAGGAGCTTCTGTTCTGATTAGGAGAAACACTGAATAAATAGATAAAAGCTTCAGGCAACAGGAGGTCTAATGCATTAATTCAGCTTGGTGTTTTAGAGATTGTGTCAACAGCAATATAGGAAAGAAGTGAGAAACACAATCTTGATCAACAGAAATTGACATGTATTGCCTGAATTAGCATTTTGCCTATCATTCTATGTGAAAAATCCTGCCATTTAGCAATGTGATAGTTCATTGTTAGCTAGTGTTAAAAATAAAGTTAGACCTTGTCAATGAGTTTAAAACATATGAGTTTAAATGTTTGATATATGGCTAGTCAGATGCAAATAACATATCAGCAACTTTGGTGCAGCTAATGACAAAATATGAGTAAATTATCAAAGTGTATTTGGATCATTGCTTCTTTTTTATTTTTTTAAATTTTTTATTATTATTTATTCAATTGTGTGTGTGTGTGTATGTATGTGCGTGCGCATGTTTGTATGTATGTGTGTAGAACTACGGACTAATCGGGAACCACCATGGACGCCTCCACCTCCTTCTGCCCCGGGATTCACAGGCTCCGCCCTACCAGGACCAGAAGCTCAGGCCGCCCCCGCTTCCACCCGGCGTCTATACATGGGATCTGGGATTCAAACTCAGGACCTTCTGCCTGCAAGGCAGAGGCTTAACCCCTGAGCTACCTCTCCAGCCCTGGATCATTGCTTCTTAAGAAAAAAAGTAGAAATGTTTTTCAGTTCAGTTTAATTATAATTAATTTTTCTAAGTATATTTAATTTTGTAGATATAGTATATGAACATAGTATATGATTGAGGAGAGAAAAGAGGGAAGAAGGGAGGGAGAAGTACGAGAGAGAGTAGAAGAAAAAGTAAAGTGATAGAACCATTGTTTTTTCAAAACAGTAACAAAGAGTAATGACTGCTCTTAAATTGCACTTTTTCTCAATGATTTGCCTGACATCTGCATACACTGCTGAGGTAACAAACTTTTCATTTGTAGAATACAACAGAAGAGGTATTCTCTAATAAATATTTGATATTAAAGTAGATGGTAAACTTCAACTTCATAAGAATTTACATACTTCAGGATTCAAATTCATATTCAATATTGTTGTTCAAATTAAAAATTACACAACAGTGCATTGTTCTGTTCTCCATCATGTCTTCCCCATTTTCCTTTCATAGCTCACTGTTAAAGCTTTAATTTTAATGCTTGATTTGCATATGTCCAGCGGATAGCAAAATGTGATTAACCTGAAGGAGTCATAAATTCCCTAAATAATGAACATTTAAGAGCAGTGAAATAGGGGCTGGAGAGATGACTCAAGGTTTAAGTCACTGTCTCTCAAGCAGAAGAACATGAATTTTGAGTTCAGATTGTAGATCCCATATCTAAACACCTGGCACAAACAGCGGGGTCCTGTACTTTAGGCTCTGGAAAACAGACTCTAGCAAACCCCAGAGCAAAGAAAAAAAAAAAAAAAAAAAAAAAAACAGGTAGAACAATCCAGGATACTTCCTGAGGTTATCTTTGTGCCTTTAGAGGTACACTGATAATACACACAGTCACAGACAAGACTCACATACACATGCACTCACACTCACACACATACACACAAAAGACCAACAAAGTGATTTCTTTTTTATTTTTTAATTTTTTTATTATTTTATATTTATTATTTATTCAATTGTGTGTGTATGCATGTGTGTGTGCGCGCTCGCGCGTGCATGTGTGTGTGTGTGTGTGTGTGTGTGTGTGTGTGTGTGTGTAGAACCACAGACGAATTAGGGAACCATCATGGACTGCCTCCACCTCCTCCTTGCTTACTCTGCCCGGGATTCACAGGCTCCGCCCTACCAGGTCCAGAAACGCAGGCCACCCCCGTTTCCTCCCGGCGTCTATACGTGGGGTCTGGAATCCGAACTCAGGACCTTCTGCCTGCAAGGCAGAGGCTTAATCCCTGAGCCACCTCTCCAGCCCCAACAAAGTGATTTCTAACTGTGGCTTAGAAATAGTTTTCAGTTAGTTACAAAGGTTACTCTGGTAAGCAATATGATGAAGAGCTGAGAGAATGAGACTTTGGATACCAATGATACAGCGTGGCCTTGTTTAGTAAGAATTCTTCTTCAATATCATTTTCTCAGTGTAAGATTTTTATGTAGCATTGCTGAATTCGTTCTATTATAAATCTTTTTCAAGATAGGTCCTCTAAAAGAGATAGAAAATAAATCCTTAATTTTCTTTTAAAATAAAGAAGTTGCTAGTCTGTTCAGACTGCTTTAACAAAAATGCTATAACTCAAACATCTTAAGCAACAGGTACTCTTCAAACATTAAAAGGCTGAGAAGTGAAAGTTAAAGACCATGTTCCTAGATATGCAGTGGTTATGCTGACTGTGGCCTCACAAGAGAGGGGTAACTGAAGTGGCTATTCTTAGAATGCCAATGATCTTAGTATGATTGTAATAAAAACAATTGGATATTTGTATAAAAGGGTCATACATTTTCCTTTCTTGCAGTCTCTTAAAATAACTCTTTAGCTTTGCTCTTTTGCTGAGTGGTATGTTAAAGGGGGATTAATAAAAACTAATTGTAGTATGTAAAGTCAAATTACATAAGTAATGTAATTAAAATTCACCTATGTCAGTCAGAGGTTAGGTAAGATGAGTTCACCAAACCTCACATGTTCTTTAATTAAGACACATATTTATTTTCAAGGAGATAATTTTTCTTATTTTCTCAAGATTTTTCTTTAAAATGTTAAACGGTATATTTACATGACAGAAAAAAACTAGCCCTTTTGCTAAATTCTCCTTCCAAAGGTTACGATTCTTGAGGCTTTTAAGATATGGAAGACTTGATTTGTGCATTTTCACATTAGTTTAAGGTCATATTGGAGAAGGTCAATGCTGCATGCAGTATCAAATCTTATTGCTCTAATTTAAAATACATGCTCAGACAATTGCTTTCATCAGCCTTGAGTTCACAAACAACTGTGCATTGTAAATGGCAACTCTACGACATTATGAATACAAGTTGCTAACTGTAAATTCATAACCTTATTGCATTTGATGAACAGTTATTTTAGCATAATAAGAATTAGTTATGTGAAAGTCTTTTCAAAATAAGTATACTTTGATGAGCTCTGGATTAACTCAGAATTTACATTTAGATGTTTTAAATGCTAAAATCATTTATAAATATAATAACAGTATCTATGCATTACTTACTGTACTTCTGAGCATTTCATGTTATCTTTTTAATAATACTGCACTTTGGTACTCTCTTTTTCTCCCTTACTCTGCTGTGTTTATGAAGATAGAGACTCATATACAGTCAAATCTAAGATACAAAATTATAAATATTTACAATTGAGAATATAGTCCTCATCTGATTTTAAATTATATTCTCTGTAATAAGTCACACTATTTTCCAGCATTGCTGACCTACATCTGATTAATCACTGAAGATATCACTGAAGATAAATAGGAAGGTAAAAATTATTTTAAAAAGGAAATGAGACATCATGTAACATCACTTTGCATGTAATTTATGCAATGTATGTGTATGTGTTTGTGTCTATGTATGAAAATTTACATTGTTCTCTTTCAGGGTTACAATAATATTAGCATTTAACATTTATCACTTTTCTAATTACATGAGTGACAATATACAATATTAAATTTTCACTAAGAAAATTTAATTAATTTATTTATTATTTTCAATCATGGATTCACTCTCTCCTACACTGGCCAGGATTTATTATTTAGCCTGTTATTGTTTGAATGTGGGTTGTACTCCATAGGCTCCTATGTTTATATCCTTAGTTGATGCTAATTTTGGGGAAGGTGGTAGCAAATTTAGGAGATGGAGTCTTCCTGGAGGAAGGGATATCACAGAGAGCAAGCCTTGAATTTGTATGGTCCTCCTGACAGTCTGCTCTGGTAGTTTGTTGACTGTCTGCCTCACTGATGTTGGACATGACATGAGTTCCCTCCAGTTTCTGGAGTTCACCATGCCTGTTCGGCCATAATGGACTATATCACCTCTGGAACTGTAAGACAAATAAATATTCCTTTCTCCCCTTAGGTTGCTTAAGTCTCACAGCAGCAGAAAGAGTAAATGCAACATAGCCCAAGTTGGCTTTAAACCCATGGGCTAACATGTGAAACACTGCATCTGGTTTCCAAGTGCTTTAAACATGCTACATCATTTACCTTTTAATATTGACCTTATATTTTGAGTATTGCTGCCCACATTTTTCAGTGGATGTACCTCATCTACCTGCCACTCATCAATGGGCAACTTGAGCGAGCATGAAATTCCAGCTTTCTATTACCTACCTTTGTGAGTTGCATAATTACATTTTTGTTAACATATATATAATACACATAATATATGTTCATTCTTAGAAACAATTATATAAAGCTAGAAGAAAAGTTATCTTGAAACTTGATTATTTAACAAGCTCATTTTGATGTCATTGGCACTTAGGGAAAGTTTGTAATATTGATATTCCATGAAATCAATCATGTTACAAAATTGTGAAAATGGAAAAAATACAAGAAAAAAATGAAGTCTGTATCATTGACAACTATTCTGTTACAAATAACTTACATTAAATCATCGAAGAAATTCATTTGATAAACACAGTTATTTACATTTTCCACATGGAAATAGTGAAATTTAACGAAGTTAGACTTGTTTTATAAAGACAGAGGTTAAGAATAATTGGAAAAGAGTTTTAAATATGATGCGTCAAAATCAAAACAGTGGATATATAAAAGTTGCCTCTTTCTCAATAGTTCCCTCCCTTGGCTTTGCAGTCTAGTTTGAATAAAAACTTGAAAGGGTGCTTTCAATGATAATTTCAGATAGATTTCCATTATGAAGTTTTCTAAAGTAGAAAGGATTTACTTTACTTCACAATACATATTTGTTAATTTCTTTCATGTAAATTTTTGTTACAAATTGTGGAATACAAAAGTATGAGCCAAGCTCAGTTTAGTGATCAAGTAAATGAAAGATCAAGTGTTGATGAAGCATTAATTAGGAAAAAAACTAGTCTTCCATGTACTAAGACTTTGTACATACATCACATCAAATACCTATGCTGATCCTTTTTTTTTTAAAACAAAACTTCGATTACTGCTATAGATACTGAGCCCAGAAAATTTGCAGGTTTTGACTAGATACATTTCAAAATGTTTATCTCAATATTCTAAATCGTGGAAAGAAATAGTACTTGCTGTTTTTCCTTCATTTATGTTTACACTTCAAATTACATTTCCTACAAGATAAAATATTGGATCTTGTGAAATCCTTGCTTTAGGAAATAATTTGGAGGTAATCTCTTTCCAAATTCAGGACCTGCTTGGTCATGTCGCATTCACAACATGCTGTATTGTATGCTATTCATAGACAGAAGTTGAATACCTATTGTTTTCCTTGAAACTGAAATAAATTCCATCAGTAATATTTTTTAGTTCACCCATCCTTAAATTTCACTGGAATGTCGCTTATTTTCTTTTTGTACCCCACATTTTTTCTCTAATAGTACAAGTTCAATAGGTACTTCTCTTCCCCAATCTTTCCTTCCTGCACTATCCCCCCTTACCTCCTTCCTTTCACCCTTCTACCTCCCTCCCTCTCTCCCATTACCTCCCCCTTCCTCCCTCCCATCCCCTGGAGCATCCTTTTGTGTGAATGCCAAATCTCCTTTTGAATCCTCCACCCTAGTGAGGGTTCAGGAGTTTGTGGCATAGTTCGGAGCCCCTTCTTGGGCTTCCCTTAGTATGGGAACTTTATTATGCCTGTTAATCTTTTGAATCTAAGGATCCTATTGCACTAAGCCTTCTCCCCTGTGATCCATGCTAGACTTTTGGTATTAAAAACACAATAATTACTCAGTGACACACTGATCAGTTTCATGGTTTAGAATGTGTAGATGACATTCATTAAAAATATATATGCACTGTCATTGGAGAAATTCAGTGTGGAGTTTGTGTAATTATCACAGATAACAGAATAGCAAAATTTTCAAAATTTAAGAGTTTTCAAATATCCAGGAATGCTAGAAAATAGCTATCAAAATACAGGAGATACTCAGGAAATGGAGAAGCATGTTGTCTCAAAATATGAAAAAATTTAGTGTTGAATGTGAAAAATTTGGGATATTACAAAAGAAAGTAAACATTAGAATTTTATTTGAAATTAATGGACTTTATTCTGTTTTATTTACATATTTTTCTCTTTGATGCATATTCTCATGTATGGAAACAAATATCACAGATTTTTCTTGTGAAGTTTCACCCAGGCTGCATGGCTCATCCATTGATGTTGCAGTTCGCTTACATGTTTGTCCATAAATTTACACTAAATGGATTAAGGGAACAGTGGGTTTTCTTTTGGCTTTTGCTTGTTTGGTTATGGATCCTTGTCCACTTTGGCAGTAGAGCACACACCAATACTAAGGGATGAGGAAAGTAGCTAAACCATAACTACAGGACTGATGAGAGGGACAATTTTTACTTGTCAGACCAGCAAGTCTGGCCAGTTATACCAAGGTTGCCAATGTCCTCAACCAGTTTACCCTATCTTATTCATCTGTGCAGGACTGCCCATTACGGGCTGAGCCTTCCCAATTGATTAGATAATCTCCGGAAGGCTTGGTAGGGCTTAACCAAACTATTAAATTCTTACAACTGGGCCGGAGTTCAGAGACTTCACTTGACAATTTGACATTAGTATCCAACACTTGCTAACACTAAAATCTCAGTCTCTATACTTAGTATAATTAGTTGTATCAATCATGTGGCCAACCTTCAAAACTACCAGAGAATTCTATCAACCTAAAAAGATGCAAAAGAGATGGGAGGTTTTTGTCTTACCCTCCCCAAAGCCATCTCTTGATCCTCCCTGTCTTAAGGCAAGGCACAAACAGGAGGCAAGAGTTCCTAAATTTCTGTCAGATAAGGCATACATTCTGTGAGTTCTGAGTTCAATGAATCTCTCTCTGTCTCTTTCTCTTTATTTCTCTCTTTCTCTTTCTTTCTCTCTCTTTCCTCCTAATAAGGTTTGAATGTGAGTTACTAACCCAGCAGGCCATGTGTTGTAATCTTTAGCTGGAGTTAAGTTTAGAAAGGGTATTGAATATTTTGGAAACATGAACTTTGCTGGAGAGTGGAGGGAAGGGGCTGGGATGTTCTAGCTCTGCTTTCTCAGTGTGCTGTTTCTGACTCTGCCTTTTTTGCAGCTGTGTTGACTTAAACCTGTTCTTTGCTTTTGCCTCTGGACATGCCTTCTACTCTGTGCTTATCATACCCTCTGGAACCAAAGGCCAAATGAATCTCCCTTTCTCTATTAAGTTGTGCATTAATTTTGTCTCACCCAGTAAAATAAAAAGTGGCTGCAAAACTACTTTTATCTAAACAACACAAATGTAAGTGTGTTTTGTCCAATGTTCAGGACTATCTTCTCCATGCAGCCTGTTGCTGATCTCCAAGCATGACTCTTCCTGTAGCATCCTAGACTCTCAGCTTGGATTCCAGAATCTCTGGTTCTATTGATTTTGGATTTAAAAGAATAATCTCAACACCATTCCCCTTACTATTTCATAGTTTCACAAAGAAAGAAAATCCAAATAACACTAAACTCATAGCAAAGGCAAAGGTATTTTGACTTTAAATATTTTCATATCTGCAATTTTCAATATGAGAGATGGGTCCTATGAGACTTTCATGTGAACATAAGGTCAGAAATCTTGCTAAAATTTTATAACTTCAAATCTGGGTGAATTTGAGGAATATATGATTTCAATTATTTCAATATTAATATCTTACCTTGAAACTTTTAAGTTAGCTGTGAAAGGAAGTAAATCACGTCTGGAAAAATGTAAAGATACATGATATATCACCAGGAAACATTGATGTCAGAAAAATATCTCAGTCAATCTCAAAGATTGGAATGGAATAACACAATGGAAAAGGGATCATAATATAATTACATTATTAATTTAGAAATACATATCTTACTGTTAAAATTGATATCCTAATTTTCTAAATCTTTATTTATTTATTTATTGTGTGTGTGTGTGTGTGTGTGTGTGTGTGCGCGCATGTGTGCATGTTTCAGTGTTTGTGTCTCTTTTTATCACAATACACTATGTGTGCCTGTGGAAGACCAAGGGTGGCTTCAGTAATCATCCTGGATTGCTTCTACTTCCTTTTTTCTTTGCCTTGGGATTTTCCAGGCTCCAACTTCCAACACCATTATTTGCCTGGAATTTTTGTTTGGGATAGAAGATCTGAACTCTTTGTCTTTCTGTTTATGAAGCAGAATCTTAGCCCCTTGAGCAAAATCTACAGCCCTGAATTTTCTCTCTTCTCTATTCAAAGTTTCAGTTCTGATTCTAACCCATAAAGGATGAAATTGAGCTTCAACCTATATAACACATGAATAGTGCTTATAATATACACTATGCATTGGTCTGAGTGTTTTTAAAAAATACCTGTCAAATAATTATGATTTTGATAAAGAGATAAAGTTATATAAAATTATTGTAAGCAATACAGAACAAAAATTGAGATAATTTCTCATTAGACAATTGGTGTAAGTCAAAACATTCATAAAATAGGCTTTTACAAAGTTTTTCATTTATTTACAATATGGGAATGTTGCCCTAGCTTACTCAATTATGAACAAATTGCTAATTATTTAACCAGTTGTTATATAGCATTTTTGAGGTTGAGTTAATTTAAAATAATGAGATCAATGTGTCCATTTCATTCATTGAATTTTCCTGTAATAAGAAATGAGTTGGCAAGTAGAATTGAAACCATGAGGGCATCACAGCTCTTTCTCAAAAGTAAATATACACCCAGATCATGTAAACTTGCTGTCACTTTGTATATTAGCAATCTCGGCTGAAATGAAGATGAAACTGCTTTCTTGGCCGGGATGAAGCTATCAGCTGCATTAAATTAGTTTTTTTTTTTTTTTTTAGTTCTTAAGTGAAAGACAGTTTTTTTCCTGTATCTGAATTACCTGCCTCAAATCACTTCATAAATTGGACTAAACAGTATTGAATTTTAGGGTTGTTTTCCTATTCCCTTTGCTTGACACAAAGTTCAGTACTCCATTTCTTCTTTAACTGTGAGAGAAGCTTTAAAAACAGAGACTACATGAGTAATGTAGAAATGAAATGCTTCAAATTGCATTTCTGTCCCCAATGTATACTTCACATTTGTCCCAAGCAAAGCATATATTTTGAAGTAGTTTTAAAGGGCCCTCTTTCAGAATAGATAATAATTTCTTTAGAAGCAAGAGGGAAATAATAGTTTTGTTTTCTTTGCAGTATAATTGTACCGAGTATGTGTATATATATTCCTATTGCTTCAGTTATTTTATTTGTTAATTTTATGTGTGTGTGTGTGTGTGTGTGTGTGTGTGTGTGTGCATGTGTGCATGTGTATGTCTTCAGCAATCATCCTGGGCTGCTTCTGCCTCATTCATGCTTTGCTCTTGTATTTCCCAGGCTTTGCTTACCAGGGGAAGTGCCATTTCAAGCCTCACATTTTTATGTGAGATCTGAGATCCAAACTCAGGACCTTCTGCTGGGGAGACAGGGTCTTAACCCCTGAGCCATTTCTCTGGCCCATATTTCTTCAGTTTTTGCAGTGTTAAAGATATATATTCTTAGTTGTGTGTCTGCATATATGTGTGTGCATGTATGTTTCTCAACTTTCTTGTTTTAAAATAATCTTCAAAATTCAGTTTCACTGAATGGTGTCATAATTCAGAAAACAACAGTTGTGAATTTTAGTAAATATTTCTTTTCTCCTTATTAATTTGAAATCTAAATTGGAGTTACATAATCTAAAATCTGGTCTCAGTTGATACAGTTTCCAGTTTCAACTTCCCTCACTGTTCCATCATGAATAGGCCCAGTATCTAACTTATACAACTGTTTTGTGTGTGTGTGTGTGTGTGTGTGTGTGTGTGTACCTGTGCAGGCTCAAGGATAACTTCGGGAATCATCTCAGATCATTCTACCTCTGTTGGCTTTGCTCAGAAGATTCCTGGGATACCCCTTCCAGGGACAGAAGTACAGTTCACCTAGCATTTTTATGAGGATCCACACTTGGGATCTTATGCTTGTGAAGCAAAGGCTTACCCTGGATCCACTTATCCTGCCTGTTTTAGTGATCAGATTTATGAGACAGGTAGGAATATCCTACTGACTGTCACAGCTTGCACTGCTTGAGCAGGTATGCCACAATCTTCTTGACATCATGGCAACCTTCATATTTGCTTCTAACCACCAATTACTACTACCAGTGAAATCTGTTTGTTTCCTTCCTAGAAGTCCAACACAGGCACTGTTCCACATCAACATACTTTTCCAGTACCATGAATTCCATTCATTTGGTCTCAAATCCTCTGTGGAAATTCCAGGATAAACTCCTTATTGCAAATTTTTACCGCTTCTAAACAATAAAGGAGTAATCTCAGCATGAAAGAACTTCAACTAAAAAAGAAACAAATATAAATCTTTCTGTTGTCATAGTTAAAATAATGTTATAAAAACTTTAAGGCACAGAGTGGGTTAAACTAACATTGAAATGTTTATACAATATTATAAATATAGAATAAACAGAATATAATAATTATATTTTAATCATCAAATTATTTTACAACCTATCATGAAGATATGAATATATTAATAGTAAGTTATACTTTTCATTGGCTGGAGAGATGACTCAGAAATTAAGTGCCTACCTCTTAAGGAAAAGAATTTGAGTTCATATCTTGGATTCCATGTTAAAACATCAAGCAGAAACATACTTCTGATTCTGGAAGGCAGAGCTAGGGAAACCCCAGAGTATCCCAATTATGAAGTAGAACAATCAGGGATGATTTCCATAGTCACCCTTGGGCCTCCACAAGCACACAGTGTCCTTTGATATACATAGCATACACACACACACACACACACACACACACACACACACACACACATTCACCAAGTAAACTTTTACATTTTTAAATTAAAAATTCAGTGTTGATTGAATGGTTTGAATGATTTCTTTCATTGAATGACTTTCATGCTTTATCTTGTAAAATATTGTAAGACAAGTACTATATTTCCAAGCCTATCAATTTACTTGGTATGTACAATTAATAGTTTCATAATAAGTTACAGAACTGAATTCATAGTAAAAACACTTTCATTAAAACTGAAAATCATACTTTATCTTTGTTTTGCTTAGCTAAAAATTATGCTATTACGACTACATTGAACAAATTTTACTCTGGTTTAACTTATTGTAAGTGATTATACGTCTTCAGTTTCATTTAATTTTAAAGTAAATCTCTTGCTTTCAAGCCAGATATTCCCTTGCTTCAATTAGAAATATTTGAAAGGAAACTAAGATACCTGAATATCTGACTGGTTCTTAGTTGATTAAGGTGTTATCGAGATCAATAGCGTTTTGGGTTAATTGAGGCCTGATTATCAATCTTCCAAAAGGGATGAACTGACAACATGGTCCAAATGATTCACTATATCAAGCCAAATTGAGATTATTCCAGCTAATGGAATGCAATTTTAATTAAATACCTTGGTAATCAGGCCTCAATTAATCCTTTCAAATATTTCTATAAATTCAGCTGCATATATTATACCTGACCAGCACTGTGTACCTGTTTGTCTACATCCTGCTCAGTTTTGTTGCCAGCTGTTTTTTTTATTTATTATTTATTCAATTGTGTGTGTGTGCATGTGTGTATGTGTGTAGAACCATGGTTGAATTCGGGAACCCCCATGGACTGCCTCTACCTCCTCCTATTTACTCTGCCCCAGGATTCACAGGCTTCACCCTACCAGGACCAGAAACGCAGGCTGCCTCCACTTCTGCCAGGACTAGGATCCAAACTCAGGACCTTCTGCCTGAAAGGCAGAGGCTTAACTCCTGAGCCAACTCTCTAGCCCCCTAAAGTTATTCTTTCACTGTAAAATTTTTAGCAGTAAAATACAGGTGGGACTAATGAATATTACCAATGACTATGATTAAAATAGGTATAATCCTTTTTCCATATTTACTATTAAATTAAAATAAAATAGTTCCTTGTGGGGGTCCCCGGGGATTGCAGCTCAGTACTGCAGGCTGGTCCTGTGGGTTCTCCACATGGGGGATCGAGGAAAGGTGAGTGAGCTGTCCATCAGCTTCCAGCCCTTGTTTCCCCAAGGGCAGTCAGATGCGACAGGGAGCTGCCCTCCAGACTTCCTCCATCAAAACATTTTTGTCTAACCTCGCCAGATTATTGAGGTCACCTAGACTGAGGCCCCCACAGTTCTTCCATTGAATGAGCCACTATCTCTTTGTATTTGATGTTTTTATTCAATTGTTGAAAGGTATGATTGTGCATACTGTAGAATCGCACCACCAAACATGTAGCTATGCCAATGTGATAAAAGTACTGTGAATACATTCAGATGTATATCATGGCCTATGTCTCTTCATAAACTATCTAAAGGAATAAATTGTAAGTTCTAAAACCAGATTGCTCTGAAACATCATTGATGATCTCCTAATATGCTTGTTTTAGATATTTATTGCATAAAATCCATGCTTTCTAAACAGTATGATTTAAAATATTTTTTTCTCATGTTGACTATGAATACTTTCATTTCTTAGGATCTCATTTTAATCCTTTTTTCCTAATGGTATATATTTACCTTGGATCATTTTTTTATAAATGACAATGACATTGACATTTATGAAACTGTGACCATGTTTTATGGTCTATTAAAGGGACCTCATATTAAATTTTCTTTAATTTTAAATATGGTAGAATGTAAGATAAAGATAACCAGGATGGTAAATAAGATATCAATAGCAAATGAATAAACTGAAATAAAATGTGCAGATACCACACTTGTTTTGTTGCTTCAAACATGGAAAGTATTTTTTTACTCCTTCAGAGTTCACCTCGTTTTACCTGGAAATTCTCTTTCCTATGGTGGATACATACATTTTCTCATACTATATATGTTCCCACTAGAAGTGGAAATTATACACTGTAAAAATATCATTAGGGCATGGTAAAGTCATCAATATAGTTGTTTTAATTTATGATGTTATAGATAATTATTTTATGATACATTTATGACAAAATTATCAAGAAACTAAAACTAAAAATAAGATGCATGGCTCTAATTCCTCAGAATGTGAGTCTCAGAGTCTTGTAAGTAAATTACAAGACTGTACAAATAGAAATAATTGTCAGCCAATATGGAAAAATCATGTAAATAATGTATTTAGTAAATTTTGTTCAATCTTATCAGTGAGTTCTTGTTGACAAAAGTTCCTTAGTTTATTTTTAATTTTTTTTAAATTATTATTATTATTTATTCAACTGTGTGTATGTGCGTGCGCGTGTGTCTGTGTGTGTGTGTGTGTCTGTATATGTGTAGAACCACGGACGAACTCGCGAATCACCATGGATGCCTCCACCTCCTTCTGCCCTGGGATTCACAGGCTTAGCCCTACCAGGACCAGAAGCGCAGGCCACCCCCACTTCCGTCTGGCGTCTATATGTGGGATCTGGGATCCAAACTCGGGACCTTCTGCCTGCAAGGCGGAGGCTTAACCCCTGAGCCACCTCTCCAGCCCCAGTTCCTTAGTTTATTAATTTATGCTTCTGTTCATACATTTCCCAATGTACTGATATATTAGTGAAATGAAAAGAAAAATGCACTTTTGCTTCCTGCTAAAATTCCATATAACTCAAATGACAAATAATCTTGAATACTCCACATAAATACTTGTGGATTTTGAATGGGAGCATTTAATTCAGTTCCCCAATATTCCACTCAAGAATGATCCTTCCTTGCTATTGGTTGTCAAAAATGATTGTAGGGTTTATGAGAGTGGACAGCTTTGACCAGTCCCTGATCTTTGTGGTAATGCTAGTCTTTCATCATTTAGGATAATAGCTATTACAGGATTGACATAAATAATGTTTCTTATGTTGATTTATTTTTCTTGCATCCCTGTTAACTCCAGTGATATTATCACTGGTGTTGTATTTTTGACACAACACATTCTTGCATCTATTGGAAGGATCATGTCACTTTGATCTTTTTGAGCCTGTTTATGTGGTGGTGTGTGATGATCACACACACAAACACACATTAAGTGCAAATTAAGCCTGAGTTATACATTACGACCAAGTGCCTTATATGTACATATTTATATTCATATTCACATATATAAATATGTAAAATAAATGTAAGAAAACAAATACAGAATATTACTAATTTGAAATTGCTATTGTCTGGTGTATACTCTTATGATACACAAGTTGTAGATAAGTTACTAAAATATCTTTATAGCTTCAAAAAATTAAATTTGTAACTTGTCAAATGCATGTTGTGTTTTTGAAATTATTATTATGTTAGGCATCTATATAAATGCAAATTCTATGTATTCAAATTCCAGGAATCAAAATTTTATATATGTCAGTTTGCCATCATGAAAAATGATTAAATTAATCAGTTTTTCTCTTTTAGAAAAACCATGGCTTAAATTTATGTTTTACAGTAGAAATCATTAGATCATGTTTCAAATAATGACATAAAAAAGAATATTTTAAAGTAAAACAAAATAATATTTAACTCAAATTTTTATTACTTTAATGAAAAAATTATTCACATGTAAATACTCATCTAGCACCTATGTTGGCAATACAAATACATAATTTATATCTGTGGCTGAATTTTGAGAGTAGTTATAATAAATTGCTATTCACTTTCCTCAAACTCTAAAATTATGGTGACAAATAAAACATAGCATGTAATTCATAAAATTTTGTTTGCATCTACATATTTTGATTATCAAGTTAATAGTACTCTAATTAGAAAAAAATTGTCATAACTTTTTTTTCCACTCATGCAAACTTAATAGGTACACCCGTCCCCTCCCTACCTCCACCCTTCCCTGGATCCCCTTGTTCCCTCCCCCTTTTCCCCTTCCTTTCCCCTCCTCCCTCCCTATCTCCCAGTGCCTCCTCCTCCCATCTCTGGAGCATCTTTCAAACATTCCTCTGTCCTCCGCTCTGATGAAGTGTAAGGACTCAGTTGCATTTCCTAGAACTCTTTCTTGTGTTCCCCTATTATGTCTGCTAATCCTTAGCTTCTAAGGATCCTAGTGCCTTTAGTCCATGCTAGACTTTGAGGGGTCAATAATGTGTTGGTTATTGTGCAGGTCATGCAAAGTCCTATTATGACTGCTTAGGCCCTAACTTGTGTGGAGTATCTTGCATATCATTACTCCTCCCATCCTTGTGTTCTTACAATCTTACCACCCCCTCTTCCGCAAATTTCCCTGAGCTTCAGGATGGGGAGAGATTAGGCTGGCCTAATTCCAGGTGGTTGACATAGAGTCTCTGATGTTCTGAATTATGGTTTGTTGATTTTTTTTCAGTTTTGCTGCTCCTGCAATGCCCTTGGTAGATGGAATAAAAGTAGGAGACCGTGGTGGGGGGGGTGTCAGTCTCCCATTTGCACCATGGTTACTTACTATTTGCCAGACTATATGCCCTCCCCTTCTGGTGAGATCATACCCCATCAGTTGAAATGATCAGGAAGGAAAGTCTGTGAATTTCACCAGATGTCTCATTACTTACTTGCAGATCTTGATGGTGGCCTATTTTCTCTGCTGTAACATGATCCTCTCTCTCCTTATTTCTGGTGGGGCCCTTCTTCCCTTTACCTTCTGTTTATAATATTTGCAATTACTGTAGATATTACAGAGATTTATCTTTGAGTGTGTCTCTAAGTGAATTTGGTACTAGGATCCACCTATAAGGGAGTACATATTGTGCTTAATTTTCTGTGTCTGGGATACTTCACTCAATATAATTGTTTTTAATTATATCTATTTCCCAGCAAATTTCATTAATTCATCATTTTGATGGCTGAGCAGTATTCCATTGTGTAAATGTACCATGTTTTCTTTATCCACTCAACAACTGTTGGACATTTGGGTTGATTCCATGACTTTGGTATTGTTAGGGGCTGTAGTAAATGGGATTGTTTCTCTCAGGGCTTTTTCGTTTCTTTCATTCTGGGGATATAGGAAAGCCACTGATTTTTGTACATTTATTTTGTATCCTGCCACCCTGCTGAACTTCTGTATTAGTTTCAGGATTTTTCTAGTGGAGTTATTGGGATCACTCAGGTTTAAGATCATGTCATCTGCAAATAGGGATAGCTTGACTTCTTCCTTGCAAATTTGAATCCCTTTTATCTTCCTTTCTTGACTTATGGCTTCAGCTAAGACTTCAAGTACAATATTGAATAGAAGTGGTGAGAGTGGACAACCTTGTCTAGTTCCTGATTGAAGTGGGGATGCTTCAAATTTTTCCCCATTGAGTATAATCCTTGCTGTCAGCCTGTTGTATACCACTTTTATTATATTGATAAAGGTTCCTTCCATTCCAACCTTCTCTAGAGTTTTGATCATAAATGGCTTTTGGATGTTGTCAAAAGCTTTTTCTGCATCTATCGAGAATATGATGTGGTTTGGGACTTTGGACTGGTTTTTATGGTGAATTACATTTATTCATTTGCGTATGTTGAACCAACCTTGTGTGCCTGGGATAAAGCCTACTTGATCCCCGTGGATGACCTTTTTGATATGTTTTTGAATCCAATTTGTATTTTGTTAAGAATCTTTGCATCTGTGTTCATCAAAGGGATTGGCCTATAGTTTTCTTTTTTAAGTGTATCTTTTTGAGATTAAGATGATATTAGCTTCATAGAATGAATTTGGTAGTGTTCTTTCCTTTGCTATTTGATGGAACAGTTTAAGGAGTATTGGTGTTATTAGCTCCTTAAGTGTCTGGTAGAACATCTGTGCTGAATAATTTTTAAAGAAAATATTTCTTTTCATTTCACTCAAAGTTATTAGTCACTGACAATTGTGATTGTGGAATCTACTATGCTATAATAACATTAAATGTATTATATCAATGTCTTCAGAGTATTAAAAATAGTTGATTTCTAAAGCATGTGGATTTTTGAATATGTGGAATATTATCTCACAACCATGCTATGTAGTGCCAGGTGGTGTCTGTATTGTTATGAGATACTATTCAAACTCAAACAATTTAAGAGAAAAAGGGAGATTTATTTGTCTTATGATTGCAGAGGAGAGGTACAGTCTTTTATGATGGAAGATTTATGGCTAGCCAGGCAGAAACTGGAGGAGGATTAAGTCACATCCGTCATGAAGGCCAAGAGGAGAAACTACCAACTATAAGAGCAGACTATTCTCAGGTAGCAGGTAGGCCTAACCAACTTCAAGGCCCACCCTTGGTTCCTTCTTCTAGCAAGATTTCACCTTCTAAAGGTTCTATGAACTTCCCAAACAACCATTAAGTATTCAGACCCATGATTCTGTGGGGACAAATCTTATCTTTATCATGACATTCAGTCAGAAACGTTGAGACATAGTAATATGCATTGTTTTGAAACTTAAATAGCTGTGAAAAACCCATTTTGATGGCAGTATATATTCATATAAAATAATCTTACACTTATCATTTTTCTAAGCTCCTGAATCACTAATATTTGGATCATTCTTTTCTACTCACTATTTGTTCTTTATAGTTAATTTTTATTGCTGAGGCTAGAATTTTTGTGACAAAGACATTTTTGGAATTATGAAAAAATAAATGAATCATAGACATGAAGACTTCAATTTCAGTGTGGACTAGTTTAGTAGATTACAAAAAGACATCCTTCATCTCTAAGAATAATTTTTCATGTGGCTCACTTTTCAACATTCACTTCTAACCATTCGGTCACATTCCCAATGTATAAACAAGTAGTTTTCCTCTATTACCATCCTTAGATATATTCAGACTATGACTCTTTTTATGTCTTTTATTCAATATGAATTTTTAATTTTTGCTAAAAAATTCATTGTGAGAATGTCAGGTAAAACTTCAAAAAATTAATGTTAATTTATTTCCTTTTATGTAAAATCTAGGGAAACAATGTAAAATTAAATAATAAACTATAGAATCTATTCTTAAATGTATTTGAGATAACTTTGCGGGGAAAATGAGAGTTAATGAGCTTATATTAAGGGAGCCAATAAGCATGAGAGTATGAGAGAGGTATTTTGGAAAGATGTTGAAATGCTGAGAAAATCAAACTGCAAAAATTTAAAAGGAAAAATCACTAATACAATAAGTAAATTCAGGAGAATGCTTTACTGAAATTGTATATTAAGTAGTAGGAAACAGTGTCAGGTTTGGAAACCAAGATGTATTAATTAGAAAATGTAGACACTGACAAAGACAAAAATATGAATATATGACTAGAATACATGGTATCTATGTAAAATTGGCTAGCATATGTGTGGCCTTAAAATCACTAAAAGACCAGATATATGATTCATGGGAACAGATAAAAGGAAAGAAATTAAGGTTAAAGGCATAAGTAATGTTTTCAAAATAATTTTAGTAGAAAATACTTCAAATCTATGAAAAGAAGGTATTAGTTTGGTTTTTAACATTGAAAGTAGAGAAACAGGTAGTGAAATGACAGTGTCACTATTTTGCTGCATCATATTTGAGATCACTGGCACAGCAGTAAAAAATATCTCAAGTTTTTTTTTAGTTTATTCCCAGATACATGTTCTTCACCATACCCTAATAAACCAACAGAAGCCTTAGAGAATTAGAGAGAAAATGTGGGGATAATTTCGACAGTATTTTTCAATAACATAGAAGACTCTGTCTCAGCAAACTTCACTGCTGGACACTTAGCCAACAACCTGTATATTCAGAGAACAATTTTTTAACACATGGACTTGGATCCTTTCTGAATATTACAGTAAGGCATTCAGTGGGTTTGTTGAGTAGCTAGTTGTGAGACAAATGCATTAGGTCAGTGTAAGTATTTCAAATTCAAGTGAAACACAATAACAGAATTCCAGTTAGGGGGTTAGAAGAGAAATTCGTTAACACCTTATCCCTGAGCTACATAAATGAATGAGATATACTAATATTTGGGTCTAAAGCAGGATGAGTGAAGAGAAATGCATATATCAGTCAGGTGGACTGAAGAAAGGTAACTTGATATACCATGGAAGACTGAGACCCTACAGGAGTAGACAAACTTGAGTGAACCCTGGAGTCCATAGAAGCATACAAGCAAAAGAGTAGGACGGAGTGGGAGGGAATGGTAAAGGGAACAGAGGAAATTGAAGGGAGAGGGGAATGAGGGAAGCAGGGATAAAAGTAGAAAAATAAATTTAAAAAATGGAAAAAAATAAGCCAATAAAATAATGAAAGTAACAGTGTAAATAAAAAAATAATGATAATGTGGTCTTTGAAAAAGGTGACAGCAGTTTTTTAAGATGGTATGAGCAAATTTTAACTAACCATGCACTGAAAATCTGCAAACCTTTGGCTAAAATTATATGTGTTGGTTACTTAACTTGGGTATTGTGAATAGTGCTGAAATAAAAATAAATGTTGTTATGATTATATTTTAGTGTCAAATTGACAGTTTCAGACGTTTTTGGGGCACAGTTGTGGAGGGTTAATGGTTGGAGCAGGTCCCTGAAAAATTCTGCAGGTACTTGAATAATTGTGGAAAACCCAGCTCATAAAGGGTGGTACCTTTCAGTGGTGGACCAGATAATCGGAAGTGCAAGGAGAAAGTACTTACTCTTCCCTTATCTTGTGTCGACTTGCTGAGGAGTCTACTCTGTGAGCATCATGGCCTTATTGTTGCTACTGCTGTTCGCTGTTCATCCCTGATGTAGGAGCCTAGCACTTCCTTACCAACCACAATCCAGCGTCTTGTACTCTCCAGAGATGTAATAAAGGCTTCAGACTTTCTTGGGATCTTTTGTCTTTGTGGGATATTCTGGTTAAGAATGAAGCAGCTACTTTGAAGGATACTATCTTTCTTATTGTAAGTTAATTTAATGAATTTATTAATATATTACATTCTACAAATTGTTTCTTCAGAGAACCCTGAGTGAAATAAATGTATAAATAACTTTGAAGTATATTGACTTAGATTCCTATCAGGGGGAAAATAGATACACCTAGGAATAGGTAAATAATATGTTAGTTCTAGTTTTAGTATTTTCTAAGTGACTCCATATTAATTTCCACATTAGCTGCATATATTATACCTGACCAGCACTGTGTTATTGTACCTGTTTGGCTACATCCTGCTCAGTTTTGTTGCCAGCTGTTTTCTTCTTTTTTAATTTTTTATTATTTATTATTTATTCAATTGTGTGTGTGTGTGTGTGTGTGTGTGTGTGTGTGTGTGTATGTGTGTGTGTGTGTGTAGAACCACGGACGAATTCGGGAACCACCATGGACCGCCTCCACCTCCTCCTTGTTTACTCTGCCCCAGGATTCACAAGCTCTGCCCTACCAGAACCAGAAACCCAGGCCGCCTCAGCTTCTGCCCAGTGTCTATACGATGGGTCTAGGATCTGAACTCAAGACCTTCCGCCTGCAAGGCAGAGGCTTAACCCCTAAGCCACCTCTCCAGCCCCTGCCAGCTGTTTTCTTAAGAGTGACAATTCTGAGGAACATGAGATAGAATACCAAAGGACATTTAAATGTATTTCTGAAATCACTAAATATTTTAAGTACCATTATCCACTTGTGTTTTTTATTATTGGTAATATTTATTCCACTCACCCATTTGTTTAGGGGGTAATTTTTTGATGCTTAATTTTTGGTGGAGTCCTTTATTACTTCCCCAGTGCAATGTGAAGTTGGAATTGGTCCTTCTTTTTTAGAATTATTTTGATAATTCAGATTTTCTTATTACTTATGAATTTTAGGATTCTTGTTCTAGTTATGAATGTTATTGAAATTTTGATGGGAATGTGATGAATCTGTATATTACTTTTTGGGTCACATACCCATTTCCACAATATTCTGCCTTGTACATATTGAATTTCCTAAAACAAAAGCATCATTAATTTTAGAACCTTTATATTTTACCACCATCTCATTTTTATGTACATTTTTTTAATCAGTACAGATCTCTGGTACTCAACAGTATTTTAAACTCTCAGTGTTTATTTAGAAAAGATTGTTTAGACATTCAGAAGAAGGTTTTAAACGTTTATGTACAAGATCACTGATAGATATAAAAACAATACTGAAGACATAAGTAAGATAGTTTTGGAAAAATTTTGGCAACCTTATATTTGGATTAGAACAGCAGATTTTTGT
Organism: Typhlomys cinereus; assembly: GCA_023101885.1. Lineage (NCBI taxonomy): Eukaryota > Metazoa > Chordata > Mammalia > Rodentia > Platacanthomyidae > Typhlomys > Typhlomys cinereus. The sequence goes on from JALPQD010000280.1 coordinate 2,385,001, forward strand.
CATTTTATGTCAAAACATTCAATGTCAAAACAAGCTGATTAAATCACTTTCTAAGGTCATCTAGAATGAAGTATCAACTGACACAAGAATTTGAAAGATGTCCTTTCAGAGAAAACGAAATGCAATGCAAAGCTCTAGGTGTTTTTTGTTGCTGGTTTATTTCTCTTTGAATTTTTCTGGAAACTCAAAGAATATCCCTCTCAAATTCAAGTTTCCAAAATTAATAGATAAAAATTCTAACAAACACTTGTTTTTAGTTTTATTCCTTTCATTTGGGCCTACACTGAGAAAGATGAAAATCAAACTCAGTTTGATCCTAACGTTTCCAATTAATGTAAATTGAATTAACAGCATGGCAACACATTGACTGTCATAGGGTTTTGATTTGCAAAGAAAGAAAAAATTAGAATAATTACATGGAGATTTTGATGAATAATAAACTTATTTGAAATATCATTACTAAGACCTGTCGTATATGACCACTCCCATCCCAGAAAGAATTCCTAATTGAAAATCTAATACTTCCTATACTCGGTACTCAAGGATGTTCTTACTGTCTTAACAAAGTAATAAAAATCAGATCAAAATAAATACTTGGCATAAGATATGCAAACAGAGAAGGAAACTTAAAAAATTTCAATCAGAAAGTATACATGAAAAAGACTCCAGTTTTACAGCTTTTTGTCTCTGACCAGGGGGTGACATACAGTGCCCATCAGGATGGAGTGAAGGGCATTGCAGGAGCAGCAAAACTGCAAAATAAAATCAATAAACCACAATCCAGAACTTCAGAGACTCTATATCAACCACATAGAACTAGGCCAGCCTAAACTCTCCCCATCCTGAAGCTCAGGAACATTTGCGGAAGAGGGGGTGGTAAGATTGTAAGAGCTAAAGGATGGGAGGAGCAATGATTGCAAGATTCTCCACACTAGTTAGGGCCGAAGCAATCATAATAGGACTTTGCATGCCCTGCGCAATGTCCAACACACTATTGACCTCACAAAGTCTAGCATCAGCTAAAGGCACCAAGATCCTTGGAGGCAAGGGATTGACAGCCACAGTAGTGTTCCTATGCTTAAGGGGAACACAAGAAAGGGTTCAGGGAAATGCCACTGTGTCCTTGTACGTCAAAGGAGAGGAGGACCCAGAGGAGAGTTAAGCATACACAATAAAGGACTCTCAGGGAATTGGGGGGGAGGAACTGGGGGATGGTGAGGGAGGGGAGGGGAAGTAGGGGATTCCGGGGGGAGGAGGAGGGAGAGAGGGAACTGGTCTACCTATTAAGTTTGTATGAGCGGAAATAATAAAAAATGTATTAAAAAAGTATACATGATTTTGTTAATGTGTGTTTAAAAACTAAAAAATGTACGATATTTTATGGTTCAGGCTTATGGAAAAGAAAAAAAAAGATACATTTTTTAGGAGAAGTTGACTTCTTCAGGTAAATTACTTGAGAATTCTTGCTTTATTCCGTGACTTGAAATAGGTTTAATCATTCAGTATATAATTATTTAATCCATATAATGGTGTTAATAATCTGAATGGACTGGTTTCTGGATTAAACAAACCATGAATCTGAGTATGATTTACATCAAAATATTTTACCTGTATGCAAGCAAACTTAATCCCAAAGTACTGCATTAAATATGATCAAAATGTTGTTTTTAGAAAATTTTCTTTTTTTCTTAGACAATTTTATACACCATACAATGAGCCTTAGTTATCTTTACCTTTTATTTTCTTATCTATTTCTTCTTTATTCTTTCACTAAGAAGCTAATATTTACCAAAAAGTTGATTGTAAATTCTAAGAGAGAGAGAAACAGAGAGAAGAGAGAGAGCAAGAGTGTTTGTGATGTATGTGTATGCATGATCACATAACTTATGGGCCTTAGAACATTCTTACAAATGGTCATATGTTCTAGTTCTTATTTTTATTCTACAGGTGCTACAGGCCAATGTTTCTTCTCATTTCATCCTACATTCATATTATTTCATTTTTTTAAGGAATGAGGTGCATTGTAACATTCTCCCTTAAACTTGGGGTGCTCTATCTTCAGTCTCCTGAGTGATGATACACTGGATGTGTGTTACCAAGCACACATCCTATTTTTTATCTCATGAAAATGATGGCTTATTGAATTTTTGATCTCCAACTACATCTCAATATGATTTTCCCAATATTTCTGTCTCTTTGTTTCCGCATTGTCTTCATCATTTCATATACCAGCATTTTGTGTTTTAATTGAACTTAGCAGTTTTATTCCAGTCCTTTCTAGGTTCATTAAACTATTAATTTTTGATGTTTTAGCATAAATTTTAATGATACTTTTTATTCTTTCTTTGATAATTTCACACATGTATATATAATGCATTGTGGTCATATCTGACCCTTTCCATCTGCCATTCAGTCAAAACATCACCCAACATTTTTTCCCTCCTGCTATCATTGTTTCAAATTCCACATAATTAAGAACCCGTGCTGACGTTAAATAACTTCAGATTACCAAATCTTTCCAAGTGAGTTATCCTCAAGTAAAAAGATCTGAGTCCAATGAAGCCAGCTGATGGGAGGACACCTGTAGTGCAATCCTGCAAGAGTATAGGTATTGGAATTCTTCTCATCATTAAGACATAAATTCAGGCCATCCATATCTGAAGGCTTTGAAGAAACCAACTACTCTAACAAGACACGATGTTCAATCACTAAATCTTTGAGGCTTCCTGGGAGGAATGTCTTTCTCCTTCATAAGAAATGTAACTTAGATAATAACGTGGAGAAGCATCACAGGTATCATATAAGTTTAGAGCTTTCCTACCCAATGTCCTTCAGAATTCCTTAAAACAAGTTGCAAATAAACTCTGGGAGATTTAGCTAATTCCCTGATTAGTACATTGCTAAATTGTGACAAACTACCAGAATCTGTTTCAGTATGATCTGAGAGCTTGGGAAGATATCAGGAGATATGGTGTCACTTGTGACATGACACTTATAAACTGGTGTTTTGCCCAATGGTACTCAGAAAAATGTCATTGGCAGCGACCTAGGGAGGGCCAAATGTTTCACAGGTATGTGAGATTGGGAGGAAGGCTAGGAGGAAAGGAGTTGAGGTGGAATAAGAGGGGCTGGAAGGGATAGTGAGGTTGAAAACATTAATTCATTATATTTGTATAAGAAAGAAAAAGAGGCAATTTCAGTAATAAAGAAGTAATTTTTGTGGTTTCTAAAACAATAACTTGTTTTTCCAATTGTCATAAAAATTTTAACATAGACCTATGAATTCCATTTTTTATCTGAAAATTAGTTATTAGCACCATTTCTAGTAATGTAAGCTTATTTTTGATCATTAAAATTGAAAAACATTAGAATTACACATTTGAATTTAAGCTTATAAGAAAAATTAATGCTTACAACAATGAGAATAAATGGGTATTTGAATTGAATTTCAAATTTGAATTAGGATAAATTTGTATATTTTATTCAAATATGTGTATACCACTTCTTTTAGAAATAAATTCTCAGTGATATTTAACATGTTTTTATTTGATTTTTAAGATAAAATTATTAGCCATATCACTTGATCAGTCTGGTTTTTATAGGCAAACACTAAACATGTTTTGTGTTTTCTTAATTTCTTTTGTTTATTTTCTTTGTATCAATAATAAATACAGAAAGTCTTTGAAAAATATATATGAATATAATATTCATGTAATTGCATAATTTTACAAATTATTTCTCTGAATATTAGCTATTTTACTAATCTGCTTATATTTTGTTACTCTTTAATATTAATTACTTTTCTGCTTCTAATCACACTCCTTATATCTTTTTAGTATTCCATATTTTCAACAGTAACATAGACTTGTGTCATATAGAAAATGAGAAAGTACTGAAAAAATACTTCTTGTATATCCTTCCAACTCAGATAAGACTGATGATATTTTATTAAAATCTATTGTATTAATAGTCATTCAAATGTTCTCACATAAATTCGCTAAATATTTAGAATAAAGTAGTACAACATGAGCTGTATCACCAATTTATCTACAACTGTGGCTTAATGTGAGCTTTTATTAATTAATGTTTTACATTCTCACAATAGAAGCAAGTAAAGAGGTTGGTTTTTTATTAATTCGTTCAATCAGTGTTAATCAAGGAACTAATTTGAGTGAAACTGTATGAAATATCGTGAGTAATTATATTAGAGGAGCATATGATTAATATAACATCCATTTCTAAAATGGCACACTGGACTTCTGGACCCAATTTCTCATTGAAATGTCATAGAAACACAGTTTCTAAAAGAGTTTAATATGAAAAAGAAAATGAGAAAATTCAGAACTACTTTTGGAAGAAACGTAAAAAAAATTCAGATGGAAGAGTAGAGATCAAAATGTAAGGTAAGAGTTCATCCTTACAACATATTGAAATCCCAGAGTACTAATAGTTTTAATGTCATTTAAAGCAGAGATACTTAAGTCACTATTTGAGACCTATCAAATGGGGAAGAATGTAGCTATTTTCCATTATATTCAGGTGGTTTTCACGTCCAGACACCAGAAATAGCAGTTTAAGTAAACTTTTTTTAGTTTAGAAATTATCATATGCCTTATTATAGTAACAAATATAAGCTAAGACCTTTGTATATTTACTTTTGTATTTCAACAAGAAAAGATGAAGAACTTTGGAGAGAGAATATCTGAGGAAGGTATTTACAAAACACCAGAACCAAGGCTGGAGAGGTGGCTCAAGGTTAAGCCACTTGCAGGTGGAAGGTCCTGAGTTCGGATCCTAGACCCCACGTAAAGACGCCTGGTGGAAGCAGGGGCGGCCTGCGTTTCTGGTCCTGGTAGGGCGGAGCCTGTGAATCCCTGGGGCAGAGTAAACAAGGAGGTAGAGGCAGTCCATGGTGGTTCCCGAATTCACCCTTGGTTCTACACACACATACACACACGTACACACTCACAATTGAATAAATACAAATTAAAAAAAAACACCTGAACCATGAAGAAAGTATCAAATGAATTCGAGTACTCAAAAGGCAAGGAGAAAGCTATAGTTATAATAGTCCACTAAGAGGAGAGAAATTTCTTTTTCTTCCAGATATTTGTAAACTTAAACATTTCAACACAAAAATGAAATCCTCAAATTTTAAAATAGTTTTTCTCTGGACATTCTACAGCTATCAATGTGGTTTCTAAATTGGAGTGACTATCACAGAAAAATACTAAAAAAAGCCCTCATTTATAGAAGCTTAATATAAATTTAGCATAAAATGTATGAAAGTGCTAAAAGATGTGCACTACTTTAACATAAAGGAAGATATTTATGAAAATATAATATACTGTTCAACGATTAAAAGCAAATATTTTCACACTCAGTTAAGTACCTGAACACTTATGTTTTTATTTATTTATTTTTCAACTATAATGAGTCTCAAAAGTATCCTAATGTGAAATTTGGATTAGATTGGTATTGAGTACTAATTAATCCACATTCATACTGAAAGAAACTGCTACATTCCAAATGTAAACTAAATTTTTCACAGCCATTGTTCAGGTTATTTAGAGTGGGATCAAATCCAGGCATCCTTGATTATTTTTTAATGACAATTATAATGAATGACTGATAAGCTTGCCTGCTCCTTTCATTTGCCAGTTTCCCTTTTATAGTTCTGCTCTAGTGACTTAATGTATGTTGCTTAGTTGCTTCTTTTTATGATATTATGTAAAGTTTCCACAAATTATTAAAGTTGTTCTATCTGAAAAAAGGCATGAACAATGAAAATTTAAAGCAATGTATTTTTCAACTCGCTCTGAAATCCTAAAGTTAATGCTTCTCTAAACACAATATCCTTATAAATAGTATCAGAACACACAAAAATGAGGAACAATTTAATTTTTTAGAAATAAGAATGGTGGCAAAGTGTTATGTACTTCTCTTCAATAAAGCAGTATTTTGTTATATGAAAGATTATTTTCCCAAGAGCTTCTAAAACAAATAATACCAGAGATGGATAAAGACTACAAAAATTTTGAAGTCATCAACAATGAACCTTGGAACATATTAATCTTCAACATAATTGTACACATTTTTGTATAGATGTAAAGTAAATATTCCACAAAAGGCTACAGCCTCTGTGTAAATCCTATGCAAATGATTACCCATTATTGAAGTTCAATGGGTTATTATATCATTAGGAAACAAGTGATGACCAATATAAGCCATTACTTAACATGCTGTTAGTAAATATGTATGCTGTGTAGTGATGTAATTTTTTTATTATTTATTCAATTGTGCATGTGTATGTGTGTGTTTGTGTATTGTGCGTGTGTGCACGTGTGTGTAGAACCACATGCGAATTTGGGAACCATCATGGACCGCCTCCACCTCCTTCTTGCTTACTCTGCCCCGGGATTCACAGGCTCCGCCCTACCAGGACCAGAAACGCAGGCCGCCCCCACTTCCGCTCAGCGTCTATACGTGGGGTCTAGGATCCAAACTCAGGACCTTCTGCCTGAAAAGCAGAGGCTTAACCTTTGAGCCACCTCTCCAGCCCCCTAGTGATGTAATTTTAAGTATAATCTCCCTTGAATGGAAGATTCATTTCCACTCAGAATTCAGAATAAATAAATTCACTGTGATGAAATGATGATAATCCATCCATGTTATAGAAGTGAATCCACATTAGAAATGGATGCACTGAATATTTTTTTCAGCATTAAAATAGGAATAGATGTAGTGCTTGTACTTGTTGCATTCAATGTGTTTCATGCAAACACCTATTTCTCAGCTACAGATTTTTCTGGCATGTTTCAATGCAATTATCTTTAGTTAAAAATATAAATGGAGTCAAAGATCCTGTGTGTCTGGCATACTACATAAAAATATTTTGAGTTCACATCCAATAAGGTGTTAACAAATTATTAAAGTTTCTTTTTCAGAAAAAATTATTAAAATTGTTCTATTAGTTTCCCACCAAAATGTAGTTTAGTAAGATTCTAGCTATTTTCTTTGTTGATATAATCCACATACCCAATAATTATTTTCATAAAACTAAAACATAATTAGGAAATACATGAAGATTTCATAATTATGAGAGAGATATTTCTCATTAGTTAAATGAAGTTCCAGTGGAGCACACCTTTGTAAAGATTTTTCAAATTCTATATTTATTTCTTACACCAACTATGATCTATTAACTAAGATGTACATATGCTAATAATAAAATTACATACAAATTTTGTAATAGACACTCCAAAGAGGCATTCTCAAAATGAAACAGATTTATTGCTTACTGCTAGGTAGAAAGTAGTTATCATAAATTCTCCTTAGTATGTTAAACTGCTTCATCGAGAAAAAAATACAACTATCACCATTTCTACATGTTCAAAACCTCATATTATGCCTATTCGTTGTTCTTCCTTTCTGCCTATGTTAGTCCAGAATGCAGCAAAAATTATACTCAGATATTTCCATTGATTTTTCTTCATGTTTACATGTTATGAATAAAGATTAGGTTTTAATTATTCACCACTGGTTCACATAAATTTCACCCACATTTTTCTATAAATTTGTGCTCTTAAAATTTTAAATTCATGGGGCTGGAGAGGTGGCTCAGGGGTTAAGCCTCTGTCTTGCAGGCAGAAGGTCCTGAGTTCGGATCCTGGACCACATGTATAGACGCTGGGTGGAAGCAGGGGAGCCCTGCGTTTCTGGTCCTGGTAGGGTGGAGCCTGTGAATCCCGAGGCATAGTAAAGGAGGAGGTGGAGGCGGTCCATGGTGGTTCCCGAATTCGTCCGAGGTTCTACACATACATACATACATACATACACACACACACACACACACACACACACACACACACACACACGTGCTCACATGTACACACACACAGTTGAATAAATAAATAAAATATTTAAAAATTTTTAAAATTCATTTTCATGAAAAAATCTGATTTTTTGATTGACATGATCTTTCAGAGGTTAAAGACATTTGCTTTGCAAGCCTAGCAACCTAGGTTAGATTCTTTAAGTTAACATTATGGAAGGAAAATACTGGCTCCAAAAATTTCTCCTGACTACACATGCATATCTTTGTCTCCAAGCTTTCATACTTGCACACATATCCATGCATAGAAAATGGATGAAACATAGTTTTATTTTTGGTACTGTTGCATTGAAATATTCTATTCTTCAATTTGTGGAAATAGTGACACTTTATTTCATTAATAGCTATGGAGAGTATATCTTCTTTTATTAATATATCATATTTAAATATCATTAAATTTATGAGAAAATGATGGTACTTTTTTGCCTTATTACAACCACTTTATATGTAAATGACCTCTGTTCTTCAGATTTTTAAAATTCAAATTAGTACAGAGTCTCTTCTATGTAGTGTTTATGTGTCTAGGTTCTTGTGTTTGTGAGTCAAAGATTGAAACCGGAACACATGTAAAAGATTAAGGCAGAGATTGTTAGAGGAAAGATCAGAACTCATGGACATCAGTCTGAAAATGGCAAGAGAGCCCTGGAGATCTCAGGGGCTCTAGACATGAAATCCATGAGGGCTAAGGAGCTGGAAAAAAACGCATGGGACTACAGACATGGAGTCTCATGAGAGGCAAGGGAGCAAAAGATGCTGCCAGATCAGGATTTTTTTATAGGTCTAGGCATACCTGGGAAAAATGGATTTTCCTCATCAGGTTAGCTCTGGTTTCTGCAGACCTGATTGAAGCTTTTGGACCTCTATATATCATTAGTCTGTTCATATTATGGTCCAACTCAGTTGATCTTGTGCCTGCTCTCATATGATAGAGCTTAGCTACAATAGAGAACTAATCTCTATAGCCTTTCATAAACAGAGGATTCAAATCAGTTCCTCCAGATCAATAGGGTCTGTTTCTTTGGTGTAATCCCAGCAGTAGGGGATGACCTCTGAAGACTTTCAGAGACTGTCCCAGCATGGCTGCTCTAAAACTGCCTAAAAATTATGTGATATTTCATTGGTTTATATGCATCACACTGTGTATCTGCTTATATGCAGCAGGTCTTAAAATATTAAACTTTAAAATTTTAGTCTTTATTCCAAAATAAAATAAAACAATATATTCATATTTCATTAGTAGCATTAATATATTTTTTATTAAGAAGGAAATGTTGCAAAATATTGCTTTAGTTTTCACACATTAAATGATCATTTATAAAATACTAACTTAAATTTCTTTGGCAAATACAATCAAGAAATTGAAATAAGATTTGGTAACATTTTCTTTAATTTGCTCTATATATTTCTTTGAAATATACTTATGGGCATTACACAAGGCACAGTATAACATAATAAGACATGTAACTGATGAAACAAATAGTAAGATAATTTGCATATATATTATCAATAACATTAAATATAAATGCAACAAATCTTATTAAATAAGCTAATAGTATTTACAAGCTAACTGACTTTCCATTGATATGTAGAAAAAGACTCTTGGGATAACTCAGTGGAAGAGATGTGGAATATTTACAACCTGCTGGTGGATGAAAGTGTTTTTGATATCCATAATGCTATTGCATGTAAATCTCAAGTCTGTGAGTGTGCTCTCTCTACAAGTATTTGGTGTAGGAGGTCTTCTAGACTCAAAACAAAGACACCACAATAGAACTAGATGGTAAGACTTTATTGCTTAAGACACCTCCTATTTTAGTTTCAGCAAAGAAGCATAGGGTTGGGACTGAAATGAAATTTTTCTCCTCAAGGATAGCCTTCATACTGCTGAATGGTATTTGTTATTCTGACAGTTCAGAGTATGGTCCTCAACAGTCTAATTCAGATACAAATGGTACACATTTAACCAGAAATATTCTCACTCTTGCAATAGGGGGACAAATATAAAGGAGATTTTATTCGTATTTGAGTCCCATTATGTAGGATGCGATTCATATCTGTTAATCATAAACTGGGTCAAAAGCCCATATGTGAGAGCAGTCACAAGCCCAAATGATACAAGGCACTGATATCATTTTATTAAATGGAGATGACATACTTATTAATTTGCCTTCTAAATATTTATATCGGTTGGTGCTTCTCATAGTTTTATCAGGAAAGACTTCCCTTGGCAGTAACCAGTTACTGTGTAGCTGCTGTAGCAACTCCTAACTGGAATAAAGTAAAACACTATTGAATGTCAAGCCTTAAATGGGCATTTGTTTCATTCTGTCTGTCGAGTGCCACCTGGTGGAAAATGGTGCTTAAGATGCCATCTTGACAAAGGGATTTCACATTATCTGAGGAACTTTGCACAGATGGATGAGACTGGTGAATTATGAGTTCTCCATAAAAGCGAAGATACAAAACGTTGGCTTGGCCAACAACACTTTTTGAGTCGTTCTTTGATCTTAGGCAAAAGTCAGAGGTCAGAGGGTTTTTATGTATATGAGAGACTGATGAAACATTGTCTCTCAGGCCAGGAATGCAAGTTTTCAGGGATGTTAAATTCTGAAGTCAGAGATTGGTGGTCTGAGTCTGCACTGGAAACTAGAGACAATCTTGATTTCTTTATCTCCTTTTCCATTACTCACAGTCCTTCACCTGAATGTGGAATTTGATCCCCAGTCCCTATTTTATATTTCTGCATAAAGTTGTCTGAATCTGGACAGGAAGGAGGGGAATATCTTTGTTCTCACACCTGAATACATGAGCTTCCCCCATCCCTCAAGTTATGTTTGATCACTTTGGTCTCACCTTGATTCCTTCAAGGACTACTCTTAGGTATTATGAGTAACTCATCCTATAGATGGGATTCGTTAGTATGGAGTAAGATAGAATAGGATCGGACCACTGGTGAAAGAAGTTCAGTCCGAGGCTCGTAAGATTGGCAATAAGAATGTAATTGCTGGAAGTAAGGAAGCTGTAATGATTACCTTTTACTATTGCTCTGAGAGAGCACCCAAAATTAAACAACTTATGGGAGAAATGATGATTTATTCAACTTACAGTTCCAAAGGAAAGATGCATGGCAGAGACAGCATGGCTGAAAATGGAAGACAGGCAGGTTAAGTCACAGCAGATATCCACATAGCCAAAACATTCCTGGAACATCTCTTTCTCTCCTATATTCTGTGGTCCCTTTTGTAAGGTCCATTACTGGGAGGTTCCTGTGAGATCTATGGAGGTTCCAATGGGATCTAGGGCTGGTATAATCTCTTCAGGTGGTCTCAGCTGATCTTTCCAGGTGTGGTCTTAAATTAATTCCAAGTGCGTCAAGTTGACACCCAGGATTAACTATCAGAGAAGTCTATTGTGGAATGTTGTTTTCTGGCCATGGAATGACTTCTACTGTCCTGATTCTCAGAAGGTTCGTACTTCTATAAGATTTGGACAAAATTAGTTAAATTGGTCCCATTAATAGACAGCATGATGGTGTGGTCACCATGAAACACCCAATATGAAAATTATTAGCTTGTTAACAGTTACTGATTGCTAATGACAAAACTCATGTGGTTTATCTCCCCACCTCTATGACTATCTATAGGCAGCAGCTTGTAGTGTTAAGTGTAGTGAAAGAGGGACATTTTATTTAATGATTTAGACACTGAGAAGTTGCCTATGCTTTCATACATAACCTCTTATATACTCTTGTATGTAGCAATAAATAAACCACTGGTTCACAAAAAATCACTTCATTTGGTATTGCATTTACTCTGCATGTTACCAATAAATTTAAGACTTAAGAGGGAACAAGAAATTTTAATCTGATTTACATTTGTCTGGTGACATTTATTAATTCAGCTTACCAGGAGAGCCCACATCAACAGTAGGGACCTCTTAGCAGTCCTGAGAGAGGGACTAACCTCACTTGCCAGACAATGTCTGTTTAAGTATGCTGAAGAATGCTGTCTCACTGACCAGCTACAAGTATAGCAGTAAGCACATGTTCATGAAATTCATTGGTTTTACCAATTCAGTTTAGGAGATGAATGTCTCAGTCGTTCCGATGTGGTACTGAAAAATGCCAAAATTTACTAAGCTGGCTTCCTTATCTTATCTACCTGCCCAAGGAATAGTTCCACTCACTATAGACTAGGTCTTCTCAATCAACTGAACAACCCCTGAAGGCTTGTTCAGATTTAACTTACTTACTAATTCTTTAAACATGTGCTCAGAGTTCCAGAGTTCAAGTCTCTAATTGTCAATTGACACTTACATCAAAATATCATATATGGTTAATATATAAGACCAATGATTTTGAAGTGGTGAATTTAGTCTAAAGCAATAGATTTCAACAAGCTACTTGAAATTAGAAAATGGTATCTACTGTCTTTATGGCAATTTGGAGGAAATTCTTATTATGGATATTGATGCTATTTGGAAAACTATCCTTTATATATGATCTTTTGAGTAATTACAGAGGACTATCAATAATGTTTGCAAGTGACAAAGGCACAATATCTGTTTCACTTTGAATTGTATGTGTTTCAACTAGCGTGATTTCATCCCTGGGAAATAAGATTGGAGAGTAAAGATGGCTGATGGCTGTATATATTCTGACCATAAAATCAAACTCAAAAAAACCTTCGAAATATTTCACTGACATAACTGGAAATATATTTACAGCATTTATTTCTATTTCAAAATATTTACTTCAACACCCTATCTTTCCCCATACAAAACAGAATGTTCTTATTTTCATATAAACAAAATAATTTGGCTTAACCAAAAGTAATATGTATCTTACTTGAAGATTTCATTATTATATGTCATCTATCTATCATCATGGACAAAGTAGTTTTAAATCAATTATAAATTGTGTTGCATAATGAAAAATAAAATATTTCAGACAGGTTTTCCTATAAGTAGGAAAACAGTACACCACACATTTAAATATTAAATGTGTCATTTTAGTTTTTGTATGATAAGCAATTTCAAAGACTCTGAGGGTCTCATCTAAACATTTTCCTCTTATTCTGTCTCTGATTTTTTTTCTGTTGCTGTGGTAAAACGTTCTGACAAAAACCACTAGAGGGCCAAAGGATTTATTCTGGCTCATAGGTCAAAATACAATCTCTTGTGTTGGGTAATAAAGGCAAAAGGATCTTGAAGAAATGGATCCCATTTTGTCCAGGAACAAAAAGCACAGAGCAATAACTACATGTATATTTATATGCAATCCATGTTTGAGCCCAGGGGATGGTTGTACTCTTGGCAGGTAGGATTTTTCGTAACCGTTAACCTAATTAAGATAATTTTTTATTAGTCTTCCTGGAAGCTTGTTTCCTACATGATTCTACATTCTATCAAGTAACAGCTAGCTCTAACTCTCAAGCACAACTATAACAATTACTAGGTAGTTTGATGTATTTTTAAAGAATATCTCTCAGAATTAGGCAGGGTGACATGTACCGTAAACCCATGATTAAGCAAGCTGAAACAGAAAGTTGTCACTATGTAAGTCAGCCTGAGCAACAATGAAAATTTAGATTCTTTCTCCAAAGCATAACAGAATACACACCAAAAAAAATGAAAAAGTGTTACTGACAGGTTTTGGAGAGCAACCAAGAGCAATGATGAAATACATCAACTGGAATTGGTCTGAGAACGTCTTCCTTGCTGGATAACTTACATAGTACCACGGAATACTTTAGAAGCTGCTTGGGGGGATGGTGGGGAAATAATACCAGGCTCCTATCAATGCATGAGATCTGTAAATTGCAATAGAAATCACCATGTCAATAGGTGACCACCAGTGTAATAGTGGCATGAGTTTCAAGGAAATAAACAATAACTTTCTGATTGAACTTAAGACCCGTTTGTCAGAATGAAACACATTCCTGTTACTATAACCTAGAACAAGAATCTAAAAATGGGAAGGAAATAGATCAATAAGAAAAACATGATGAAATTGCAGGAACCAATCGATGGGAAGATTCACTGTTGGACAAGACATCCGATTCAAAGCAGGACTGTTACATCTAGGAACCCACTGCAGTGAGATTTGTCCTTACCAGACCTGCATAATGACTGACATTCCAACATTCCTCCACTAGACTACCTAGGAACTCAAGAAAGATAAGAACATACAGTGGAAACCTTGGAGACCAAATCTGGATGAGTGAAGGAAAATGCCCATATTAGTTAGGTGGCCTAAAGAGAGGCAGCTTTGTATGCCACAGAAGTCCGAACCCCCATAAGAGTAGAAAAACCAGAGGAAACCCTGGGATGCATAGAGACAGGAGGATGGGAGGGAGTGGTGGGTATTGATGAGGGAAGGGTGGAGATGGGAAGAAGGAGGGATAGAGGCAAACAGTAATGAGTACTCAATATGCATGTAAAATAGAAAAATAAAATAAATGAAAGAACTTAGTTCTAATTAATTTAACAAATAAGAAATTCCTTCATGGTTGTTATGGTCATAACATTTGTCAACTTGTTAAGATGTTTAATCACCTAGTGAAAGATTCTGAACATGCCTGTGAGGGATTATCTAAAATTTACCCTTAGGTATGTCAGTGAGGGATTGTGTAGACAATACTCAAGTTCACTTGTGAGGGATTTTCCTATAAAATGTTTCTTTCTAGGCTTGATGGATTTTTAGAGAGCAACTTATTTGAGGCACGAAGAACCACTCTAAAGTGTGTAGCATTCTACCAGGAACTGGAATCTCTTATTCAATAAAAAGGAGAAAGCTAACTGGGTATAAGCAATCATTGCCTTCTAATTCTTGACTGAGGACACATTATTATGTGACATAAATCCTTACAGTCATGACTTCCCCACCATAATAGACTGACTGTAGCCTGGGATCCAAGCTGAAATAAATTCTTCATCTTTAAAATTATTTTTCTCAGGGTTTTTTTTAATCACAACGATAAAAACCAGCTAATAAAATGGTACTATTACATATTTAAAATACTATTATTTTCCTCTCTACTTTGTCTATTTTTTTCTCTTGCTTGAATTCAAATTTATTCCATAAATGAATTACATCTTACTTTTAATAAATAGGAAACAAAAGAATATTCTTTTTTTCTTCTTTGAAATTTAGATTCATCTGACTTTAGCATTATCAATATTCCTGACTACTTTTTAATCGCAAAGGTATCTGGTATCCAAAATTTGGATACAGCTTCTCTCAAGACTTATCAGTGATTGCTACATCTGAAAATAATTTTTTTTAAAAAATTCTATGTTGACTTATTCATTCTATAGAAGTATACAAAGGATATAACAAATTATTATCAAAATCAATCCTAACTGATTGAATCCATCACAGCCCATTAGAAGACACAGTCCAATAATTCTACCAACCAATGTGAGACTTCCCTTGTCCTCTTGGAGAACCTATTCAGGAACTTATTCTGATCCTCAAATCAGCTGAAGAAACTTCAGAATGAAGCAGTGAAATATGGATGGTGTGGGGAATTAGGAAGGCAAGTAGGAAAGCATATGCAATACCCTGAATAGGGATGTAGACTTATCAGAGGACATTCACATTGAAGTCTTTTTAGCATTGGTCATACAATGATTATGGTGGCTCTCAAGTTTCATTTGAATTTTTTTTAAAGACATACTGCTCTCTTTCACTATGTTACATTATAAAATGATTTTGAAGTTGCCTTCTTTAATGTTATACTTTAATCATATAAATTTATATCCTTCAAGGGTTGTATTATATGTATTATATGTATAAGGTTTGCTTTCACTATAAAAGAGGATTATTGTAAAATTACTAGGTAATTATAGGTCTTTGTTTGGTAAAGGAAAAGGGCCATATATGCATATTATCTAATCATTATTCACTGCTATTTTAACATTACTATTAGAAGTATGATTATACAAACTGCTATAATCTTTACAGCAAATTCTATTAGTTGCTATAGAACTTTTGACTCTCAAGTGACAGATTTGGGAGTCAGACTTCTTTTCAACACCCATTCCCTTAATTTTTCCTGTTTATCCTACTTTCCTAAATTCCAAAGGAAAAAAGAATAGAATATTTAGTTTTATTAGATTATTATTTTTGTTAGCATGTTCCATATACTAGTTGGAAAATGGCCAACACAAAAAAAAAAACATGAGTTCTGCATTTTGTCATTTATGTTAAGTTAAAAAGGTAATGCCAGACACAAGCAATCTGCCAATTTTCACTGGAGCATCTGATGTAATCTACAAATCATTTGCCTTGTAGTATTTAATCAGACCCCTATTACTTGAGTTCAATTATCTTTATCTCTTTTTCTCTCAAAGTTGATAATTCCAATGCAACATCATTTTCAAGAAGCAGAATATTGTGAACATCTTAAGTTCTCAAGAGCAAGCTGAGGCAGAAAATAATAGATGTCTGATGAATTGCAATCCTAAATTTTCTTTGAAATCAATTTTATTATTAAGTTATGTGCTTAGGATTTCAGATGAAGATAAATTTTCGTTCTACAAAATTTAAAATGTCTTGCAAAACAAAACTGCATTATCCATATAGTCATCCCTTTAGGTCTTTAGCAATTGAGTTTATCTATGAAACAAATTATGTTTCTTTAATGTAAATATGCATTTTCTTTATTCAAAATCTCACTGATTATAAAAGTCAGGTTGTTTGTGGTGGCTCAATAGTGAAAACTACCTTCTCTTTATCCATCTGATTGTTCTGAATAATAATAGTTTGTTACTTCCTGAACATTTTAACACTTCTGCTTTTCATTTTGAAAAATAGACTATAAACTGCACTGAGCACTGGATACAAAGCAAATTTTAATTCTATATTTGGCAAGTATGTTTTTAGTATTATTTTCTCAACTCTATTTTCCAAAAGATTTAGAAGCCTATGAAAAACAGCATTCAAATGATCCATCTGTTCAAACGCTAAAGAAATGGTACTACTATTTCTCTAACAGTAATACTATAATTAATATTGAACTGATTTAGTTTTAAAATAATATTTATAAGAAAGATCATCTATGCTAAACTGAGATTTTTGATAAATACACTGCTAAAATGAGCAATAAGAAGGAATATATTTAACACAGCCATAGTAATATCTGGAGGAGTTAAATAGTGAAAATCGCTGATGCAAATTACTAGTTTTTATGGTGTAAATTCATGTGAAATAAAAAAGTGAATATATAACTTTCTTAAAAACCCAAATAAAAGAAGTGCGAACTCTGTATCTCTCTTCTTTAAGCTTGTAGGGTTAAAAAAAAAGAAAGAAATTATCAAGAAAATCTAAATCTTCTCATAGCACAGAAAGACAAAATAGAAACACATAAAAAATTATGAGAGGACAGAAATAATACAGAACCACTCTCTGGAGTCTGGATGAGACCTAGCACCAGTTAACATTCAAAAATTCCAATAAAATTAGAAGCACCATAAAGAAAGAGTTATCATTCAATTTTGTCTATTATTGCATGTGTGTGTGTGTGTGTGTGTGTGTGTGTGTGTGTGTGTGTGTGTACATGCTGCTTTTCCTATGTAAAACAACAATGACTGAAAAACTTAAACTTCTTTTCTCAGTGATAATGACAAGCAACCTCCATGCCTCATTCCCCCTGCAAGAGCTGCAGCTGCTGCTGTTACTGACTATATTCTCTGACACTGGAGCATTGTACCCTTTTGCACACACATCTTTCACTCTGCTCTATCACCATCACAGAGGAAGATAAAGCAGAAATTTGATATTGAGAATTGAGGTCGTTGCTGTGACCATGTGGCATGTTAAATTTTTGTAACTTATTAGTGGGAGGAATGTAGGAAAAACTGATGCAATGTTAAACTGAATAAAATGCTAAAATAAAAACTGAATAAAAAGCTGCAAATTTAAAAAAATCTCCTGATGTAGTTCTTTTATTTATTTTTCATTTTTTTGAAGGATTAAGGTAAAGTTCATTAGAGGAGAGAAAGTACAGAACTCATGGACTCAGACGTAGAGTACCATGAGGTTCTAGAGCTCCCTGAAAAACTCATGGACTCCATGTATGGAATTCATGAGAGTCAAAGAGCTAGAAAAGAACTCATGGGTTCCAAAGGTGAAGTGACACAAGGGGTAGGCATCAAGATGGCTGCCAAAGTCAGATATATTTATAAAGTTAGAAAAGCCCAGGGAAAAAATGTTTTTTCCTTACTGGATAGCTCATATTTGGAGCTCAATTCAGTTGATTTTGTGCACCACTACTGAAATTACCCTGAAGGAAGACAATCTCTAACTAGCCCCAACCCTTTGCTTATGCAAGGACATGGGGATTACTTCACCTTTACAGATAAGCCTACCTTGAAGTAGTCTTTTAAAAAGTCTTTGTTTTAAATAAAATGAGTGTTAAATAAATATAAACATTTAATAAATAAATTAACCATTAATAAAACAATAGAACTTATTTTATTATAAAAACCATCATATAATTATTTATATGTAAAAATATCGTTAAAATATGTGATTTATATTTTTATTACTGTGTGATAGCAGAACATTCATAGTAAGTGAAAGTATATAAAAAAGAAAGTTTAATATTTTTTCTGAACTTTGATGTCATTGAATTTAGTTTGAAAATAGAAAAAGTATAGAAAACTGTAATTTTGTGAAAATAAATGTCTTTGAGAAAATAAGAATAAAAGATTATACAAAACAATGAATTGGGAGCAAGAAATAACATTGTACAGGGGAAAAATTTTATGGAACAAACAATATCTCAGGAGCAAATATAAAGATAAATACAGGGGAATTCACTAGTTAAGTATGCAGTATGATTTGCAACAAAATTTAACTTCCAAAAAGAACCCAAATTAAAGCAAAAGGTGGCAAAATTAAGACCACAATAATATCAGTACATTCCTATAAAGGCATAGAAGATGAAGTTCTCAAATATTTAGGAAATGGTACAAGGAGTACTAAGAAAAAAAAATTTAAAAATGTAACATGATTGAAGAAAATACCAGGGATTCCTTAACCTTATTTTTAGCTAAGAGATTTGTTTTCGTGTGTGTGTGTGTGTGTGTGCACGTGCGCATGTGTGTCTGTATGTCTGTGTTTGCATGTATTAAAGGACACTGTGAGTGCCTATAGCTGCATTGCTCGACCTGCTATTTGCTTTGCTCTGGAGTTTCCTAGGCTCCTTCATCCAATGACCAGATGTGCATGCCATGGCTTTTTCTCCCTGGGATTTTTTTGTAGGATCAGGCATCTGAAACTCAGGGTTTTGTACTTGAGAGGCAGAGACATAATCTCTGAGCCATTTTTTTAGCACCAGATAAGAGTTTTTAAATATCTTAGTTTAATTTCCAACTGATTTATTAAAAACAATTGGTTTCTGATCACAAATTCCATGAAAAATCTTTTTTTTCTCATGTACAGGACCCCAAATCATCAATTTCTTGAATTTTGAATCTCTACCTGCTACTGAGATTTATGAAATGGAAATGGCTCACTTCATCATATTTATTAGCAATCAAATGAAATATTTTATGTGTCCATTGGAATAAAAGTCATACTGCTCCATCTCTCGGTATATTATACCGGGGCCAATGCAAGTAAATCAAACTGAAGATGCTTAAAGTACTCCATAGGGGCAAGAGAGAATTACATGTTCATTACAATCTTTTTCTTATTCTTATTCTTCCAATATTCTGGAAGAACTCCAGAATTAATCAATGTGGAGAAGTTATTTGTATTTTCCTTCAAAGAAATTTATGTACATAAAATTCTTATAGTTTATTTCTTTCTTTAAAGGAGAATCATTAATTGTGAACATAAATTATTTCAGATTATAATGGATTCTATATTTTACATCATGGTCTCCTATCTGTAGTCAAAATTTCATAGTTTAGCAGAAAATGCAATTTTTATACTATGTGATATTATATAAAGTTAGAACAATCAGATCAGTGGAATTAAATATAAAAATACCAATAGGCTCATACAGGAATATCTATGGACCTTTTATAGAGGAGAAATATAACAGAGATGAAAAGATCACCTTTACAAAAAATGATGCTGAATACAACTGTAAATTTGCTTGAAAAAATCAATTAAGAGATTTGACTTTTGGATTTGAAATCTTGGATTTGATCATAACATTTGAAGAAGAAAAAATTAGAAAAAAAGAGTCCAAGTTTTACTTCTCTGTCTGTCTCTCTGTTTCACTCATACACATATGCACAAGCAATTCAACATATGTATATATATCTCAGAATTAAACTAGAAAACTATATCATAATATATGAGAAACTACATTCCACTCTACTGTAAAATTTTTAGTTGTAATACAGGAAAGCATATGCAATGAAAGAAGTAATTTACTATGTACTAAGTAATTTTACAAGTAAAATTTTTGCCCTTCTACATGAACTAAGAAAATATGTAAAATCATTGCCTTGATGAATCTAATTTCAAACACATCAATGTGAGACAAATAATTGCAGAAAATATATGAAAACATATAGAGCTCAAAAATATGAAAACCAAAAACAAAATCATGTGATAATTGAATAGTAAGGGGCTTGACCAACAGGTGCAGATGTCTGGATTTAGTCTTTAGTACTGTAATTTAAAAACTGAACTCACCTAAGAAAAGTGAGCAGAGCACTTAGGAAGGCACTTCACCAAATACATGGATATAAGATGAGAGAGAGCACATATGCATGTAGAAAAATATTCACTATCACATATCATTAGGGAATTTCAAATCACCTAACCCTAATAGAAATGTTGTATCCTAATATTTTGATTATGCAAACTTCTGTGTGTTATGTGAAACAACAGTTGACATGGATGGTGGCATATGAACTCTAGAAGAAAGTATAGAGAATTTTTGGTTGGTTGTTTTCTGTTTTTACAAAGTTATCCATTCTCATAATTGTGGCACACTGCAATTATGGTTCTTGAAAGTTACTTAAATAAGTAGAAATAGTTTGTGAATTCTGAGTAATATTGAAGGATGTTGAAATTAAGGATGGAGAGATAAAAGAAAGAAGGGTTTAGAAGAGAAGAAATTTATATTCTATTTAAAAATCAAATCATGTGTTCATGTCATTCTCAATCATTCATTAACTATACCATACAATCGCAAGCATGATCATCTTATTCATTTTTATTTATTTATTCTTTTACATATATATGACAAATACTCATCATTTTCTCATAGATTTTCAATATCTATGATCTTCCAACTATGAATTTTGGGTTATAATAGATGTCCAATGGGATTCTTTAGTTATAACAAATTTATGTTCTGGGAAAAGATGTCGATAGTTGACAAAGAGGTAGTGAGATCTTTCCATATTGGCTTCGGACTGATATGAGGATTTTGCTCACAGTGTGAAGTTTTTTTCTTAACTTATCAGATCCTAGGTTAATTAATTAATATCCACACATTTTAATGTAAAGATACTTAGGATATAGCTAATCTGCAACTATTTCAACATTTTTTAGTAAATCAGGATTATTTTAGCATATAATATATAGTTGCTACTGGAATTTGTCTTGTTATTTAGCACATAAGTCTAGAATTGCAAAATTCTTTTATTGTCTATACAGGTAGAAGAATGTCCTGGTGTCTTTTCACAGATGGAAATATATATATATTTTTTTTCAGATCCAAATTCCAATTAACTGTTGATATTTACAAAAGACTGACTATACAAATGACTTAAAAACATTATCTCCTGCTTTCCCCTCCCAGACTCAGAGCATCTACTGAATTTCCCTCTGAGTTTTCTATGCTACTGAGGGTTCAGGACTCAGTGGCATAACCCAGGGTCCTTTCTTGGGCTGCTCACTAGTATGGGAACTTTATTATGACTATTTACCCCCTTGTCTCTAAGGATCCTACTGCCTGAGGCCTTATTCCTTGTGATCATTGCTAGACTTTGGGAGGTTGTGGACATGTCAGCCATTGTGCAGATCATGCAAGGTCCAATCACATTGTGGCTATATGCTGGCTGCTGCATCATGACCTGTGTGGAGTATCTTGCATATCATTGGTCCTCCCCATCTTTAGGCTCTTAGAATATTGCCACAAGGTTCCATGAGCTTTAGGATGGGGAGAGATTTGACTAGTTTGGTTCTGGGTGAATATTATGGGGTCTTTGGTGTTCTGAACTATGATTTGTTGTCGTTTTCAATTTTGTTGCTCCTTCACTGACCTTGGCTGCATCCTGATTGGTTGTCAAGGTCATATCCTAACCAAAGATAAAAGACTGTTTCAACGAAGATTTAATATAAAAAGAGACTCAAAGGTATATGGAAGAATACAAGTAGGACAGAGCCGCAAGAGGGATCAGTCTTCCATTTGCTGGTTGGTGGAGGGGAGGAATAGGAAAGGGGAGAGTGAAATGGGGGACAACAGGGGTGGGGAGTGAGGGTAGAGGAAGAAGAAGGGGGGCCTATTGAGCTTGTATAACTAGGCGAAAATGCAAAAATGTAATAAAATTTTTTCAAAATAAATGATGTAATTTACTGGAAAAAAAGGATGTTATCTCAAAATGCAAAGCTTCTGTCTTTCTGGAGTTTCAACTAAGTTTTATTGTTGTCTATGCTAAATTTCTTGCATCAAATATGGCACAGGGGGAATTCACGGTATTGTGAATTTTTCTACATGTTAAAATTAGTTAATATCAATTTTTCATTTTTGTACTTTCAAAAGTGCTAGAAGTTTTGAAGGCTCTCATTTATAGTAACAGGGATATGCTACATGCCATGACAAGGGACCTAATGCTAATAAGAAGGAATTAGTTAACTCTATACCTTATATGCCTCTATTGCATCATATGACTCCTCATATCAGTTGTTATTGTAGTTTGAAGTAGTCATAGCTGGGTGAGGGCATTGATTTCTTGTCTTCCCTGGAACCTGCATAAAGCCTTCTGGCAACTTCCATATTCATTCTTGGTTCCTATTTTTTTAATCATTTCTGGTAATCATTATTTGTAGTGTCTTCAGTATAACTTTTTACTGTCAGGTTCTGGAGGACAACCAGCAGTAATGCAACATGCCTCAATTTTTTTGGGAACTTTTGAGGCCTCTCTATCCAACACTCTTTACTAGGCATCATATATCTGTTAATGGGAAATTTATTTAATCACTCATGGCAATGCAGTATTAGTATGTACTCTGCTTGCACATATTGAAACACTTTTAGTGAATTGTTTTTCTCTTTTGAACCTAACCATCACAGTGCAATGTAACCTTTAAATTCTAAAATCCTGTCCTATATACCTAATCTTTTAAAATAATGTAAGGATTGTCTCAGGGAGACACTCAGGGATTAGTGTCATCTGGCATGCAAACATTAGCTGAAGAAAAAAGTAAATCACTAGACTTAGTGACTATTGACAAAAATGTGTATAAACTATAATTTATGTTAATTCTTGTTTATTGATTCAAAAAATTATATTTCCCTTGGTATATATGTTTCTAAAGCAAGAAGCAAGTGTCTTAAGAAAACTTAGCATAACGTTTCAGAAATAATCTCATTAGATCACATCAGCACCCAATAAAAAAATTGAAATCATATTAAATACAGCAATGAATCTTGTCATTCATAAACTCTATAAAAGCTAAGAAATAATCAATTAAAATGTAGCTTCTGTTAATAGGATCATATATAATCTATATTTATTTAAGAAGATTTTGTTAAGATCAGAACTACTTTATTTATATATCCATTTCAAATTCATTACTAATATCCATCCTTAATGCCTTGACTCATAAATTTACTCATAAACATTATGTTTATTATGTGTGTGTATTTGTGCACATGTACATTTCTTTCTCCTTCAGAACTTTTTTAATGATGCAAAAATATAACTGATCATTTTATTTGGATAGGATTTTAGGCTAGAAATTCTTTCATTCAACTACGGCTCTGCAAAAAGAAATTGAATTGGTCTATGTGGAATACACAGCAGCACTGTTACTTCCTTTATTAACACTGAGATCCCCTTCAAATGACATTTATTTGCAACCATCTTGGAATTCTTGTGTATGTGGACATCATAATAACTTGTATTCATCATCGTTTATTCAAATGATATTCATGATACTCATATCATTAAATAATTTATATTATGGAATGCTTATGGAAAAAATATACTTCCAGAGAGTAATATGTCAAATTATGTCATTTCTGATTGGTAGAGAAGAATATTCACTTTTATATCCTGCTTGTTAAAATTATATATAACTACATATATATGTGACTATATAAATATTGTTATTTGTATTTATTGATGTTTATTCACAATAAGTGGTAATAGGATCAGCATGGAAGACTAATAACAATCGATGATTGGAAAATAAAGATAAGATGCCTACACACACAACAAAATTTTGTTAATCTATTGAGTAAAAATGATTTTTCAGGTAATTTACTATAACTAGAAAAGTTTACTCAATATGAGGTAATCTAGGTCCAGAAAGACAACCACCACATGATTTTTCTCATATAAGACCTAGCTTCAAATATTTAATTTTATGTTTAGTTTAAAGAACTGATAGACGATAGATACTTAGAAAGGGGCATAGAAATGGATGCATAAGTTAAAAGGAAGAGTAGAACAGATGAAACATGAAATTAATGTAGAGGAATGGAATACTGGTAGGTGGAAATGTTGAAACAGGAATGGGTAGTGAAGTGGGAGAAATGAGGACAGAAGGAGGATAATCAAAACTTTATATGAAACATACAAACTAATTCAATATAAAGTTAAATGTAGTAGCAAGGAAGATGATGGCGTATTACTAAAAACCCATGGATTATTAAACAAAAATACCAGTGTCAAGTGTGAGATATCTTCACAGGAGAAGGTCAGGGAAGCCCACAGACACCAAAAGTCATATAGGCTCTTGCCATTTTCTTCTGTTGTCAATCAGATCTAGAAAATAAAGCCCTATTGTTGAAGATGCCACATACTTGGATATAAGACATATAGAGATAAAGCTGACTAGTGTTCATGATTTCTGAAGGTGCTTTGAAGGCTGCTGGGAAAGAAGAAGTATCAGTCATCTTACCCAACTCTAAATTTCAATACTTACCTTTTAACAACAGCAAGATTTGCCCAGGAATGTAACAGTCACATGATTGGTTATCTGAATAATAATTTTTCTATGATTGAATTTGTGGCCTTCTTCTCAGGAGGGAAATCATGTCTGTTATTGTAAACTTGAGCAGAAACTCATGAATAGAATAGTCATATGTCTTAGAGAGAAATGTATTATTGCTTGTCTACATATGCCTGATACCAAACTCTTGATGGGTAGGAGAAAGCAGACTTGGAGGGAAGGGTGTTGAAAATGCACTGAGAACAAGTATGAATTTGTCAAAGAGTAAACTTAGTGGGCAAAATAATTATTATATAATAATACATATTTATTATTATAAAATATGTACATTAATTAAGTGCAAGTTGTCATTAATTTATCATTGGGAGAAGAGCTCCTATTGACCTTCATCTGTTTTTGGAAATCATTCTGCAGTCTATTTTTAATTTGTAAAATTTTTAATTTATAAAATTTTTAATTGTCACAAAATGTTTCTGCAATCAAAGTTGTTTAATTTTGTTTAAAATATCTTGTCATATATATGGACTCAAATCATTTGTCAAAATTCTTTACAATTACATATATAGATACATATATAACTTATCCAGAATATTCACTTAACTTCATATCATTTCATTTTGAGACATTTATAACCTTATAGAAAATAAAAAAGTATTGAACATAGATCATTTGCCTTAATGAGAAAAGGAAATTATTTAACCCTTAAAATTCAGAATACATTGTGACATTTTATAAGCATGAAAGTCAACCTTTTGGAAAATTGTCTACTCATTAATTAGGGAAAGTTGCTTAGGAAGTCAAGCCTTATCAGTTTTTTAGTATTATACAGGGTAAATTTCCAATATATGTGAGCTGAGTGGCAAAATTATGACTTTCAACAAGAATCCTTTAATTTTACTTTGATGCATTGCTTAAAACTATTGTTACTTTCCAATGTGAAATTTTATGAGATTGTGCTGCACAAATATTATTTCATATTACCTTTCCCACAAAATTATGTTTTTTAAAAAGTCTGTACTTTTCCTTTCTCACTTAGATTCATAGAATCTAATCTGTCCTATATAACCCGTTCTTATATATTATGATGAAGTCTAGGGCTTGCAAGATGGTATCATGGGTAAAAGAGCCTCTGTGAAAAGCTGACAGCCTGAGTTTGATCCCTGAAAAATTGTTCAGATCTTTTTGCCCCTTTCCCTCATTCCTTCACTCTCTCTCACCAATTAATAAGTAAAACATTAAAAAGCTCGAACTTGCAAGTTCTCAGTTATCTTAATAATCATAATATGCTTTATTCAAATAAAGTACAAACAGTTAATTTATTTCAATCTGTTTCCAATTATAAGATGACCCTAAACCAAATCCTGAATGACAGGTAGGTAATGTGATGATTAGTAGTCTCAACTGTCAACTTGACATAAAAGAGAATCACTTGAGAGAAGGACTGCTGGGACAGCCTAATATAAAGCAGAAAATCTTTAATAATTAATTGATGAAGGAAAACCTACTTTAGCTGCTTTTGAGGTCCCTCATAGGCAGGGGTTCCTGGAGAAAAGGGGTTCAAACAGCGGGAAGCTTGCATGCATTTCTGTATTACTTTCTGCTTCTTTACTGAGGCTACAAGATGAATAGCTCATTCTAGCTCCTGCCACTCCCAGTCATAAACTGAAACTTTGAACTGTGAGTTGAAATATACTTTCTTCTTTAAATTGCTTTTGTTAGGAATTTTTTTTCATAAAAGCAGATGAAAATTAAAGAGATGCAATGTAAACTTATTTATTTCTTGCTCTTCTATTGCATAGTATTAAGCAATATAATTTGTTTTACCTGAAAGTAATGCAATTTCCTTTTTGCACAAAAACATGCAAGACACTGTGTGTGTGTGTGTGTGTGTGTGTGTGTGTGTGTGTGTGTGTCTGTCTGTCTGTCTGTCTGTCTGTCTGTCTGTTTGTCTGTCTCTAAAAAGAGGAAAAGAGAACACTTGTGTGTGGGTTCATCCACAGGCTCAAGGTTGACTTCAGGAAACATGGATAGCTCTACCTCTTCATTGCTTTGCTCTGGGGCTTCCAGGCAGAATTGCATGCTACTGCTATTTCTGCCTGATATTTTCCCATGGGATATGTGGATCTGAAATCAGGTCTCTTTACTTTGGAGGCAAAGATTTGTAATTTCATCTAAACTACATCAGTAACTTGATCAAAATAATTGATTCAGTTATTATTGCTATAAGCAAAGGATAATTTTACATCTCAAGTACATTCCCTGTACTGAAATTGGTACATTTTAGATTATCCCAAGTTTATAAATGTTACTTAACTACTGATTGGAAGGATGATTTTTTTTTCTTTTTTTCTTTTTTTTAATTTTTTTTATTTATTCCACTCATACAAAGTTGATAAGTACCCCATTACCCTCCCTCCCTCCACCCCTCCCTGGGCCCCCTCGCTCCCTCCCCCCTTTCCCCCTTTCTCCCCCCCTTCCCTTTCTCCCAATGCCCCCTCCCTCCATTGCTGGAGCATCCTTTAGTGTGCATATCAAATTTCCCTCTGGGTCTCCTCTCTGATGAGGTATAAGGACTCAGTAGCATTGCCTAGAGCTCTTTTTTGTGTTCCCCTTTAGTATAGGAACACTGTTGTGGCTGTTAATCCCTTGCCTCTAAGGATCGTAGTGCCTGTGTTCCATGCTAGACTTTGGGGGTTCAATGATATGTTGATCGTTGTGCAGGTCATAGAAAAGTCCTATTGTGATTACTTTGGCCCTAACTTGTATGGAGTACCTTGCATATCATTGCTCCTTCCCATCTTTAGGCTCTTACAATCTTACCACCCCCTCCTCCACAAATTTCCCTGAACTTTAGGATGGGGAGAGATTAGACTGGCCTGGTTCCAGGTGGTTGATATAGAGTCTCTGATTTTTTTTTTCAATTTTGCTGCTCCTGCACCACCCTTAGCTCCATCCTGATGAGGATGATTTTTTCAATGAAAGTAATTGTTAAAATTGACCTAAGTTGTATAATAGCTTGCAAATCCTGGATAATTTACACTGATGTAACTTCATCACAGCATATCACAAACATGGAACTCTGAAATTATGGACCCAAAAATCCTAGACATACATGTACACTTACACACATGTACACTTACTATTTCAAGAATTTCTCTCAATTTTAAATTTCCATTGAGTTTAACTCCTGAGAAATTATAAATAGAAATCCTTACCCTTTTACATATCATTTCAATTCTCTTCGTGAAAGAAACTAAAAAAAGAAATAAAAGAATGCACCTCCAGTCCATTCAATGAAATGTAATGCCATTAGATCATTGTCACAGTTCCATTTACTGTGTTAAATGAACTGAACCTTTTTGATCAAAAAATCCTTGTTTCTTAATAAAGCATGACTAAGGCACTGATTCAACTGCTTGTTGGTTTTCAGTGAGGATTGTGGATTTTCATGTTATTATTATCAGATATTTGAGACCTCTCTCACTGAGAATGTGAAATATTTTGCTGTATAAATTTTATGGACTTTGATACCTGATTGAATGCAACATGTCAAATGCGAGAACTTGCAATGTGATCTGCTGTATCTGAGTACTTACATTATATAAATTCTTCAAAAAGATCATGTAATAATATTTAAAATATTCTATATGCAATGGCTATGGATTTAATAAATTAATTCTCTACTTTTAACATTTACATACTCGTGTGTGTGTATTTGTGTGTGCATGCACATATGTATCTGCATGTATATGCTCACATACTTTCTTCATTTCCTCAAGAATAAGTTTAGGATAGCTAAGGCACCTAAGTATAATTTGATCATATTGTGGTACAAGTAAAATAATGGGATTGGTCAATTAATGTGAGGGGCATCATGCTGGTTTTTGCTTTCAAACACTACTTTACTGTCATGGTTTGAAATGTGTCCCCCACAGTCTAATGTATTTGGCAAGGTCATGTCACCTTGAGAGGTGGAGCCTTGCTGGAAGTAGGCAGTCACAAGGGGTGGGCCTTGAGGTGGATTAGTCCCACCTTACCTCCAGGAGAAGTCTGCCTTTGCAGCAGGCAGTCTGCATATTTCATCTTCCAAGATGTCTGTGGTGACTTAGCCTCTTCCAGCTTTGGCCAGCCAGCCATGCTGCCTCTTCTTTGAGAAACTGCCTCCTCTCTGGAACTGTAAGCTGAATAAACCTCCTTTTCTCCCTTAAGTTGCTTGAAATTGGGTGCTCTCTCACAGCGATGGTTAAGAGTAATTGTTACAGAAATTGGTACTGAGAGTGAGGTATTGCTGTGAGATTAAGAACAGCTGGTACCACATTGTGAAGTTGTTTGTGAAGTTGAGAGAATTTGGTACCCAGCACTATGGCCAATGCTGTGATGTGGCTGGTGTGCCTTTGGAACTATTTGTTGGGAGAAATATGGAGAACTTTGGGACTTTGTACTGGTATAGTCTTTGTTTCTTGGCAAGGGAGCCAAATGGGCCTTTCTCATGAAAGCTCAGAGGAGAAAAATTCTGTGAGAGACAAAGGCAGTGGAAGCCCAGCTTGTGATGGTTCAGAGGGGAACAGAGACTGTGTTTGCAACTGGATAAGGGACACATGGAGCCATGTGTTAGATGAGAGTTTAGTGAAGTTTTGCCCTCGTCCTGAAAGCTTGCCTGAAGTTAAGCTGGAGTGCTTGGCGAAGGAAATTTCAGAGCAATGTAGTCTTGACAATGTGATATGGCTACTTTTTGGTTGTCTTCAGAGTTATAAAAAAGAGCAAAGAATGAGCAGGAAGAAGCAAAAACTGTAAGATCTGATGATGAAAAATACAAAGCCAAACTTAAAGAGTTGAACCAGGAAGAAGCAGGGAACCAAATGGCTGTTAAAGAGATTAGCTCCATTTGTAAATCAAAGCCTGCTTTCAATTTGGATAGAAGGAAAAGCCCTGACAAGATCCTCAGAGAAGGCTCCCACTTATAAGAATTCAAATCCTTTTAGAGGAAATGAGCTAAAGGGTGGAGTTTCATGGTCAGCATAGAGAAGCAGAATCAGCTGTGATTCAAGAGGGCCAGTGTTGGCAAAGTTGTCCAAGTGGTTCTGGTTTTAGAGACATCAAGGATGCAAGAGGGAGGAAATGGTGGAGTCCTGCTCCAAGATTTCAAAAAATGAATGAAGCCAGGCAGCATGTAGCAGAAAGTCTGCAGTTTAGAGGCCCAAAAAAGGCAGTTTATGCTGTGAAGTTAAAGCCTGGTTTGCCATTGAGAAGTAAAGATGTTAGAGATGCCAGAGACAATGAGGGACACCTGCCAAGGAGAGCTGTATACCCTGGGAGGAGTCAACTACAGAGAGCAACATATTCGGTGGGTAGCTACATTGAAGGGGTAGAACTAAAGCCCTTTGCAACTGAGATGATTTCAAGGAGAGGCTCACGTGTTGGACTTGGAGCTACAAGATTTGGAGTTTGTCCTGCTATTTTTTGGGCTTGTTATGGACTGATCTTTCCTGGATATGGCCCCGTTCTTTCCTTTTGCAATGGGAATGTTTATTCTGTGTAATTGTATGTTGAAAGTATGTAACTTGTATTATGATTTTACAGGATGCTTCTTGCAAAAGGATAATGGGTGAACAATATAAAGGATGGACTAAAATATGAAGAGTAAATGCATCTTGGTCAGATATGAACACACAGTGGAAACTGATCCTGAAACATACCGAGTGTGGAAAGCATGGCAATACCACTCTACAATGGGGAGAAGAATGCTGTTTGTCTGACACATTAGCTATGTTTTTTTACATAAAGATCATTTTTGCATGACTTTTTTGTAAGACAATAAAACATTCACTATTTTTTCTTCTTATTTTATAAGAAACCAAGACTAAGAGTAAATGTGAATTTATAATGGGAAATCATATTCTTAGGAGATAGAAAAGAAAGCATTTTGTTTTCTGGAACAAAGTGAATCTAACATTGTCAGGAGAACACTGAAAGGAATCACATACAAGAAATTATAAAACCCCTGGATTAGAAGGCTACAGGCACCAATACCAATAATGAACAATGAACATCATCCTTAACAATGATGTTAAACTAGCAGTTTTCTTTCTGTTTATGGTCTAAATAGAAGTTTTAGCAAAGGAGTTGGAATTTGAAGGCTGATTGCTTGATCAGAGCCTCACATAATATGGAGAAGTTAAGAAGTCCAAAGACAAATTATTTTTCACCATCTTTTTCCTTTGAAACATCATTATTACATACCTTGAATTCAATCTCTACTATTGGTGACTGTTAGGTAAATCCTTTGGAATGTACAACTAGACTCCTAGTTTCCGCAAATTGAAATACTGACAATATCAGAAAATAACATAAATTCTATACCAGAAATTTCTATACTATTTTTAACTCAAATACCTGATTATTTCTACCAATAATATTTTAATAAAAGGCTTGGTTTATGATTTTCTTCATTCTGTGAAAATAATACAACAAGAAACTCTTAATAGATCCAGTGGTGATTTTGAGGTAACCTTAATCTATACAATTTAGCTATGGTCATACATCTTTGGCTCCAAAATATTGCCTTTAATCCTCTTTTAAGAAGAGTTGTGATTTTGAATCTGCATACATTTTGCCTTGCCAAACAGATAATTTAGATTATCTGAAAATTCCTTGAAAAAAAAAATGTCATGAGGTACGCATATAATTTCAAGTCTTTTTTGAGTCTGTAAAATAAGGATGTGCCTTAAAGGAATCATTTTCTATCCTTTCTAATGAAATGGAATATAAAAACACTAATCTCATGCTTAGAAAAAATTGTGTCTTTTTTCATGGATATGTTTCTATACCTAAGATTGGGAATCATAATATTTCAAAGCTTTATTGTAAAATGCCATCATCATTTTTGGATGCCTGAGATAGTGCATCTTGTATAAATATTCTATTTTGGGATTGTGATTTTGGGTTCAGATAAGTAAGTACAAACTATTAGTTCTACAATTTCAGATTTGTAAGAGAGTATTTAGTACATGCTAAGCTATCTGAATGCAGAATCACACTTTGAGATAATAGCTGGTTTAATCATCACACTTTAATTCATAACATTTCCCTTGTTACATGAGATCTCTTTGTATCTTTTCATCACACATTTAAGTGGATTTTAAAAATATTTTCCTTAAGCTAAACATTAGGCAACAGAACAGTGTTTACAGCAAATAGAAAGGGAAAAATCACAATTTATTGGATATTAATATAACCAGACAATGTGGATACACTACCAGTTTTACAAAAACTGGTATTTTGTATTGTTAAATAAACTTACAGTATTGGAGTTTCACTCTCTTGTCCAAATATTAAATGATGATTGCTTATTTTTTGAGGAAAATGTAAAATCAGTGGCTACTAACCAATGGATATGATCTAAAACACACAACTTTCATCTGTTTATAGTTGTGCCTGATACATTAACAAAGATAATATGATCCATACCTACATGATAAGATAATAATAAGGATACAAACAGTTCTTTAATCATTTTCCCTCAGGCATAAAAGTTGATGTAATGTTAAATGAGGTAGAATGAAACTTGCCTCACACATTTGCCTTTTCCCCACACGGGGCACCAGTCTGCCCGGCTCTCGGCAGCTAGTGTGGAAGGGAGTGCTGGTCCAGCCAGGCACAATCCAGGGCTGAACAGGATGATGAGTGTCGCCGGCCTGGACCCCCTCACACACAACAGGCTGGGAGCTCTGTCAAAGCAGGAAAAGCCACTTTATTCCAACAGTCAGGCCCTTATATACCCCACCCAACATCCCATACCTCCCAGCGTGAGTCTTTGCTGATTGGCCCTCTCAGCTAGGCAGTTTAACAGCACCAACTGTAGAAGGCATAGTCTCGCGAGATTTGTAGTCTCATGAGATTATTATGGGCTAGTGGGGTGTTACTATGGCCCAGTTGCTGTTGCAACCTAAGGCTATATTGCATCAGCCACAAGGGTGTGCTGAATTATGCTGGTGAGGCAGCTTAAACAGATCATGAAACTCTAGCCAGCCTCAGGAAGTTCCAACAAGCCTTGTCCAGGGTCTTGACAAGGCTCAACAGAAACTAAGTTGCCTTGCATGGAGCTAGAAAAGGTTATGTGGGCTACCTAGAAGCACAGTATCAATAATCTTACTCAGTCTTGGACCCTTTGCCATGTTTGTTCATTAGTGATATGACTGTTTGGGGGAAAACTGCTTTCTTTTTGGATTTGAAGCCCACCTGGCAGAGGGGAATTTATGTACAGTATTGTAAATTATTTCAATGGCCTGTGGCATTGCAACATCATAGGCTCCAAGTAAGAAGCTGAATCTATTGTTTGGCTGAAGGTCCATGGTGTACATATAAAATTGAACTTTAAATATTTATGTGACTGATTGGTTCAAACAGGCCTATTGCTACAATGGATGTTCATTCCTGAAAATTTTCATGACTGATTAAAATACTGAGAGTGTTCAAATCTAAATGGTATAACTATGTCAATTTCCAAATGCTCAGAAACGGTACCAAGAGAAAGTCAGAATTGTGGTGTTGGGAAGTATGTTATGCACTCTGTCTTCTATGCACTGTGATATCCCTTATTTTCATGAATGTTTATAAGCAAGTTCTGTGAAAGATTGGATATCTTGACATTTTGGCATTGATGGGGGAGGGTGTAACGAGTCCCAATCCTTGCATGAGAAATTGTCATATGCTAGTTGCTCATGCTTACAGTAGGCACTCACAGAAGACATTCTGATTAGCCACAGAGACACAAAAAACAAAATGGCATGAAATTATAAGAGAAGCTGCTTGGCTTAGAGGGTGTTCAGTTGGAGGATGATGATGAAAGGAAAGGCTAATAGGAAATGAACATAAAAATAAATTCTAGTAGTGGTATAGCAGAGTTATATGGCATTTCAATCCTTAACCTTTTTAGAAATCTCCATATTGATCTCCAGAGTGGTTGTATAAGCCTGCATTCCCAATGTATGAGAATTCCATTTTCTCTCCGTCTTCTCCAGCATTTGGTGTTGGTTTGTATGATGGATTTTTTTATTATTTATTATTTATTCAATTGTGGGTATATGCATGTGTGTGTGTGTGTGTGTATGTATGTGTGTGTGTATATGTGTGTGTGTGTAGACGCACAGATGAATTCGGGAACCACCATGAACCGCCTCTACCTCCTCCTTATTTACTCTGCCCTGGGATTCACAGGTCCTGCCCTACCAGGATCAGAAACCCAGGCAGCCTCCACTTCCGCCTGGCGTCTATATGTGGGGTCTAGGATCTGAACTCAGGACCTTCCACCTGCAAGGCAGAGGCTTAACCCCTGAGCCACCTCTCCAGCCCCTGTATGATGGATTTTTGCCATCCTGACCTGGGTGAGATGATGCTTCAGGGGAGTTTTGATTTGAATTTCACTGATGGTTAAAGATTTGCAGAATTTCTTAAGATATTTCTTAGATATTTTGATTTTGGCTGTGGAAAAGTTCCTTTAGAGTTCTGAGGCTCATTTTCTAATTGGGCTATTTATCTCTTTGGTGTTTAGTGTTTTAGGTTCTTTGTGCACTCTAGATAATAGAGCTTTACCAGGTATGTGGTTAGTGAAGATTTTCTCCCTTCTTTGGGTTGCCTTTTTGCTCAGTTTACAATCTGTTTAGCTGAACAGAAGCTCTTTAATCTCAGAAGATCCCATTTGTTGAATGTTGGTTCTAGTGTCTATGCTATTGGATTTCTGTTTAGAAACTGTTGGCCTAGCCCAATCAGATCAAGGGAGTTCACTGCTCTTTCAACTAGGTTTTTTATAGTCTCTGGCCTAATATTAAGGTCCTTGATCCATTTGGAATTAATTTTTGTGAATGGTGACAAGTACAGGTCCAATTCTATTCTTCTGCATGTGGATATCCATTTTTGTCAGCACCATTTTTTGAAGATGCTGTTCTTTTTCCGTTGAGTTTTTTGGGCCCCTTTATAAATGATCAAATGGCTGTAATTGTGTGGGTTTATATCTGGGTCTTCAACCCTTATCCATTGATCTAAGGTTTGTTATGGTGATACCTCAGCAGTGTTTTGGTTACTTAGGATTGTTTTTGCTATTCTGGGCCTTTTGTGCTTCCATATGAATTTTGAGATTGTTTGGTAAATTTCTTTAAAGAATTGCTTTAGGATTTCGATTGGTATAGCATTGAATCTGTATATTGCTTTTATTAGCATGGTTATTTTTATGATGTTGATTCTGCTGATCCAGGTATATGGGAGGTCTTTCCATGTTCTAGTGTCTTCTGTAATTTCTTTCTTTAGGATTTTGAAGTTTCATTATAAAGTTCTCTCATTTCTTTGGTTAGATTTATACCAAAGTATTTCATTATTTTAGAGGCTATAGTAAATGGAATTGTTTCACTTTTACATCCTTGATGTACTGATTTTGGGTTTATTTGTAACTGCCACTTTAGGGAGGATTAGCGGTATACATGATACTCCATACAAGTTAGGGCTACACCAGCCAAGATCGGATTTTACCTGACCTGCACAATGGCTGACATGTGAATGACTACCTAAATTCTAACATGGATCACAGGGGAGAAGGCTTCAGAAAATAGGATTCCTAGAGGCAATGGATTAAACATTCATAATAGAGTTCCCATTTTAACAGGGAGACCAAGAAGTTGCCTTGCGCTAGGCCACTGAATTCTGAACCCTCACTAGGGTGGAGGACTCAGAGGAAGTTTGGTACCCACATAAAGGGATGCACCAGGGGATGAGAGGAAGGTTTTGGGAAGTACTGGAGAGGGAAAAGGAGGGAGGGGCATGAAAGGAAGGGGAAAGGAGGAAAGTGGAATGGTGACTATAGGGAAAAGGGAGGGAAGAGGGAGAGGACAGCAGCACCTAATCAGCTTGTATGATTAAGAAAAAAATAAAATGTGGGAGAAAAACATTCTATATATGGATAAAATAAATGTCAAGAAAAACAGGATGTAGGAGCACTCTACTGAAATCATATGAGTATACTTTGATTTTCAATATTAGTCAATATTTTCAAAGAAAACACACTTGTTATCAAATTATCTTTTCCAGATGATGTCTTTTTGTGTACATTTTCACATTCTCTGGCTCTTCTAACATATCTGTCTTCACAACCACAATGTTTATGTTTGTGATATTTCAAACTGGGAATCTGACCTTTGGGAAGTGGACTTATGAACGGGTTTTTGAAGGTTTGTATAGCTAAGACAGCTTCTGGAAAAGCAAGTAATAGATTGTTGTCTAAATTGCATAACTAATGTGGGAAGACTCACCTCCTATAGATATGCCAATAGGATGGAGAAGAACTATTAAGACAAGCTGCTAATCTGACAAGGTAGGTCCTTGTCTCTCACCTCTTGATTTTGGATTAGATGGGACCATTTCACTCATCTTTTCATTGCTGCTCACTGCTTTCTCTTACTTATATGACATTTCCTATAATGTAGAACCATATCCTGGAATTGTGTGTATGACCCTAGTTTGTTTGGACCAAATATTTATTACAGCAAATTATAAATCTAAGACAGTGTTACTTTGTGATTTTTATTTTCTTTGCTTTTAAAACTTGCAGTGGAGTCTGAAGAAGTTATTTTATTTTATTCTATTTTGAGTTTTTCACATTTACTTCCAAGCTTTTAAGACTGTAATCAAAATTAATGAAGAGTTTTTAAAACTATTTACATACTTTTCATTAAGAAGACAGAATTAAGAAAATTTTGTATAACTATGAGAATTATTGGAAAATCAATGTCATTTTATGGTAGCATCACTGAAGGAGATAGACACATGACAAAGGCACTACTCTTTCTATATTCTGCCAAGAACCATATCACATGCACTCTTCTACACTTCAAGCATTTAAAAGTATATTGGTATGCAAATAAATAAATGCATTTCTACATTGTACTTTTAAATTTATTGAAAATAGTATTTATTTTTATTTTTGATATCCTTCCAACTATTGACTTTTCCATTACAATTCCCTTTGGTCAAAAGGATGATCGGTACCATAAAATTATATGTGCATGAAACATTTATTCAGTTTCCAAAATAAAAGTTCTGCATGTATTAAATAAAAGAATATATGTAAAATATACCCATTAAATACTAAAACCTTAATAGCATTTTCCTAAATATCTAAGGTTCTGAAATTAATGTTAATTTTAATTATATGACAACACAGTGTACTTGTCATAGCTCATGACCTTGCTTGATAAACTGAGCTCCTTTTGCTCAGTGACAATAAATTCCATCTCCAACAGAGTTACTCATTTGATATCACTTTTACTGTTGCTTTAAAGTTTCACAAACATATAACTTTACATGCACAAAAGTCAACAGTAAAATCCCCATGACCCTTGAGGTTCACCAATCCATCTCAGCCTCAGTTTCTTCACATGTAACATGAGAATAATTCTTCTGCATGTTTCACATAGCTTTGTAGTGAGGTTGTCTAATTAAATTGCTTCAATTTGGAAAAAAAAGATATTTGATGTACTGCTGCTTATTAGGCTATTTTTTTCTCTTTTTTCTGATAACACTCAAATATACAATGTATATATATATATCATTTTATTTGGCTTTTTTCTGAAACACTCAAATATACAATGTATATATATCATTTTATTTGGCTTTCTATCAGGTTTATCTATCAAGACATTGCTTTATTCAGTATATATACTATAGCTTTTATTTTTATACTTTAGATAATCTTACTCTGTAACATGGGTAAACTTCCATTTCTGACTATTGCCTGCAGCTCCGAGATTTAGGATTCAAGACATAAACAACTTTTTAGAAATGATTATGATAATGATCATGACAATAATAATAATAATAATAAAAATACGAATAAATCTCCTGCAGGACATGGAGGCTCATTTTTTCAATAGCAGAACACATGAGATAGGGTCAGAAGGATTGGTATAAGTTTGAAGCAACTGCTGTTACACAGTATTTTCCAGGGAGTCCAGGCCTTGCTTCACAAAATAAATAAAGCAAACAAAAGCAAGCAAGCAAAAATTAAAAACAAATATTTAAAGAAACTTCATATCTAATTTTCTTCCCTAGAGATTGATTCTGTTGATCTGTGGTAGACAAAATTTGGTAGAACATTTATCAGAAGGTACTCAGCCTTCCTGCACATGTAGAGCAACCTACATACGTTAGAATACCTGTTTCAGGTTAGGAATTATTAACATAAAATTATGTTAGTGTGTTTATATCTTCTGCAAGAAGTCAGTACCCATCTCTGACTCTGTGACATGGATGCATGAGCAAACAACATTCAGTTTATCATCTATAGAGACATAACCAGTGATTATTAGTTAACAAATGTCAATTTTGAAATTAAATTGTTAAATTTTTACAGTACTATTTTAACTCATTTGGGCCTGAAAATATTCCTAACATTCAGAAATTTTAGGGTTGCATAATACAAGTTCAAAATCAGCCTGGTGAGATTAAGTCTTAAAGAGAATCAATTGTATTTGCTGTAATATGCAAATCATTTGTTTTTCCTAATGCCTCTTAGTTTAGTATCAACTTTAGAATTATCTCCCTGCCATGCTTTTAAAGAATTAAAATTAGTTTCTTTCCATCCTATTTTTTCTATTCTAAACTGAGAATAAAAAGTATTAAGTAGAAAATTATATTCTACATTTTTTTCATTATTGTGTATATGAGGAAAACATGCATGCTTATGCATAAATATGTTACATGTGGATGAACACACATGGGTATATGAACATGTGTACCTGTGGAGGCCCAAAAGTGATATTGATGATGTAGGGATCATCCTTGATTGGTCTTCCATCTTACTATTGTGACCCTGATATCTAAGTAAATACAGAGCATGCCATTAGGGTAGTTCAACTATACAGCTTGCTCTGTGGATTCCAGGTACCTTCTGGGCTAGAATTACAGGCAGACTTCCACATAAACCTGGCATTTTTATGTAAGATCTGGAGAAGCAAGGACTTTATTCAGTAAACCATATTCCCAGACCAATTTCAAATATTTTTAAAGTATGCATTTTATCATATTATACCAAACTCCTTTATCTCATGAGTACTGTATATCTACAAGAATTATAAATTGATTAATGAAAGATGTTTTAATTGATTTCATCATTTTTTTACTATTAGGAGATTATATATACTTTATAGTGATAAGAACTGTTTTTCTTGTGTGTGTATATTATATATATATATATATATATATATATACACATACACACAGAGACACACACACACACTCATAATTCTTCCAGAGTAATATCTGATATCTGACATCTAATAGACTGATCACTGTTGACTTTTTTCAAATTTCAGAATATTATACAAGTGTCTCACTTCTAGGTTTTTATCTTAAAAGTTGATTTAGAAATGAATTTAAAAGTTTAGATTTTGCTTGATTGTTGATATAAATATAAGATAACAGACACTGAACAGCTAAGATCACACAAGAGTAGGAATATCTTTTAAGTAATCTCAACAATGGGCTAATATTTATTTTACATATCATATATATATTATTGGCTGCTAGGTGTCACATCTATGATGGAGGCATTTAAAGATGGATAACCTGAAAAATTATTCATGCCACCTTAGAAAGGAAGAAATCTTTAAGTGGATAAGGAGATTATTCAGAAGGAGAAGGGAAAAAACAAAAATGGGCACTGTTATCAGCATTTCTGAAGGGAGAGTCAGCCACTATGCAAAGAATTTTAACAAAGTGATTGCTGAAATATCAAAGAGACTACTCATAAAATTTTTAAAGCTTTAGATTTTAAGCACCAAGAGTGTGAGATTGACATTTATTTTCTGAAGGAAGCTATACATACATTAGAAAGTAAACATCCTCATCATGTATCAAAATATGACTTTATTAAAAAAATTATTTTCTTAAAGTTCTTAAGGAAATGAGACCAGCAAGAAAATAGAACACCACAATTATACCTCAGAAGAAACTAGAGTAAAATAGACAATGCTTTTCAATTCGTACCTACATTAGCTATGAATATCAGCACATTATACATTCCACTTTTTTGCGTAAAATTAAAATATGAATGAAATTATTAATATGAAATTAATAATATGAAATATGAAAATTATTAATAATATGAATAATATGAATTTAAATGAAGGCATACAAATTTTAACTAGCTATAACATTTTGACATCAAATGTAGCATAATTTCTAATAATTTTAACCTTCACATTATGTTCAAATTTAATTTAAAAATAATGTCATAATAGCTAATGTCTTCAGTGTTAACTACGAAATTAATCACTGCATTATCACTCTCATTAGTACTATATTGTTTTCATTTAACACATATCATACAAGTGTTAAATTAGCTTGAATAGTTAGCTAATTTATGCACTTATATAAATTTTCTCTTTATCAAAGAATACAATGAAATAACATATTACTATTCATTTCAGTATAGTCAAGTTTCAAGTAGGTGCAGATTTTAAAGAAACATTACTATAAGATAAACATTAATAGATTTTATTACGGCTAAGTGAAATTTGTTTCTAATGTGTTTCTGGAAAGAATATTTGCATATGTGTGTATGTATGTATGTCAATATATATTCAATAGTCTTATTTATTCTCAAATTCTATCTTCTTAAGAATTAGCCTACTGTGTGGGCAGTATTTCTCTTTATAGTTTTGATACCAAAAAAGTGGTACCAATTACAGCAATCATTGAAATACAGTTTAAAATAATATTATAACAGCCACATCTTAGTTATTCTAGGAGAATTGACCAGGTGGATGAAGGACCAAAGAAATCAGCTGGAGGCAAAATGTTAAACACAAGGCTAACTGAAATTCACTGAAAGAGAGTATGAGATGACTAACAGAAGTCAACAGGGAGAGTCCATATGATAATAAATGCTCAAAAAGTACCTCCGTCAGTCAGGTGCTTGTCTTACACAATAATATACTAAAAGTCTTTGTGGAGGGCACAGTCCCCCTGAGAGCTCTCTGTGAAAGTCCCAGTAGTGGACACCTAGATCTAACATGTCCAAGGTGCATGCTCAGTAGGAAAAGTTCTGTAGTTTAAACTGCATAAACTTTGAAAATATTCCTTTTGCTGGATGAGTTGTATGTTAAGCATTTCAAAGAATTGCTGATTTCCTAGGAAGTATAGTCCTTCCCAATATAGCTTCCCAATGAACTTCGAGGAGTGTAATTTGTATGTTTCTTTGTTCTTTGTTTTTAGCACACCTGATCCATTTCCATTTTTCTCTTGACTTGCTGTAACTTTGTAAATGTTATGCCATACAGTTTTCTATTAGCATAACTAATCAATAAATGTGTTTATATAATTTGACAAAGTCACCATATGAAAGAAAAATAGGTGAAAATGGGAAATTTAGAAATCAACTAGAAGGGCATTTTTGAAGAAGAAAACAAATGGAGAAGAAAGTCAAATGCAGTGAGACAAAGTTTATGGCAATGTATACCATATAGATTAATAGATGATTTTGATGCAGTTAAAAAGGAGAAAGTAAATAGTAGAGAACTTATACACCCTAGAATATACATAATTCAAGGGAAAGCAAAGCTTGTAATATCTTTGTCATCTCCCTATTGTATAATGTTTTGTACATTAAACAAAGATAGGGGTAAGTAGCACTGATTTTTGAAAAAAAAACTAACTTCATATTCATGTACCATGAAAATTGTATGTATATAAAAATATTTATACAGACTTTTTAACTACTAAAAGCATTTACTTGAAATGGTTTGGAAACAATGATTTAGAATGTATAATTTACAATGTAAATACTTGCAGCACTTAACTGGTTTGTTGTAGAAATGAACCATCCTGCAAAGGGGAGATTGACCCCACACACATACACTCCTATTCCATATACCTTTGAAACTCCTCTTATAGTAAGATTTCATTTAAATATTCTTTTATCTTTGGTTAGGAGGTGACCTCCAATACCAATCATGATGGAGCCAAGGGTGGTGCAGGAAAAGCAAAACTGAAAACAACAACAAACCATAATCTAGAACACCAGAGAACCTACATTAATCACCTGGAACCAGACCAGCCAAATCTTTCCCCATCCCAAAGCTCAGGGAAACTTGAGAAGACTGTAAGAGCCTAAAGATGGGGAGGAAAAACGACATGCAAGATACTCCACACAAGTTTGGGCTACATTAGCTATAATCAGATTTTGCTTAACCTGTGAAATGACTGACATGTCAAAGACCCCCCAAAGTCTAACATGGATCACAGGCACTA
Organism: Typhlomys cinereus; assembly: GCA_023101885.1. Taxonomy (NCBI): domain Eukaryota; kingdom Metazoa; phylum Chordata; class Mammalia; order Rodentia; family Platacanthomyidae; genus Typhlomys; species Typhlomys cinereus. The sequence goes on from JALPQD010000280.1 coordinate 2,427,345, forward strand.
GGATCCTTAAAGGCAAGGGATTAAGAGTCATAAGAGTGTTCCCATACCAAAGGGGAACCCAAGTAAGGGCTCTGGACAATGCCAATGAGTCCTTACAAATCACTAGGATTGAGGACTCAGAGGGAAGTTTGGCATTCACACAAAAGGATGCTCCAGGGAATGGGAGGAGGAGGAAGGTGGAGACACTGGGAAAAGGGGAGAGAAGGAGGAAGGGAAAAGGGGGGGAGGGTGCAAGGGGGACTGGGGAGGGGTGGAAGAAAGGAAGGGAAAGGGGTCCTATTAAGCTTGCATGATTGGGGAAAATAAATAAATATAATAATAATAATAAAAGAAATGAAGCATAAACTCTGACTTATATTATTGATATGGAGCACCTTGGAGAAGAACATTCAAAGAAAAAAAACAGCTGGAGAATTTTAGGGATTTGTTTATGTGATTCAGTCATAAGTGTATCTTTTTTAAACTCACTACTCAAAATATCTCATTCATAATTTTTACCATGTTGGGAGTCAGGGATACATAACTAATAATTATTTATAAAAGATTGTGAAGCAGATGTTATATAGATTGTTTAATTCAATAAGATTCAATCATAGTTAGATACTGGTGTCAATTGATCGTTGAGGGTTTGAGCTCTAGTCACATTTGTAGAGAACTATTAGTTGAGCTAAGCACAAAGTGAACTTTCAGGAGATTGTCTAGCTGATGAGGAAGGCCCAACCCGTGGTGGGTGGAACTAGTTCCCAGGCAGGGAATAAGATGGAGGGCAATGTTTGAGAAAGAAGACATCCTTGGACAGGCATGCTGGTCTGGCAAATAAAGATTGTCCCTCTGTCAGCTGTTATGTGGATATGGTGTGCCCAGTTCCCTCGGTTCTTTTGTGATGGTACATGCTCTTCTGCCAAACTGGACTAAGAACGACAAACTATTTTTTTAATTTATTATTATTATTTCTGCTCATACAAACTTAATAGGTACACCAGTTCCCTCACTCCCTCCTCCTCCCCCAACCCCCCTGTTCCCCCTCCCCTCACCCCTCCTTCCCCATCCCCCAGTGCCTCCCCCAAAATCCCCGGAGAATCCTTTAATGCTCTTCTGCCAAACTGGACTAAGAACGACAAACTAACTATTTTTTTAAATTTATTATTATTATTTCCGCTCATACAAACTTAATAGGTACACCAGTTCCCTCCCTCCCTCCTCCTCCCCCCGTACCCCCTGCTCTCCCTTCCCACACCCCTCCCTCCTCATCCCCCAGTGCCTCCCGCCCCAATTCCCAGAGAGTCCTTTCTTGTGCATGCCTGATTTCCTCTGGGCCCTCCTCTCCGATGACGTACAAGGACCCAGTGGCATTTCCCTGAACTCTTTCCCGTGTTCCCCTTAGGTATAGGAACACTGCTGTGGCTGCCAATCCCTTGCCTCCAAGGATCTTGGTGCCTTTAGCAGATGCTAGACTTTGTGAGGTCAATAGTGTGTTGGACATTGAGCAGGGCATGCAAAGTCCAATTATGATTGCTTCGGCCCTAACTTATATGGAGTATCTTGCATATCATTACTCCTCCCATCCTTGTGCTTTTACAATCTTACCGCCCCCCTCTTCCGCAAATGTCCCTGAGCTTCAGGATGGGGAGAGATTAGACTGGCCTAGTTCTAGTTGGTTGATATAGAGTCTCTGAAGTTCAGGATTATGGTTTGTTGATTTTCTTTTGCAGTTTTGCTGCTCCTGCAATGCCCTTCACTCCATCCTGGTGGGTATTGTTATGTCACCCCCTGGCCAGAGATTAAAAAGCTGTTAAACTAGTGTTTTGTTATAAGAATATATTCAAAGGTAAATGTAATAAAAAACCCTTGTTTCCTTAAGCTATTTGTCATGATTTTATCAACATGTACAATAACTGCAATAGATGCCATTTAAACTTTATCCAAATTGATAAGGACTAGAATTGCTATTACTCTTTAAACTTTCACTAAACAAAGACTGTATATGTGTATTCCACAGACCTTGTGCTAAACAGAGACAACACAATTCTTTGATTAATAAAATGAATATGCTTCCAGATTAAAAGAAAGTATTTGCTTGTAAATTTGCTACAATTTTGCATGTTCCTTATAATGATAGTTTCCAAGATGCTTATTTGCTGGCCAAGACTGCTATTCCTTTTTGTTTTTCATTTTTTGTAATAACTTATTTTTAAATTACATTAACCATGAATTTATGTGTTTCCATCTCCCATCACTTATTATCCTCTATCTCTTCCCTCTATTTTTCCCCTTGCTCCCATTTTCATCACTTTTCTGAGTTTTCTATTTGTGCAACTGTGTTACCTCTAGGATGCCTGTAATAGTTAGTGCTGGGTAACTATCAGGCACAAATGGAGATACAGCTCAGTTGGTATAAAGAAGCCCACCATGGAGAATACATAAATTCAGTCTACAGCACCATATAAACTGGGCTCACTTGTATTTCCACAGCTCATAGGTGGAGTCAGGAGGTCAGATGCTCAAAGATATTATCAATTACATAGGTACTTGATGAGCCACTGGGACTACAAGAGTTCATGATTTCCTGTCAATGGAAGGAAGAAAAGAAAGAAGGAAGGAAGTAACAAAGGAAGGGAGGACGGGAGGGAGGGAGGAACATAAAAGAGAAAGAAAGAAAGAAAGAAAGAAAGAAAGAAAGAAAGAAAGAAAGAAAGAAAGAAAGGAAGGAAGGAAGGAAGGAAGGAAGGAAGGAAGGAAGGAAGGAAGGAAGGAAGGAAGGAAGGAAGGAAGAAACAAAGAAACAAAGAAAAAGAAAGGGAGGGCGGGAGGAAGGAAAGAGAAAAGAAATAAAAAAGGAAAAAAGGAAAGGGAAAGGCAGAAGAAGAAAGAAGAGAGAATCGAGTGTCTCATATACTTAATACCTAGGGAATATGACTCTGGATTTTATTTTGTGTTATATTTAAACACAGGTATCAATTTCAATGTTGAGGATTTGCATTCTGGGCACATTAGTAGAGAATTAATGGTTGAGTTAAGTCCAGAGCAAACATGCAAGAGATTGTCTAGCTGATGGGGAAGGTCCACCCCATGGTGGGTGGGACTAGGCCCTGGCATAAAATACCAAAAGAGCTGATTGAGAAAACTGGCATCCTTGTGTATACTTGGCCAGGCATGCAAGTCTGGCAAATAAAAATTGTCCCTTTCTCAGTCATTACATCTATATAATGAGAATACATGCTTTTTCTAACAACATGTTTCGTTTCTTCATTCCCTACAATGAAATTTCACATCAGCCTTTCTTTCACAGATGGGGAAACAAATACACAAGTGTATTTCACAAACTACTTAAAAGTCCATAAGACCCATTTATGTAAATAGCATGATAGCTGCTCGGCCCTTTAAACAACTGAAAGTCACAAGAATTTCTACAGGAGCTGTTCCTTCACAACAAACATATAATAAACTACCACAACCATCATGGTTTCTGAAACAATGGACAATTATTTCTTATAGGCATCGCTCATGATTGTCTCATGATTTCTAAGGGTTTTTAAGTCTACAATGATGGGAAGCTTGCCATAGAAGTCATTTGTGACTGGAAGAGAATGTAACATCCTCTCTAGGGATGCAGGTGCCACCTTTTAAAGGCTATACAGCTCTAATGGTGCTTACAGTTGGAAGTAACATCTATACAGACTTCTGTTAACTAGTGACTGCTACACAAATATGAATGGAAGCTGTGTGCTTCTGTGAAAAAAATTCAGAAATAGAAATTTGAATTGCATCAAAATGTATACAGACCATCAAATGTATACAGACCATCAACCTGTATCCTAAAGATGTTATTTGATGATATCTCCAATTTTCTTCTAACCTGTAGAAAGTTTACTTGAAACATGAGATCAGGTGATATGCAAATTTCTCCTTGAACTACATGATTAACTTACCAATATTGAATTCCTATTTTGACATTTTGCCTTTATATTAAAAAAAAAAATCTTGGCTTTAAAAAGTGACAGGTACCTTGGCAGTTTTAATTTTCCAGTTCTGGAAAATCCATTTAAAAAAAAAGTAAGCTATGTGTTAGGAAAAGAAGAATAATGTTACTTTTTTTTAAAAATCTTTATTATTTATTATTTATACAATTGTGGGTGTATGCGTGTGTGTGTGTGTGTGTGTGTGTGTGTAGAACCACGGACGAATTCGGGAACCACCATGGACGTCTCCACCTCCTTGTTTACTCTGCCCCGGGATTCACAGGCTCCGCCCTACCAGGACCGGAAGCGCAGGCCGCCCCAGCTTCCACCCGGCATCTATACATGGGGTCTAGGATCCGAACTCAGGACCTTCCGCCTGCAAGGCAGAGGTTTAACCCCTGAGCCACCTCTCCAGCCCCAGAATAATGTTACATGTTTAACTTAGGACTAAAACTTTAAACAAAAAGATTTTTGTAAACTACCAGCATGAGGTGATAGTGATCACATATATATTATAACAGTTGGGTGAAAAAACAAAGATTTAATGTAATTCTTTCTATTATACTCATCTTAGACATCCAAATGCTCCACCCATGGAACTTTTTTACTTTTAAATCTATCTCAGTCTCTTTTCTAAACATAGTACTATGCTTTTCAGGTATCTTTGGACACATACACAGTTTTGAAGATATAGCTATAATCAGGAATTCTTAACAAATAATTATTTGTCCTTCCATTATCATCTTCACAAACTTGTGGACTGATATAATTTTATTCTCAAAGGAACTCCTGATAGGAAAAAACTGAAGAATCTAACTCATTACTCTCCTTCCAGCCATTAGTAGCATACATCTGACACTGGTATAATTAACTTCAGGTCTCTATTCCTCCTATGGCATATAGCTCTGCTAGGGCAAACTAATAGGGTACTGATAAACTATATCCCTTCATGTGTTCCTTCTATGGTGTCCATTATTTTTGCTCTCAACACAGTAGGATTTGGGGTTTCATTTTCCAGGTCATAATAATATTACAGTTCCTCATTGTTGCAGTTTTTCTTCACATTATTGAAAATATACATGACCAAACTATTTAGGAACAAAGAGTTTTTATTCTTGTTTATGATTTTGGTTGAAGTTCATAGTCCAGCTTGGCAGGGGACTTTACACTAATATCAGAATCTGAGAGAACTATCCACAAGATATTCACAGGAATTACTGAGAGGGGCAAACAGTTTCACTTGCCTGTCTACGAGTCTGAGAAAGCATTCTGAAGTATGTCAAAGTACTGAATAAGTTCTCTCAAATTTACATAACTGCCCATGGAATGGTAAAACCAATATATGCTGGGACATCACACGTCAATTTAATGAACTTTCAGAGACTTGCTACAGGTCCACCTTAACCACCAAATCGTCATATGTGCACCTTAAGTCTCAGACTTCAATTTGTCAAATTAGCATTTGTGGCTAACTGCATGCTCAACTTCTTGTCAAATTGACACACAAACATATTACTTTTAAACTATAACCTTTCATCACTTTTATCCATGGATGTTACATTCAGTTTATGTTATAAAATGCATTTAATTTAATTTTAAGGTTCTCATATTCAAGTTATAGTCATACTCGTCAAGTCATATTTAGAAATAAAGTGTGGAAAAGAAACATCCTATATACATTATGTGGGTAATCTCCTGTTGCTCATTGTCCATTTTATGTCACTTCACATGTGGAGCAGAAAGGATAAAAAACACTGAGCAATTTGATCATTCCAGCTGCACAGCTCAAGACAAACCTTTGATATGGACTTGCTTCACCTTGCATTTGCACGTTTGATCAACACATGTGTAGTATTTCTGGCATAAATAACATTCTGCTGGATTCTCAATTGCTTTCAAAGTTTTGCTTTCTTTTCTGGGAAATCTCAAACTTGCCACACAGAGGTAAGACTCAGGTTTTTTCCTGAATCTTTCATCAAAACCAGTATTACCAGGATGATGCTTCCAACTTCTGACAAGATGTGATGTAGCTTCACCCATTGGAAACATAGTTATATCAACGTTTATGTCCTCACCCTAGAAAAGTCATTTATTAGGGAGACAAAATTTTCAAATGGCAAGAAATTGCTTCAGCTGAGTTTTTTCCCCTATATGACCCTGCATTTTAATAAAAACAGAGTCTCTACAGAACAGTTTCATATCTCGTACTGTCTCAGTGCAAATCACTAGGCTTTTCTCTAATGAGGTTAGTCTCTGCAGTGGCCACAGTTCTGGACTGTTTGTGCTTTCTTTTTATTTATTTATTTATTTTTCATTTCTACTCATACAACTTTAACAGGTACACCGATCCCCTCCCTCTCTCCAGCCTCCCTATCCCCCAGTGCCTCCCCCTCCCATCCCCAGAGCATCCTTTAATGTGCATTCCAGACTCTCCTCTGGGTCCTCCTCTCCGATGAGGTGCAAGGACCCAGTGTCATTTCCCAGAACCCTTTCTTGTGCTCCCCTTAAACATAAGAACACTACTGTGGCTGTCAATCCCTTGCCTCCAAGGATGTTAGTGCCTTTAGCAAATGCTAGAATTTGAGGGTCAATAGTGTGTTGGACATTGTGCAGGGCATGCAAAGTCCAGTTACATTGCTTCGGCCCTAACTTGTGTGGAGTATCTTGCATATCATTGTTCCTCCCATCCTTGTGCTCTTACAATCTTACCGCCCCCTCTTCCACAAATTTCCCTGAGCTTCAGGATGGGGAGAGTTTAGGCTGGCCTAGTTCCAGGTAGTTGATATAGAGTCTCTGATGTTCTTGATTATGGTTTGTTGATTTTTTCCCCCAGTTTTGCTGCTCTTGCAATGCCCTTCACGACATCCTGATGGGTATTGGATGTCACCCCCTGGCCACAGATAAAAAAACTGTTAAACTAGAGTCTTGTTATAAGAGTATATTCAAAGGTAGATGTAATAAAGTTAGGAAACCACAATGAGGGAGGGGTCAATCACCCATTTGCAAAATGGTTATTTTTTATCTGCCAGACTACATGCTCTCCCCTTCTGGTGAGATCATACCCCATCAGTTGCAAATTATCAGGAAGGAAAGTCTGTGAACTTAATCAGATGTCTCATTACTCATTTGCTGTCCTTGATGGTGGCCTATTTTCTCTGCTGTAACATGGTCCCCTCTCTCCTTGTTTCTGGTGTGGCCCTCCTACCCCATCCCTCCTGTTCATATTCCTTGCAATTACTGTTTTACAGAGATTTATCCTTGAGTGTCTCTAGGTGAGTTTGGTACTAGGAGCCACCTATTAGGGAGTACATATGCCGCTTAATTTTCTGGGTTTGTGATATTTCACTTAATATAATTGTTTCAAATAACATCCATTTCCTGGCAAATTCCAGTAATTCATCAATTTTGATGGCTGAGTAGTACTCCATTGAATAGATATACCACAGTTTCCTTATCCACTCGTCAACTGTTGGATATTTGGGTTGATTCCATGACTTTGCTATTGTAAACAGTGCTGTTATGAACATGGTCGTGCTTGTGCTATCAAGATGAATTTTTGCTGTATGGGGAGTTATTCCCAAAAGTGGAATAGCAGGGTCATATGGCATTTCAATTTTTAATTTCTTTAAGAATCTCCAGACAGCTCGCCAGAGTAATTGTATGAGCCTGCATTCCCACCAGCAATGCAGGAGAGTTCCCTCTCTCCAGCATTTGGTGTTGTTTGTATTGTGGATTTTTGCCACCCTGACTGGGGTGAGATGATATCTCAGGGAAGTTTTGATTTGAATTTCCTTGATGGCTAAGGATGTGGAGCATTTTTTAAGATATTTGTTACACATTTTAATTTCATCTCTAATAAAGTTTCTTTTAAATGCCAGGGCCTATTTTTTAATTGGGCCATTTGTTTCATGGTGTTTAGTTTTCTAAGTTCTTTGTGCACTCTGGATAATAGAGCTCTATCAGATATGTGGTTAGTGAAGATTTTCTCCCATTCTGTGGGTGGCCTTTGTGTTCGTGTTACAATCTCTTTATCTGAACAGGAGCTCTTTAATTTCACAAGATCCCATCTGTTGAGAGTTGGTTGCAGTGACTGTGCTATTGGATGTCAGTGACTGTGCTATTGATATCCACTAGCACAGTCACTGTGCTTTCTTTTTTCTGAAAATATAAAGTAGTCAACACTGCTCTCTCATAATGAACATACCAGTCAATAATCTTTAATGATGTCCCATATCTCTTAAATACAAAATCCCATAAATTCATAGTGCTTGTTACTTTATGGTAAGGCAACCCCAAACTAGTTATGTCTTTCTAAGTATTGCTGTTATCCAATTGGTCCAAAATGTTCCATTCAAATGTTTTTGTAGAAATCTCATTGAATGCCTTCAAACTCTCCACATTCTCCCAACAAAACTGTTCAAAATTTATAAAGGGCACATAACTAGATTTATCAGCAACACTCCATGTTTCTGGTACCAAGTTTTGCTGCAGTTTCTCTTCATGTTGCTGACAAATACAATGCAAGACATTTTAGGAGAGTGGATTTTATTGTTGATTCTGATTAAGTCCAGCTTGATGGGAGATTTCATATCAAGATGAAGAGCCAAAAGGGTAGTCATACTACATACACATAAAGATCTGAGAGATGTTTATATTTTCTCCTTACCAAAAAGTCTGAATAACAAGGAAAATGAAAAAAAAATTGAACAAGTTTCCTTTGTCTTATCTACCTGCTGAAGGACTGGTTATTCCCACCATGGGCTGAGTCCATTCACATCATTTAGAAAACCCCTTTCTAATGTAATAATGTCAACTTACCTCTGTATTTTAATATTTAAATAGAATTTTTATATACAAAGCTTACAAGTTTATATTCTTGCTCCATCTTCATTTCCTTCCACCTCTCTATTCTCCCACCTTCCCTCACCTCTGGTCCTCCTGTTTCTTTGCATGTGTAGATTAGAGGGCTAGTGTGCCAGTAATGAAAAGATCTTTGTGGTAGTATAAATAGCCCTTTAGTGGGGAAACTCACAAGTTGGGAAGTTCCCCCCCTTTATTGTTTATTCAGCATCTGTCCCATAGATTCTCTCTAGAATAGTAGTTTCTGCCGAGATCCTCTTTGATTCATGGGAAAATGATGATATGTCAGTCATTGTGTAGATCTGATAGTAATAGATCTCATTGCAGTGAGTTCCTGGATGCAGCAGCCCTATTGTGACTGGAGTGTCTTGGCTGGGTACACCTCCCCATCTACAGGCTTTTGTAATCTTACTTTCTTCCTCTTCCACAAGTTTCCCTGAGATAAGAGATTTTGTTGACCTGATTAGGGCTAAACAATACTCCTTGCTCTGGCCAGTTTTGGTTTTCTGTCTCATTAATCTTCCATCACAAGAGGGTGCTTCTTGGTTTAGAGCTGCGAGCCTTTCTTATGTAAAGAATAATAAGTATGTAAATGATGGTTTATTAGCAGGTATTTATAGTTAACATTAATACATCTGTTCTTGCATAATATCTGTTTTCTTCCCTTCCATCATCATTAGGATAGGTTAACAGTGCCAGACTATGTTCCCTGATAATAAAGGGAGATTTAGCATCCATTTAGTGAGTAATTGGTTCTCCATGAACGTTACACACATTTTATTTTAATTTTCAAAGTTATCATAATTTACACATTCATCTATTCATTCATTTATTTTGTGTGTGTGTTCATGTACAGATATATGAGTGACACAGTGAATAGATACATGGTGGTCAGACACAGCTTTGAAGGGTTGGTTCTCTTCTTCCATCATGCAGCTTCAGATCTTGAACACTGTTTATCAGACTTGCACAAAAGATACTTTTATTCACTGAGTATCTTCCCTGTACATGTTTATTTTTAGAATGTTCTATTTTTAATTATTGTCCCCTTTGGAAAATAGTGCTACTTCTGCATCTATTTAATCTAGTCAATTGCAACTTTTTCTTTAACCTGAAAGGTTACACATAATTTGATCATATTTATATTATGTGACACTTTTAAAAAATTTGTTTCAGTATTCAGGCTAATTCAGATAAAAATGGATCATTAAAATCTGTGCTTAAGAAAATAATTAATTTCAGTGTGTTTTTAAGTATAAAGCTCAATATTTAATCTTATAATTTTGAAGATAATAAATAGGAGAGGCTTAAATACTACTAAAATTAAACCCCAAAAGCGTTTTGGAAGTAACAAATTAGGTATTGCATAATATGTAGTTATATTCATATTTTGAGATAAACAGAAGTAAAGGGGTAAATAAATTTATGAGGACATTCATCTGTTAGACAGAACTCATATGTTTCTGTATTTTAATATGGAGTATATAATATATATCATCATAACCTCTCAATAAATTGGGATACTTTTATTAAATAAGGCAAGAGAAAGTAGTATTTTTGTAAGCTTATTATTAAATTTTAATCAGAAACAGCTTTTAAAGTTAAGTGATTGTATTTTTAATTATGAATATATTAATAGTATCACAGAGGCTTTTTAAGGTATTTCCTGATTTCCTACACATTGGTCATGTATAACTCATTCAACAGTATTTTATAGGACATTAAATATCCCACAAATTCTTTTATATTATTTTTCCTAAAGTTCATGTGGGAAATTTTTCAGCATTCGCATGTTAGTATTCTCCTTGTTGCTTTGATAAATTATCTGAATAAACCAAACTAAAAAGGAAGTGTTTATTTTGGTACATAGCATGAAAGTACAATCGTGGTGGAGAAATCATGCTAGCTGATCAAGTCAGCTAGTCACATTGCATCTACAATCACTAAAAGCTGAGTGATGAATACTGGTGCTCAACTCACTCACATTCTCCTTTTTTATTTAACCCTAAATTATAACCCATAGAATGATAGCACCCACATTTAGGGCAAACCTTCCCTTCTCAATTAGACTATTAAGAACCAACCTCACAGACATGCTCCAAAGTTAGTTTATATGCTTATTCTAAATCCCATTAATTTGCCAACCATGTTTGACTAGCTATGTAGTTCCTCTCATTGTTCCATTGATAAAATACTTGGATAAGAAAAACTTAAAGGGAAAAAATTTAATTCCAACTTATGGTCCCCATATAATCCATCATGATGTGGAAGTCAAAGCAATATGAACTTGAAACAGTTACAATGATTCCACTATAAAAATATAGCAGGACATTTTTCCAAAATTGTATTTGTATCTCTCCAATCAATTAACATAGCAAAGATTATCATTTACAGATATTCTGAGTCTGTTCTCCCACATGATTCTATTTTATGAAAAGTTCAAATTGAGATTAGCCATTATGCCATGCTAATTAATAATGCTAATTAATAAGGAATTGACTACAGAAAAGTTATTCTTTTTGTTGATTTTGACTGTTATTTTCTTAAATGAAAGCTTCTAGTCATTAAAACTGAATACTTCAAGGCCCTTCTTTGTTCATTATACTTCAGCAGACCTTGTTTGAAGATCAGATTTCACGTGGTTATGCAGTTTTACATCTAGAGCTTATTTCTGTTAATTATATCAAAATTTTCTGTAATTTAATTTTGTATTGTTGGTTTTAGCATGTGTCTCTAAGTTTTATCTGTTGTCTGTTCTGCTAGTTCATGTTCACAGGTTGAATTTCTCCTTAACTCCTAGGTTGTCCTTAAATTGACTTTATCCTCATCTTATAAGCATTAAGTTTCCTAGGAAGATGTCTGTGAGCTTGTATTTCCTAACCACATGTTCTTTCCTGTGTGCCTTTGAAGATATGGAAGAAATTCATTATTGCTGAACATGTCTCAAGGAAGGCATCCTTCTTTACTGTTTGTACAACATTTAACATGACAGCTGGTAGGGAATAGACATAAACTTTCTCTTTTCAGAGCAGTTGGCAAACATGGTTAACATTATCTTGTTAGAATTAAGTGGCTACTCACAGATTCAATTTCATAGTGCTAATATTCTGAATCAGTTGTCCAGACTCTCTTTTATCTCCTAATCATCATATGCATTTTAAATCAATGGAGTTAGAAATTATAATATTATCTTTGTGGTTCAATGATATGTTGGTCATTGTTCAGGTCATGTAAAGTTCTATTATGATTACCTGTATGGAGTATCTTGCACATCGTTGCTCTTCCCCATCTTTAGGCTCTTACAATCTTACTGCCCCCTCTTTTGCAAATTTCCCTGATCTTTAGGATAGGGAGAGATTAGGCTGGCCTGGTTCCAGGTGGTTGATGTAGAGTCTCTGATTTTCCAAATTATGGTTTTTTGATTTTTTTTTTCAGTTTTGCTGCTCCTGCACTGCCCATGGCTCCATCCTGATGGGTATTGGATGTCACCCCCTGACTAGAGATAAAATGCTGTTAAAATAGGGTCTTATTATAAGAGTAGATTCAAAGGAAGATGGAATAAGAGTAGGAGACCGCAGTGAGGGGGAAGAGTCAGTCTGCCATTTGCAGGATGGTTATATTCTATCTGCCAGACTCTATGGCCTCCCTTCTGGTGAGATCATACCCCATCAGACGCATGTGACCAGTAAGGAGAGTCTGCGAACCCAACCAGATGTCTCATTACTTACTTGCATTCCTTGATGGTGGCCTATTTACTCTGCTGTAACATGATCCCCTCTCTCCTTGTTGCTGGGGGGGTCCTTCCCCTTCCATCCCTGCTTATAATCTTCTCAATTACTCTAGGTATTACAGAGATTTATCTTTGAGTGTGTCACTTAAGTGGGTTTGGTACTAGGATCCACCTATTAGGGAGTACATATGGCACTTAATTTTGCTGGGATACTTCACTCAATATAAATGTTTCTAATTCCATCCATTTCCCGGAAAATTTCATTAAGTCATCATTTTTTATGGATGAGTAGTATTCCATTGTATAAATGTACCACATTTTCCTTATTCACTTGTCAACTGTTGGGCATTTCAGTTGATTTCATGACTTTGCTATTGTAAACAGTGCTGCTATGAACCCCCAAAGTCTAGCATGGATCACAGGCACTACTACGATCCTTAGAGGCAAGGGATTAACAGCCACAGTAGTGTTCCTATACTAAAGGAGAACACAAAAGAGCTCTAAGCAATGCCACTGAGTCCTTACACCTCATCAGAGAGGAGGACCTAGAGGGAAGTTTGACATGCACACTAAGGGATGCTCCAGGAATGGAGGGGGAGGGGGCATTGGGAGATAAGGAGGGAGGGGGGAAAGAAAAGGGAAAAGGGGTGAGGAGCAAGGGAATCCAGGGAGGGGTGGAGGGAGGGAGGGGTGGAGGGAGGGAGGGGTGGAGGGAGGGAGGGGTGGAGGGAGGGAGGGGAATGGGGTAACTATTAACTTTGTATGAGTGGAAGAAAAAAATTTAAAAAAAAGAAAGGGTATAGGGGAACATAAAGTCACATATATGCTTTTGTATCTGATGATTGTAAAAGCCATGCTAAGAGTTTAAATTCTGCCAAATGTGCTTGCTGAGTGCTTTACTGTATTTCAATATACTAGTGTTACAGGGTACAAATCTATGAATCATAATCCCAAGACAGTGTTGCTACTGAAAAAAAAGAAATTATAATATTATCTACATTTTAAAGTCAAGGAACCCAAGGGAGAAGATAGCAGAAGAATGTGAATTGAGAATTTCTTAGTAATTTCGGGTAAACACATAGAATAAGACCCTACTACCTAAAAATGGTGTGGCAGGTCTAGGAATAATTATAATTTGAACTATACTTACTAGCAATTATTTGAATGCTGTTATAGAAATTTAAAATTTATTTAAACAGTAAGCCTAAGCTACCTTTTGCAAAATATAAAGTCTTTAAAAATACACACTCATAAAATTAGAAATAACAAACTTTTACTAGAGAAATAATATATATATATCAAAGTTTCATAGCCACTTATGAAAAATTGTCAACCTCAAAATATTCACCAAATAAAACTAATAAGAAACTTACTAAATATCCAGTTTCAAGCTCAAGTTTTTGAAATATTTCATTTATAAGAAAGAGAGTATAAGAAAGCAGAAAGAGAGAGAGAAAAGAAGAAAGAGAGAGAGGGATCATTGCTTCATGGTATATGAGTGAGGTCAGAGGATGATTTTGAGGAGTCACTTTTCTGCATCATCCATGTGACCTTCAAGGATGGAATCAAACTTAAGTTACCAGATCACAAGGTTTGTGAGTAAGAGACTAACCACTGAGGTATCTGGCCAGCCTGAGTGGAAGTTTTATTAAAGCAAACCTGGTAACTAGGTATAATATACATGCTGCAATGCTTCTATAGTAAAAGATGCAGTAAATCTATTCTTTTTTAAACAGAAAAATATTAAATTTATTTACTGATGGTTTCTATGAGTGTAGGCAGGTGTGATAAAGTGCACGCATGGACGTCATAAAACATATTAGGGAGATGCTTTTCTTGCCCTACCATGTAAAGTCGTTATCAAGCTCAGTTCATTAGGATTGATGGGAAATGTTTTTACCTGCTGAGCAATCTTACCAGTCCTAAATTTTCTCTTAATAAAATAAGTACAACTATTTTGTACTCGTCTAATAACAACTATTTTTCCCAGTTTCCTTTAAGTATGTAATAGCAATTACATTGTGTGGTGCACAAGTTTCAATATCACCTTCAGTATCATTTATGTTCTGGTAGATTTCAGAATTTGTTATAGCTCTCTGAAAATCATAAATATCTTTACCCCTAAAGTGGTAATTCATGTGACTGGAAACAAAGCTTGTACTCTATTCTTCATAGTAACTGGAAGATACAATATCAGAGCGATATTCAGATTTCTGGGATTTTTGATTCTTAGCTGCATAGTATTTTGAGTTGCATGTTCTCCTGCCAAGTTTAGGTTCTATCTGGAGATTATTAGTATATGAGTTACATAAATATTTTTGTCTCTTTAAACATAATACCCACATCACTTTTAAACTGCTGTGCTTTCCTATTTGACATCTGGTTCTTCAGACTGGAAATGAAACAGTATTCGCTGAGAGACTTAGTCACTGCCTACCATTGTGACCATGGTCCCACCTCAGGCTAAAGCTATGAACACAGCAACAACTTGCCTTGTTCTAGCTTTCCATTGTCAGACAAAATAAATCTTTGTTTGCTTTCCACCATGCATGCCCTTCAGGCACAATCTGGTTCACCATGTTTATCTTTGTCAACATTAGGGAGTTGAGCTTTCTATAAGCCTGCTCAGGCATGATTCAAGTAAAATTAGTTTCACTTTCAAATTTTTCCTTCAAAATATATAATATTGTTTATTCCTTTGAAATTTAAAGATATAGACTAGTACGTATGACTTATATGTGTGTTTGGAGACTATAACTCACTTAATGACAAAACTAATAATTATTTGAAAATATGAAATATGTATTAAAATCTGTAATAGAAATGAGAAACTTTCATATACAATTTTTGTACATGAATAAACCATATGAATTACATAGCGAATGTGTTTAGAAACAAGAAAAAAAACAACTGATAAAAACTAGAAAACTTTAATAGCATATTAATTATGATAATTACTGTCTTTCTCTTATTAACTATTTATATGAAATTCCTTTTTCACATATATAGGTGTAGGAGTGTGTGTGTGTGTGTGTGTGTGTGTGATAAAGAGGTCAAAGGTTGAAGATGGGAATCATTATAGATTGCTGTACCTCCTTATTCCTTTTCTCAGGGGTTTCCAAGGCAATGCCCTCCAGGGATGGAAATACAGACTACTCCCATTTTTGCCCAGCATTTTTAAATGAGATCTGTGATCCCATCTAAGATACATTTGTTTTCAAGGTAAAAGCTTACACCCCAAGCCACCTCCCTTCACAAAGAATTCTTTTTCTTATTCAGGTATTTGAGATTTGACAAAATTCTATCACCTATAGTTGAAAGATATAGGAAGGATCTGTGAGCTAAATTTATCAAATTAAATTATAAAATAAATATGATGAAATATTCTGGAAGTGAAAAATAATTACCATGTTATTTTCTGATGTTGGGGTAATCAGATGAAAGCATAGATTGCTGTGGGGATGTGTTCACTATCAGAACTAGGCACTATCTTTTGTTTTGCTGCTATTAACAACAAATTGAGACCCCTTCCCCTGCACTCCGCCGCCCAGGATGCTCGCGGGGTCCAGCCGGGCCTCACCGCAATGCGACCCAGGTAAGCTCGGTCCCTGCCCACCCCCAGAGCCCCAGGCCGCCCGAGGGACCCAGCTCCTCCCACCATCCAGCCAGAGCCTCCACACAAGACCTGGGAGGAGGAGAGGGCACCCCCTGCGCCCGGGCTCACCCCCAGGTCCCCCAGGTTTGAATAGCGCCCCACCAACGCCCCATCCTTCCTTCCCCCACTCCGGCGCCCGAGACACTCGGGGTCCAGCCTGGACTCACCTCGACCTAGGTAAGCTCGGTCTCCGCCCATCCCCAAAACCCCAGGCCAAATAATTCAGTTTAGTGAAAAACGCACAGAAATTAAAAGAAGATCTTAAGAGTTACAACGACAATGCCAAAGTCAAAGTTCAAATCCATGAGAAACAACACTCAAGTAAACAAATCTCCCACTGAAGGAATTAATCCCATAATGTTAGACTCCAACCAGAACAAACGCATGGAAAATGGCCAAGAAAGAATGATCCAGGATAACGACTTTCAAAATATGAGCATTACCATGTTCAATACTATGAAAGAGGAAATCCGGGAGGAATTAAATAATCGAATCAATCGCTTTGAGGAGGAACACAACAGACACATGGAGGAGTTGAGGAAAACAGTGCAAGAATCAAAAACTGGCATAGAGCAGTTAAAGGAGACTCAAGCAGAGTTTAAAACTGAGCTAAAAGACAAGTTATCTTCAACCCAGAACTCCACAGAGAGTCTTATCAGCAGAACAAATGAAGCAGAAAACAGAGTTTCAGATCTTGAAGATAAAGTGGGAGAATTAACCAGCTCAATGGAAGAGATTGTTAAAGCCAAAAAGATACTTGAGAGAAATATCAAAGAGATATGGGACACCCTGAAGAAGCCCAACATGCCTATTCATGGAATACCAGAGCAAGAATCTCAAAATACCACCCCTGAGGAAATTTTTCAAACGACCATCAAGGAAAACTTTCCTCATCTAAAAAAAGAGAAGCCCATCAATATACAAGAGGCATTCGGCAACCCAAACAGATATGACCAAAACAGAAGCTCACCACGGCAAATAATAGTCAAAACACTCCACATTCAAGATAAAGAACTGGTGTGAGAGCTTCAAGGGAGAAAAAACAAGTCACTTTTAGAGGTAAACCTATTAAAATAAAAAATGACTCCTCAGTCGAAACACTAAAAGCAAGAAGAGCTTGGAGAGACATACTTCAAGTATTGAATGAGCAAAAATGTCAACCCAGGCTGATTTACCCTGCAAAACTATCAGTCATGATCGAGGGAGAAAGAAAAATCTTCCAGCACAAAGACAACTTGAAGGGATACATGTCCACCAAACCAGGCCTTCAAAAAATACTACAAATGACACTCAAACGTGAAGAAAAAAACAGGCATATCCATGAGAACAGAAGGCAAGTATAACACCATTAAAAGTGAAGCAATATACTTATAAAAACTACTAAACATAATAAATGTCTGGAATCAAAAATAGTTTCACCATTATAACACTAAATGTTATTGGAATTAACTCACCGATCAAGAGACACAGATTACAAATTTGGATTAAAAATCACAATCCATCAATCTGCTGCCTGCAGGAAAACCATCTCACCACAAAAGATAGGCATGCCCTAAAAATGAAAGGCTGGTAAATAATTCTACAAGCTAATGGAAGCAGAAAACAGGCAGGGGTAGCCATTATGATATCAGACAAAGTGGACTTCAAACCAAAGAAAATTATAAGAGACATGGATGGATACTACATTTTACAATTCACCAGGAAGACTTCACAATACTGAACATGTATGCACCCAATATGGGCCCCTCCACATTCATTAAGAAAACCCTAGAGCATTTAAAGCAAGAAATCAATCCCCAAACGATAATTCTCGGGGACTTCAACACCGCCCTCTCAACATGGTATAGATCAACAGGTCAAAAGCTTAACAGAGACACTTTGGAACTTAATCAAACCCTTAAGGAAATGGACCTTACAGATCTCTATCGAACTTTTCACCCACGCACCAAAGAATACACATTTTTCTCAGCAGCACACGGAACTTTCTCCAAAATAGATCACATACTGGGCCACAAAAGGTATCTACACATATACAAAAAAGTTGAAATTCTAACCTGTGCTCTGTCATACCACCATGGCCTAAAGCTGGACATCCACAACGCAACAAACAAGAGAAAATACACTAACTCCTGGAAACTTAACAATATGATGCTGAATGAGAACTGGATTCAGGAAGAAATTAAAAAGAAAATTCAAGATTTCCTAAAAGTGAATGATAATGAAAATGCAACTTACCAAAATCTCTGGGACACAATGAAAGCTGTTCTAAGATGTAAGTTCATAGCTCTTAATGCCTACATCAAAAAAAAATGGAAACAGCAGAAATAAACAACTTAACAATGCAGCTTAAAACTTTAGAGAAACTAGAGCAATCTGATCCCAAAAGAAGTAGAAGAGAGGAGATTAGCAAAATAAGGGGAGAAATATCTGAAATCAAGATTAAGAAAATGATAGAAAAAATCAACCAGTCAAAAAGCTGGTTCTTTGAAAAAATCAATAAGATTGATACACCCCTAGCTAAATTAACCAAAAGCACGAGAGAGAAAAGCCGAATTAACAAAATTAGAAATGAAAATGCAGTTATCACTACTGATACCCAAGAAATCCAGAGAATTATAACATCATATTTCTAAAACTTATACTCTGTGAAGATTGACAACACAAAAGAGATGGATGAATTTCTAAGTAAACACAACTTACCTAAATTGAATCAGGAAGATGTGAATTATTTAAATAGTCCAATAACATATAAGAAAATTGAAGAAGTAATCTCAAATCTTCCCATCAAAAAATGTCCTGGACCAGATGGATTCAGCACAGAGTTCTACCAGATATATAAGGAGTTAATAACACCAATACTCCTTAAACTGTTCCATCAAACAGCAAAGGAAGGAACACTACCAAATTCCTTCTATGAAGCTAATATCGTTTTAATCCCAAAACCTAATAAGGATTCACTTAAAAAAGAAAAATATACCCTGATCTCTCTGATGAACAAAGACACAAAGATTCTCAACAAACTCTTAGCAAATATGATTCAAAAACACATTAAAAAGATCATTCACGGGGACCAAGAAGGCTTCATCCCCGGCACACAAGGTTGGTTCAACATCAATAAATGTAATCATCATGTAAACCAGTCCAAAGTCCAAGAACACATGATACTCTCGATATATGCAGAAGAAGCTTTTGACAAGATCAAACAGCCTTTTATGATCAAAACGCTAGAGACAGTAGGAATACAAGGAACCTTTATCAATATAATAAAAGCTGTATACAACAAGCCCACAGCAAGGATTATGCTCAATGGGAAAAAACTGGAAGCATTCCCACTTCGATCAGGAACTAGACACAGCTGTCCACTCTTACCACTTCTATTCAATATTGTACTTGAAGTGTTAGCTGAAGTCATGAGACAAGAAAGGGACATAAGAGGGATTCAAATCGGCAAGGAAGAAGTCAAGCTATCCCTGTTTGCAGATGACATGATCTTATACCTGAGTGATCCCAAAAACTCCACCAGGAAGCTTCTGGAACTAATTGAGAAGTTCAGCAGGGTGGCAGTATACAAAATAAATGTGAAAAAATCAGAGGCCTTCCTATATGCCCAGAATGAAAGAAGTGAAAAAGCCTTGAGAGAAACAATCCCATTTACTATAGCCCCTAAAAAAATGAAATACCTTGGTATAAACCTAACCAAGGAGGTAAAAGACCTTTACAATGAAAACTTTAAAACCCTAAAGAAAGTAATAGCAGAAGACACCAGAAGGTGGAAAGACCTCCCTTGTTCCTGGATTGGCCGAATCAACATCGTAAAAATGACCATCCTACCAAAGGCAATATACAGATTCAATGCTATACCAATCAAAATCCAAAGCTATTCTTTAAAGAAGTTGACCAAACAATCTCAAAGTTCATATGGAGGCAAAAAAGACCCAGGATAGCAAAGACAATCCTGAGTAACAAAAACACTGCTGGAGGTATTACCATACCAAACCTAAGTCTATACTACAAATCAATAGTTATAAAGACACTGGCTCCAAAATAGACACACAGATCAATGGATAAGGATTGAAGACCCAGATATAAGCCCACAAAATTACAGCCATTTTTTCTTTGACCAAGAGGCCCAAAGAATTCCAATGGAAAAAGAACATTATCTTCAACAAATGGTGCTGGCAAAACTGGATGTCCACATGCAGAAGATTAAAGCTGGACCTGTACTTGTCACCATGTACAAGACTTAATTCCAAATGGATCAAGGACCTTGATATAAGGCCAGAGACTATAAAAACCATAGTTGAAAGGATGGGGAACTCCCTCGAGCTGATTGGGCTAGGCCAACATTTCCTAAACAGACATCCAATGGCACAGTCACTGCTACCAACTCTCAACAGTTGGGATCTTGTGAAATTAAAGAGCTTCTGTTCAGATAAAGAGATTGTAACACGAGCTCAAAGGCAACCCACAGAATGGGAGAAAATCTTCACTAACCACACATCTGATAGAACTCTGCTGTCCAGAGTGCACAAAGAATTTAGAAAACTAAACACCAAGGAAACCAATGGCCCAATTAAAAAATGGGCCCTGAAACTTAGAAACTTTACCAGGGATGAAATTAAAATGTCTAACAAATATCTTAAAAAATGCTCCACTTCCTTAGCCATCAGGGAAATGCAAATCAAAACTTCCCTGAGATATAATCTCACCCTGGTCAGGATGGCAAAAATCCACAATACAAACAACAACAAATGCTGGAGAGGATGTGGAGAGAGGGGAACTCTCCTACATTGTTGGTGGGAATGCAGGCTCATACAACCACTCTGTCGAGCCGTCTGGAGATTCTTAAAGAAATTAAAGATTGAAATGCCATATGACCCAGCTATTCCACTTTTGGGAATAACCCCCCATGCAGCGGAGGTTCACATCAATAGCACAAGCACGACCATGTTCATAACAGCACTGTTTACAATAGCAAAGACATGGAATCAACCCAAATGTCCAACAGTTGATGAGTGGATAAGGAAAAGGTGGTACATCTATACAATGGAGTACTACTCAGCCATCAAAAATGATGAATTACTGGAATTTGCCAGGAAATGGATGTCATTAGAAACAATTATATTAAGTGAAGTATCCCAGACCCAGAAAATTAAGCGGCGTATGTACTCCCTAATAGGTGGCTCCTAGTATCAAACCCACCCAGCCCACCTACAGACAGTAATTGCAAGGATTATGAACAGGAGGGATGGAGTAGGAGGGCACACCAGAAACAAGGAGAGAAGGGACCATGTTACAGCAGAGAAAATAGGCCTCCATCATGGGCTCAAATAAGTAATGAGACATCTGATTAAGTTCACAGACTTTTGTTCCTGATCATTTACTACCGAGGGGGTATGATCTCACCAGAAGAGGAGGGCATATAGTCTGGCAGATAAAAAATAACCATTTTGCAAATGGGAAATAGACCCCTCCCTCACTGTGGTTTCCCACTTTTATTACATCTACCTTTGAATGTGCTTTTATCATAAGACTCTAGATTAACAGCTTTTTGTCTCTGGTCAGGGGGTAACATACAATGCCTACCAGGATGGAGTGAAGGGCATTGCTGGAGCAGCAAAACTGCAAAAGAAAATCAACAAACCACAATCCAGAACTTCAGAGACTCTATATCAACCACCTAGAACTAGGCCAGCTTAATCTCTTCCCATCCTGAAGCTCAGGGAAATTTGCGGAAGAGGGGGCAGTAAGAGTGTAAGAGCAAAAGGATGGGAGGAGCAATGATATGTAAGATACTCCATATGTTAGGACTGAAGCAATCATAATTGGACTTTACATGCCTGCGCAATGTCCAACACACTATTGACGTCACAAAGTCTAGCATCTGCTAAAGGCACCAAGATCCTTGGAGGCAAGGGATTGGCAGCCACAGTAGTGTTCCTATACGTAAGGGGAACACGGGAAAGCATTCAGGGAAAGGCCACTGGGTCCTTGTACGTCATAGGAGAGGAGGGCCCAGAGGAAAATTAGGCATGCACAAGAAATGACTCTCTGGGAATTGGGGTGGGAGGCACTGGGGGATGGGAAGGGAGGGGTACGGGGGGAGGAGGAGGGAGGGAGGGAACTGGTGTACCTATTAAGTTTGTATGAGCTGAAATAATAATAAAAAATGTATTAATAAAAAAACAAATTGATGCAGAATTCTAAATAATTAAAGGTAATCATTTGGGTTTCTGAAATGTATATTTCTTTTACTATTAGAAAATTATTATTATTTCCTATTTATTGTTTTTCTTCTTGAGTTGTATTTTTGTTAATGAAACAAAATTTGTGTGTAAAATAACTAAAGGATAGAAAGATTTAACTTAATTATTTTTGTTCTCATGGCAGGAAAGGCCTGGTGGATCATAACAGCTTAGAACACCTGGGTTAGAAGCATGCATATGTCTGCATTAAAAGGTTTCTTTCTTCATCTTCTGTTACAGTAAAATTATTTTGCCTGAGTGTAACATGACAACTTTTATTATGAAGCAGAACTGATATTGGTGACCTGTACCACAGATCACTTTGGTCCTTAGTTATGGCAATGAAATAAGGAAAACAATGCAGGAATTGATATGTCTATGCTAATGAGGTAGTGAATACCTCCACAAGAGGTTCAGTAGATCCTTACTTGAGGATCTGGTCACCAGTTATGTCCAGCTGCATATATTCATATGTAGTAGAGTGTAAAAGAATACTGACTGGGGTTAGGACTTGTTTACTCACATGATGACCCTGCAGGGGGTGTGACTTTTCAATGATATGAGCAGCCATGATCCTTTAAGTAATTCCTCATACATGATCCTGTAATTAATCGGAATAAAATAATTGCTTAAGCCAGCAGGACTGGGCAGACATCATTTCATGTCTTTCTCAGTACCCTGTTTGATATGAATACATCTTTCTTTACTTTTCCCCTAAGGAAAGTCACATGACATCCCCAGTTTATGGGATTTGGCTATCTACAATCAGGGACCTCCCACTCCATGTTAGTAAGTATTTTCTGGATACTAACTGAGAAGATACATTCAGAAATGAACTGAGTAGCTCTTTAATTGTTCTAAAATCAATCAAGATAACACTCAAGATGGACTATCACATTTCACTGCAAACACAGTAATAGTATGATTACTTTACTACCACTCACCAATATAGTCTTCAGTACATACAGAGTACAAAATATAGGAGAAAGTTCATTGAATATATGCAATTTGTTTTAATCAGTATAATTAATTGTGAGTGTCCAAATAATTTTTCTCCCTCTATCTGTGCCTTCATTTTATAAACTAGATGTCACTAGGTCAGACTGACCCGAAGAACTTATCATCATTTTAAACTATATTTCATAATTTATTTATTTGCATTTATTTTGCTATCATAAACATGTACCTGTTATAGGACAAATTCCAGGAGTTTTTTTCTGGAGCACAAGAATCAGAATTCAGGTTTTGTCCCAATAGACAGCACCCTCACTGTCTGCTTATTTGTCTTACAAGTAAAGATGTGATTTTGATGCATAAGCTTTACTGACAGTATTCTGACAGTGCAGAATCTCTATTCTGTTGGATGTTGACTTTTGTTTCATTTATTATATGTAAATATGCAAAGAATATTTCCTAAATCTAAATTTAGAAGGTGCAGAACTACTATGATAAACTCTCCGATTAAGTTTATTAACAGTTCAATGGAATCATGTGTAGTTTATAAAATTTTATTAATCATATATGCATGCCTATTCCTTTGTTATTGGTTTAAATAGCTATGAAAATCACACATGCATTCATATACATGAACACTTAATATGCACATAGTGTTTAAAAAATTTAGACATGTCCTTTAAAAATCACATTCTCAATATTGAGAGTAATTCATTTTGAAAGTCAAGAAAAATCAAGAGAATAGTTATATAAAAATATAACTGTGCTTATAGCATAGACTACCATAAATATATGCTAGAATGGTCAATTTCACATAAGCACTAGCATTTCATAGATTTAAATTTAACAAGCAACCTATCATTAATATCCACAAAATTACCTGGCAAGCTGAAGAGATGTATGCTGAGCAGTCATGCATTACCTGTTGTTGTCAAGGTAACCTATGATTTCTAATTCTTGCTAGCAGACTCCTTGCAGATTGTACTACAGATTGTACAAATGCTACCACCCACAAACTGATGTGAATCACTTGATACGTTACATGGAAAGGCTAATCATCATAATAGTTCTCTTGAAGTACAAATGGTTATTACACAACTCAGGGAGACTGCTCAATTGCAGTAGATGTTTGGTACTATGAGTTGAGCATCTTGTGTAAGAATTAAGAGAAATCCACAAGTCACAAAATGACAGCAAAATGTAGATAAAATGAATGGAAATACATATTTTGTATTCCATTTTCTTAAGTGTACAATTCACTTATAGAACAAGCACTTGACAAAGTAAAGAGGTTTGTCTATGATGATTCTGGAGATCTAAGAGCATGGCATCAACACTAGCCACTGGAAAGGGCCATTTAACACACGGCATTGCATATCTAGAACTCGGAAAGAGTGGAGGTGACAGAATGAGACAAGAAACAAAGGGGTGAATCCAGAGTACAGAGAGGAAGTGCACTTCACTTTGTATCATTTAAATTGGAGTGAAAACATCTTATAAGAATTACTGCCCAAATTGAGGGAAAAGTTTCCACGTAGGGTTTTGTAGAGACTATCCACATGAATATTGTAACATATAGTTAAATTCAATTCATTGAAATCAGTAATTTTCATGAATCACTATATTCATTGTAAACATGGAAAAATAGGAATGGGAAAAAGAGTGCTGTTGCATGATGTTCTTCCTTCTAGTTTCAAAAACAACATTCGCAGAATCTCTCCCAAAGGTGAAGGAAACAGAGATAAGAGCAGAGATTTCCTGGGACAAGAAAGATTCCTGGAGAAGGCTCAATTGTAAACTGAAATGACTTAGTGTCATAAGAGAGATTCAAGGTGCAGATTTCAAAATTGTTGAATAAAGCAGAAAAGGCTTTTCCCCTGGCCCAGTAAGACTTGTGCCTGCAGCAGTAAAGTGTGGGCTTCACATGCCATCTCAAGCTCCAATATCAAACTCTCATCTGAAGTTTACATTTTGCCCTCCAATCTTACACTCTCATCTCACAGCTGGCAGATGGTACAAGTGATTCTGCTGCCTAGGCCCATGCTTTTCAGCAAGGAACAGCAGTTCAGATCCTTTTTTGGATGCACGAGGAACAAGTCCCCAGGCCTGCACCAGCAGAGCATCATTCCACCTCCCATCTTGAGCTCCCATCTCCTTGTTGGGTCAGCGGCCCCCTGAGCCAACCCAACAGCATCCTTAGACATAAACAACCCCTACCCCAGTGGACTAACTATGAACCAACACCATACCCCAAAAGTCTGTCCCAGGAACAGAAGAGAATCTTCACATCTACCCCCTAAGTTAAGTAACCCAATTTACTTTCGTTTTAATGTCAATCATTGTAGTTTAAGATTTCTCTACAGCACACCTAAAACCCCATGCAACCACCCCTCAGGTTTTAATCATTCACCCTCACACACCTCTAAGGAAATAAAAGTTGTGATATCACAACTCTTTTTAATCCCTGACTACTAAATCCACTCTATTTTATAACCTAAAAGCTGCTCAGATACTTAACCCAAACTTCACATAACAAATCTTGATAATCAATCTTAAACCTCTCAGCCGAATCTAGACCTAAATTCTATTACACTCTTAACCAGTGAAGGGCTTACACATTTTTTTTGGCAATATAATAGCCTTATTCATGAAACAGAAACAAAGAATGCTAGACTGACAACTTTAACACCCAAGATGATTGTAGCAATAATCCTCCAAATATAGTAATTCTGTCTGACTCACAACAATCAAAAATGTACAGCATGAAAGATACTAGATATCAAATATGAATGCTCAAGACATAATATAAATCCATAAGATAAAACAAAACCCAAACAAAATTCTCCAACAAAAATATATTGACCCCATAATGATGGATTCCAACTAGAATAACTCTTGGATAGTAGCCATGAAATCAACTAAGGTAATGATCTTCAAACCTGCTTTAATATGAACAAGACAATGAAAGAGGGAATCCTGGAGAAGATAAATAATACATAAACCAATATGAATAGCACAACAGGCACTTAAATGTGATGAAAAAGGCAACTGAAGAAATAAAACTAGGCATAGAGCAGTTAAAACAAATCTCATGTAGAGATTAAGCTTGAAAGTAAAAACAAGCTAATTATAATCTAAAATTCAGCAGTGTTACAAATAGAACTAATGAAGCAGAAAATAGAATGTTAGAGCTAGAAGACAAGATGGCAGAACAAATTGGTTCAAAGAGCTTGAAAAAGCCAAAATTTTAGAGGAATATTCAAGAGTTATGGGACACCTTGAAGGAGCCAAACCTGCATATGGAATCTGGGAGCAAGATATCCAAAAAGCCATATTGGAAGAGATTTCCTTTCACACTATCATTAATGGAAATTTTCAACATCTAAGAAAAGAGATCCTTATCCAAATACAAGCATAGCTTACGCCAAATAGAGATGACCAAAATAACTCCCCACAGCAAATAATAGTCAAAACAATGTAAATACATTACAAAGAGAATGTGTCAGGAGCTTCAAGAGAGAAAAATAGAATCATATTTATTAAAATAAAACCTGATTTCTTTAATGGAAATGGGAAAATGTAGAAGATCTTGGATAAATGTATTTCAAATCATGAATGAACAGAAATGTCAACCCAGGCAGATAAACCCATAGAACTATCTGTCATGATTACGAGTGAAAAAAATTCTACCATAAGGACAAGCTCAAAGCTTGCACAACCACCAAAGCAGGCCTACAAAAGTTATTGGAAAAAATACTCAAGCTTGAAGAAAATGACAGACATATCTAAAGGGACAAAAAGGAAAAATAAGACCAACACACTTTCTGATAAAATAATATACATATAAAAGCTACAAAACATAAAAAATGACAAAATCAACAGGAATTTCTCAATTATAACCCTAAACATTAATGGAATTAACATGTAAATCAAGGGACATAGGCTACAATCATGGATTAGAAATCACAACCCATAAATACACTGCCTTCAGGAAACACATCTCAGCATGAAAGAAAAGCCTGTTCTTAGAACAAAAGTTTGATCAAAAGTACTTCAAACTAATGGAGTAACGAAACAACAGCAGGCGTAACAATTCTAGCATCTTAGAAAATAGACTTCAAACAAAAATAAATGATGAGAGACACATAAAGATACTATATATTAGTCAAAGGAACAATTCATCAGCAACACTTCACAATACTGAACATACACACATCTAATAAAGTCCCATCCAAATTCATTAAACAAATACTACAACATCTAGAACAACAAATAAACCCAACAGTGATAATAGTACGGGATTTCAGCACCCAACTCTCAACATTGGACGGATCAACAGGCCAAAAAGTGAACAGAAAAACACTGACATTAAATTAAAATTTAAATTATATGTACCTGACTTACCACTAACAATCTTAACATTCTAACACCAAGGAATACACATTCTTTTCAACTGTTCATGGGACTTTCTTCAAAATAGACCTCATATTCGGCCACAAAGGAAGCCTCCACATATGCAGGAAAGTTGGAATAATATCCCATACTTTATCAGACCACCATAGAATGAAACTAAACATCCACAATAAAACAGATGACAGAAAATACACGAATTCTGGATTAAATACCATGCTACTGACTAAGGAATAGGTTTAGACAGAATTCAAAATGGAATTCAAAAATTCCTAGTAATGAATGATAATGAAAACACAATATATCAAAATCTCTAGGACATAATGAAGACTATCCTAAGAGAAATGTTTATTGCACACAATGCCTATATCAAAATGATGAAAACATCATGAATAAATAAACAATGCAGCTTAAACAGTTAGAGAGACAAGAACAATCCAATCCCAAAAATCAATAGATAACTAGAGATTAAGAAAATCAGAGTAGAAATATTCAAAACTGAAACAAGAAAAATATACAAAGAATTAATCAAACTAAGCGGTGTCTTTTAAAAAATCAGCAAGATGATAAACCCTTGGCTAAGTATACCCAAACTGAAAGAGACAAAACCCAAATTAATAAAATTAGAAATGAAAATAGAGTTATTAAAACTGACACCAAGGAAATTCAGAGGATCATAAGGTTATATTTCAAAACTTATATTTCACAAAATTTGATAATCAGAAAGAAATGGATGAATTTATAAGCATGCACAAATTATCAAAATTGAATCAAGATGAATTGAATTATTTAAATAGTGTTATAATAAATGATGAAATTAAAGAAGTAATTGCAATTACTTCCACCAAATAAAGCCTGGGACTGGATAATTTCAGTGCAGAATTCTAGCAGACATATAAAGGACAACTAACATCACTGCTTCTTAAATTATTCCATAATATACAAAAAAATAACACTTCCAAACTCTTTCTGTCAAGCTAATGTTATACTGATCAAAAACTAAATAAGGATATAATAAAAATTAAATCTATAATTCAATCTTATTGATGAACACAAATGCAAAGATTCTCAACAAAATTTAACATACTGAATTAAAAAACATCAAAAAGATCATTCACTGAGAAAAAAAAGGATTTATTCCAGGCATAAATATTTGGTTCAACATACACAAATGAATAAATCTAACATATCATTAAAACAAATCTTAGTACCAAACCACATGATAATCTTGATAGAGTTAGAAAAAGCCTTTGATAGTATCCAACATCCCTTTAGGATCAAAGTCCTGGAGACAACTGGAATGGAAGGAACATATATCAACATAATAAAGGGTATATACAACTAACCTATAGCAAGGATTATTCCAAATGGTGAAAACCCTCTTAGATCAGAAACTAGGCAACTATTTAATAATGTACTTGAAGTCTTAGCTACAGCCATAAAACAAGAGAGGGAGATAAATTATACACATGGTAAAAGAGGAAGTCAAGTTATCCATATTCGCAAATGAAATGATCCTATACCTGACGGACCCCCCCAAAATTCCACAGGAAATTCCTGGAACAAATACATAAGTTCAGCAGACTGGAAGGTTACAAAATTAATGTTAAAAAATCAGTGAGTTTCTTATACACAATGTCCTAAGGGAAACAGTTCAATTTAACATACCCCTTAATAAAATGAAATATTTTGAAATAAATTTAATCAAGAATATGATAGGCATGTACAATGAAAGCTTTAAAACCCTAAAGAGAGAAATTTCAGAAGACACCAGACAGTGGAAAGAGTTCCTATGCACTTGGATCAGTAGAATTAGCATCATGAACAAAAGAAATATACAGATTCATTGCCATGTCAATCAAAATTCCAAGGAAATTCTGTATAGAAATTGCCAAAACTACCTCAGAATTCATACAGAAACACAAAAGGCCCAGGATAGCAAAACAACCCTGTGTAATAAAATTCTGCTCGAGTCATCCCCATACCAGATCTTAGTCTACACTACATAATAACAAAGGTAGCATGATACTGGCTCAAAAATAGACACATAGGTCAATGTATAAGAATTGAAGACCCAAACATAAACTCAAACACTTACAGTCATCTGATTTTTTACATAAGGGCTCAGAAACCCAATGGAAAAAGAACAGCATCTTCGACAAATGGTACTAGCAAAACTGGATATCTATATGCAGAAGATTGAAACTGGACCCTTACATATCACCATGCACTGAAAACTACTACAAATGTATAAAGGGCCTTAGCATTAGAATAGATATTCTCAAAGCCCTAGAAGAAAGAATAGGGAATTCCTTTGAACTCAGTGGCCTAGGCCAATATTTTCTAATCAGAACAAAATAGCACAGAAAATAGAACCAATACTCAAAAGAATGGGATATCATAAATTTAAAAAGCTTCTGTTCAGCTTAAGATATTTTTAACTGAGCAAAAAGACAACCCACAGAATAGGAGAAAAATCTTTACTAACCACATATCTGATAGAGGAATAATAGGCAGAACCCACATAGAGTTCAAAAAATTAAACACTAAGGAGATAAATAGCCCAATTAGAAAATGGGCCTTGGAACTTAAAAGAAATTTTCCCAGCATAAAATTGAAATGTCTGATAAATTCCTTAAAAAATGTACCACTTCCATAACCATTAGGAAAATACAAACAAAATACAGTTTTGCTGCTCCTCCAATGCCCTTCACTCCATCCTGCTAAGAAAATCAACAAACCACAATCCAGAACTTCAGAGACTCCATATCAACCACCTAGAACTAGGCCAGCTTAATCTCTCCCCATCCTAAAGCTCAGGGACATTTGTGGAAGAGGGGGCAGTAAGAGTGTAAGAGCAAAAGAATGGGAGCAGCAGTGATTTGCAAGATATTCCACACGTTAGGGCCGAAGCAATCATAATTGGACTTTGCATGCCCTGCGCAATGTCCAACACACTATTGACCTCACAAAGTCTAGCATCTGCTAAAGGCACCAAGATCCTTGGAGGCAAGGGATTGACAGCCACAGTAGTGTTCCTATGCTTAAGGGGAACACGGGAAAGCATTCAGGGAAATGCCACTGGGTCCTTGTACGTCACCAGAGAGGAGGGCCCAGAGGAGAGTCAGGCATGCACAATAAAGGACTCTTGGGGAATGGGGATTGGAGGCACTGGGGAATGGGGAGGTAGGGGTGAGGGGAGGGGGAGCAGGGTCTTCGGAGGGAGGAGGAGGGAGGGAGGGAACTGGTGTACCTATTAAGTTTGTATGAGTGGAAATAATAATAAAAAATGTATATATATAAAAAAAATACAAATCCCTCGATAACATCTAAACCCAGTCAGGATAAATAAATCTAACACAAACAACAACAAAGTTTGGAGATGACATGGTGATAAAGGAATTCTTATATATTGCTGGTGGTAATGCAGACTTGTAAAACCACTTTGGAGATTAATATGGTGGTTTCTAAAAAGTTAAATATTGAAATGCCATATGAGCCAGCTATACCACTACTGACAATATTGCCAAAAATGCTTCTTTATACTATAGTGGCACATGTACATTTATGTTCATTATAGTACTATTCACAATAGCAAAATCATGGAATTAACCTAAATGCCCAAAAGTGGAAGAATGAATAAAGAAATGTGGTACATATTACAGTGGAATACTACTCAGCCATCAAAAATGAATTAATGTAGTTCACTGCTAAATAGACGGAGTTTGAAGAAGTTTACTGAGCAAAATATCCCAAGTATAAAATGACAGATGTGGCATGTCCTTGTAATTGTAATTTAGTTCCAATCCCTCATAATGACATACTCAAGGGAAAATCTCTATAATACTTATTATAACCATAAAAAATTATAGCTAGGATGGTAGCTGAAGGAAGACCACGAGAGAATGGAGAAAAAGGAACATAGTTTAATAGATATATAAAACCTTTGTCGAGAAAGACCCATAAATAGTGAGTCATTTGATCCTGAACACTGTCAGTTTCCTTCCTACTAACTGATGTTTGTACTGGTCATAGAGGGCGTGTGCTAGAGGTTAGTAGAAAGCTGGTTATTTTATGGAGGCTGACCTAACTCACTACTGTGTCTTATTCCTGTTATTCCCTCTCCTTTAAACCTTTTCTTATATAAAGACCTTATTTTTTAATAGTCTTTTATCTTTGAACAGGAGAGGATCTCAACATTCACAGAGGATGCAACCTTGTGCAGTGGAAAAAACAGTAAAATAGACAATAACAGCCAACCAACATGCAGAATTCTGGCAACTCTACAATGTTCCTTTGAAACTAGGCTTGCCAAATCTTTCTCCATCCTAAGGCACAGGGAACCTCAGGGAAAAGAAGAGGTAAGATTGCAAGAGCCTAAAGATAGGGAGGTCCCTTGCTGGAAAAGACACTCCACTTAAGGTAGGGCTGCTGCAGACAAGAACTCAGTGCAATGAGACTTGATCATACTAGACTTGCACATAGCTGAAACATCAGCATGCCACCATAAACTCCTGAGGATCTCAGGAGAAATAATTTAAAGCACAGGTGAAGGGGATTACCCCTATCAGTGCCCTGCCCAAGGAAGGGCCCCTTGGTCTGCCACAGAGGCCTTAACTCCTAATAGAGCAGATGATCCTGTGGGACAGAAGATTGGGAGGGAGCAGGTTGTATCCCCAAAGGAGAGAGAGAAGAGGGGAGATAAGGACTAAAGGAGGGAGGGAAGAGGAGAGAGTAAGAGGGAATAGAAGGAGGAAGGGAGTATAGTAAAGGTACCTATTCATTGAGCTAGAAAAACTAAGAAAAACAATAATTAAAAAATGGAGGCATTTTGACAATGCATTACATTATGTCATTCCTGCTCCTTTAAGTAAATCATCACCAAAACTGTGTAACACTAATCAGTTCATTGGTTCATCAAGTTGGACTTATTGAAATCATGATTTGATCTGGTATTATTTTCCTATCTTGGGCACAGAGATGATTGTATTGTTACTTCAAAGGGAATAAGTCAAACAACCAATTCTCCAAATTGCAGAAGACATTTCCATATTTAATAAATTAAAAGTTTTAAAAGTTGTGCTATCTAGAGTACTAGGCCTAGTAATGGAGAAACCAAGTGCATGCAAATGTAGATAATACACATTCCAATGGCTGTATCTGTATCTTATCTGGATTAGATAATATTCTAGTGCCCCATCCCTATCTTTTGGATTTTATTTTATTTTCCCTCCCTTTTCACAATGTTTCCTGAACCTTAGAGGTGGTGGTAAACATGTTCTGCTTAGGATGGAGCTATCAATTTTATAGATCTCTGCACCTTGAGAAACTATAAATCTCTGAATTCACAACCATTCACTGCAAAAGGGAATCTTCTCTGAGCAATCCTAAAAAGTGACACTTTTCTATGGACATAATAGACATCTAGGAAGTCATGATAATTCAGCATAGCAAAAGTAACTAGCTTCTCTCTAGGGTCTGTGACATTCTCAAACATGTATTTTCTGACCAGGCTTGCAGTGCCTATAATGAAGTCCACCTTTTAGAATGGACTTCAAATCTAATCATAGAGTTGTTGGTTATTCCCATTGCAGTTATGCCACTATTGTAAAGGTAGACTCAGCTTGTCTTATAAGTTGGTGTAAAAAAAGTTGTACATCTAGATGATTCACATCTAGCTGATGGTAATGTTGAATTTCCTCCCATCCTAGCTGTCTGCATATCACCTAGAAGTATGAATGCTGCTCAACATGAAGGGGGTTTCCAGTTCTGCTTTAGGTTGCTTATTACTTAGAACATGTAGTGTCTTCAAAAATAGGATCTTGCCATCTATGAGCAAAGGTAATTGCCAGTATTGTCTGGGGGACTTCTGGGAAGCTTACTTGACTAAAACTCATAGTTTAGCATCCCATGTCTTGTAGAGGATTTTTGTTTGATCATGCTGGATCCTGGAATTGTCATTATCCACTCATATATGCAAGGCATTTCTATTAATATATTTTAATATATTTTTAATTATCTTATAGAGTCTAAGAAAGGAGATTCCCCAGATCAGGAACTTTGTGTATTCCATGCATTGAAATTTATTATAATATCAGAGCATAGTTTTATTGCACACTTTGTACATGGACATAGATAGTCATTACAGACAAAAGAATACAAGAACTGTAAAGTATTGATTGCTGCTGATTGTGATAAAAGCAAAATTTACATTCTCTCATGACTGCTAACATTTTAAATGCAAATAGTAGAAATATGACTCCATTGTGATATGAAACAATTCAGAATTTTTTCCAAATATGTATCCCCCTGGGGTGAGTCTTAATTTTTCTACTCCTTGAGCAGGAATAGTCAAGACCTATAAACTTTCTTGTCAATGATTATAGTAGAAATGTAAACTTGCAACCTTACATTAGGGTATAAAAGACTTGCACTTCCTTGTTGGGGACCTCATTCTCATGATTGCTCTCTCTGTGAGAAACCACCCGTCATGCTCAAGGACTCTCAAATCTCCATAAGACCATCCTCTTGACAAACTGTACAGCCAATTGTCTGCAAAGATATGACTTTCATTCAGCTGCTTAAGGTATACCAAAATCCACTGTGTGGGACTTAAAAAATGTGTTTTCAGGGTTTCATGGGTTAAAACCTTTGTGTCACAAGGAAAAGGATTTGAGTTCAGTTCACTAGATCTTGTGAAAAAAAATGCCTCTGAGAATGTCTGTGACAGGTGATCTTGATTATGCCAATTGTGTTGAGAAGACCAAGCCATTGTGGATGGCATTGTTTCCTATATTCTCTGTAAATTAGCTGCTTCAGGATCATTCCATGGTGGTGACTTCTCCAACATGATATAATGAAAATTTAGTTATTTATTCCTTTTCCTTGTTGCATCCTTATTACCATATGATATTTCTTGTTAACTTCATTATACTTAAGGGAATTGTATTTATGAATCTCTGGGTTTAAAAACAAAAGTTAAATGAACTGCTTGATAACTGTTTCTTTTGTATTTCTTACTTTTATGAACTACTATATAGCATAAAATGGAAATTGGAGCCTAGGTGTAAGTTTTATCTCATTACAAAATGATGAAAGTCCTTCAGACAGTGAAAGAAAGGTGGAAAAGATAATGCAGTGTAATTGGTGGTATGCCTTATGATTTACTCATTGATACTATTTAAGGATTAGGAGAAAAAGCAAACACTCTCTTAATACATCAGAGAAGGGCAATTAACTGCAAAATCAAAGGAAAACACAACAGAACAACATATAAACACAAACCCACTGTGTAAAAACTATATACAAGAAGGGCTGCTTGCTACGCAGAGCAGACTGTTATGCGGTGCACTCTGCTTGTCTCAAGATGGATTCAGAAACAGAGAGTTCCATTAAAAGGGAAGAACAAAGCTCTGACAGTCAGGACCCTTGAAGAATTGTGGGTGTTGATTTTCTGTTCACGAATCTTTTTTCCATCTGTTCTCCTGTGTCTGGAGTTTCTTCCTCTTTTATGCTTGTCCAACTGCTGAATGC
This sequence comes from Typhlomys cinereus, assembly GCA_023101885.1. NCBI lineage: Eukaryota > Metazoa > Chordata > Mammalia > Rodentia > Platacanthomyidae > Typhlomys > Typhlomys cinereus. The sequence continues at coordinate 2,462,691 of JALPQD010000280.1, forward strand.
TGATGAGACAATTTCTTTTGTAAACATTCTCAGGCAATCATTTTCAGATGATAAATTTAGGGTCTGAGAACTTAAGCTCCATTTTCACAGTCACTGTTTGGGTCAGGTTGGCCAATTACATATTGTAGCCATGTGATTCTGGATGTATTCAGAGGACAAACAAATGTACTGTGCCAAATTTAATGGGTTTGTAGAAAAAACTAAAAAAAAAAAACAGTAAAAATCGTAAGAATTAGCTTCTTTTTTATATTTATTCATTTTTTCCACTCATACAAACTTGATAAGTATCCCATTCCCCTCCCTCCTTCCAACCCTGGATCCCCTTGCTCCCTCCCCTCTTTCAAATCCCTCCTTCCCCCCCTTCCCTCCCTTTCTCCCATCAACCCCCCACCGCCTTCCCTGGAGCATCCTTTAGTGTCCACGTCAAACTTCCCTCTGAGTCCTCCTCTCTGATGAGGTATAAGGACTCAGTAACGTTGCCTAGAGCTCTTTTTTTGTGTTTCCCTTTAGTATAGAAAGACTACTGTGGCTATTAATCCCTTTGCACTAAGGATCTTAGCGCCTGTGATCCATGCTAGACTTTGAGGGATCAATGATATGTTGGTAATTGTGCAGGTCATGCAAAGTCCTATTATGATTACTTTGGCCCTAACTTGTGTGGAGGATCTTGCATATCATCTCTTCTCCCCATCTTTAGGCTCTTACAATCTTACCACCCCTCTTCTGCAAATTTCCCTGAGCTTTAGGATGGGGAATATTAGGCTGGCCTAGTTCCAGGTGGTTGATATAGAGTCTCTGATGTTCTGAATTACGTTTTTTGATTTTTTTTTTCAGTTTTGCTGCTCCTGTACCGCCCTTGGCTCCATCCTGATGGGTATTGGATCCCCTGACCAGAGATAAAAGGCTGTTAAAAAAAAGTCTTATTATAGGAGTAGATTCAAAGGTAGATGGAACAAGAGTAGGAGACCACGGTGAGGGGAGGGTCAGTCTCCCATTTGCAAAATGGAGGGAGGGCATACAGTCTGGCAGATATAAGAATTAACATCTATTCTATGAACTCCAAAATAGTTAAAAGATGGGAATTTGTTTAATTAAAAAAATAAATAATAGAAAGCCAATGCAAGTCAAATAGTCTTTTGAATACCTGAGTACTTTTTGATAAAATATGTCTAAAATTTCATATCATTTTTGACTAGGCATAAGTGTCTCATGTGCCCTTGTTTCCAATCACCTCATTGTTTCCAATCACCTTCTGGTTTTTGTTTGTTTATTTGTTTGTTTGGTTATTTTGGTTTGTGTGTGTGTGTGTGTGTGTGTGTGTGTGTGTGTGTGTGTGTATGTGTGTGGTATATATATGTGTATCAAAGGGCTCGTTATGCCTCTAAAAGCATAATGGTTAATTGGGAATCATTCTGAATTGCTCTACTCCTTATTTCTTTACTCTGGGGGGGATGCAGTGGGGGAACCTGGAAGTGCAGGCCACCATCATTTTTGTTAGACATTTTTACATGAAATATGAAATCTGAACTCAAATCCTTTTGCTCCTGAGGCAAATGCTTTAACCCCAGAGTCATCCTTTTAGCCCCAATCTTCAATTATTAAAAAAAAGTTAGTGACAGTTCTTATCAGAAGATTGAATTATGTAATTTGCAAATTACAAAGAACTGAGATTTTTAAATAAATTAACTCAGGAACCTGACAATTTTATCTGTACTAATAAAACTAAGATTTCTTTTGAAATAATAGTTAAATTTATAAAAGTATATAGTTTGAAAATTTTACTACATAAATTTGTTGATAATGAAAAAGGGTAAAGTCTTTACTTTCTCCTTCCTTGTCCATTACCCCCTGTTTTTATAGTTTCAACTAATAACAGTAAACTATTTGCCTTTCCTAAATATTAGCAGCTCATATAACCAGGCACTATGGAGAAAGATTTCTTATCTTTTATTTCAAATGTGAAACTGTTTGCCTTATTTCTGTTCTTTAAATGTAGTTTTTCTCTTAAAATCACAGCTATTTGTTAAATCAATGGCTAGTACATGTTTTGAAAATTTATACATGACAATTATATTTCATTAGCAGTTTAAATTATGTCAGATTTTTACTTATCACATTTATGCATTTTTAAAATTTTCTATGTAATTAACTATTTTTATTTGAAAGGATAGCAGTGCAATTTCATTTATTATATCAGAACTGCCAAACACCAGATTATATTTGCACATGTACAACTTTGCCAATTCTGATTGTTTTCTAACATGTTCTTTCTTGTAACCAAATTCATTTCTTCTTCAACCTGTACTCTCAAGTGTGTCATGAAACTGTTTTTTTTTTTAATGTTGAGAATGTCTAAACAGACAAAACTCTACATAAACTTACTTTTTATTTATTGGGTAAAATTTAGTACAAGATCCTGGATAATTGCCTGTTTGGGAAAGTGTCAAGAAATCTAATTACAAAAAGGAGTGTATAGGTTATCGATTTTCTACTTGCATGAAAATCCTTCTTTGATATATGTACCTGGTTCATAGCTAGACGATAGCTCCAAATTATTTCCATTTTGCTGTAAATGAACATTTCTAAATTATAAACCACACTCTAACAATCATTCACATTTTTATTTCCATTTTGAAAGAATAGTATCTCTTTATTTTGCATTTTTCCCTTATTATTTGATGATCAAGAAATGTTTAGGTCTTGCTAATAGTAGGATTTTTCTACCAATATATAAATGATGATCAATTAGAGGCTTACATCAAAAGTACACTCTAGATATATTTATATAATAAAGTCCCTTAGGAGAATCTTAGTTTTGTTGTATTCCCAGAAAATGACCTTCCTAAATAACAAAACTTGTACTCTTCTTACTCAGGGTCATTTTATAATCTTAAGTAGTGTCGAAGTAATGTCTACCATTTCAATTCTTTATAACATCCATTACACATTTTTGGTTCATTGTAAGTAATTTAATAAAAAAGTTTATAAAATCATATTTATCACTATAAGGTAGATGTAAAAATTGTTCTTAAATGTAGAGAGGAAATATTGGGTTTTGTATCATCAGGTTCATATCCTATCTTCCTTATCACTCACTTATTACCAAAAGTTTCTGAATCTTTGAGTGTTAGCTAAACAAGTTGGCTTGATTTTATTCTAGGCTGAAATCAACCTATTTCAATTAAGTAAATTGGAAAAATTCTTGATCTTTAACATAAAAATCTTGAACAGAAAATCTTTATCTTGAACACAAAATAAAGTTCATGTCAAAATGGAGAGTATATGTGCCAAGAAATTTGTAAATATTGAATTGAACAAATAAAGAACAAAGAATTTCTTTGAAAGAATGACAAATTTACCATTAACCGTTTTATGTAAATTTCCCTAATGAATTAAAATATAAATATTTCAAATTGAACAAACTTACCAAATAAAAGTATAAGTTAATTATGATTTTTAAAGAAATGTATTATTACAGAAAAACTTAGAATTAAAAAATGAGGGCTATGAGAAATGAGAAACTTGTGTAAAATATTTAAATCAACTGTAAGAGAGTCACGTCTCACACAATCATAATTAAAGAAAAACACAATAAGAAGATAACTCTAGCCTGCTGCTGAACTAAAATCACTGAGGAAAAGACAATAATGTCAGGGATCTGGCAAATAAAATCTCATTGTGTCATGAAATAGTGATAAAAATTCAAATTGACTTGGATGGAGTGGAGCCTTGTGGATATAAAGCTGACTGAAGTACAACAAACAAAATGTCAGTGCATTTAATGGAGTGCCACAGGGATCAATGTGAAGGCTGATCTTATTTAACAACTTAATTAATGATCTGGAAGATGGAGAATACAGTATGTTAATGAAATTTGTAGCAGATATCAAATTGGAAGTTTTGCCAACACTAATTAAGATAACAAAACTATTTTAAAGGAAAGTTGGAGAGGCTATAATTATTAAGACGAAAAAAGGAATTCTTAAGCTTGATTTGTTAAAACTAGAAAATCAAAAACCTCTGCCCTAAAAAGGATGTTAATACACTTAAAATGGTGGAAAGCACAATAACATAAAAATTCTTCTTGACAAATAACCACAAAATATTAAGTAGGATTTAGACATATTATGGGAATCTATTTTAAAATGCATAACAACTATATATGGCAGGTTATAACAACCACTGTGAGGCTGAAGAATTTCTGTGGGAACAAGAAATGTCCAGTCCAGCAAGACTAAAGTGAGATCCTGTCTGCATACTCCTTCCCTCAAAATACTGATTTTTCCCCCAAAGCTAGATACACATGCATATCCATCTATAAAAAAACCCATAAATGAATATAAAAAGACAAAAGGTGATGGTAAAAATATGTTAAAGTTTATGAACACATAATTCTTTTGTCAAAAAACAAATAATTGGGAAAACTGGTTAATATGTAACTTCTAATGAAATTAGAATGTGATTTAAAGTTAAACGTACCTGGGGGCTGGAGAGGTGGCTCAGGGGTTAAGCCTCTGCCTTGCAGGCGGAAGGTCCTGAGTTCGGATCCCAGATCCCACGTATAGACGCCAGGCGGAAGCGGGGGCGGCCTGCACTTCTGGTTCTGGTAGGGCGGAGCCTGTGAATCCCGGGGCAGAAGGAGGTGGAGGCGTCCATGGTGGTTCCCGAATTTGTCCGTGGTTCTACACACACACATACACACGCACACACGCACACACACGCGCGCGCACATACATACGCACACACCCACAATTGAATAAATAAAAAAAAATTTAAAAAAAAAAAAGTTAAACATACCTGCACAGATGAATAGGTTTCTGTCCTCATCAACAGAGTCGACGTGGTATGAAAGAAACATTAATTTTTTATAATACAACTTTTAGCATTTAAATTTGCACAATTAATTGAGGTATCAAAGGAAGATAAAAATATTTCATGCTTTATGAGGTATACGTGTTTATGGAATATGAATATCACAAGTCATTATCTTCTCTTTAGTTCAATAAATATGCAGATTTTCACTGTTACTTCAATGTTCAATGCAAATACTAAGCATCACATGTGCCATATTGTTAGTGTTCAATAAATACTGGTTCAGAAAGTTTGTTTTACCTAGGTAGGAAACCCATGGCAGAAAAGGAAATGGTTAGCTTAGCCAACCAAGAGTTCTTTAGGATTTCATACAGGAGCATAGGTAACTTAACTGTAAATCCCATTACAGAGTAGTTGATGACTCAGAGGGTGATTTTTGGAGCTCTGTGTGGACAACGCCAGAAAAATATCCGAGAGAGAAAAAGTCTTTTCTCCATGGCAACTGTTTACTACTATATTCATTACCTTTGGGGAGACCTTGTGAATCTTGGAACTTTCTGAGCTTTTGGAGATTGTAAATTTCATTTTTATTTCTGAGTCTAGTGAAGCTCCCTCCTTTTTTGAAGATGAAATGATTCAATTAAAAGAAAATACTATACGACACTCCATTCCTTTCTCTGGCTCACAAATATTTGGTTTTCTTCTCTTTGCTATGTTTCTGGAGCCATAGATACATTGATATAGAAACTTGATTATCTGCTTCCATTGAAGGTTGACCACTGGGCCACTATGCCACAGCAAGAATCAGCTATTTTCATCCTCACAATGGTTTATAAATCTGTGTGGCACACTGCTAAAGAGAAGCGTCATCCACAAAAGAGACTGACAGCAGCAGCAACCCATGAACATAAAACCAAGTTCTCAAAAGTCATTTAACAAAATAGTAATCTTTTCTCTATTGGGGTGTTTGGCTTCACCAACCCATAAAGAGGGATCTTTCTGCTGAGTCCCAAACTAATTTCTCCATGTCTTGCAACCGAAATATGTGTGTTTTTGGCAACAGTATGTTACAATATAATTTTGTCATGCAACCAACGACAGTGACAATATATAGTTTGAAGTACCTTAAAGAGCAATCTTACCAATAATTCAACCAGATACTGTCTCTGTGATAGTTATTCAGTGATCTTCTGGATATGGATATGGCTTTTGATTTTTCACACACTGATGTGAAGCTTTTATTTAAACACATAACTGATGACTGTTCTTCCAGAGGCTTTTGCAAATCTGTAAGACATTCAAAAGTTAAGATTGCATGATGAATCCTATGCCATTTTATGGAAATGAATTCTGAAAGCCCCCATTTTTGGCTTTAAGAAATTACTATTTTGTATTTTATTTTTTATCTAATTATACAAGCTCAATTGGTAGGTACCCTCTACTCCCTCCTTCTTCCTTCCCCTCCTACCTCCCTTCCCCTTGCATCCCTCTCATTGTGCTCTCTCTCCCCCACTTTTTTCTCTCTCTTTCTTTCCTTTCCTCCCTCCCTCCCCTCTTGGTGTTTCCTGCCTGCTCCTTCCCACCCTCTGGAACACCAGTTTATATGGGCCCTGAAGTTCCCTCTGAGTTGTCTACACTAGTAAGAGTTCAAGATTCTTTGGAATAACTTGGGGTCCCTTGTCAGGCTGCCCACTAATACAGGAACTCAATTATATCTGTCTAACCCTTTGCCTTTAAAGGATCGTACTACCTGAAGTCATCTCCCCTAAGATCTGCACTCATCTATGGAGTCTTCTTAAGACAGCCATTATGCAGGTCAGGTTAGGTCCGATCACATTGCAGTGAGATCCTGGCTGTCCAAGCCCAGACTTGAGTGGAGTAACTTGTCTATCAGTGGACATCCCCGTCTTTAGGTTCTTACAGTTTTGCCGCCTCCTTCTCTGCAAGGTTCTCTGAGCTTTAGTATCATTAGAGATTGGCTGGTCTGTATCTGGGTGGACATTGTAGGATCATTGGAATTCTGAATTAAGATTTGTTGTTGTTTTCAGGTTTGTGGCTCCTGCACTGCACTTAGTTGCATCCTATTTGGATGTTGCCATCTTCTCCTAACCAAATATAAAAGACTGTTTAAAAGAAGGTCTTAATATAAAAAGAGGGTTAAAGATAGAGAGAAGGGTAGAAGTAGGATATAGTAATGAATGGGGTCAGTCTCCCAATGGCCAATTGGTTACCTTACAACTGCCAATCCCTGTCCCCTCCATGATTACGTAGATATGTCCAGCTCTTCAAACAAATCTTATTCCAAGTGAGCAGGAAGGGCAGTGACAGTGAGCCCTATCATATTCTTGTTACAGACTATATATAACCATGGCCTAATTTCTCTATTGAACTATGCTCTTTGGTCTCCTTTCTCTTGATCACTTCTTTCCCCTTCCCTCCTAGTAATAATCTTTTGCAGTTTTAATAGATTTTACAGATATTTACCTTTAAGTATGCCATTAAGAGGGTTTGAAACTAGGATATGCTTATAAGGAAGAACATGTAGTGTCTGACTTTCTGTATCCAGGATATTTGGCTCAGTATACTGTCTTCTAATTCCATCCATTTCCTGGCAAATTTCATTAATTAATTTTTTGATGGGTGAGTAGTATTCCTTTATATAAATGTACCACATATTCATTATCCATTCATCAACCGTTGGGCATTTGTGTTGATTCCATGACTTTGCTATTGTTGTTGCAAAGAACATGGATATACTCATGTCACTATAGTGAAATTATGCATTTTTAGGAATTATTCCCAATAGTGGTATAGCAGGGTCACATGGCATTTCAATTGTTAACTTTTTTTAGAAATCGTAATACTGATCTCCAGAGTGGTTATATGGGCCTTCATTCCTACCAGCAATATAGAGAGTTCCTTTCTCCCCACATCCTCTACAGTATTATTTGTTGTATGTATTTTGGATTTTCACCAGCTTGACAGGTTGAGATGATATCTCAGGTTAGTTTTGATTTGTATTTACCTGATGACTTGGGAGGCAGAACATTTTTTAATGAAATGTATTTGACATTTCAGTTTCGTCCCTGGACAAGAGTGTTTTAAGTTCCATGGCCCACTTTCTAATTGGGCAATTTACCTCCTTAGTGTTTAAGTTTTTAATTTTTTATTCTGAACTCTTAATTTCTGACATCTATCAGATATATGGTTAGTGAAGATTTTTCTCCTATGCTGTAGGTTGTCTTTTTGATCTGTTTACAATCTCTTTAGTTGAACCTAAGCTCTTTAATTTCATAAGATCCCATTTGTTGAGTGTTGTTTCTGGTGACTTTGCCATTGGAGTTCTGTTTAGAAAATGTTAGCTTAATTCAATGAGCTCAAGGAAATTCCCTACTCTTTCCCTTATGGTTTCTGGCCTAATATTAAGGTCCTTGTCCAATTCGAGTTGATTTGTACATGGTAACAAGTACAGGTCTAGTTTCAGTCTTCTGCATGCAGATATCCAGTTTTGCCACCACCATTTGTTGAAGATGTTATTCTTTTTTCATTGAATTTTCTGGGCCCCTATGTCAAAAATCAAATGACTATAATTGTGTGAGCTTATATGTAGATCTTCATACACTATCCACTGATCTACGAGTCTATTTTGGAACCAGTACCATGCTATTTTTATTACTATAGATTTGTATATACATTAAGGTTTGGTTTGGTGATACCTGCAGCAATGTTATTATTACTTAAGTTTGTTTTTGATATTCTGGGCCATTTACACTTCAATATGAATTTTGAGATTGTTTGGCTAATGGCTGTAAAGAATTGGTATGACATTTTGATTGGTATAACACTGAATCTGTATATTGTTTTTGATAGGATGCTCTTTTATTTCTTTGTGTGTGTGTGTGTGTGTGTGTGTGTGTGTGTGTGTGTGTGTGAGAAGGCACTGTTTGTCCCAAAGGTGACTTCAGGAATCATCCTGGATTGCTTCTACTTCCTTCTTGCTTTGCTGTGGGATTTCCCAAGCTTTGGCCACCAAGACTGGAAGTGCAGACCTCTGCATTTTCTGCCTGGCATTTATACATGGGACCTGGGATCCAAACTTGGGACCTTCTTCTTGCGAGTCAGAGGCTTAACCCCTGAGCAATCTGTCCAAACCAGGATTGTCATTTTTATTATATTAATTCTACCTATCTAGGAGAATGGAAGTTTTTTCCACCTTCTGGTGCCTTCTATAATTTCTTTCTTTAAAAGTTATAAACTTACTTCGTTAGATTTATTACAAGGTATTTCATTTTTAAGTGCTGTGGTAAATGGGATTCTTTCTATTAGAACATTTTTCATATTTGGTATATAGGAAGGGCACTGATTTTTGCACATTTATTTTGTAACCTGCCGCTCTGCTGAACATATGTATTAGTTCCAGAAGTTTCCTGGTGGAGGTTTTAAGATCTCTCAACTATAGGATTATGTAATCTGCAAATAGGGAAATCTTGACTCCTACTTGTCCAATTTGAATCCCTTTTATTTCCTTCTTTTGTCTATAGTTCTAGCTAAGACTTCAAGTACAATATTCAATAGAAGTGAATAACCTTACCTAGTTCATGATCAAATGAGAACACTTCAAGTTTTTCCCCCAGTTTGGAATAATTTTTGCTGTAGGCTTGTTTGAATTTAGCTTTTATTGTGTTGAAATAAGTTGCTTCCATTCCAATTGTCTATAGGGTTTTGATCATAAAAGAATGTTGGATCTTGTCAAAAGCTTTTATTGAACTATCTAGAGTATCATGCTGTTTTAGGCTTTGGTTTTGTTTATATGATTAATTACATTTATTGATTTGCATATGTGGAATCAACCTTGTATGTCATATGTGATCATAGTGAATGATCTTTTTTGATATGCTTTTGTATCTAATTTGCTATGATTTTGTTGAGAAATTTTGCATCTGTTTGCATCAAAGTTATTGGCTTATAACTTAGTTTTTAAATTATATCTTTATTAGGTTTTGGGATTAGTATAATATTAGCTTCATAGAAGTTTCTTCCTTTCCTATATTATAGAATAATTTAAGGAGTAATGGTACTTGTTCTTTAAATGTCTTGTAGAATTAAGCACTAAATCCATCTGGTCCTGGACATTTTTTAGTGAGAAGATTTGTGATTACTTCTTTAATTTCCTCATTTGTTACAGGACTATTTCAATAATTCAGTTCATCCCGATTCAACTTAGGTAAATTGTACATACTTAGAAATTCATCCATTTCTTTCTGATTATCAAATTTTATAGAGCATGTGTTTGATTCTCTGAAATCTTTTTAATTCTCTGAAAATCTTTCAGTATTAGTTGTGATAACTGCATTCTCATTTCTAATTTTGTAAATTTGAGTTTTTTTCTCTGTTGATTTTGTCCAGGGGTATATCAATCTTATTCATTTTTTTTCAAAGGAACATCTTTTGTTGACTCTTTGTATGTTTTTTCTGTATCTCAATTTCAGATATTTCTCCCTTCATTTTGCTAATCTCATCTCGTCTACTGCTTTTGCTAATCTCCTCTCATCTACTTCTTTTGGGATTGGATTGCTCTTGTGTTTGAAAATTTTGCATTGTATTGTTAAGTTTTTTATTTGTGACATTTCCATTTTTTGATATAGGCATTGAGAGCTACAAACTTACCTCTTAGGAAGCTTTCTTTGTGTTCCAGAGATTTTGTTATGATATATTTTCATTATTATTCACTTCTAGAAATTCTTAGTTTCATTTTTGTTATTTTCCAGGACCCATTCCTCATTTAGCATCATGGTATTTGTGTAATCCAAGAATTAGTGTATTTTCTGCTATTTGCTTTGTTGTGTATGTCAATTTTAATTCCTTCGTGGTGTGATGTTACAAGATATTGTTGCAACTTCCTTGTATATGTGCATATTCATTTTGTGTCCCAATATGTGATCTGTTTTGGAGAAAGTTCCATGGTCTGTTGAGAAGAATGTCCAGTTTTTGGCCAGCTGACCTATTCATTATTGAGAGGGGTTATTGATAGCCCCAATATTATCATTTTGAGGTTGATTTGTTGTTTCAGACATTGTAATTCTGTTTAATAAGGGTAGATGATCCCATATTTGATGTGATTATATGTTCAATATTGTAAAGTGTTCCTGATGAATTATTCCTTTGACCAAAATATAGTATCTTACTGTGTCTCTTATAATTTTCTATGATTTAAAGTCAATTTTGTCAGATATAACTGATACAACCAATTGTTTCCTTGTTCCATTGCTTGAAGCATTTTTGAAAAGCCCTTTATTTTGAGAATGTGCCTATCCTTCATGGTGAGATGTATTTCCTGAAGGAAGCAGAATGATGGATTCTTATTTCTAATCCATGTGCATAACCTGTGTTTTGTGATTGGTGAGCTAAACATCCATTGATATTTGGGGTTATAATCGAGAGATGACTGTTGATTCCTGTAATTTTTTTTCTATTTAGGTGCTTTTTAGTATGTGTATTATTTTGTTTTGTATTTGCCTTGGTATTATACTTTCCTTTTGTCCTCTTGGATCTGTTTGTCCTTTTCTTCATGTTTGAGTGTCTTTTCTACCATTTTTTTGTGGCCTGGTTTGGTGGGGATGTAAGCCTTCGGCTTGTCTTTATGGTGGAAAATGTTTCTTTTATTTTCTTAGATATTTAAAAATACTTTTTATTATTTATTCAATTGTGTGTATGTGTGAATGTGTATTATTATTCACACATACACACAATTGTGTGGGTGTATATGTATGTGTGTGTGTGTGTGTAGAACCACGGGTGAATTCGGGAACCACCATAGACGACCTCGACCTCCACCTCCTGCTTGTTTACTCTGTCCCGGGATTCACAGGCTCCGCCCTACCAGGACCAGAAGCTCAGGCCGCCCCCGCTTCTGCCTGGTGTCTCTACGTGGGGTCTAGGATACGAACTCAGGACCCTCTGCCTTCAAGGCAGAGACTTAACCCCTCAGCCACCTCTCCACCCCCGAAAATCTTTCTTTCACCTCTATCATGACTGATAGTTTTGATGTGTATTATCAGCCTGGGTTGTTATTTGTGCTCATTCTTGACTTGAAGTAAGTTTCCAGGTTCTGGCTTTTAATGGTTCCACTAAAGAATCCGTTGTTATTGTAATAGATTTGCATTTAAAAGTGACTTTTTTTACTTGAAGTCTTCAACAGATTCTTTTTGTCTTCTATATCTGTAGTGTTTTCGACTTAATTTCTGCAGTGATTTTGGTCATATCTGTTTGGTGTATAATATGCCTCCTGTACTTGGATCAGGCTCTCTTTCTTTAGAAATGGAAAATTTTCCTTTTGTTCTAGTGTAGGTTTGACTTCTTCAAGGTGTCCCATAACTCTTGAATATTCCTTTCAAGTATCTTTTTCTTTCACATCTTCTTTGATTGAACCAATTTTTTCTATCATTTTGTATTCTAGTTCTGATAGTCTGTTTTCTGCTTAATTAGATCTGCTGATAAGACTGTGTTGAGTTCTGGATAGAAAATAGCTTATTTTTTAGTTGGAGAAGACTGTGTTGAATTCTGGATTGAAAATAGCTTATTTTTTAGTTGGAGTTTTAATTTCTGCTTGAGATAGTTTTCATATTCTCTATGACTAGGTTTGTTTCTTCAGCTGCTGTTCTTAGTTCCTCCAAGTGTCTGCTGTGCTCCTGCTCATTTTGGTTGATGTAGTTATTTAACTCCTCTCAGATTTCCTCTTTCATTTTTTTCGGTCATAGTGAATATCAGGTTTTGAAAATCATTATCTTGAGTATGACTTTCTTGACTATTTTCTTTTTTTTAATTTTTATTATTATTATTATTTATTCAACTGTGCGCATGTGTGCGCGCGTATGTATGCGTGTATGTGTGTGTAGAACCACGGACGAATTCACGAACCACCATGGACGACTCCAACTCCTTCTGCCCTGGGATTCACAGGCTCCACCCTACCAGGACCAGAAGCGCAGGCAGCTCCCGCTTGCGCCTGGCGTCTATACGTGGGATCTGGGATCCGAACTCAGGACCTTCCACCTGCAAGGCGGAGGCTTAACCCCTGAGCCACCTCTCCAGCCCTTTCTTGACTATTTTCTATAGGTTTATTCTGGTGAGATTCGATCATTTTGAGGTTGATGTTTTTTGTACAAGATTTGTTGTCTCGATTTTTGTTGTCTCTCACGTATTAGCATTGCGACTTGGGATTTTTTTGGTGTACGTTTTTGACTGATAAGAGTTAGTATTTCTGGGCTTACAAAGTTATTACTAATGTTTGCTTATGTGTTGAATGTGTCTGTTACCATTCCTTGGTGATATTTATTAAATGAAGCTATTATACTGTTAATATATCAATTAGGATGGGTTTAGTAGACAGGGATTGAAGATAAATGTGGTAGTGCAGTTTTTAGGTGTTTGAGGTTGAAGTTGTATGTTTTTTTTTTTTTTTGGTGAGTATATGAAGATGTTAAATTGGGGTGACCTTCAGCTGAGAGTAACGGGAAGGAAAAAAGGATTTACTTATCTTAGAGTATCAAAGATTCTCCCCTGTTTGATGGTTCATTTTTGAAGTCCTCAATTATATGGTATTGGTCTGCTATCCCATTGCTTGTGTTTTCTCTGTATTCTGTTACGTATTTTAAAGGTGTTTAATGAACACTGGGGCAGGAGATGATAGGTAGGTGGGTGATGTTTGTGAAGGCTGCCAAGTGTGTGGGTGTGTCCTGAGACTGCCACCAACCCAGCAGCTCTGAATGGAGCTGGAGATCCAGTGAACCAAGAAAAAGGGCAAGAAAGCCCCAATTTTTCTGAAGCAGTTATGGGAATACTGCAATGAAATTCTGAAAAGTTTATTACAACATACGAAGACCATATTTTGTTTTACCAAGAGAGAAATGCTGTACAGAAGCATGGAATAGGAATATTGCATCATCTTGCCTCTTACAATGTTCAGTAATTTTCCTTGAGCCACGTGTTAGATGCTAGGTTGGTACATTTGTCACTTAGTGACCTAAATAGAACCATTTGTCTGCTCTGCTCTTCACTCATGTATTCTTGATTGCTTCAGCCCTAGAAAATAAACAATCTGTAAACTAATCTGAATTCTTGACTAAAACATTTCTCAGCCAATGAAGAGGATGCCTTACATTGAGGTTTCTCCAAAACGACTAACTCCCTCATACCAGTCAGTCTGTTTCTGCTGAACCTAACTCTTTCTCAACTCGCCTGTGAATGTTGCTATATCTGGCCTTCCATATGTGTCCCATACACTGTCTCTCTCACACTTAGTTTCCTCAGTAATATCTGTCCCTTCCAGTCTCTTCTATTTACATGAAATGGCCAGTGATGACTATCTCTCATATAAATCAGTCTATTGAGACTAATATTTCCAGTGTTTCTTAAGGTTACAATAGATTTGTCTTAAATAGAGATGAACAATTATATAATTAATTTTTCCTTATTCTACAGGACTGAGACTAATTCTATGTACCTAATGTCAGAAGACAGGCTATGAGAGAACATTTGATTCCTTCATTGAAAGTGTTCCCAAATGAAGATAAAACCCTAATTATCATAGTTTTCTATATTGAACTATTAATAATTTTCTTTATGCTGACTCAAAGAATTTTCCTTTAGATCTAAGTCATTTCTTGTATCATTTCTATGTAGATTTCTTCTGATTCACTATTTGATTGGTCTCATTGGCTCCATGCTTTATAGGTCTCAATAAAAGCTCTTCAGCATATTTCAGATTTCCACTCTTCTAACTTTGATTCTGCCTACAGTGTAAAATGTCAATTTAACACCTCAAATTTTTTCCCGATTTGCCTGCCCAGTCAGAGGATAATACTGACAATAAAAACTACATGCATTGTTTTCCTTCCCTTGCAATTTCTCTTTTATGTATAAGTTCTTTCTAAAAGAAAATGAGTCGCAGTAGAACTCAGTCATTGTTGACAGTAAAGTCCACTCAATAGCTGCTAAAGTGTACTTACCAGGACATCATGCCCAAGCTATTTCTAGGGACTGCAAAACATTCTGCAATCCATCTGACAATTTGAGTTCACCTCTGTACTTGTAAGGCAGATAATATGCGTAAAGGAAGACTACTACATAAACCACATAAAGAAGTTCTGATCTAAGAAATACAACAATTGAATAGCTTGGCTTTAATTTTAATTATTATCACACATCATGGAAAACACTGGAGTAAAAAGACTCACCACCATAAAGCACACTGAGAAAGGTAGTCATGTAGATGTGGTCCTATTGGCACTCCACAAACAGACAAATCATCTTCGGTTGTTTGTGTGTGATCACCTATTTCTTTGAAAATGAAAAGCTCTTGGAGCTGGAGAGGTGGCTAAGGGGTTAAGCCTCTGCCTTGCAGGTGGAAGGTCCTGAGTTCAGATCGTAGACCCCAGGTATAGATGCCGGGCGGAAGCGGGGACGGCCTGCGTTTCCGGTTCTGGTAGCAGGAGCCTGTGAATCCCAGGGCAGAGTAAACAAGGAGGAGGTGGAGGTGTCCATGGTGGTTCCCGAATTTGTCCGTGGTTCTACACACACAGACACATACACACACACAAACACACATACACACAATTGAATAAATAATAATAAAAAATTTAAAAAAAGAAAATGGAAAGCTCTTTTTCTGCACAACTTTAGCTTTCTTAGTCCCTGTTTGAGTGATCACTGTGTTGTGCATGTTTGCCAAGGGAAATGGCAACACCAGTGTTTATTTACCTAAAGTAGAATATGAATGAAAGAACCACCCCACTCCCACAAAATAAAGTGACATTTCCACCTACTAGGTTAAGATAGTGAATTTATTCAGCTCACTCACAAGAACCCTGTAGCAGTTACTTAACTGTAATGTGACTGACTCAGAGTTGTATGAATCACTGGAAACCTCACTTCAACATGGGTAATGAATCCGCAAGACTTCATACAAGGAGCTCCTTTCAGAATTTGTAGGTAGCTTCATCACATTCCATCTGCTACACTCACCATTCGTTATTGCTTTTATACTTTGGGGAGGAGGCTGGTGAATTTGCTCTTTCATGAGCTACTTGAGCTTTAACTTTCAGAGTTTTATGAATTTACACACTCCTATCTAGAGGGGAAGTTTCAATTTAGGGAAAATAGCTGCACAGCATGTGTATATTCAGATCTATGATAAATTTTATTTATGGACAATTTATGGTAACACAGGTTAACTGGAAGGTCAGTTCTATGAGTTGCACTAGAGAACATAAAACATATTGGCATATTTTCTATTGATCAAATCCTAAGCGATTGAAAATCAAGAAACAGAATCATGCAGAGAGAAAAGTTTGGCTCAGTACTGTTCTGTCAAAGCCATCAGTTGATTTTGCTGTCACAGCTGGAGCCTGATGATCTAATCCAGAATTGAGGTAAAAGTAGTTTGGTCTTGATCAACCACTGATGGAAGGGCTACTCTTAGGAAGGAATGTGAGCTAGGAAAAAGCAGCTGTCTTTCAGGTAGGAAATAAGAGGAGAGGGCTGGTGAACAAGGACCATCTGCTGGTAGAACTTACAACAGCTGGGCAGATAATTCCTTAGGCCAGAAGGGAATCCAGGGATGTAGCATAGCATCTGGTCTGCTTGATTTCCATTGGTAATGCTGTAGTACTTCTTCTAGGCATGAGAAAAATAGTAAAAAAGGAAAATAAAAAGAAGGAAACTTCAGAATTGTGATGACCTAGATGTAAATAACCAAAATATTTAGCTTTTATATGAATTTCTATGAATTTTTCCAAGTATATGGCAAAGAGATTTTATTGATAAATCTGTTATTAGACTATGAATTATCACTTTTTTGTTTAAAAAATCTAAAAAGAAGCTATTAAAATACATGATTTATACCATAAAAGGATATTATACTTGCTGTCAAAATTTTGTTTTTTGAATATTGATTCTGAATTTGTCAATATATTTTTAGCCCAAGTTACAGATTTAGCTGCACTTCTTTACATTGTGATTTTATTCTTTTGTGAATCAACCAATACACCATTACGTTTTTGAATTAATTATCTTTAATATTAAAGCGTATGATTGAAAAATATTGCTTTATGGATGATAATTATATTAATGAATTTTAGATTCTAAGATGTAGATTTATCAGTGGGTGAAGTGCTTTCCTGACAAGAATGGGCATGCATTTGCATACCTAGCAGTCATGTAAAGCTAGATGTGTGTATGTGTTTATAAGGGGTGTATGCATCCATACATAGACCTTTGCACACTAGCATTCACTCCACCATACATACCCAAAGGTAGATAAAGCCAAATAGATACATAATCAGAGCAGTATACACACACACACACACACACACACACACACACACACAAATGATACTAAAGTTTGTCCCAAGGCTTATATTGGGTTGGATTATCAAAAGCGATACACTGACTAAAATGTAAATATATTCATGCATATCACGCACATTAAATCATTTTGAGAATGTTAACAGATATTAAACTGGTATGTTTTTGTCCATGTTTGATTTGTATTATATATTTTTTGAAGAACTAGAGCAGAAATTTTAATAGTTCATCAAAATGGTTCCATTTCTTTAACAATCAAAAAAGGATACTTATCAATTTTGTCTTTTCTGGGAAAGAAGCTTTTAAACTTAAAATATTTTACAAGTTGCTGCAAATAGTTCAGAAAAAATCGTATCAGATATGGTTAGCTTCACAGTATCTGTGGAAGGTGTTAATATAATGCAAAATGAAATTTTCATTTGGACTGAAGTACTCATCCATCCAAGTGAATTAGCTTTTCAGATATACAAGTACTCTTTAATGAATGGTGTCCTCGGAACATCTGTCCAAGTTGGCTTTTACCAAATAAGAGTTTTATTCCTGCCTAAATTTGACATTGTGAATTCATAAACAAGGGATCCTGTGTTCTGTTTTAATGTCTTCCTTTGCACCATTTCACTTACTAAAAGATGTTTCTTTTTCCTTGCTTTGGATGAGCATTATTGTTATAGCTTTGCCTTCACTTGACTGAAAATGTTTATGAAATTCTCAGCTTATTAATTATGATATCAATGCTTTTGATATTAATGATAATGATATAATGTAAAGGCAATACATAAACATATACTGGCAATTAAGGAATAGGATTTTTTGCTTCCATTACTATATTAAATAATTAAATATTTACACTGAATTATTTCCCAAAGTAGGTAACTATTTTGTTCTTACAGGGAAATAAGCTCATTATGTAATAATTGAGTTCCCATTCTTCTTTGTACTCAAATATGTTTAAATTTTATTCAGAAAGTGTCCAACAATCACATTTCATTACCAGACATCTTCTTGGATGTTGGATAAGTGCAATATGTGATTAAAAGTTTCAGAAAGCACAGTGTGGTGGATGAACTCATCAACTTACAAAAAAATAGATGTTCTTTCTTTATACAATAGAGGATTTTTTTAGTATATAGGTGCATAGCAGCATGAAAGTGAATGTTATATCATATTCAAATACCATACTCTTTGAATTATATAAATATCTGAATTAAGTTAGAGGAGGATGTATAAAGAACATGAACATATACATTGACATGATTTGTTTATAATTGAAGATCTTAAAAGTTACACTGGCAATAATGGGAAACTAAGAAAGTTTAGAAAACAAAATCACAGGATAAGTTCTCACAGAAACCTCTTGTTAAAGAAGAGAAAAAGAAGAACAGAGGAAAATAAAGGTAAAGTAGAGAGTAGAGAGGTTAACGTGAATTACAGTAGGCAAATAAAAAATGAAGAAAAAGAAAGAAGCATTTAGAAACACTGGGAAGTAAGAGTTATAAATGAATATTTCCACATTTTTGAACATCAGTCATTGTATACAAATAATTAGGAGACAGGACAGTTTTATGGATAGGTGATTTGGGATGATAAGAATTAACCAACTGATAAAAAAACTCCCCTTTCTGGAATGTTAACTTAATAAGTCCTGATTCTGGACAGCAGAACTGGAAATAGAAAATTAGTTTGTGTGTGTGTGTATGTGTGTGTGTGTGTGTGTGTACAAATGTATGCCATAGCATGTGGTTGTGTTCAGCAGAGGACTAATTTGGGGAGTAAGTTCTTTCCTGCCACCTTGTGGGATTTGGGGATCATTTCAAATCCTTAGGCTTGCACACAAGTGTCTTTTGGTCTCTGACCTATGTTTGGCAATTGCCAGGTTCTATGCTAAATATTTTGGTATGATAACTGTGGTTTTGTTTCATTATTTAATATTAGGATTTATGTTATGAAACGAAGACCTAGGCTTCTAATGGTTCCCTTGAGTTTTCTAAAATATATTCCACACAGAATTTGTGCTGCATTTAGAATTAAGACAAAAATTTTATCATAATTTTTGAGATGTTAAAAAAGAAAGGTGTCTGTGTAGATGAAGTAACCAATTGGTAGTGCTAAGTGCTCTTAAGAAATAATTCCACTAGTAAACAGGCTTTGTAGACCAAGTCCAGATTCTCTAATGAATTCGCTCCCTAACTATGTTTGCCCTAATATTCAAGTTTTGTGCTATTTTCCTGATTGTGAAATCACTTGTGTCTAACAGTAAATGAGTTAAATAATGTCTTGTCTATTACTATAAAATATACAAATATATAAAATATATACAAAATATATAAAATAATGACATCCCATTTCCCGGCAAATTCCAGTAATTCATCATTTTTGATGGCTGAGTAGTACTCCATTAGTGAAGGGCATTGCAGGAGCAGCAAAACTGCAAAAGAAAATCAACAAACCACAATCCAGAACTTCAGAGACTCTATATCAACCACATAGTACTAGGCCAGCCTAATCTCTCCCCATCCTGAAGCTCAGGGACATTTGTGGAAGAGGGGACGGTAAGATTATAAGAGCAAAAGGATGGGAGATGCAATGATTTGCAAGATCCTTCACACTAGTTAGGGCCGAAGCAATCATAATTGGACTTTGCATGCCCTATGTATTGTTCAACACACTATTGACCTCACAAAGTCTAGCATCTGCTAAAGGCGCCAAAATCCTTGGAGGCAAGGGATTGGCAGCCACAGTAGTGTTCCTATGCTTAAGGGGAACACGAGAAAGGGTTCAGGGAAATGCCACTGGGTCCTTGTATATCATTGGAGAGGAGGGCCCAGAGGAGAGTCTGGCATGCACATTAAAGGACTCTCTGGGGATTGGGGGGGAGAGGCACTGGAGGATGGGGAGGGAGGGGTGAGGGGAGGGTAGTTGGGAGTTCAGGGGGAGGAGAAGGGAGGGAGGGAACTGGTGTACCTATTAAGTTTGTATGAGCAGAAATAATAAAAAAAAATGTTAAAAAAGAGAAAAAAACCAAAATATATAAAATATAAAATACAACAATGCATGACAGTCGTCAGATTTATCTTGTCCCTTGTTTATAATTAATATTTAATATATATTCACATTTTTCTGTTTCATACAATAATAGCTGAATGATCCCTACTGGATATAAACAAAGGTGTGTATTAAAACTTTTATGAATAAAAGCATTTAGAATTAAGACAAAAACTTTTTATTGTTTGTATTTTTTCTATTAATACATGCTCCTTGATTCCCTGGATCCTCCCGCCCTTCTTCCTCCTTTCACTTCATCTCTTATTCCTTCTCACCCTCCCTCCCCACCATCCTGGGTTCAGTCTGCTCCCTCCTACTCTTCTATTCTTTGGTTATACGGGTTCCAGAGTTCCTTCTGTACCATCTGCCCGAGTAAGAATTCTGGCCTATGTAGCATATCAAGAGGCCTTTTCTTGGCAAAAGCATTGATATGGGTGCTCCCCTTCCTCTGTATGACCTCTGGCCCCTAACGATCCTATTTCTTAAAATTATTTCTCCTCAGATTCATGACAGTCCACTGTACAGGTCTGATGAGGTCAAGTCCCTTTGCCATGAGTTCCTGGATGTGACTGACCTATCTTGTGTGGAGTGTCTTGTCCAGTGATCTTTAGGTTCTCACAGTCTCACCATTCCCTCTTCTACAAAGTTCTCTGAGCCTCTGGATGGGGAGAGATTTGGCTGGCCTGGCTCCAGGTGAACATTGTTGAGTCACTGGTGTTCTGTATTCAGGTTGTTTGCTCTTGTGTGTTTTGCTATTCTTGCACAACACAAGGCTTCATCCTATCTGAGTGTTGAGATCCTCACCTATCCAACAATACAGTAACTGCTTAAAATAGGTCTTTAAATAAGGGAAGGCTTTAAGGTGAGGAATGATCAGGAGTAGGGCACAGTAGTGAGTGGGGTCAACCTTCAGGACATCATCTGGATGTCTACTAACCATTAACCCTCCTCCCCCTGACAGATGTGTCCAATGGTTAAATCACTCTGAGAACCAGTGATCAGGAAGGAGACTGACCTTGGACTGGGTCTTTCTTGACAATGTGGCCTTATTTCTCTATTGAACTGTATTCCTCAGATTCTAAACAAATTATTACTTTCTTCAGTCTCTGAAAACTTGCTAATGAAAGAATTTGAAAATGAACAAAAACATTTTCAACTTTAAAAATAAAAACTTTCCCCATTACCCACAAATCACCTTCTTATGACTTTTAAACATGACAATTCTTTCTGGAGTCTTGACACATATTAACCTAAACAAGCACAGCTGTTTTCCCCTTTTTTTCTATCTTAGATTTGTTTGTATATCTGTCAAGTGTGTTTCTTAGCAATAGTGTCCTTCAGCAGCTTCCAGTGGCATCCTGCATGGAGGAAAGGATGCTGCAGCTGTCAGGGTTACTTTCAAAAGGTGCCCTCAGGGTGTCATTTGTAGTCTCTAACTAGTATTATGATATTTTTCCCAGACTGGCCTCACAGTTGATTTGATATGCATAATGCCTTGGTTTTTATTTAGAACCCTTCTTGTAGGTCACCCTTGCCTTTTGCCCTCTCTCTTCATGCAATCTTGGAATGATGGTACATTATTCTTGCTGATGGGCTTCTGGGTGTCCTGGGATACTTGTCAATCTTGATGCTCTTTATATAAGTACAGATGTATCATCTCAAGCGGTGAATGGTTAAATTCAGGACATGCATTCTAAATGTTATTTTTTTTACCTTTATTTATTGTGTGTGTGTGTGTGTGTGTGTGTGTGTGTGTGTGTGTGTGTGTGTATGTATCAGAAAGCATTGCATGTCTCTGTGCAGGACCAAGGGTGACTTTGTAAATCACCCTGGATTGGTTCTACCTCTTTTTTGCTTCCCTCTGGGATTGTCCAGGCTCTGCCCACCAGGGCCAGAAGTGCTGGTAGCATGCTTCTGCCCAGAATTTGTTTATTTATTTGTTAGTTTTACAAGCTTATTGAGCACTAATCCATGTTTCCCTCTATTCCCCCTCCCTCCCATTCTTCTCCCAATTAATTCCACTCCTTTCCACCATACTATCTAGCTTCTTCTATGGATCCCAAGGTTCCCACTGGCTTGTCTACTCTTGTGGGAGTTCAGAACTTTGTAATATACCAAGTTGCTCCTCCTCTGGCCATCCCACTGATAGGGGCATTTCCCTTCACTCATCCAGCTTTAGTTTCTAAGCCTTCCCCTCTGTGTTCTTATCTCTTTTCAGTTCCTCGTAGTCTATTTGGGCATGTTGGTACTTCAGACATTATTCGGTCTGATAAGGACAAGTCTCATTTCAGTGAGTTTCTCGATGTAGCGCTCTTGCCTTAAATGGAATGTCTTGTCTAACAGTGGACCTTCTCATGTTTAGGTTCTTACAATCTTACCACTTCCTGAAAGGTTCCCCAAGCCTTAGGGGAGATTAGGATGCCCTGATTCTGGAGACCCCAGCAGAATCACCAATAATCTGCTTTATGGCTGGGCTTTATTGTCCACTTCAGTGCTCTTCTACTGGCCTAGGCTCCATCTTGTCAGGGTGTTAAGATTCTCTGCCTTTCTTGTAGAAGAGTTCTAGAATGAGTGATAAGTGCTCTTCAAACATTTACAGAGCACTTTGGTGTACTATCTTCTTACTTGTATGTTCACTAGCTGCTTTTGCTATCAATAGGGAAAAATTACCTGGCATTTTTATGTGGAAATTGGTATCCAGACTCGGGACCTTCTTTTGTTTGCCAGGCAGAGTTTTAACCCCTGAGCCATCTCTCCAGCACATAGCTCCATGATAAATAATTTTATATTTAAATTCATGGGATTATTTAATTTCTATTTTTGATGCTTTTATATTTTTGTGAGTTGCTTAAATGTGATTAATGCAACTTTCAGTTGCTGCTTCTAAGAAGTATCTTTTGTCAGTTTGCTAAACTAACAATTTAAAGAGTTTAGCAATTAAGGTTTAATTTTAAGTTAAAGTTTTAGATGTGAATATAAGATTAAAACTATTCTTCAAATATTCTTGTTAGGATCACGATTTTACAAACATCTACATTTCAGTGTTGTAGGATTTTAAAATGTAAAATTGTTTTCAGAATCAGGTCCAACAAGAAAGAAATTCACCCTTGAATGCAGAACGATTGTGCTAGCTGGGATTACACAAGAAACAAAGCTTTGAGATGATATTCTGGGGTTTTATTTTGTGTTTTTCTCTGGTTCTATTTTCATTTAAATACCTGTCATGCAATATCAGGTCGATATATATATTTTTTTTTCATTTTAAGTCATCTAGTCAACAATACCTCTTATAACTTATATTGCTCTTTTCTTCTCAACAAATAAATTGTATTCTACTTTTTAAATTGTATTCATTTTGTATGTGAATGTGTATGTATGTGTGTAGAAATGCATTATACCACATTGTATGCATGGCAATAAATAGACAATTTTCTTTTTTTTAATTTCTTTTTTTTATTTAACATTTTTATGATTATTTCCATTCATACAAACTTAATAGGTACACCAGTTCCCTCCCTCCCTCCTCCTTCCCCTGACCCCCTTGCTCCCCCTCCCCTCACACTTCCCTCCCAAATCCCCAGAGAATCCTTTAAAGTGCATGCCAGACTCTCCTCTGGGCCCTCCTCTCCAATGATGTCCAAGGACCCAGTGGCATTTCCCTGAACCCTTTCCTGTGTTCCCCTTAAGCATAGGAACACTACTGTGGCTGTCAAATCCATTGCCTTCTAAGGATCTTGGTGCCTTTAGCAAATGCTAGACTTTGTGGGGTCAATAGTGTGTTGAACTTTATGCAGGGCATGCAAAGTCCAATTATGATTGCTTCAGCCCTAAATTGTGTGGAGTATTTTCAATATTATTGCTCCTCCAATCCTTGTGCTCTTACAATCTTACCGCCCCCTCCTCCACAAATTTCCTTGAGCTTCCGGATGGGGGGAGATTAGGCTGGCCTAGTTTTAGGTGTTTGATATAGAGACTCTGGCTCCCTTCCACACCCTTCTCAGTCAAAACAGTAAAAGCAAGAAGAGCTTGGAGAGACATACTTCAAGTATTGAATGAGCAAAAATGTAAACCCAGGTTGATTTACCCTGCAAAACTATCCGTCATGATCGAGGGAGAAAGAAAAATCTTCCAGCACAAAGACAACTTGAAGGGATACATGTCCACCAAACCAGGCCTTCAAAAAAGGCTAGAAATGATACTCAAACGTGAAGAAAAAAACAGGCATATCCATGAGAACAGAAGACAAGTATAACACCATTAACAGTGAAGCAATATACTTATAAAAACTACTGAACATAATAAATGTCTGGAATTAAAAATAGTTACTCCATTATAACACTAAATGTCAATGGAATTAACTCACTGATCAAGAGACACAGATTACAAACTTGGATTAAAAATCACAATCCATGAATCTGCTGCCTGCAGGAAACCCATCTCACCACAAAAGATAGGCATGCCATAAAAATGAAAGGCTGGTCAACAATTCTACAAGCTAATGGAAGCAGAAAACAGGAAAGGGTAGCCATTATGCTATCAGACAAAGTGGACTTCAAACCAAAGAAAATTATAAGAGACACGGATGGATACTACATTTTAGTCACAGGTACAATTCACCAGGAAGACTTCACAATACTGAGCACATATGCACCCAATATGGGCCCCTCCACATTCATTAAGAAAACCCTACAGTGTCTAACGCAAGAAA